>CM024607.1:25861029-26461029 GCA_014182555.1 Eucalyptus erythrocorys | reverse complement strand
CCTACATATGATCAGATTCATTATATAGAGAGACGATTCAAAATGTGTTGGCCATATGTAATTTTCATATGGAATTTATCTATGTTTGTGTCGGTTGGGAGAGACAAGCTAATGATACCCATATCTTTTATGAAGCCACTAAAAGACATGATACACAATTTTCCCATCTTCCTCCAGGTTTGTTAATTAATGGTTTATGTACATTTATATGTATCTATGTGCGTTATACTTTTTTTTTGCCAATGTAATCCTAAATCTTTTGTGTTTGTGCCAATTTAATCTATTCAACCAAATTTAGAGAGGTAGTGCTGACGTGGCATGACCGATACTAGTGTGGCTCTACCAAAGACCGACTTAGATAATTTTTAATAATATTGTAATATTTTTCAAATTTTTATTTATTTTTCATTTTCTTTTCTTTTATGTTCTTAATCTTTATCGTTTTCCTCTCCCTTCTTCCTTTGGCCGATTGTTGAATCAAGGCGGCTGATTAAAGGCTAAGGCCAATGAGAAAAGAAATCTGAGTTTTCGACGCAAACAATAGAATGAGAAAAATGCTTAATAAGATAAAGGATTAATACAACGGAAAACTCCAAACGGGTACACTTATGCCAAATTGATCTCGAACTAATTTTTTTACCATAAAAAATCTCAAACTGGTATATCTTTGATAAATTTATCTCAAATTGGTATACTTGTAATAAATTTATCTCAAACTGGTATACTTGTGACAAATTTACCCTCTGTTAATTTCTATTAAATTTAATTGTCAAATCACTAAGTTGGATAACATGTGATAGTTAACTAGTGTACCTGTTTGAAATTTTACTTTTTGTTTATCATGGTTGTACCAATTTTATGATTTTAAATATACCGGTTTAGGATTTTTGGAGGTAAAAAAAAATTAGTTTGAGGTAATTTTTAATAAGTGTACCAGTTTAGGACTTTTTGTTGTCATTTGGGATAAATCTATCATAAATGTACTAATTTAGGATTTTTTGTTGTTAAAAAATTAGTTTAGGGTAAATTTATGACATATATATTGGTTTGGGATTTTTCTTGGTACGAACCCTACGATAAAAGCACTACACAAGATACCCATATTGTGTCCATATATCAACCGGTCCATGGCGGCCATGATGCATGTGATGAAAGCGTTAAGTCGTGACTTTCCTAGATAATCCTGGGCGATGCTTCCACTTTCGTTGCCGAACCACCCGCCAATCTCGACAAAACTATAGAAGACAAACGTAGATTCGACCTCCATGGAGGACTTACTTTATTTGTAGACGTTTGCGTGGGGATTTTTCTTCAATCTCGACAATCAATTCTACTCTCGATCTTGTGCAGCGTTTAAGAGGAAGGGTGACTCCTAATAAAGATGGGGACTGAGGAAAGACAAAACGTAGAGACAGTGCTAACTGTGATGGACCCCAAGATCCTAGATAGATGATAATCCGAGAATTCTAATGCTATCTACCATCTATCTCTACAGGAAAAATAAATTTATACCGTCAATTGTAGGAAATCGTCTTGTATATTTCTATAATTAATCAAATACTTATTATATGTAAATAGACAATTCAAAATTTTCTCTGATAAGTAGTAATTAATTTTTATATGTAAATATATATTGTTACAATTTGTAATCCGAGAGCAACATTTGAATTAATTAGGAGCAACCAGTTAACTAACCATGGCTACTGTGGTCAATATGAAAAATTATTCTGCTTTAATTTCGAAAACTAATCTTGATTTTATTTTATTTTTGGCCCTCACTGACGCCCATGGTTATTGGAACGATATAAGTTATATAAACATTATTGATCTTACTTAATGTGGCATTTGAGACCATCTTTGTTGACAGATTGAATCATGTAAATTCATACTATTGTTTTTCTCCGACTATTTGATCTTCAGGCAGTCACGAAAGATTAATGAATTTCAGCTAATTCGATCAATTTAAGAATAATTTTCCAATTGAAACGGTACAACTATGCACGGCGCTCATGTGGTCCTCACAATAAAAAGTATACTTAATCAGGTCATATTTTATATGCATCTCACATAAATTCTGAATTTTATTGGATGTGAGGGGTTAAATCAATTTAGCACGCTCAAAATATTATACTTTTTAGTAATTATTGACAACAAACTCAAGGAACATATTTGCGAAAATAAAAAACAAGAATCAATATTCACGAATTTGTCCCATCAGAATTAAGTTTATTAAAAGTAGAAGAGAGAATCAAGAAACCTAAATCAGCCGTACTTATTCAACGACCCAACCCATAAAAGAAAAATCTGCATGCAAGCCATGATTCCAGGAAAGCATGTAACCTAATCAAACCTAACATACTGAAATTGCATGAATGAGAAAAAACGTAGTCAAATTATTTGCTAAAACTTTAGCAAAAAACCTAGTGCCTAAACTTTCTCTGGCAAAGATGTTCCATCTATGACCACGTATTTCTTCCAATACCAATGTGCCTCCCAGACTTGGGACATCTCTTCGATCGGGATATTCTTCGTCTCTGGCACGAAGACGTAGATGAAGGCCGTCATGAGAGCGACAAAGAAGGCAAAGAAGAGGAAGAGGCCGAATTTCAGGTGGCAGAGCATGGTTAGGAAGATCTGTGCAACCAAGAAGGTGAACAACATGTTGACACACACGACGATGCTCTGAGCAGCCGAACGGATCTCCAGGGGGAATATCTCGCTCGGCACCAGCCACCCCAGCGGCCCCCATGAGAAGGCATAGGCAAGCACAAAGATGCAGATGCAGATCACCACGAGAATGGCATACCACCCGGGTAGGTCGTTCGCTTGGCCTGTCGTGCCAAACTTCCAGCCGATTAGGGACGCCACCGCCACCTGTGCAATCACAATCCGTTAAATTTTTCACTGAATGTAGGGATTGGACATTTGCGACTAGACACATAACGGAACACCAGACACCATCCGATGGTTTAAAGAGTTCTACTAACACTTAATTAAAGATCCAAATATGGTTAGATGAGATAATAGGGAGTGGATTGTTAGAGATATCTAGTAAAGAGTGTAAGGAGTTTAAAGATGTTTTCTGTACCTGAAAGATGAGCATCAAACTTCCACCCCAGAAGAAGAGTTGGCGACGTCCCCACTTATCAGTCCCATACACGGCGATGAATGTTGCAACCACATTGACACCGCCAGTGATAAGTGCCGACATGAGCGATGCATTGTTCCCGAACCCGATGGTGATGAATAGGACTGGCGCGTAGAACATGACCACGTTGATCCCAGTAAGTTGTTGGAACATTGGGATGAGCACCGACATGATCAAGTGTGGCCGATACTTCCTCTTGCTGAGGTTGCCCCATGGGTTCTTCACGGCCTTGGACGCCTGGCTGGCCTCCACGATGTCGTTGAACTCGGCCTCCACCTCATGGTCAGAAACCCCTCGGATGCGGCGGAGCATCTCCCGTGCCTTGGTGGGGTTGCCCTTCTCAAGGATGGAGTTGGGGGTGTTGGGGAGGAAGAAGGCCGAGATGCCAATGATGAGGGCAGGGACCGCCGCACCGCCAAGGCTCACGCGCCACCCTTCGCCACTGGCCATCTTCTGGGTGAAGTAGTTGACCACATTCGCGCAGAGGATGCCCACCGTGATGGACAGCTGGAAGAGCACATTGAGTGAGCCGCGGCGCTTGTATGGCGCCATCTCCGACACGTAGAGTGGCACAGACTGAATTTCGAGTACAAGCACCATGTTGAGTTAGGTCGATTTCATTGCAGTCTCAAGGACTTCCTCAACAAATTAGAGATATAGAATAATAGAAATTGGTAACTGAAATCTACTTTTTGGGTCGTCAAGCATTTGAGTTGCTTATGATGCAAGAGAAGTTGAAGAGCATAGTTGTGTGTAATCCAATACAGACATTTTTTAGCATGTACTGAAAAAATTAGCTATAGAACGAGAGAATCACACATAACTCATAACTTCAATTATGCAGTCACGGTTTATTTAAGTCCTGTAAATGCAACTAAAAGTCTATAGGTATTATCATCAAATCTTTGCACCGAGATTTCAATAAATTTGGCTCAAATTTTAAATCTGTTGAGCTTGTTTTGTTTATCTGATGGGAAACATGGTTAAGCTAAACCTCTTGACTCGGCGGGCACAACGATGATTTAAGCAAATTAGGAAAATATAGGAATGCTAGATGAACTCAATATATCATAGACAGGACATTGGGATGTTCTTTTGAGAGGTCAACTGGGGAGTCCAGTAATTAGTCGTCTTTTCACAATTAAAATTTATAAAATTCAAGTAACGACGAATTTAGGTCAGCGAAAACAATGAAGCATTTAAGGGCAAAAAACATACGCATGTATATATATGACTTCTGATACGATGAATAACGAGAACTTGGTATAAAAATAGCACAGAAATTATGGAGTTTTACCTGAATGGCGAAGCCGACTCCAATGCCCAGCAATGTCCGGCCAATGATCAGCATAGCGATGTTTTGTGCGGCAGCATTTACGATAGCGCCACAGAGGAAGATCGTGCCGCCCAGCAACATGGACCACCTCCGTCCCATGCTCCTTGTCACCTTGGATGCGCCCAACGAGGCCACAAGCGCCGCCAAGTAGAGCGACGACGTGAACATAGTCAACGGGAAGCTGTCGAACTTGCAGTATTGATTGGTTGACTTGTCCAATGCCTCCTTCCGGTACACGGCAGGGAAGAACCTTTTTAGGAACGGAGCCATGGACGTCACGCCGCCTAAGCGAATAAATCACGAGGCCATGATAAAACTTGAGATTTTGAGGCAAGCACCAAAGTAGGTGAAAAAAGCCTGATAAGATGAGAGCATTACCCGAAATACCGATGTCATATCCGAATATCAAACCCCCCATGGCAGCGGCGATGCATGTGATGAGAACGTAAGTGGTGACTTTCCCAGGATAATCCTTGGGGACGCCGCCGCTTTGGATGCCGAAGCCACCCGCCATCGCAATGAAACTATAGAAGAGTCAGACCGTAGATTCGACGTCGATGATGGCGGATGAAATGATAGAAGACACAGACTGACGATTCTATTCCCAGGACTCGGTCCGTTCACAGAGGAAGAGTGACCAAGGAAAGCTACAACGTAGGGATAGTTCAACTGAGAAGGACTCCCATGATCTTATCCATCAGAACTTTCAACAGATTTTTATCTCCATGAAATCCGGAAGATTTAAAAACCAATTGGAAAATTATAATTTTTTATTTTTTTATTTTATGAAAGACCAAAAGGATAATTCTATCCTGATTGGTGACCGCATTTTGACAATTTTTATCATTATGTTATAAATAATTGGAATTACAATTTTAATTGGATCTGCACAAAGCAAAAAGTAAACCTTCATCTGTTCTTACATATTATAATTTTTCATTAAAGGGTTTATTGAACTGCGAAACAATTCCCTTAAATGATTAGATATGGGGATAATCGATTTGAACCCAAGACTTCTTATTGATTTGATTAAGATTTGGGAAGATGACAATTCGGCCTAATAGAATTGAATGATTAGCTATTGTATTATAAACATCATGAAGCTCTTTTATCTGGTATAATACATAGACAGATAGGTAGATAGAACGATACATTGATAAGAAATGTTTTATCCTATTCAATACGGCACAACTAAGCATGAGCACTGATGATTGGCATCGTTGAACATTGAAAACTCAGATTGAAGTTTTCTATAATGTTCACACTTTCTAATTAAGAGAGTGCTTAATATAATGTTTAATTGAATAGCTTCTTTTGGAAGAGATGAGAAATGCTTTTGATGAGTATTTGTGAGGCTTCTATCGATCACGCACCAAACTTGGTCAATGTTGAAAAGTAACTGTCTATGCCCCAATTAAAATTACAGTGTTAATTTTACTCTTCTTAAGTTTATTATTTTTGTATTTTTAGCTATAGCATGTCTAAACCAAAGTTATAAGCATACTAAAATTGGACAAATGTTTATAAATTTGTGTGTGTGTGTCTACATATATTCTAAAACCGTGTAAGTATCTTTCTTACACGAACTCATACACAAGTGTCTATTAATAGCGTAAATTAGACAATATAAAATTCACGTAGGAGGTCTTTTTTTTTTTTTTTCCTTACGTAATAGATTTGACATATGCAAAGATCTTAAGCAAAGTTGTATTTTTACATATTTTTTAAAGATTAAAGACATAAATAGAAAAATGAAGTCCTAAATATTTTGTACGGTCACCAATTTAATCCTTAACTTTCTAATTTGGCCAATGTAGACCTAAACATTTAACGAGTTTTCAATGTGGATAGATCATTTATGTGGACGATTTTTCATGATCAGAGGAGGAAGATGAAAATAGGAAAAACGAGAAAAAATAAAAAGGAGAAAAATAAAAAGAAAATTTTAAAATTTTAAAATATTACAAAAATTGTTCATGTAAGTACCGATGCCATGTAGAACCACCTATGTTGATTGGATCACTAAATCAACAATTTTCAAACAAAATTGGCTGAAAGGATTATATATGAAAATTATCAAAATGTTTATAACTGATTAGTGGTCATACAATAAGTTTAGGATTTTCAGGATGATTTACCCCATAGAAAGACATTTCAACTCACTGATAGTAAAATAAAAAGAGCAAAGAAAATATTTATATGATAGGAAAACGTTGCAAAAATGAGCTATTTGTGTCGTTGCAATATTGTGAGGAATGAAATCAAAAATTCAATGGTTGCTACATATCACTATAATTAATAGTAATCCCAGCCATATTATGTCATAGTAATTATTAGCACCTTTGATATTTTGGTTAGTCTATAATGGGACTTAAATGTCTCCTTTGTCAAGTTTTGGTATTTCAAGTTTTTTTTGTCGCAAATTATTTAGGGGTATACTGACATACTCGGTCATTACATCGTAAAAGGAAAACGAAAGGGTAAGTTAAAAGGGAGGCTTCATTTACTAATAAGACTGAGCAGCTGGAGTGTCTATCTTTTTTGTTTTGCTCGTTGACATTACCAAGTGTTTGAGGTCATTTCTTTCGCGTCAAAATTCTTGTGATAAGCTATTTGGCGTGATAATCCCATCGAATTGAAATTGCAATGTTTCTCGTACCCGAAGTTGATGAGTTCTTAAAATGTTCATATCCTTTGAAAGAGGATTTTTTGCATGATAATTAGCTTGTCTAAATCACCAATTTCTATTTGGAATTTATCTAGACAAACAATTCAATCAATATATCTCTTACCATTACCAAAAACAATTCAATCAATAGCGTGGAATTCTTAAAGGCTAAATGAGACGTGTTAGGATGACGAAGACAAGCCTAATTTCACATAGTCTCCCATTTATACACTATGAGAGGAGTGGAAAAATGCCATGTCCTCAAGATTAAGGATTTTTTCACTAAAGGCATGTGAACCGAAATGATGAGAGGCATTTGACTTCTCTAAGGTAAACACTACAGATAAATCATTGTTTAACCCAATTGAGCCATTATCAAGAACAATCGTACACTGGGGCAAATTGGAAGTAAAGTTGACATTATAAGGTGAGAAAAATGAAAGAAACTTTCTTGCATTCACTTGAATCAATCTCCGAGTGTCTTTATTGTAAATGAACTCAAAGGAAAATTGAAGTTGCTTAAATTGATGAAAATCATTCATTTTCTATATCCTACACTCTTTTATCCCTCATTGAGCCTACAAATTTATTTCTAAAACCTAATTTGTGATAATCCCCACGTTGGAGCAAGTTAACAAGAAGTGTAATATTGTAAAATTTGCAGAATAATTATTAAAAAAGTATTACCTATTGCATTTTTTCAATTAAGTTATAAACCCCTTTTTTTTGTCAATTCAATCATAAATCTCTTGTAATTATGTCAATTCAGTCAATTAGGTCAAATTTCATTGGCCCGCGTTGACGTGGATGCCGACAGGACAATTTTGTAATAATATTTTATTTTTCCCTTTTTTATTTCCTATTTTCTCTCTTTTTTTTTCCCCTCCACTCTCCTTCTTCCTCTTGCTCTGGCGACTGGCCAAAGGGGAGGGCCGGTCCTCGAACTGAGGCAATCGGTAGCTAGCTAGTGGCGAGCTCGTCGCACTGTCCTTGGGCGAAGGTGAGCTCGTGCAGCCATTAGCAAGGCCGAGCTCACCCAAATTCACTGAGGTAAGCCCTCACCCCTCGCCAATGGTGAGGCTAGCCTTTTCGAATTAGGCAAGCTAGCTAGGCTCACTCTCACCCAACGACAATGAGGTCGGCCTCACCGGATCCGGGCAAGCTCAAACTTGCCAGTAGCTATTCAAGCTCACCCTCACTTAGTGATGGCAAGGCCGAGGTCGCCACTGGTTAGCCGCCTCAAGGCGGCGACTAGCCTACCGCTTTGGCCAATCTCCAAGCGACGACTAGCCTACCCCTTTGGCCAATCTCCGAAGCAAGAGAATGAGGGAGGGGGAAGGGGAGGGGGAGGAGAGAGAGAGAGAATTTCAAAAAAAAAATATTATCAAAAAATTGCCTATTGGTACTAGCCAGTCATATCTGGCCGAATGGACTGAATTAACATAATTGCAAAAAAATTTAGGATTGAACTGGCTAAAAATACAAATAGCTTTAGGACTTTTTTTGATAATTTTTCCTAAAATTCACCGACTAGTGGTTGGTTTGCCAATAAGTAAAAATTGACCAGGCAGTTGCCGCCTCTTAATTAGAAATATCGATGGCCGAATGTTTTTTTTTTTTTTTGGTGACCGAGGGAACCCCCGCACGGCCGACAGCCGGAGAGTAAACCCTGAAGTGACGCTAGCAGAGGACCCACCACCCCGACGCCACACTTAAGAATCCCTAGCGACCGTGAGGGGATTTGAACTCCTCCCCTTGCATTAGGGGGAGAGAGCTCAAACCATCGCGGCCACCGCAGGCGGTGGTTCGATGGCCGAATGTTATTATCAATATACGTTAACAATCAATTGACAATCGATACTTAGTAAATTCATCTAAATGTTAAGGTAGAAGACTGAATGCCAAGAGGGAGGAGTTATCGATGGTTCACAGAAAAGACTAACATGCAATTGTGGAAAGCAGTCGTGTAAACCTGAGGTTAAGCCCATTAATAACTAGGGGTGAGCATGGTCCGGGTTGATCCAGACCACCCCTTAACTCGAAGACCAATTCGTACAGTGTCAGTCCTCAATTTTTAAGACCGAAGACCAACCCTATTGAGCCCGGGACCAAGAACTGGACCGACCCAATGGGTTCGGTCTGGTTCCAGGGTCAACCCGGGACTAATCGCTAATTTTTTTCATCTTATTTTTTATACTCCCTAAAAAAGCAAACCTACAAATTCAAATTACACATCCATCGATAATGCGGTATTGTGCAACTAAACTATAAATACCGATATATATTTAGCAAATTTAAGATGACACAATAATAGAAATTTCGTACCTACTAACTGTTCATCAAGATATGGGACAAGATGGAAAGTTCTTGTAATCATCTATCTTTAATATTCATAACACCATATGCAAAAAGTGTTTTCCTGCATTTGATTATGTAGAGTCTACTCAATTAAAAAATGAGCTTCACATCACTTGACTAGCATTTGATCATGTAGAGTCCACTCAACCAAAAAATGAGCTTCACACCACTTGACTAGCAAATCACCATAGCAACTATAATACTACTCTACTCTTCAAAAACTTCTACCATTTGACACAAATTGAAAAGCAAAGTGCAGCTAAAATTCATTAGTAAAATACAATTAAACCATAAAAAATTCAAAATACTTCATATAAATCATAAATATATAACTTCACATCTTATTAATTCACTTGAACTTCTAAACACCTGAAAACAAAACAAACGACACATAATTAATACTTAACAAAAGTTTTAAATTGAAATTATTATTAGTGCTATTGATAGAACATCTCAATATAGTATAATATAACAGACATTTTACTTAGATTTGAATATATAAAAATATATATAATATAATATAATATATACAGGATTGGTCCAGGGTTTGACCAACCCAAAACTCTTAAGACCGAGGACCAACCCGTACAGTGTTGGTCCTGAAATTTCAGGACCAAGGACCGACCCAGTCCCCTTGGGAATCGGACAAGGATCGGCAAGGTTAGGCGGGTCCAGGGTCGGTCAAGGGTCGACCCTAGACCGCTGCTCACCCCTATCAACAACTACGTTGTTATAGCCGCTACAAATGTACCCAACTCACGCACTTGTTACCTAAGTAGTACCGATATGCGACACGCGACACGACACAATACGACATATCGACACATCATTTCTTAAAAAAATAGAGAATTCCAACACATTGAGACACATTATATATCAAATGTATATTTTTATATATACATAATAAATTATCTTTTTTATGATTATTTCAATCAAATTAATCTTATTCAAATTCACAAATAAATATATAATTAAAAAAGCCTAGAATGAATTTACACTAAAAATATGAATTCACCATTTATTAATATAATTAATTATTTCAATTTGACAAATTCAACTCTATTCCAATAATTCATAAAACTTGGAGAAAAAACAAGCAAGCGACATTTCGGACTCAAAATAATCTTATCGCTGTAACCCTTAACATATGGTGTTGGGTTAGCTATATTGGAAATCTGTGATCAGGACACTTTTCCAACGATTGGATCAAATTTTCAAGAAATTTGGTTCGCAAGCTTTCCCTAAGATGAGAATCTTGTCGATTGGACATCACATGAGAGAAAAACGACTGACCAAAATTGAGTCAATACCCAGAAAAAAATACATTTTTCTTTTTAAATAGTAGTCCATGTTAGCGCCATGCGGTAAGACAATGGCACCGATGGTGCCACGTGTGAGCACGCATGTGAATCGAGCATTGCGTCAACGTTCATACCAAACCTAAATCCATTCGAACGACCCCCGTTTTTCAAGCCCGTTGATCAAGTCCACCGTCAGGTCCGTCACTGCTCCGCCTGCTGCTGCCTCTAGCAACCGCCACTATCACTTTGGTGCCGATTTAAATTTTGGAAAATTAAAAAAAAAATGTAAAAATCATTTTCGTTGCAATAGATTTCCTTGTGAATTCCCACATTATTTTTCTTTCATCACCGGGTAAATAAATTGATACTCCATTTCATAATATTTTTGTTAGTACCAATTAAATCAAGTTTTTTTTTTGGTTAGTATTAACTATTTAAAGAAGGGCACCACTATTTCCACCCCCATATAGCTAAATCCACCCAATTTTCACCAAAAATACAAATTTATCCTATATCATTTAATTGCATTTTAAATTTGTGGTCCCAAATTTATTTACTTTCTTTTTTTAAAATTTTGTTATATCTATCTAGGATCTACTTACCATAATTAAAAATTTTATATGTTTAATTTTTTTAAAATTTTTGGTGTCTTTTTTTATTATTAGATATTACTTCGATAAAAAAAAAGTTGAAAAGAGAGATTTCCAAGAAATCTACTTCTTTTCTTGCTGATTAGATTAGTGGATAAATTATTAAGTAAATGAAATTTAATTAAATCAAAATATTGCATAAAGTAAGAATTCTTTCTTTTTGAAAATGTCCATGAAATTTCATTATTTTGAATTGACAAAAAGTAATATCATCGACAAATTATTTAGAAAAAAACATTAAGATACCTCATTGTGCATGGTGGCTTAAGTGTATTCTCATATATTTTCTATAACTCCTTCCATATTCTGTATAAAAGTAGCTTGCCAATATAGTAAGGAAAAACTATACGTTCTTTGACATAATAAATAAAGAGAGTTGATATATATTTGGACTAAAGAAATTAATAAAAAGTTCATCAAAAAAGTGAGCTTTCGATATAAAAGGAACAAAAAGTAGATAGGTTGTTATAAGACCACTGATACAATGTTTTTTTCCCCTTACTATTAGTAAGATAATTTTACATGAAGCATGTAAAACGTCATAGGTAGATCTATGCTAAAACACAAAACATGTGAAATTCTTAATTATGATAATTATCTTAAATAGAAAATGGAAAATAAAAAAAGGAGTTGGGTCATTATCTAATTCTACAATTGAAAGATTGAGTGCAATTTTGTATTTTTTTTGTGTAAATGGGATTATATGTAGTCATTTAGGGGTGGAAATAGCACCACCTTTAAAGAATGATCTTAACGATAGATTTCCTTAGAATCAATATTGAAATAAAAAGCGTTAGCGCAGTACTTGTAGCTGTCCCACAACCCCTATTATTTAAACAATAACACATTGTAATTAGCTGAATTGGAAAAACATTTTTTAAAGATAGGCTAAGCCACTCGCTCTAGACTTCTGATCCGTAAAGGCTAAGGTGAACAAACACAACCTTGGTAAGTTTAGATTGCTATAGCTCTTGATTCAACTCTTCGATTGATAATACTTTATTGCCTTCAGAAGAAAAGATAAAAGGTAAAGAAAAATAACGAGTTGGACAAAAAGAGAAATAACATAAAATAAAATAAAAAGGATTATCACTGATCAAGTATACTTACAGCAAGTTCGTTCCAGAGCAGGAATTATAAAAATTTACGGCCAACAAATCGAAGACTAGAACGGCAAGATGGATCATAATACTATTAGAGAGCGTGAGAGAACAAGGTGCTTTTAGTATTACTCTTTAATTAAATGGGTTGAAAGTGGGTTCTTTTCAAATCCATTAGAGCCCATCATTAATTGGGTTTTGTTTTGTTAGATTCGTTTGAACCCATAGTTTAATTTTTAGGCGGCCTACACATCATCTAACACATAAAAAATAAGTTAGAATATGAATCCATGACTATTTTGCCCCATCTAGGCATGACATATGAATGACCCAAGAAATTTAGGGGCGTATCTGTCTAACAAGATGCTGCAAAAATCAGCTCGAGGCACTTCATGAAACTGCATTTTGGATTTTACCAGATTTCGGCAGCACCATTGGCACAAGTCACTTATGTTTTAGTGCATGAAGACTGCTAATTGGCAAGGTACTGGTTGGCAGACATTCCTAAGAAAGCATTATAAAACGCAAGGCAAAAAAAAAAAGAGCGGATGCGGGATGAAAATCGAGAGTAACTGTGGAAGTTTTCATACCTCCTGGTGGCATATGAAAATGCCAACAACTACTGCCCACATATCAGACGTGAGCGCTGAGACATTGAACATTGTCGCTCCCCTCATCTGCGCGAAGACGATGATGCAAGTACTTGTTTTTGTTGCTGTTCTGTTAAGAAAGATCGAATAGACAGCACGAAACGTTTCCCAACTTGAGGAGATACAACTTAAGTAAGAATTGAATCAGATTTTCAAAACGCCTTGTATGCACGATGATGCAAAATCCACTCAATACGTCAGATGCTTCTTTCAAACCTAATCAAAATCCTAACATACTGAAATTGCATGAATGAGAGAAAAATAGTCAAACTATTTCCTAAAACTGTAGCAAAAAATCAAGTGCCTAAACTTTGATGCGAAATCCACTCAATACGTCAGATGCTTCTTTCAAGCCTAATCAAAATCCTAACATACTGAAACTGCATGAATGAGAGGAAAATAGTCAAACTATTTCCTAAAACTATAGCGAAAAATTAAGTGTCTAAACTTTCTCCGGTATTGGCAGTCCATCTACAACCACATATTTCTTCCAATACAAATGTTCCTCCCAGACTTGGGACATCTCCTCAATCAGGATGTTCTTCTTCTCGGGCATGAAGAAGTATATGAAGAGAGTCATAACGACGACGAAGAAGGTAAAGAAGATGATGATGCGGGAGCATCCAATGTAGCTCCATGAATTAACTCAGAATCATCGATGCTTATCCAAGCCAAAAAAAAAAAAATTGGGCATCATGTGCTTCGATGGATCATTTTGAATGAATAATGTCAATTACTTATCAGTACTTTGTGGTATATCGATAACTATCGATGGAAGGCCATTTTAGATGTTTGCATGACCAATTGATGAAATTTCAAGAGGTTATTTTCTGGTCAAGGGAAAAGGACAAATTTTGGAAGAATGAAGGTTCAAGAATGCAAGTTCCTATGCTAATAAATGCATTTCCTAAGTTCCTAGGTATCTTTATTGTTATGTAGTTGTCAAGAATCAAAGGTCTAAGTTCCTAGGTCATTAAAGTCTGCTTTTTTTTATTAAAAAAAAAATCCTAAGTCTAAAATCCTCCTATAAATAGAGGAAAATTATCAAATGTAAGGGATACAAAATTGATGAATGAAAATTATAAGATTTCCTCTACTTGAGTAAACATTTTCGGAGAGTGGATAACTCATTTTGATCTCTTTATCCTTAGAGCGTAGATCACTCCTTAGTGGTAAGCCAAGAAGCCCTTCATCCTTGGCTAGTGGAAACTTTAGGCTTTGGTGGTGAGCTTCTCCTCTCCCGAAATCATTTTTCCTTGGCTGGTGGAAGCTTTAACTCTTGGTGGTGAACTTTGTAGATCTCAATCCTCATCCTCGGTTGGTGGCGTGGCCTTTACACCTTGGAAGGAGATCGTTCAATCTTTTCTTATTACCCTTCATTTATTCCCGTATACATTACTCCATACACTTAACAAGGTTAATCCCAAAAGAAAAAATTTCCGTTATGGAATCACTCTTCCCCATCACGCATCAGATGAAGAGGCCGAACTTCATGTGGCAGAGCATGGTAAGGAAGATCTACGCGACCATGAAGGTGAAGAACACGTTGATGCATACGACGATGCTTTGTGCAGCTGATCGGATCTCCAAGGGGAATATCTCACTCGGCACCAGCCATCTGATGGGAGAACAATAACAATTCGAACAATATCGAATCAATGCAGCGGAATAAAATAATCTCCCATCTTGTGTAAATCTAATAGGAATTGATATAGTAGAGTAAAATATATACCAAGCACGCGAACATAAGACGATTTTTTTACGTGAAAAACCTCCTCGATGTGAGGAGATAAAAAATCACGGGACCGAAGTCCACCCAAAATTCTTCACTATCAACAAAATTGGATGAACAATATTCTTTTCTAGCAAATACTAGAGGTACAATAGTAAAGGCATACTTACATGTCTGAAAAATAGCCCACGAGGGGTGAGTACAACCACTCAGCAAATAAGAGTCTACTAGACTATACTATGCGAACCTATCACCACCCATTCAACGCAATCCAATAATAAAGTACACAAATGGACATAATTCAACTTGCATCAGCTCTAAAAGAATTTCATAAAAGCGGTATATCATAATGTCACACGCCAAATCCTACAAGAGGTAACACGACCGTTTCCACCCGAAGGACGCAGCCTCAAACCATATCCAAAGTTCACTTCCAAAGGTCTCCATCGATAGCACTTTTTGACCTACTAACTGCTAACCAAAGAATTTGAAAAGGTTTGGAAATAGATGAGTGAGCAACCACAAGCTCAGTGAATAGTACAATCTTCTAAGCAGATCAAGCAACCACTATGCATGTGTATAAAGCAATACCAAACTTCATAACTCAACTCATAATATAAAATACATATCGAATTGTATAAGAGTTATTTTTTATCATAAAAACTTTATACTAATATGAAAACTCATTTAGATCACCATCAAAATTCAAATATCAATGGTCAAGTCCATTGAATAATCTCCATCAAAAACACATATCAATCGTCTGTCCATTGATTAATCTCATATCAAACACACGTCAATGGTCCATCCATCGACCAATCTTTTGCTCAATAACTAACCGTGGTCACGACACAACGCCTTGTGACAAGGCGACCAAGATTCCTCCCTTGGCAAGGTCTCCACCTACAAAGTTGGTGACTCGGCCTAGAAGGATATCCTAAACCTGGTATGCATACCCCAAAAATCTCTCACTAGATTTATAGTCATATTGAGCATAAATAACTGTTCTCCAATACTAGAAATCCAAACCATAAAATAATATCTTAAACCAAACAAATAACATTTCCTTTATAGCTCATCATCCATTTCATATCCATTTCCATAAATCAGTCGCAAAGCAATTTCGTATATATTTCTCTACTTACTTTGTATAATATACTTTTCAAATATCCACAATTAACCAAAGAATAGCAATTGCTCGATCCGGCTTTTATGCAATAATAATGCTCTTCTCAATTCAATATATATACATATATATACTTCAAGACATGATTTTACAAAATCAAAGAAGATATAGTACCACTCACCTTGTCGTCTATGATCAAATGACAAACGATACTCGTATCGTCAAACTCACGACCCTATCAAATAACCAAGGAATGATGTCAAAATCTAATAAAACTCTATCTCAACTATGAAACGACTAACTTACACCTTAACTCTAACGAAAGGACTCCTACACGCTAACAAATCACATAACCAATGCGATTGTTCAAGCTATTCACAACTCGGAGTTTAAGCACAAAACTTGATCATGCCTTCACTTTCTCCTTCGAACCCCGATCTGAACGTGTTTATAGTCAATAGAAAGCCCTTGATACATACTACAAGAATCCCGACTTGGCTGCCCCAAAATCAAGCCGAAAAATGACAAAATACGGCCCAAAGCTGCTGGACGTGTACTGTTCACTGCGCGTGGGAAACTTTGAAATTTTGTTTTGGACAAACCATAAGCTCAAATCACAATCTGTAAAATCCCACGGCTCCACAACACCCTAAAATACCATTCCTACAAAAATATATGGCTCAACGACTCCAAAATCGGACTTCGCCACTCAATTTTCCAAAAATTCTGAATTTAAGCCCTAAACCCAAAAATTACTTCAATTGGACGAATGAGGGGCCTAATCTCTCACCGGGTGCTGCGTTAAGGAGTCAAGTTAGCTTGGCGAGGCATCCGTGGCGTGCACGTGCCAAAATGTCTTTCCTTTCTTCCTCTTTCTCTTCTTCTTCTTCTTCTTCTTCTTTTCTTTATTTTCTTTCTGGTCGAGAGACCTCTCAACTTCAATTTAGCCGAGCCCTCTCCCCTCACCTTTTGCTTTATTGACTTTTCAACTTCTTTTTTTTTTTTTCCTTCTCTTATTTAAAGTGAGTCCCACCACCTTTTATTTGACCTAATAAAAATCTCAAATATTACACATAAAGCAATGGAAATTTGGAATTTCAATTTATCCAAATTCGACTACCACCATCTTCCGAAGGAAACTGTATACCACCCTCCACGCATCTCGCACCCCAACTGGCATCGTGAGGACCTCTAGGTCTTTATCACATTCCCCAAGCATCTGGAGGGCATCGTATCACACCCCACCGGGCATCCTAACACCCGGGGCATCATCGTCAAAGTGGACTGACGACATCCATCAATTAGATATCATGGTGCAGCAATCCAATAGTTTAATTCTAAAATATTTTCACACTGCTAATGCCAGGAAGATATTTCAATTCCAAAATCTAGAATTATAGTATAAAACAAAGTGCAAATAAATTTGGAAGATATGTCAAACCCACATCGGTAGAAACATTTCGTGAAATCAAGATCTTAAACACTGAATCGATCACAATCAAAATCACGATTTTCACGCCCGAGATTCGTATTGGTCTACTCAAAGTACCTTCAAATTCACTACCTCAATAACATTTTCAAGTTTCAAAATTTTAGAATTTCCGTAGAAAATATTATGTACTTAAAGCTCCCAAAAATTACGCAACATTAAAAAAAAAAAAAATAGTAAGCTCATAGGTCCACACCCTAATCTAACGATGACCGAAACCATGCATTTTACTCCTCCAAGTTTGTAGTCAACCAAACTACTTTTGAGTTTCACCAATAAATACCTCAATGCTACTTTCAGAGTTCACAATAACCACGGTTCAGAAAGGTTCGTCTATGGATGTTTCCAAATCCACCAAGTAACATGAGTATCATAGAAATAATAGTAATCTATAGGATTCCGAAGGAATATGTTTCACCAAGCGATGACGGAATTCACATAGTAAATAATAGTCAACGTCTACTTGCCTTGAATCCTTGGTGATGAAGGCTAGTGGCGAAGTGATGAGATGGTGCAAACTAGTGGCGGAGCAGCGAGGCAACGCGAGCTGAACGGGGGCGCGGTTGTGGGGTCCCTGGTTGGTGGTGAAAATAATGCCAAGATGGAGATACGGCGGGGTGGGGCGGACGTTTGGCGTCGAGTAGCAAGGTACGGACGAAACCGTGAAAGTTTTTGGCTAAAGGTTTGCTGAGAACGGTGATAAAAATGGAGGAAATCGTGAGGGAAGGAAAGTGAAGGACGGTCTTCTTCGCTATTGACTATCTTAGTCAACAATCTTTAGCTTGGTGGCAACTAACATGGAGAGACGCGTGGGTGGACATGGCCTTCTGCGGTGACCCTCCTTGCCACCTTGATGAAGTTGCTGAAACGTGGCTGTAGCTTGGTCAAAGTCTTCAATTTGCTAGCCAGCTAAGAAGGAAAAACGTGGCTGATGTCTTGTGTCCAAGTTCCCATTCGCTGGCAGGCTAAGGAGGAAAAACGTGGCTGCACTTTGAGGTCAAATTCTTCATTTTACTGAGAAGTGGATGGGGTTGACGTGAGGGAAATGGTGGGAGTTCTTTGCTCCTTTCTTTGACCACTTGAACGTGTGCATGAGAATGAAGAAGAATTTGCATGGAAGGCTAGCTTGGCAAAGTACTAATGAGAGTGAACATTGGTCTCACTTGTGGCGTTTCGTGAAGAAGAAAATTTTAGGAGATAATGGACTAGGTAATGGTCGAGCTGTCATAGTACGGCGGAGACGTGATGATGAGGTGGTGCTGCGGGGACGTGATGAGACGTGGTGGTTCGGTACGGTGATGATGGTGGCAAAACAGTGGCCATGAGTGGTGCCAAAATCATAGTCCAATGACAAGCTTGTCAACACAGCATGGACCATCACATATTCGAGGCTCGGTGAAGTCCGGATATCACACTACGTCTGAACCTCATTAGATTTTGCATTAGGACCTCTCATTGAATCTACGGTCTCCACCTGAATCTAATCATTTGCTACTCCATTGGTTTCTTCTTATAAGTCTATTTTCCACCCAGCTCCACTTTCTTGGATGAACTCTCTAGAAATGAAGCTTGTCTACTAATTGAAACTCTTTGATCAGAATGAAAATAGAAATAGTATCCAAGACTTTCTTTTGGATACCCAATGAAGTGACCACATTCAGATCTTGCGTTCAATTTGTCCATCTTCAACTTTTTGACATAAGTTGGACAAACCCAAATCTTAATGTGATTAAGACTTGATTTCCTACCATGCTATATCTCATAGGGCATAGTTGGAATGAACTTAGTTGGAACTCTATTCAGTAAATATGTGGCTGTCTCAAGGTCATATCCCCAAAGGGATATAGGTAAATTGGTATAACCGATTATAGATCACACCATATCCATTAAAGTGCGATTCCTTCTCTCAGACACACCATTGTGTTCTGGAGTTCCTAGGGGTGTCCATTGCAATAAAATGCCATTGTCTCTTAGATGATTCAGGAACTTAGTACTTAGGTATTCCTAGATCAAATCGAAGAGCCTTAATACTTTTTCCTGTTTGTTTCTCAACTTCAGCTTTGAATTCCTTGAACTTTTCAAAGGATTCAGATTTATACTTCATCAAGTATAAATAACCATATGGTGACATATCTTCAGTAAAGGTAATCAAGTCAGAATAACCACCTCAAGCTGATTCATTAAGTGGACCACATACATCAGTATGTATCAATCCTAAAATGTTAGCAGCTCGCGCACTTTGTCCTACAAAGGGCGCCTTTTCATCTTTCCTAAGAGACATGCCTCACAAGTTGAGTATGGTTTAAAGTCTAATGGATATATATATCAATCTTTACTCAACTTATCGATCTTATCCTCTCCAATATGACCTAATCGGAGATGCCAAACATACTTTGGATTTGGTCATCTCTAGGACGTTTATTGCTCACGACATTTATATCATTCCGCTTATTGACATTGGTAATCATATTACCGAACATTGTAATGATATAAAGATTATTGGTCATCTTACCAGAGCCAACACATCTTTAATCACAATAAATGGAACACACATCATTAGCAAAAGAAATTTCATAATTCTCTTTACTCAAATGAGGTATAGAGATGAGATTCTTGACTACATTCATATAATGCAAACAATTATTTCAAAACCAGTACATGTCCTAAAGGCAAAGATAAACGGTAAGTCCCTATAGCTAATGCAGCAACTCTTGCTCCATTTGCAAATGTCAAGACTATCTCATTTTGCCTTAACACCCTACTTACTTCCAAATTCTGTAGAGACATATAAACATGTGAAGTTCAGCAAAATCTATAAACCGTAAGCTGGAGTTAGAACCAACCGTAAGGTTAGTTTCAATAAGCATTGACCCCATACCTTCATAAGGTCGGTTATTTGGCTTGACCTTCAAGTTCACGAGGTACTTCTTGCAATTCCTCTTCCAATGTCCCTTGACACCACAATAGTGACAGTTCTCTTTTTCAATTGTGGGCTTTGGACGTGTAACAAGTTTTTTGGACTTCTTCCATTTCCTTTTCTTCAAAGTAGTCTTACTCTTTGAAGAAGAGGCCTCTGCTACAGCCATTACAGTGGGCCTTGTGTTGTTCATTTCCTTCTCATAAACCATCAGCATGCCGTGTAACTCAGTAAGAATTTTCTCCATCTTATGCATATGGAAGTTTTGGACAAATCCAGGGAAGGAATCGAGCAAAGACTGGAGTATCAAATCCACGGCTAATTCATTATCCATGATAAGATTTAGCCTGGATAACTCCTCAATGTGCCAAATCATCTTCAAAATATGATCATTCACCGATGATCCCTCAGCCATTCTCATATGGTACAATCCCTTAGATATCTGATATCTAGAGATATGACCGTTCTTATCAAAAAAATCCTTTAGATGCACGATGATTGAGTAAGCACTTTTCATGGTCTCATACTTCTTTTGAAAGTCATTGTTCATAGAAGCAAGCATGCATGACCTAACTTTTAGGTCATCTTCGTGCCACTTCTCATAAGTTTCATGCTCCTCTTTGGAACCACCCGGAAAGTGCTCTGGCAAGTTATGATCAGCACATACCCGATCTTCTTGGAATTGAGAACAATTCTCAAATTCTTTACCCAATAGGTATAGTTGGGTCCCGTTAAACAATTCTTGTCAAGAATTGAAGCAAGTGGGTTTGTCTTAACCGTTTTTTAGAGTATCGAAAATATGTGCAGAAAATAATTTTTAGCCGTTGACTTTCAACAAATATTTCATTGTGGCCTTTGAATGAAATATCATATCCCACTATTCATTTTGGATCTCACACTTCATAAGATGAGAAATAGTAATCTTCGTTGGGAAAAGATCACTAGTGAAGATTGGAGTCCCGCTAATTCATAGTCCACCTCACCTGACAATTATTGGTGTCCTCAGAACTTAGTGAGTGGATCATATATCCAATGCATCACATGCGAGTCCCAATTATATTTCGATCCCTAGATCATAAAAGCCTTACCTAACAATTATTGGCCTTATGATCATAGTTAAGTTTACCCCCATCATCTCCTGCAAGTATTTAGGATACAAATGATTCTTCACCTAACAATTATTGGAAATCATTCGGCCTAAACCCCATACCATCAGATGTATAATGGAGTGGTCCTATGTTCTTGAGTAGCAACTGTTCCAATGTATCCATAGTTAGCCAATCAACCATCAGAACATAGGAACAAACCATGACAATGGTAGGCCATGAGTTCAAGCACTCATTACAACTTAACACCACAAATAAGGAAATTTTTCTTTATTATCAACGGTCTCACCTTGTATATTAACCAATTAATATGCATATCAAATAAAAATCTAAAAGCGACTTTAAAAGAATTCTCATCCCAAATGAGAATTAGTCATCAGAACATACAAACAACATGAACCAATCAATATTAAAAGCACGAAAATGTCTAAGGATTGGCTTTGATACCATTGTTGGTGATTTTTTCAATACACAAGCATACATGCATAAGGAAATTAAGACCATAAGTCTGATTGCAACAGAAGTACAAACACTTATACACGTGATTTTATAGCATTTAAGTGCATTTTAACAAAACCGCATAAAAAAGCTAAAGGGGCTAATCATATTAATCTTGTACTATGCTCTAAAATTTGGTTCGGAAGTTTTTTTGGGTTCTAAACACGAACGTCTGATGTCCTCACAGCGGTAGTTCTGACATTCTTCAGACTCTAACCGCAAACGTCTTGCGACATCCTAGTAGCGTCATGTACTAAGCGCAAGCGAAAATTACAATTTATTATTATTATCCTGCCGGACTTATAAATTTCATTTGTTAATCTATAGTGTTCACCTTTGAAGGTTAGCATGTATAACATGGATTATTTAAAATTTAAAATTTATATTATAAGGTTATTCTGCAATAATCCTACCAGTTATTCATATTAGACAATTCATTCATGAATATAGTGAAAGATCATGAGAAGCTTCATTTTTTTTCTTACTAGCATCAGGGCCTACAAAATATATCAACCTGAACTTCTTACACGTTCATCGCCTAATTACATCATATATACATAATCAAAAGTAAAGGCACATAAAATAGCCAGGGATAAGGGGTGAGGGGTATCTAACACCGCTAGTCCCACACAAGCCCACGTCTAACAAAAAAACAAAAGATGATCCCTTTAGCTTTTACACGATCACTGGCGTCTAGACGCCATCCGTCCCAGCTCCAGGTCCTCCAGCACCAAAGGGAAGAGGGCCGAACATCTCCCCTTTGTGCTTGACAAACCACGCAACAAACCTCATGAGAATCATCTCGGCTCTACCATCATCCATCCAAAGGGTAGCCTCATACTTGGAGAAAGTCATGTCAACGTCGGGATCATACACATCGTGAAAAGAAACCTCAAGGCGTGCTACCACCTCGTCACGAGCTACTAGTGGCACATCCATACTATCAATCTGAAAAATATAAGGAATGAGCAACAGCTATGTCCAGTAAAGAAATAATAAGACCCTAACTTAGACAATCCACAGCCATCAAGTTTACTAGGGAATCATGACCAAACAGCTTAAGATACCAAGATAGGATTGTCATGAATATTAATGCATCATATGTATAACCATCTTAAATGAAACATCCTAAATGCATCCATATCTATAAATATCCATCATAGAATCAATTCATATCAAGATGAAATGCAAAAATAATTAATGAACTCACTCGCCAAGTAGAATTATAATTTAGTGTGAATATCAATCCACCCTCGATCGGTTTACCCATCGGAACTATGCCGACCCGATCGAGTCACTTCCAGAATTCCCTATTCGGACTTCCACAATATTTCTATTATGGGCATCTCACTCCAAGGCATCCCAGTATCACACAACCGAGGTCCTCCCAAGATCACTCAGCATGGGGCATTTCACTCTGAGGCATCTCAGTATCACACAACTAAGGCATCCTTAATCACACACAAGGACATCTCACTCCGAGGCATCTCAGTAACACGGGACCAAGGCATCCAAGATCACACAACATGGGCATCCCAACTTCCGAGGGGCATCATGGGCATCTCAATACCAATGGGTTCATTTACTCATTTAAGCACACATTTCCCACGCCACACCTTTGCTTAATGCATTCACCTTATGCAAAAGAAAAAGACTTCAAGGTATACAACTATACACCTAGCTCTCATGTACCTAGTACATGTGCGTGTCCAAATTATAAGATAAAACCCATTATGACATTGTCCCATACCATGCCAAACAAATATTTACTCCATAATCAAGCACTATGCATCGTACTCATTGCACACGCATGATACTATTTGTGCCTATACCTCAATTGATATATGAGACTTACTTTTATACAAACTAACAGCTATTATAGGGTCACTAGATTCTATATATGTCATGCAAGACTAGTATAAGAGACACGATAACTATTGCATATTCTCAGGTCTAAACAGATTATTAACTAAAATGAGCAGTTTTGATCATAGACACAAATAATATATCAAATCTTATCGGAATACCACAAAATTTTAGTATGTTAAACTAGAGATATAGATTGCCATTTTCTGTGAAGAAACCTAAGTCTATATCTCTCTTTATTAAGAGTAGTAATTGCTATATTCTTTACTAACATTCTGTAATAATGTCCAGATTTAGTATCTAAAAAGAAAATCTTTTTATTAACGAAACCTTGTCCATTTATTCTCAAATTTTGATATGTTATTCCTAAGGATGTGTCCTACAACTTTCATTAAGGGTTCAAAGTCCACTTATAACTAGATAATTACAGAAAATTCATAGAATCATCAAAGTTCAAGCTGTTTTCTACGAAACAGTTTACTAAGTCAAAGAGACTCACTTCTATTTACATGTTTTTACATTCAAATAGCTATAACTAAAGGTCGAATTCAATCTAATGGATGTTCTCTTAAGTAAAATGGTTCCTTTCCTTATCTTCCTCATTAGAAATCAAGGCGACACAAAATAAAAAGCTTTCCATCTATATTTCTCTAGAACAGAATCTTCATATACAGTTTTCTTCGTTTCTAGCTCAATCAAGCCGTTTGTTTCTCTACTAATCTATTTTACAACATTTCAAGATTCTTCCACAACATCTAAGAGTACTTTCATTAAGTTTTTCTTAACAAAGATACCCTCCACAGCTCAGCTCAAAGCATATGTTCATCCTTTAGCTCACCTACCGCAACATACACCACATCTCTTCACTCGGCAACCACTTCCTTACCTTGCTCAACAATCACAGCTTACTCGCACTTAACTTTCGAGACGTGCAAGCCTCAAATGCAACATGCAATGACTTATAACTTCAATCTAGTACTCATCAAGCTCAAATCAACACAAAACAACAACAATGCATCTAATCCTCCACCATTCGGCTAGATCCTCAAGTTCCTTGACAAAAACAATGGATAACTTCTAGTTTAGAGACTTATCTTTCCTTACCTTGCTTTAGCTACTAGATGACTCAAAGATTCTTCAAAAATCAACACTAAAACTCGCATGCAAGAAGAAGAGAATTGCTAGTTTTGGCAACTGGTTTCTTCCTTCACCGTTCGACCGAGAGAGAAGACAAGAAGAAGAAGATGGGTTTCGGTTTTGGAGAGAGAGAGAGGGAGATTACGAGAGCTAAGAAGGGAAAATGGGGCTATGGTCTCATCCCTAGGCTAGGATAATCATTAGCAAATCTAATGATTATGTCTCTTGCTTGGTTTTCGGTTTTGGGGATGGAAACCGTGGCTGATGAGAGAACAAAGAGAAATGAGAGAGGGAGATGTCGTGGCCTTCATGCACGACAATTTCGCCACCTGTCATTTGCCATCCATTAATAGTTAATCCATATCGTTAGTCAGTTCATTTGTATCTAATGTTTTTCACTTAATTCCCTTTTGATTTCATTTGATTTCAATCCTCTTGTAATTATGCAAAGTTATGAAATTATATGACATATTAACTAGTTAATGTTAGTCTATAGAGAATTTATCACAAGAAATACTAAAGTTAGAAATTTACACTAATATTACAATCACTAATCAAATCATCCTAACTATAATCTATGAACTTAATCGAAAATAAAATCACTCAGGCCTAAATATCTATCTCTGGCCCAACAAGCTCAATCTACAACAATCACGGTAGATCGAACTAAATTTATCAATCTAACAATTCTAAATCTTGGCCTGCTCTAAGCTAAGCCCAAGCCCAGCTCTTTCATTCGGCTTGTCAAGCCCAATTCTAAAACTCGTGTGGCCCGCCTACTTCTCAAGCCCACACATTCCTCATGGTCCGTCAGGTTCACTTTCTGGCCTGATCTAAATTAAATCTGAATCCTTAATGATCTAATTATACTAATAAAGGTCAATGAAATTTGGGATGTCACACGTCTAACGCCTTTTGATAACACCGATTTGATGTTCTTGGATTCTTGATCACAAACGTCTGACGTCTTCTAATAATACTGGTTTTGACGTTCTTCAGATGCAGAACGTCTAATCTCATAGGCTCTGATGTTCTTCAGATCCAACCCCACAAGTGTCGGGCCTTTAGTTCAAACACACCACAAATTCTCATGTTGAACAGAATAAAGAAATTGAGAGATCTCACAACTACAATTGTGCTAGCAATTGCTCTCGTGTGAGTGATTTGTTAATCACAGTATTAGCACTCTCAATTATCGATTGTCGATTGTTTATCATCCAGTGATCTGCTCTCTATATTATCTTTTATAGACAATGCAGATCACGTCTAAATCGGCGCATTAACTCTAAACTGTTTTAGAATTGATTTGGCCGTAACTCCTGACGGACGTAAGTTCTGATACTGTTACAAACACTATTTCAGGCATTAACTCTATAACTATTACAGAGCATTATTCCAGACATTTATTTGTAACTGTTACAAGTCTTATTATGTGTATTAACTTTGTAACTGTCACGAATACTTAATTTGGCCGTTGCTTCTGAAATTGTTTCAGAGCATTAATTGGTCATTAACTTGAAACCGTTTCATATCATTAAACTGCCCATTTATTTTGAAACCATTTCTGATCATTAATGCGACCTTTAAGTTTTAAAACTATTGCAAAACTTAATGTGATCGTTACATGTTAAAAACTTTTCAGATCATTAATTTAGCCATTAAATTTCAAACTATTTCATATCATTAATTTGGCTATTGATTCTAAACTCACTTCAGATCATTAATGATGTGATTAATTCTGAACTCACCTCAAATCATTAATTTAGCTATTAATTCTGAACTTACTTTAGATCATTAATTCGATCACTAAATATAAACATGCTTCAGATCTTTGATTCGGCCATAATGTCTGAAACCCGCTTCAGAGTTTGTAAACTCCGTTGCCCCTTCATCAAAACTTATATTTCTAACCGGACTCAATATGATTGACTCAATTGCAAACACATTTGCAATATTCTCTCTTTCGTTCAAACGTCATTCTAATTTATTATGGTGTGTGACATCCCTAGGTTCATCACCGAGCTGGCAGAATGATTTGTACAAACACATTAACACAACCAAGAGAATTAATTATTCATATCAATCTCTTGTTATTACAAATCATGAGTAACATCTAGCAATATATCATGGCTATCCAAATAGTATGAATTGTCTCAGAACATAATGAACTTGTCAGTTTTGGTGACCGTGTAATTCAATCCTTCTGTCTCACTATGTCCCGATCCAACAAAAGTCATGGAACTATTGATCAAGCCACCAATTCGATCATATGCCCAAATCTAATTGACATGTATTCTTCGAGATATGAACTATTCATTCTTGATTATAACTCCGGCCGAGGATTTCAATACAATGTCACGATTAGATCACATAAGACATCAATCTTGTATATCTATATATAACAAGAAGAGATATTCCATATTGCACACGCATGTGCCTTCGTATGTGTACAAATTATGACCATCAAGTACAGAGATGGTTCAACAAAGTGTCAATATGCGCACTTGTGAACCACAGCCATTCAATATACAAGTCAATATCGTGCCTCATGTCTAAGGATCTTACACCTAACCATAGTATGAATGATTAGACATTGACTCCGCTAAAAGCTTCCATGTCGCCAATCGTTTTATGTATGTCACTTTCAGTGAACTTGTCTAAGACAAGCACTTGTGTTCTAGCTTGGATATCACAATACCCAATTACTTGTGACTCATCATCCCCTCAAGTATCCAATATTGAATGGTGAAGCTTGAGAATGCACCAGTCTCAACAGGATCATCAATATCCTCTCGATGATCCATCGACCGAGAACTGTTTAAAAATTCAGCATAACTAAAACCTTTCATGCATATTCTTAACACCTTAAGAATAGGTTTGGTCGTAGCTGATCTTATGGACTTCATTCATATAAATTGGATGATGAATGAAAAAACTGATTCAATATTATATGGTTGTTTTAAGGCATACAGCTAACAGGGAGGACTTCATGTTTGTTGGAGGCCAGCTCGTTGGCCGCCGACCACCCTAGCGCCGCGCCCAAATCAGGTAGGTTTCCCCTCGTTTGGCAAACTCTGGCCCTACCAATTCCTCATTAAGGTTGCTATGTGTTCTAGCACGCCCATTGAGAGTCTCGACCGAGGCTTGAGCCGTGCATGAGTCGAAAGTCCCTTGTTTACATAGTGTACGCCAAGTGTTCGATGAAATGCTTCACTAGAAAACCAAACCCAAGCCTTAGATCTCCCTTTTCCGTGTGTATTGTTATAGTGTTGTGGGCCCGACACCCCCATGGGCATTTTCATCGTCTTTTGATGGCTTGTCTCTTGCGGTTCAAAGAAAAGAAAGAACAAGAACAAGATTAAATACTGAAATAGCACTAAGTAGTTAATGTAATTAAATCCCTAACCCTAGATTCTCCAGTTACGTAATAAGTGAGGTACGCTCATATGCTTTACTTAGTTTTCAGCCAACCCCAATAAACTAGTGGTGACTCTTCATTAGAAAATTTTTATGAATACTCTAATATTGCGTGAAGTATGAACTTGGAAGAACCCGTATCTAATGCTAAGGTCATAGGCGCGTCTTTGAGGCAATATCTCTAAACTTATTTTCCTCCCTACTGAAGAATAGGTCGTGAGAACATATATAGCCTAAATTATCATTACAAGACCCATCGGTTAGTAAAAATTAATGATTATGGGATGACCCAGTTATCAATTGGGTTTTTTTTTTTTTTTTTTTAATTTCAGATTCTCACATATAAGTTACCGGTGTATACGGTTGGTTGTCATTATTTTGTTATTTTAAAGCGAAATTGAGTAGTATCAAAATTGAATATCATGTAGAGTTGTCACAAGTTAAATTTAAAATTGATGGTGAAGATGACATATATATTTAAGATTGGACGAGAAAAGCACATAGACTCTCATGAAAATATGAAGAAAAGGTTATGTTGTAGCCGGTCTAAATTTTAACATTACTACGTGGCAATAACAAAAATTAGGCGAAAGGATTAAATTAACAATTCATTAAAAAGTTCAGAATTAGTTTAGCAGATTATTTAAAGATTTAGGACTAAATTGGTATAATTGAAAGGTTTATGACTGAATTAATAAAATTAAAAAGTTTAGAACTAAATTTGTTACCATATAATAGATTTAGGGTTTTCTAGACAATTTTCCTCTATATCTATCCCCCCATTTATCAAAAAGATCTCCCTTCTTACTGCAGTCCTCAAATCGGTTTCTACCCCGCAATGGGCAAGTAAGCACCACCTTTAGATATAAAACTAATAGCGGCTAAAAAAAAATTTAGAGCTACTCATCCTCCTTTGTAAAAAGCATTCAGTTCGAACTTATACAGGTTGCAAACGGATGGATCGAAATAGGTTTGGTTGATTGGACATAGGCGTGGCTCGAACGGACTCATCTAATTACCCTTTTTCAATGTAATACAATTTGAACTTATCCATAGCCGACTCAACCGATACTGGACCTAAATCCAGTCGAATGAACTAAATCTTTCGAGATCCCCCAAGATGTTAGCTGATGCGAAGGGACACCATGGCATGACACATGAATCACCGAGGAAATTTAGGGACATCAGTGTGACTACAAAATACTGCATAATTCGGCTTGCAGCAGTCTATGTGACCTACGGTTTGGATTTCATTGGCACAATCGCAACAAGTAACTTTGTTTTTTATTGTCTTAGAACTTCGAGACTCAAGAGACTATGTAAGACAAACGTACATATGCTTTCAGGCACGATCGAGTCGATCCTACAAAGGTGGGAAACATATGTTAAACCGTTGTGGATAGGTGTCCGTTAATCAAATTTCATGCATTCAAGCGTGCACTGCAAGATTTGGAATTCACTTGAGTGTTTATCAAGCCACTTCACAGAAGGCCGGAAGCCGCCGCATTGCTCAAAAACGTGAAGCCTTGTCTCAGACCACCGCGCTTTCGTCACTCAGCACTTGGTAGCGAGTGGCGTTTCCATCCTCCACGGCCGAAGCACCATCAGGGTCTTTCTCACTGAAACAGAACAAGAACCTCTATTTAATCTCGGTAAGACCGCTAAACTGAATTTCAGCAAATGATCAATGCTGAGGACACTGCTAATCGGCAAGGTACATCAAAGCGGACGATAGGCAGAGATTCCAAACTCTGTGTGCTCGTGTGCGTGTGTGGGTGAGAATTTGCAAAGAAAGCATTATTCAGCATGAGGAAAAAAGATGGACCGATGTGGTAGAACATACGTTACTGAATATATGACGACTCCAATTATGACAACGGAGAAGGCGAGATAGTATAGCCAGTCAACCTGCGAAAACAGGGGCATAAATAGTAAGGTTTTGTTAGGGTAAAGCTTGTGGAAACTGGATGCTGCTAATACACTATAGCAGAATGAAATCAATGTGGACTGTGGACGTTTTCATACCTCCTGGCGGTATACAAAAATGCGTACAACTACTGCCCACATATCAGATGTGAGTGCTGAGAGGTTGAACATGGTCGCTCCACTCATCTACTCAAAGGCAATGAAGCGAGCGTTTTACTTTGTTGCCGTTAGGTTAAGAAAGATCGAACAGAAATCCCAAGATGTTTCCTAGCTCAAGAAGATAAAATTAAGAAGTGAATCAATTTTCAAAGTGCCTCGTATACACGACAATGCAATATCCTCTCAGTACGTTAGATGTTTCTTTCAATCAATCTCATGAAACTACAGAATGATACTTTAGATTGGTCTTATGTTTGCTTCAACAAAAAGTCCAGAACTGTTTTTGCAGTTGTCGGTTGCTAGAAACAAACCTTCAGAACAAAAGGAACCAGAGAATAGAACATGAAGCACGATGCCGCGAAACCAATGAAAGCCAATATCTAGGGAGCAAAAAGAGAAAACAGAGAGCTGATATCAGTTTCGGTGAAACGGATGCACCGATAATGCTAGAGGAATTGCTGGACTGTAACATGAAGCATGGATTAGGACATTTGCAGTGCCAACGACAGATTAGTATACTTCCCTTGTATGAATACAGCGGCGGAGCATTTGGATTGAGCGCTGACTCTCTTTCACTCGCAGATTTCAGTTATTAAACTCCATAAAGACTGCAACAAAATAAGGTCTAATGACACCAGCAGTTTTTAAAATTTTTCGTTCAAATCAATGTTTTCCGTTTTCTTCTTCTTTCTAATTAGTCTCTAAAGTCTTGGAATTCACAGTTAACTTGCCGTTAATTTGTACATTGTGACCTCTACATATTTTCCACGTCAGCATTCGCTCCTCGAACTCAAACAGCGAACATATACACCATCATTCGTCCTCCCCGTGCTGACTCCAAGCCGCCGCCACCGCCTGTCGCCAAAGCTGCCCATTACGGCCGCACTCGATCCCCACCACAATGAAATTGAACGCTACCACTGACAAAATCAGCTGCCACCGGAATATTCATTCAGCAACCATTATATGCTCAAACTTCCCCCGAGCACTGCCAGACCCCAGTAGTAGTCCCAATCTCGTCCACCATCATCATAAACATCAAAACTAGCCGCTGCCACTGCAGACAAACTCCGATTTGAGGTTGGACCCTCAAATCTGAGCATGCAACCTTGGATTGGAGCTTGCACGACGTTCAATTTAAGGTCAGTGACGTCGGGCACCACAACGACCTCCACTGGGGTCGGCCAAGGCCAACGAGACAGAGTGGGGGAGGGAGAGTTCGAGGTCGAGCACTCACGGTGACAGTGGCAATTCACAAGCATTGTTACAGTGGTAATTGAAGTAACACATGGCTGGTTAGATATTAAAATTAAGAAAACGCCCCTTTCGCGGCTCAAACTCAAACTCTGGCTGACAATAACTCAAACATGCAGGCGCCCTCTACCTCTAGTTCAAGTTCTATCTGAAGGTGAATCCACACGAGCGAAAACCATTTGGCCCTTCACTTTAGTTCACTTCTAAAGTTTCAAGAATTAGCTTGAACGAAAATAAATAATCAGAGACGACCCTACATATCAACAAAAAAACAAAAAAAGTAGTGATTTTGGGAAAGCAATGTTATGGGAGACCTTGAAGTGGTTTACTTACTATGTCTGTCGACCACTGGATGGATTCGTCACTCTCCCTCTCTACGATAGATCTAGTTCACTGTTAAGCAATAACTCAGGAGCATGAGACTGCTACCCATATATTTCTTTCATCAAAGGATACATTTCAATCACGCTGACTAGAGTCCCGAATAGGCCGAGCATCGCGAGTACCTCAACACGGTCCTTTTTCTTTACGCAAAATTCCTGCAATAGAAGCAATGAGAAGATAGGACACCAGCAAGCGAACGATTCTCAATGTAAAATGCTGGGGAAGAAAAGGTTCTGCCGATTCATGAACTTATTTAAGAAAGCCATCTTCTGTTTTTCCTAAGATTGAGTCAAAAGGGCAAGAGCAGATTCGTTGTTATTCACCTACCTCCGCAACGTTGCTGACGGCAAAGAAAACTGTCCCAGCAATGACGAGAACATCTCCTAGTAGCGGTTTTGAACCACCTGAGCATGGAACATGGAAAATCTCGAACTTGGTTATAAATAAGAACATTTATCACCCTTTTTATAGACATGAGACAGTGAGAGAAATGAAACCAGAAGGAGATCGCTACAATGTCGGTTGCTCCTTTTCGGGCAGCGTAACCTTATTGACATTATATGGAGTGGAGAACGTATTTTAGAAAATAAAAGCCTCACCTCCTCCGCCCACACCGGCATCGGAGAGCATCACGAATCCGAGGCCTAGAACAGATAATGCGGCACCGAGTAACTGCCACAGCGAGTAGCGAGTGCCGAGGAAGATCCAAGTCAATGCTACGACCCACACTATTGTCCAACAATCCAACAGCGTTACGCTGGTGATCGATGAGTACTGGTACGCCTTATTTACTGCAAACAGATCAACAATAGGCTGGCAATAAGTTCAAAATGACACATTACCTTTCGTAACAATGTGGGAAATCATCTTTCATGACCCTATTGCATTAAATAGTTTTCCGCCGAGGTGGGTCTGAGAGAGATAATATGCTCACCTAGATAATTTCCTTGAACATCAACACAACCCAGGATGAGATACCAGTACCAAGGAACCTGAATTCAACAAAATATAAGCAGAATTATTCAATAAGCCAGAGAAAGTATAGAAACTGTCAGTTTGTCTTTCTTGTGAGTACCAGAAAGTCAAAGTTCTATATATTCTAGTGAAAGCAAGGGGCAACAATTGAAAAGAAGTACCAGCAGTCTTCGACGTCTATACAGCATGACGCCTCCATATACCAAAGCTAAGCCCAAGTAAACAAGCAACATCTGAGTAAGAGGTGCATCAACCCCTGAAACAAAAACCGATCCAAATGAAACAATGGAAAGGATAAGTACAGTGAAAGTACTAAATGCTCAAATTTAATCTCAGTCGTCCACCTTATGAAACAATGTGTAATCACAGGCTAAAGTCGCCACCTATGGAACATTCAGATGCTGGCTCACCATAATTAAATGAGCCAGCTCTCATTTTCCAATTTGAAAATCGACCGTAGGCCTTGATTTGGCCGTTCAAGACTTGATTGACCAGAGCTAAACGTATACGACTCAATTGCATAATGACCCAAAAGTTTAGGACTTTTCCATGGACATGTCCAAGGAACGAAATGTGACAATTTAGTATTTACATCTGATGGGGGAATATGAAAGAAAACCAAGACACCAAAATTACCGAGATCAGCAATGAGAGAGGAAGTGAAGCTCGATAGTGCGAGTGCGAAGGAGGCCAACTGACCCAGGAACAGCAGGTAGAAGGTTCGCACTGTTAAATGGCTTGTCCATGAACCGTTCATGACTGTTCAACACAAAAACGAAAGTTGAAAAAGGGGCAATTTTCTATTCTTTCGGTCGTTGTAGGATACTATTCGAGTCTCTGTTGGCCAAGGAACGAGATTGGAGGGCTTCTGTGATGTGTGGGTATGAAGAACCATGGAAGGAGGTGGTTATTGTCACCATTTTTATACTTGTATGTAAATAGCCAGTCGAAGAAGACTCAAAGGACGAAGAAAGAAAGAAGAATGCAGCTGCCGTTCTTGTTACGTTGGTTGGTGGTTGGCGAGGAGAAATCCTCTCTCTCTCTCTCTCTCTCTCTCTCTCCTCTCCCCCCCCCGCCTCTTTCTCTTCCCTCACATAATCAGCACGACAGAAGCTCATAATGACAAATTCACCTCAGAATTATATGGAAACTTAAAGTGCATTTTCACAAAAAGAAGTTATCAAATGATAAATATTGGAATCAGTCTTTGGAAAAATTCCAAATAATAGTCTGAAGTACTCTTATTTTCTCAAATAAAGATCTAAAGTAAATTTTATTTTAAATGAAAACACGAAATGGCTAAATCGTCGTGGAATCTATTTTAAATAAAGGCTTGAAACAGTTATATCAATCTTTAAAAAAAAAAAAAAAAAAAAATCTAACTTTGCTAGTCGAAAGGCATTTTAGTATTTTATGTTTAAATATGTTTCTTTTTTTCCTTTCTCTTATCTTTTCTTTTTCTTTTTCTTTGTTTTCTTTTCTCTTCTTCCTTCGCCGGCCATGGTGGAGGTCATCGGCCTCAAGCGAGGGTTGCCCTCGCCTAGGCAACGTCAAGTAAGGGTAGCCCTCACTAGGGCGCATCAAGCAAGCGCTACCCTCACTGACGTCAAGTGAAGGTCGCCTCATCTGGACTAGGCAGGCAAGGGTCACCCTCACCTACGCTAGCAAAGTCATTCCTTGCCTACCCAAGTGAGGGTGATCCTCACCCAACGCTGGCAAGGGTAGCCCTTGCCACACCAAGAGGGCCAAATTTAACAAGAAATGCCCTCACCAGAGGGTTGCCCTCACCTAGGCGGGCGAGGAATGCTGTCGTTCCTCTCGAGTTTGGCAACCTCCTCCGTGACTGGTGGAGGGAAGAAGAAAAAAATAAAAATAAAAAGTAAGAAAAGATTAATCAAAAATTTAAAAATACACTCATAATTTTTTTGATTAAAATACCCATTCTTTGATGGCTAGAATATAGCCATCGGCCAAACAAAAGTTCTTATTTGAAACAATAACCATCAGCCTAATAGTTTTAAAGTAGTTAGTGGAATTTGAATGAATTGTTTTTCGTTTCTATTCTCCATAAACTCAAATTCCTTTTTTTCTCCCCTTATTTTTGTCCGTAAATTCGAATTACTACTTCATCCAACAAATTCACCTCGTATATTTGTTCCTATTTAGCTATTATAAGCAGATGGCCAAGTCCAATCAATAAAGCGCAGGCCCAAATCCATCACGGGCAAATCCTCACTTGCCACGTGCTACTCGCCCTTCTCATTTCAAACCGAAAAGTACAATGGGGTGAGAAGGTTCGCCAGGAATGGAGGTTGGACTTGGAGGGACGTGGTCCTGTCCTTCCTCAAAACGTACCATTTCATTCCCTTTTAGAAAGGGTAAAAAGTCGTAGTTCAAAAAAAAAAAAAAAAAAAAAAAAAAAGGGTAAAAAGTCATCCAACATTCTCAACTTTATCCTACGGGATAAATTTATCTCAATTTTTTTATAATATAAAAATCTCAAACTTTATCAATTATGACACATTTATCCCAACTCTATAATTAAAAAGCATTTTCATCTTTGTACTAATTTTTTTTTCTTTTTCTTTCCTTTTTTTTGTTTTTTCCTTTTTCTTTTCTTTTTTTTTTTTTTTTTTTCTTCTTCTCTCTTCCCTCTACGTGACTGGTGGAGGGAAGCTAGATAATGATGAGGGCAGCCCTCGCCAACGTCAAGCGAAGGTCACCTTTGTTGGATCTAGTAAGGACTGTCCTCATCCGACTCAGGGGCGAGCCACCCTCACTCGACACCAACAAGGGCGGCCTTCGCCTAAGTGTAGCTTCCCTTTGCCATGGCTGATGGAGAGAAGATAGGGGAAGAAAAAAAGAAAAAGAAAAAAAGAAAAAGAAAAAGAAAAAAAAAGAAAAGCAAACGAAAAAATAGAAATAGAAAAGCAAAAGAAAAATAAAAAGACAAAAATATAAATGTGTCATGCACGTAAAAGTTTTGGATTTTTGGTGTAACAAAAAAAAATTGGAGTACCTTACCCAAAAAAAAAAAAATGTAGTAAATATGTCACAGTTGGTAAATTTATGGATTTTTTATGTTACAAAAAAAAAGTTTATGATAAATTTATTACATTGAGTAAATTTTTGAATTTTTTGTGACCTTTTCCCTTTAGAAAATCACAAATGTACATCATTCGAGTCTCGTGGGTTGGTACCTGTTTGGTGCAACGGTTGATAAATTTCGATTAGATGACTTAGATAATTTTATCAATCAAAGGCAAATGAACCTTGATAATCCAACGTTAAGAATACAAGACTACCTTTACGACGAGAACTGGAAGGGTTAAATTACCACCTCTAACTCCCATAGTTATTTTCATCGCAGGGAAGAACTTTCGCAGTTTGCTAAATATATATTTGTTCTCGAAATTTCTTGGGTCTTTTTTTTATTTTGGCACCCGTAGGTTTTAGCGTCTTGCAATGAAGTGCTCTAGTGGGGTTCTTTTCGTCCCGGCCCAACATAGGAGAATATTTCATTTTAAGCTCATTAGCTCTTCAATAAGGCCCGACTTCAAATGGGTAAAGGCAACTATCTGTTTCCTTGATTTGGGCCGTATCTGTTCAGTCTGCTGGCCTTCTAGCTCAGGATACGCTTGATAAGTCTTTATTAATCCAGTAGGGGTTTTCATTCTCTCGAGGGGACAAAAATGACCTTCGCAGACGGCATCAAGAATGAGCATATTCTTGTGTTTATTTATTTATTTTTGGGAAAAAACCACCAAAAACCTTAAATTATGCACAAAATGACAAAAATACCCCAAACTTTTTTTTGCACCACCAAAAACCCCAAACTTTGCCATCCGTGACACATTTACCTCAAACTATTTTTTGTGACACAAAAATCCCGAACTTTCATTTCGTGACACATTTACCCTAAATCTTAGGGGCATTTTGGTCATTTTTCTTTTAAAAACATTTTTCTTTTTTTTTTTTTTTTTGCTTTTTTTTTTAAAATTTTCTCTTCCCTCCGCCGGCTCCGGCGGAGGGAAGCCGAGTCCGTGAGTCCAAGTGAGGGCCGCCCTCGCGGCGTCGGCGAGGGGGAGGCCTCGGGCGAGGGCCCTCGCCCGCCGGCGAGGGGTGCCTCGCCCGACGCAGCGAGGGTGGCCCTCGTCGGCGTCGGGCGAGGGCCGCCCTCGCCGGATCCGGCGAGGAGGCCCTCGCCGACGCCGGCGAGGGCGGCCCTCACCCGCGTCCGGCGAGGGCGGCCCTCCTCGCCGGATCCGGCAAGGGAGGCCCTCGCCCGACCCAGGCGAGGGCCGCCCTCCCCGACGCCGGCGAGGGCGGCCCTCGCCCGGGCCGACGCGGCTTCCCTCCGCCGGAGCCGGCGGAGGGAAGAGAAAAAAAAAAAAAAAAAAAAAACAAATAAAAAGACGAAAATACCCCAGATGGGGTAAATGTGTGCTGAGATGGCAAACTTGGGGGTTTTTGGTAGTGCAAAAAAAAAAGTTTGAGATATTTTTGTCACTTTGTGCATAATTTAGGGTTTTTGATGGTTTTTTCCCTTTATTTTTTGGGCCAGACGGTTGTAGGACATTCACATGTTGAAGGTAGATGTAAGGTGTTTGATACGTGAAGGGCTAGAATAGATCAGTCCTACTCGAGCCAACCCTTAGGACACAATACCAAAAGGGGTTGGGTTTGTGCATAGGACAGGTCAAAGTTCATATCATATTCGAAGTTCATGTCATACATACATGTCATATTGAATCATTGCATATTGAATCACTATATCACATCTAATTAGATTCACACACGATTGGGTCAAGGGAGACAAGGTTATGCAATTTTTCCGATTGATTTGCGAACTAATTTAATTTGATTTTTCAAACATTTTCTTTTCTTAAATGAATTAAGGAAAATTCACAATTAACATGAATTATGGCTTCAAGAGAGTTGTGGGATGCTAATTCATCCCTTACATAACCGAATCCCAAAATCTCACGTACTGGTTAACACATATGGACTAGTCACCTCGCACATGTCACCTAATAACTTTATTATTCCTATAATTCTTTGGAATTAGTCTTGCAAGTTTGCAAATGGGAGATGTTTTGGGGCTTTCCAGGCTTATATTCATCGATCATGAAACAAAGTCATTTTTCTCCATAAGCTAACGTCATTTTACCTAATTTCAAGGGAGGAATAAGCAAGACGAACCAATTGAATTAGGAACTGCCCATACCAAACCAAATCGGACTGCCTAGATTGATTTTTTTTTTTTTTTTTTTTCAAATGTCTCACACATGCCTCCTCTCCTCTTTTGGTTTGTCCCTTTAGCCCCATGATTGGTTCCACTAGATCACCTAGGAACCAAATTGACCAATTGGTCCGGTTTCAAGGACCTCCAATTTGATCTCCAGTATCGGGATGGAACCAAACCAGATCAGGAATCAATTGCTCTTATTTCAAGCCACATCACGACAGTTTCGACACAAGTAGGATAGTCAATGATGACTGAGCTGTCACATATGAAAAATCAAGCCATACTTGGTTGAGAGGACTTGATTGCACTTTTTTTCAAAAGTTTGTGACTATATTGGTTCAATTAAAATGTTTAGGAGTCTATTTCATAAAAAAAAAAAAAAAAAAAAGTTTATGACTAGTTTATCCTTTCCTTTTTAATCGGAGGGAACGTCTATGTACACAAAGCTTGTAGGTTTTTAATTTCATAACCTCACTCAGTGACGCCTCGCTTCCTTGCTAAGCATTTGGTTCGATCAGAAAGCAAAAAAGGCGAATGTGATTAGTTGAACTTTATTCATATCATTGCTATAAACTATTAGTCCATACCTTTGTATCATCGAACTACTGTCAGTAGTGCCAACCAAAGGCACAAACCGTGGACCTGCTAAGTCTTCATAAAAGCATGTGACCCACCAGATGTTTCTCCAAATGTCAAAAGAGGGCTTGCAAAAGCATGAGCTAATCGAACTCCTCTCTAATTTTGACAAAAAGATGGACGCTTTCCCCCCCTTAGATTTCAGCTTTTCCTATGTTTTGTCCTAGAAAAGCTTGGAGGGACAACTGCGTGCACATCCTCCCAACTTGTTCGTTCCATGATTCTGTAGGACCCGTTCTTGTCCAGTGTTTCGTATCTAAATGGAAACGAAAAGGAATGCCCAGCAAAGCTTCCTTTATTCCTAAATCAACTGAACTAGACTTATCTAGTGGGAAACCCAAAAGCTTCCTTTTTCATGTTTCCACGTTGGACCTTCTATGATTCATGTTTATTCTTTGAGTTATTATTGATGTTTTCTTATTTGTACTTTAATTAAGATGAAATGTTTTACTTATTATATTAACTACATTTGTCTTCACTATTTCTGTGTTGATTTTTTTTTTTTTTTTCCAAAAATGGTATTTCACTCTTGATTCTATGGAATGTGGCACGAGGTTGATAAATTATATTTGTTTTGTCAAATATCTTCTAGTTACGCATTTATTTACATTCGCTTGCAATCTAAGAATCATTTATAGTTGCAACTAGGTTAGAATAGAAAATGTCTCCTTAAAATAGGAGAAAACTATATAATATATAAGTGAAAATTTTTTTAAGCATCCAAAAATTATACCATAAGTGATTTAACTTTCAAATGACACTCACTTAACTGTCATAATTTTTTTTCAAATCACCTGAGTGTCTTAATATTTCATGTCATTCACTTAAGTACCATAAATTTTTTAATCAATCACTCAACTCGAGTATCATAACTTTTTTTTTTTAAACATTCTTCACAAGTGTCGAAAATCGGACAAAGCATAATGTCATATTTCCAAAGTTACAGTATTCAAGTAGTCAAAAGTAAAATTATGATATTCAAATGAACATCTTATGAAAATAATAAAATATATCATGTTGTTATCTTATTAGAAGATATAATTAATAACTTCTCATTACCATAACTATTCATTTTTCCTCCCCCTCACAGTCACCCCACGCGTTTTTCAAAGAGTTGCAACGTATGAAGCAAAAGGAAGGGGCTGTTCACACGTGTGGTCCCGTGGGATCGCCAATTTGTCAACCCGAAGCTCACGTGTAAAAGGGGCTCATGCAGTTCACTTCGCTGTCATAATGCGAGAGCCAAACTCATCATTATCCATGCAGGGGGACGGTAATTATGAGGAATGATTAAGTGACCTCAGAAAAACAAAAAAAACAAAAACAAAAAAACAAAGAAAAAGAAGGGGGTTTGAACGGTTGCTGGTACTTGTGAGGTCATGCTTCTCGCTTTTGGCTGGTTAAAAGGTAAATGCCCAAAAAAAAAATTAATTAATTAATCACAATAAATAAAGGAGTAGAAAAAGATGTAAGGTAAAAATCCATTGTCTGCAAAAGTGTGGAGCCCCGCAACTAATGACGCTGCCAATTGGATTACAGATTCATCATCCATGGTGGAAAAAGTTTTAAAAAGCTATAATTGCAAACACATCATTAGTGGGGAAAAAATAAATAAAACTTACAGACTTTAGCCACACTACCTATATTCAAACTAACTGAACAAATTCGAGAAAAGAAAAAACTAATTAGGCAAAACCCTTTTGTGTGTTGTAGAAGAAATAATGTCATATTACAATTGCACGGTGTGAAAATTGAAATCGTTGTCATTAATGATCTCTAATATTTATAAGAAAAAAATTAAATATCCCAATTCAATATGATTAAATATTTTTAATATTACTATCTAATGGAAAATATCTTTTGTACAAGCAACGTGCACCAAGCAACTCGTGTGAACAGTAACTATAGATGATTGCCAAAATATATACATGTTATTAGAATAGTGTAAATGGATTCTACGAATGAAAGAGATATTTATCTCAACTTAAAACTTATTTTATGTTGTCCCCAATAAAATTTTATTTTACAATGGTGACTTTAAACTTGTTAATAATTTTACCTTTGTAAACTAATAAGTGTTTGGTGTTAAATATAAGCTTAACTCTCTATATAATGAGTGACTTTCATTTATCATTTTTTTTTCTATTCTTATAGCTTGCTCTTTATTCAACACGAAATATCAAAAGTACCTCTGAAACATACATAATTTTTCATAATTTTTAAACTTTTAAAGTCCCTTTATTTTCAAATCTGTGGAAGGAAAGTAAGAAGTAGGAAAAACTACTTCAAGGAAGTTCGGACAAACAAACAAAACTCCAAAAACCTAACATCGAAGAGAAGATAAAATGAAATTCACATCTTTTATTGTCTTTCATGAAAGTCATATCTTGACCCATATGGAAAAGGCTGTCCAATCAGATCTCGTGGGTCAACTAGATATCTTCTTGCCCTCGGGGTGATGCAATCATCCCTCTTTCTCTCTCCCCTCTCTAGATCTCGTTCTTCCTCTTTGGCATGATTAGATGAAGGGTCATTAGGGCATGCATGACCCCATCACCCTACATAGATTATTGCATTTCTAGGCTATCGATGGTGAGTGATGATGATGATGTGCGGCATCACCAAATTTGTTTATTTATTTACTATTTATTGAGCTGGATGATAGATTGACCATGCATTGAAGGAGGGAAAGAGGAAAGAAATCATGATGCCCGATTGAGATTTCTTGTGGGAACTAGTATTCGAGATATGGCAGAAATTAAAGCAAATTCAACTTCTGTATACTAGGGCTATTCAAGGATTATTATTATTACTGGGCAGGGACAATTATTCCTCTTCTTTCCCTCTGAGGAAGGACTGTACCGTCCCCTATCATTCAACCCGGACCTCATATTCCTCTTTTTCTCAAACTTATGATCGATGCTTGTAATTTTCTTAAAGGTATTTCATTGTTTCAAATAAAGATTAATATGTGAAAGAGAGAGTTGTGTAATCTCACTTGTTAAACAGAGTGAGTATGGGAGATTTCTGTGAACTGTACATGTGGTTATTCGAGGCACAATGAAAGTTGCTTGCTGTTTGATTTGCCTTTCGAATTACATGTAATGACGGATGATTGATATGCATGAATTCTCAAATTAATAGAGTTGGTATAATTATTTTTTGGTGTTTGATATAATCTCATGGTTTTTTTTTTTTTCAAATTTTACCATAGTATATCCGTGAATGCATTAATGCATTTTTAAAACTGTGCTACATCTCAAGCACATTAATTGTTGGCATTTAGTTTTAAAACACGATAGTCATTCTAATTTATTTTAGGATTGGTTCCAAAAAAACTCAAACTGATAAACTAGTGGCACATTTGCTCTCAAATTGATTTTGGTGTCATGAAAAATACCAAACAGGTACACGTGTGCTAAATTTATCTAATTAATTTTTGGATTACAACAAAACCGATATACTAATGACAAATGTGCCAAAATTATAGGGAAATTTGGGCAAATTAGGGATTTTGGCAAATCTTCGAAACCTGAGGGAATTTTTAGAGCAAAATTAGAAAAAAAAAATTTAACCTATTTCTCAATCTCAATTCATTTTCTTTAGATCTGACTTCCTCAAAACAATGTCATTTAGAAGCCATATATGTTGAATTTTTACATTGCAATAATGTCACATGCCAACCACTCAAGTTGTGTTGTCATGTGTGCTTTCATGTCAACAATTTAACTGAATTTGAATAGAAGCTATATTGGATGGACAAGGATGTCAATTTGGAATTTTTTATAACATGAAATTTAGTTTAGAGTAAGCGTGTCATGGATGTATCAATATAAAAATTAATTAAGTAAATTTGACACGAGTTTACCAATTTGAGAATTGCTTGTGATATTAACCCTCTTTTGAGTCAACACCTCCTACAACTATCGGGACTGAAGTGAGTGCAAAGGGAATTAAATAGGCAGTTTCATTCTTGACGCCATTTGGACGAATGGAATCAGGTAGAACGGAATTAATGATCAATGTATTGAAGTTTGCAATTGACCACTTTTTGTACCGAGGTAATTTGAGATCTAAATATGTTATGCACGCTTTTTACTAATTTACTAACTTGACTATATCTATAGAAGCACGACTCAAAAAAAAATAAAATCAAACCATAAAAAATATACCATCCATTTTTAAGATAAATTAATATTCTTGTACAAAATTTATTTCTATTTATTCGCATTTCTATCCCCGCACTCTATTAATAAAAAGACACTAAATGGTTTAGCAATTGAGAGATATTTGTTGATCAAAATTGAAAACACTATATAAATATGGATCTTGTCAACAATTTTTCGAGGGGTGCGGCTCCATTTGGTTAAGCATTTCTAAGGGGTTTTAAGCCCCCAAAGCCCATTGGGAAAAATATTAAGCATTTAGTTCAATTTTTTTAGGTTTCATTTGCCAAATGCTAACATTTGGAATGTTGAAAGCCTAGTAACCTGCTTTGGGCTTTAAGTATTTTGGAATGTTAAGTGAGGGTTTAACGAGTTTTTTTCTTTCCAATATTGCCCTCATCGATAATCATGTTTTCCTCTTTTGCTCTCAAAAAACACTGTTCATCATCTTCCTCCTTGGATTTGGACTTGAACCTGCTACTCCACCATGAAGCTCAGTCGGCGAATAGTGCTCAGCCGCAAGCAACTAGATCTGGCCACCGAGAAGCTTAGCCTGAGGTCAGGCGACCCAAGCATTGTCGCCTAAGGTCAAGCAACCCAAGCGACGCCACCTAAGGTTGCACAGCCTCAGGCGCCTAAGGTTGACATGACGCAGGCAGCTGGGTTGCGCGATCTAGGGTGTCGCTTGAGGTCGGTGACCTCAGGTGAGCCGCCTCCCCACCACCACTAGCACCACCACCGCCAACTACCTCCCCACCACCACCACCGTCGAGCCGCCTCCCCCATGATTTTCCCCTCTTCAACATAGCTGCATCTCCTCCTCCCTTTTTTCTTTTCTTTCTTTTTTCCCTCTTCCTTTTCACCTTAAAGTTGCTTTGTAAAATATACACACAAAAATAAGCATCCAAACACTCTTGCCTTTGTCAAATGCCCATTCATTCAAAGTTACCTGAAAAATGCAAAACCATTTCCCCAAAGTTGAACCAAACGGGCAAGACCACTAAAGATGGTGAGAGCAAACACTGAAGCATTTTGAAAACCGAAATGGAATGCATTTTAGGAAAATAACATTCTTTAAATAGAAATGTTCGCATTTTCAAAACAAAGTTGATTATCAACACGTGCACAAGGGACGCTGATGCATATATACAATGTCTTTGGATGAGAAAAAAAGGGAACTTAAACAATCAGCTCTAAATCCATTGTGTGGATGTTTTCAATCATAAACCCTTTTAAAATTTTATCAATTTAATCCTAAATCTTTTTGCGAAATTCTAATATATTCCTTTCCGTTAATTTTCACAAAAAACCGTTGATATTGAAATCTAGTCATTACAAGACATTTTATATGAGACACTACAATTTTTATATGAGACATTGCAATATCAACGATTTCTAGTGACAAATCATAAAAAGGATTGATTTGGAACATTTTGCAAAAATTTATGGCTAAATTTACAAAATTAAAAAATTTATGATTGAATTGATATCTGTATAATAAATTTAAAATTTCATTTCCTCAAATAAATGTGAAGGGACAAATACTTACGTCCGTGCAAGCACAAGTCCCATACGGGGAAGCACCTGAACCAGCTAACCAAAAGAATTCACTTTTTTAAAACGATACTTTTGTGACAATCTCATATAATTAAAAAAAGAGAAGAAAAGAGAGAGACAAAGAAGACAAAGACAAACGACCGTTTGTGTGAGCCATGATGTTTCACGTTAAGAAGCTACTCATGACCCTTGAGGTTGGTCCAACCCCAACTCATCATCCAACCCCTCACCCCATTATTTCACTCACCACCCCCTTATACATGTGCCAAAACGTCTGGCCACTGTATGGTTTCTCATGTACAACCAATCACTATAATTGCAATAACGTAAATTCAAAAGAGCATCAATTGGTGGAAAGGATGGGGCACCCTAAGAGGGTTTTTGTGGTCATTTTATGCATTAGGTAGCAAAGAGATCCTGCTGGATGGACATTGCACCTTGGTCGTCCCGTTAGCATTCGAGGAAAACGTTCGTTTTTTCACTATTCACTTTTTCACCTATCGATATGTTTGGTTGCAATAATAACCAATACATTATATGTCCATTAAAGTATTTACTTGCATTGATATTCATTACAACAAATTCCCATTGCGGTCAAAACTATAATGACTAGTACGCGACCCTCTCCTGTGTAATAGCTATTATTGTCTAGTTGTAGTATATAACTATATATTCCTCCAATTTTTTTTTTTTTTTTTTTTGTGGGGGAGGGGGACGGGGTGTGCGAGTATCGGCTTGTTAAAATAAAAAATGCATCTAAGCCGAGCATCAAGTTACCGAACTATCAATAGAAGCCCCTTAAGAAAGTTTGTTTCCTACTAGTTAGACACGACACTGTATAATAGCAATTATTATCTAGTTGTAGTTCATGAAGTACCTTCATCTCTTTTCTCCCGTTCCCTCTGCCAATATCAGATGGTATTACGTAATTGAAATATATATTACTTAAAACTAAATTTGTTTATATATTTTTTATGTAATGATATTACCAGTTATGATTATAGTCACAATTTGATGATATTGTCATTATCAATTATAATCATAAACACAATATTAAATATTAAATATATAATCATGATATAGACTATGTTAATTTCATAAAATCTAATTGTCCATTCTATTAAGAGTTAGTACCTTGAAAAACTCCAAACCAGTACACCTGTGATAAATTTACCTAAAATTATTTTTTTAACCACCAAAAACCCAAAACTGGTATACCTTTGACAAATTTATCCAAAAGCAGTACACTTGTAATAAATTTACTCTCTATTAGTTTTCATTAAATTTTACTATCGAATTATTAAGTTAAATAACACGTGACAGTTAACTAGTATACCAATTTGAAATTTTATGTTTCGTTTGTCACAGTTTACAATTTGTGTGATTTTTTTGTGATATTAATACAATTTAGTAGATGATATATTTGTCACAAATTTACCAATTTAGGATTTTTTACGGTAAAATAAATTAGTTTGGAGTAAATTTGTAATAAATATATCAGTTCAGGGTTTTTTATGGTTAGTCGGGATAAATTTGTCACATGTGTATTAGTTTAGAGTTTTTCATAGTAAAAAAAATAGTTTTTCGTAAATTTTTCACTGGTATACTGGTTTGGGATTTTTCATGATATTAACCCTTCTATTAAAGATTATTCATAAAATATTAAGTATGCTTATCAATATTTGTAATATAATATTAATTATTTTAATTAATGCAGAAATCGTTTTAAAACTATTATTAATTTATCACATATTATATGGTTAACTTTCACCCTAATAATTAGTTAATTTTAACTAATAAACAATTTTTTGTTTACTAAATTGCAATACCTTGATCTATATCTGTGTGTGTGTGTTTTTTTTTTGGGGGGGGTACTGCACTTACGATTGGTTATGAAAGTGATAATTACAAAAGCATTTTTTTTTTTTTTTTTGAATTAGTCGCGTATGATACGACTAACTTTTGATTTTAGCTGTAAACAAGTTATCAAAAATAAATAAATGTTTGATAATACAAACAAAATTAAACTCATGATTGATTCTTAAAGTGATAATTATTGTATTCTATATAATTATGTTTCGAGGTATTGTGGCAATTCTTATGCTTTCTTCTCATATTACATATGCTATTCACGAAACTAAACATCGTATAACATTTACTTAAACTAGAGCGGGCAATATGGGTCAAAGACCCATATTATGACTCATTTTTAGTTAAATGGGTCGTATATGGGTCAAGTGTAGGTTAGATATGGGTCAGAAATGAGTCAGGTGAAAATTAGATATGGATCGAAATGGGTAAAATGAAAGTTAAATATAAGTCGAAATGGGTCGGTGAATGTAAAACATAAAAGGAAATAGTCTAAATGGGTTATAAGGAAACCCATTTTAAATTTTAAACCCTTGGTCTTTTTTAAATTTATAAAAATGTTTTTAATAAAAAATCGAAATTATAATTATTTTTCATATTTTAATTTTTTTCTTTTTCTTTTTTTTTTTCTTTCTTTTTCTTTATTCCTTACCAGCGGCCGGCCGTTGGTCGACGATAGACCTCGCCAGATCGGCGCGGTCGAGGCCCTGCTCGACGCTGTCGAGCTCGAGCCTCGCCAGATCCGGCTAATTCTTTCCCCGTGCAATCCCTTTCCCTTAATTCTTTTCAATCCCTTTCGGCAAGATCGAGCCCCACCCGATGCCGGCGAGCTCGATCTCGCTTGTGGCCGGTCGTCGGCCATTGTTGTGGTTGGCGGTAGGCCAAAGGAGAAAAAAAAAAAGAGAAAAGAAAAAAGATATAAAAATAAAAATTATATTTAAAAAAATTAACAATTCTATTTTTTAAAAATATTTTAAAAAGAATTATAAAAATTTTCCATTAAATTTGTATTGCATAAAAATTGTTAAAAAATTGTATTATATAAAAATATTTTAACAATAAATAGGTTTAGCATTACGGATCGAGTCGGGTATGGGTCGGATACGGATCGGGTCGGATATGGGTCACTAGATTTACACTATAAGAATATGGGTTAAAACGAGTTAAATTGGTCAAATATGGGTCGACCCATTTTTGACCCGACCCACCCATTTGCCACCTCTAACTTAAACCAATTAGCATAGGATCATTACAACTCTATAACGCTGCAGCGCAATAACTATTGTTATTACGGCCTTATTCCATTAGTTCAATCAGATGGACTGTTAGTTTTGGGTGAATTTCTCCGAAGACCGAAGTCCAAATCCTAGCTACAGAGATAAGATGACGATAAGGCAATAAGGGTGGGCCAGCTTGTTGTGCGTGGAAGCGGAGATGACATCTATTTATAGGGAGGAGATGATATAAGAAGGTTAATTCTAGCATACAGTGGTTGTAAAACGTATTTAACACAAGAGGCGTCATTGACTTTTGATCTAAGGTATTTAAACCATCGAATCTCTCGCCAACTTTCAAATGAAGGGAGGATGAGATCGCTGGTGTAAAATCCTCTTTACATTTTCTATCGATAAGCTCCAATGGTTGAGAATTTGAACACCGTCACCCATTGTTTTTGAGAAATTCAAATAATTTTCTATAAAAGAAAGGGTCAAAAGAGGGGAGAAAAAGGGAATAGCACATCTCAGCCAAAAAAAATCACCTAGTGCTAATCACCTGGCTTTGGAAGTTTACCCCAAAATTGAAAGGATGTCAGTATGTGTGTGTGTGTTTATATTTACATGCACAAAGTATTAAATTATTAATATAATATAATCTAGTGTTTGGTTGGAATTGGATGGAATGCCCATTCCACCTCTTGACGGAACATACTAATAAATACAACAATTCAAAATAATATTTAGTAACCTGCAATCAATAATATGGTTAATATTGAATAATTATTGTAAATTAAAATTAGGAAATATAATAAATATACTATACCAAAATTAATTCATTTTATTTCAATTTAATTAATTTAAATAATAGTTGACAGATCATAAATTATATGATTGATTTCAAATAATTATATTATAACTAAGAATAACTTATAATTAATAATGAATATTTTCAAATTATTGTCACTACATTATAAATAATGAGCATTATGATTATTGCTGAATTATTAGCAATTCCAAATTATGTTTTAAAATATCGATTAAGATACTATCTATGAGGGGTGAGCACTTTCAGGTTTTGTACAAGTTCCATTTGGAATCTAAAACCTATCCATTGAAATAAATTCCTTATTTTTTGGAACTTGCAATTTACTCCGCATACTCTAGTCAGAAGTTTCAGGGTTGGTTCAAAGTTGTACCCAAGTTCCACTTATGTTATTAATTGAATAATTGCAATTTCATATTTAATGATTACCACTTACCGCAAAGCCATTGACCATAACTTATATTTAGACATATAAAATATGAAACATCCTCAAAGTAAAAGTTTTAGTTATAAAATGAAAGTTCAAACTAGTAGTTTCAAATTATACATTTATCATCAAAAACCATGGAATGCTGCAAAATCGTGTGAAGACATAGATCAAGAAAATATCAAAACTAAGTTCCACCTATTTAGAACTTGAAATCCAACCTGTTCAAATAAGTTCTCCATTTTTTGAAACCCGAAACCTACCTTGTATATTTTGGAATCAGGAACCGGATAAATTCCAACTGGTTCGGCTCTTTAGTTTCATATTCTACCTTGAAACCATACTTACCCTTACTATCTACACAAACAAAATTATTTGACTTTACATATTTTAATGTAATATAGTTATCATCTACGGAAATTGAATTTTGTTAGCAAATTTTCATGCAATTCTATTTCCACAACACTTTTGTCCTACAACAAAATACGAGGACTTCCATTTCATTCGAATTCCTACTTTCTCTGAAAGGTTAGGGTGGGAACGAATTAATTTTAAATGTGGGTTTTGACTCCTACGCCTTATAAGGAAGTTATCTGAGTCTGAGAGTGAGAGTTAAAATAAGAATAAAGTAGGATTGAAGAAAAAAAAAATCTTATTCTGCGGAACTAAATCTTGATTTTAACTGTTTGATTAACCCTCTTAATAAGCTAATTTCTAAACCAAATCACCTATATTCAAACTAATTCCGTGGGGATCATGATATTAAGACAATAATTGCTATATCTACTGCGAGATATTCATTAGTGTCGTTTCGACCAAACATAGCTAATAGCATGCAACTCTACGGCAGTCTCAAATTCAATTTAGCCTTTCTTTCTCTCTTTTTTTTTTTTTTTTTTTTAAATGAAAAAAACCCCCGAAAAATCTTTCGTGTATCTCTCCTAACAACAGATGGTACACAGGCAAAAATATTTTCTCGGAAAAATAGGACTCTCCGTCCATCAAACTTCAAATCCATCGGTTTTATTTTTCAGCAAGAATCATGGCAAGGGGAAGACCATTATTATTATCAACAGTTCCCAACACGAAGACATAATAACGTGAAAGATCTGGCGAAAATAAAAATTAAATAAGGAAGAAATCGATGGGAAAGTCTCCCAAAATTATCTGCTTTGTCATACACATAAATAGCAAATAAAAACAAAAGAGTGTAATTGATGTGAAGAAGGAGGAACGGGGGGTGTGATGATGGTTCGAACCAATCCAAACCATCATTGCGAATCTTATGACGGCCCTAGCCCACCATCATTTTCTTTTTTTTTTTTTTCCTTTTCTCATTATCAAAACCCAACAAGAATTCCCATAATTTTCACTTTATTCTCCCAAAAATACCCTTCCCATAATTATCATTACATGGAGGCGGTGGGTACATACGATCTTTATTTATATTATAATTATATGGATGGGATGCAATTACAAATATATTTGTGACTTGTTGAAACTAACAGATCCTTAATTATCTAATCAAAATAAGATCACACATACTAACCAGTTTTGATGATTATCATATGCATGCATTTCATCCCTACATAATAATTTTCTTTTGATGGGTTAGGCATTAATTAGTCCGTAAATCATCTACTTAAGAGGCAACTATCAACACTCATAAGCAATCGTGTTAGGCACAAGATAACACTAATCGAAGCATAACCATTCATAGAGCTTACTATGAGATAATTTCCCAAGTATCGGATTTGTCTAATGTTACACCTTCTGATCACAATTTTAACTTTTTCTATGAGGGCCCGATAATCGTGTTACAAGGAAAAGATACATACGAAATTTAGATATATACATGTGTGTGAATAGACTCTAGTACTCTAATTCTATTGTGACAAATATGCTCAATATGCCTGAAAAAAAAAACGTATTTGTCAGAAATTTGACTGTTTATTTTTACTATAATCATGTTCGGTAGTGTTTCGGGGGTGGGTTTGAAAGTTCCACCACCATCATAACTCATATGACACCATATCTTATTCCTCATCATCGTTCCAAACCCGCCATTAAATCCTCTCCTCTAACCGGCCGCCTTCCATGCTTACACATCCATGATTGTTTTGTCAGAGAACAGAACACCACAGAGAGAGAGAGAGAGAGAGAGAGAGAGGCAGAAGAAGAAGACATAAAGAGAGAGAGAAAGAGAGAGGGAGGGAGGGGCATGTTCATGGTTCATGAGTTCATGCTTCTTTTCCCTCTGCATAATGGCCTGCAGCTTTTCAAACTCTATATATACGTTTGCAGCGTCCTCCTTCCATTTTGTCCCTCATCAACCAAAACTCCAAGTCCTTGCTATACCCACTGGAACTGCCGATTCTAACAAATCTTCCTCTGTCTCCCTCTAACCACCTCAAGAAAAGGTGACGATCTTTCTCGGAAACATAAAGAGACGAAATCCCACCCGTCTCTCTCTCTCTCTCTCTTTCTCTCTGTGATCGAACTTCAGTTTTTCCTCTGTTTCTTGTTTTTTCCTTTTCCGCAAAGAGATGTTTGATGTCGCCATTCATGGGTGATATGCCCTGATGAAAGCAGGAACGTTTGGGCTTTTCAGTGAAGCGTGTCTCGTTAGTCATTCTTTCTTTCCTCTGTCCTAGGGAAGAAAGCAGCTTTCTGATGAAACAGCTCTTCGGTTCCATATCACAAACACGACATGTAGATAGCATCTTGAAAATCAGCTCTGGGTATCCTTGCTGTTTGTTTTATTTTCTGTGACAATGAAATTGGAGTGCATAGTTTTCATCTGGTCTGATGCAAACTCGAGTCCCCTGCTTTACAGAGTCAGTTTAAATAGTCAGTTTAAATAGTCACAGTCAAAAGTGAAATTGTGAATTTTGAACCTTGAACTTTTGGCATTTATCATGTAACATGTAAGATAAAGAAGGGACTTTTCTTTCGCAGAGCTAAATCCTGCGCGGTATACGTTGCAGCTAAATTGAAGATTGCTCTGTTTTGATTGCAGAGCCAAGAATGGAGAGGCTGAACTCAAAGCTCTACCTGCAAAACTGCTGCATAATGAAGGAGAACGAGAGGCTGAGGAGGAAAGCCCAGCTTCTGAACCAGGAGAATCAAGCCCTCCTCTCTGAGCTGAAGCAGAAACTCTCAAAATCCTCCAAATCAAACAATGACCCCAATGGTGCCGCTGCTACAACCATTCCAGACCTCAACCTCTGCTCATCTTCCTCAACAAATCCTACTAAGGCCAGCAAACCCTGATTCTATCTATCACCAACATGATCAAGAAGAGTCGCTGAGCCAAAAAGAGGAGTTTGATGATAACCCTAGTTAGAGAGACTAAATTGTCACCCTCCTTTTTTTTTTTTTTTTGGTGAAATATTTTGCCCAGCAACAGTGTTAGTTCTAGTTTCAGTTATGTAGGGACTGTAGCGGCAGTACCAGGAGAAGCAGTATCTTCTTATGTAGCTGTAGAATTTTCTAGTATTCAATCTTTTCTTCTATGTTTGTGTTAGCATCTCTCTCTCTCTTTCTTTTTGGTTCTTTGGGTTGGGTGTTGATAGAGGAGGATATTTTGTCAGACCGTGGTTTATAGGGAAATATGTGGAAATATTAGTTATCGATAGGATCTCTCTGTCTCTCTCTCTCTCTGTCTCTCTCTCTCTCTCAATATGGCGAGACATGGACAAGTTGCCAAAGCAATTCTTAATAGTCATTTGCTGTTTGATTGAATGTCGTGCAACTCAATGATGATTCTTGGAAAAGAGATTTAAGCATCGCATGGACGAGCTCAAAGCAAATATATGGGATCAGGCTTCTGAAAGTACTGTCTTCTATTTTGCCCAAACAAAGCAATGCACACTGGCTTCCATATGATATTCCCAGAAGGATTATTCAGTGATCTCGAGTAATCTCAGAAGATCCTTAACCCATTTGAAGAGATATCTTCTCCTTTAAATTACCAAATGCACAGTTCTTCCAGAAAATCTGAGCTAAAGATAGATAGGTGAAAACTTCTGGCGGGGGCAGATTGGCGTTAAGTTGAAAAGAATAATTTCTTATATTTCTCGACATAAATGCCTCTTTTTGAATTTTTCTTTATAGGATAAGAAGGATGGCTTTTCATTGAGATTCTGTGGGTGTCTGTGGAAGAGGATCTAATGGGGGAGGTCGGATAACGTCATCAGAAGATTTGGAAGGCGAAAGTCAAACGAGGGATCTATAAATTAGGGATACAAAAAGAGAACAATAGAGAATATTAAAAAAATAAGAGAAGAGATCTTACATAAGAATAATATGCTATTATTAATCCTAGAAAAAAAAACACAACGTTAACACGACATCAATCCCTCAATCGGACACGACAACTTCTCCCGTCACAACACAAGTCATATACCCCTTTGACCGTCCACGCATCCCCCAAAACAGCTAATCACTGTCAGACAAATTGGAATTGGCCTTTCAAGTTCTTGTTTTTGTACCGTCGACAAGGTAGGTTCCACTTTTTCTTCTCTTTGTTAATCCGGATAGGGTCTTCTCTTTTCCCCCTTTTCTAATCAAATCTTTTTGTTTAGGTGAGTCCTTCAATATGTAAAATGTTACTCAATGTTAGCTTCCCTTATTATACATGGGCGAAAATTGCTTATGTGACACAAACGCGATTAGATATGCTGATGTGGCGCTTACCTGAAAAGTTAGTATCTATGTTGGCATTTATGTTGAAATCTCTCTCTCTCTCTCTCTCTCTCTCTCTCTCTCTCTGCCCCCTAACAGCAACCATAACCACCTCTGCCCATTATCGCCACCGCCATAGCCAACCGCCAATCCCCCATGATCAACCACCACATCACCACAACCATATAGAACTTTTACCGACATATGTGACCGCCAACGCCAACCTCCTGGGCAACTATCACTGTAAAATTCAATGGAACCACGGATTGTTCGGAAAATTGAAATTATCAAATCAAGGCATAATTTAGTATTTGCATATTCTTACACTTCCCCTTCGACGTACTTTAGATTTGGAGCCTAAGACTAACTATAGAAATGTATAATGATGATGAAAAATAAAGGGCTTGTAAAAATCTGAAATCACGATTTTCAGTTATGATATCATGTAAAATTTTATAAAATCATTACCAATTATTCTAAAAATTTAAACTATTAGATAATACACGATTTAATATTATAACCATCACTAACGTCCACTCTTGCTCTCTGCTCTCTATAGCTAGCTGAGGTAGAGACCTCAAATCTTAGTCTTGTGACCTCCAATTCGAGGTCAAGAGACCTTGCACTTGAGAAATCACAAATTTGAGGTCTCATGACCTCGGATTGAAGGTCATGATCTTCATTGAGGTCATAGTTCCAGATTGGTGGTCACAATACCTTGGACTCAAGGTGGCAACCTCTGTCGAAGGTCAAGGTAGGGAGAGAGAGTCGAAAGCTCGGGCATGGTTGACAACAACGATAACCTTGTGGATGTTAATAGTGACACATAGCACGACGCAGCGATCATGGCCTTTCCGTGTTGAGAAGTGATGGCAATGGCAACATATTTATGTGGATAAAGATGATGCCACTGTATCGGTGGGGATAGCGACTTTGCAAAGAAATAAAAAGAAAGTCTGAAGAATATTGAAAACAGCAAAAAATAAAATAAATAATAAAAATGTCTTAAGGTTAAAATTTTTGATTCATTTTCTGTTGAGTTGGTACTTTTAACATGCAATGTGGATTTTTTTTGCTGAGTAAGCAAGCCATGTCGGCTGAAATGCATGACATGGCACTCCATTTAACCGAAGTATCACATAGAGCTATATTTTCAAAGCTCGGATACCAAGTTGAACAAAAAGAAAGTTTAAGTACTTGTCCGGAAAAAAAAGGGGTAAAAGTTCAGGTCCTTGCAATGTCATTACCTGAAGGTTGGACGTAACCAACAAATTACTAACCTAAATGATAAGTGAGATCGTTTCTCTCTCAAGTTTTGTTGGGAATATTTTGGAAATAAAATCCTGAACATAGCATGCCGATACAATGCGCCCTGAAAATTTAGCATAGTGAGATAAGTTGAGTTACGTGAAAGTTGACTCAGATATCACCTGATCCACTATATCAAAGAAAGAAAGCAAAGGATGGATGTAGAGTCAAAAGCTCGAGGTGCCAAAAACATAGTGTGACCAAATAAAGTTGGCCTTTGGATCTAGTTGTTTAAAATTCATTAGAGAAATTGAAACAAAAGATCATACCGTCAATAACTTCCCTTTCAGAAGCGAACTTTGTCATTGGTACTCTTCGCTTTAATTTCATTTCATCAATTATATGAGCTAAATCGTATTGCAAAACAAAACCTGAGTACAGTTTGTAATTAAAGGAAAGTTACATGTTTTCTCTCTTTTATTCATCACTACCAAAAACATACTAAGACAAATTTTATAAATATATTGGCAAATGTTGAGAGACTGAGAGAGCCATGCAGATTATTAATGAAAGACTTTTTATTGGCTTAAAAATGGTATTTATCAACTTGAAGTTGAAGGGGCCGTGGGTCCGTAACATCGGGAAGCTTAACACTTGGATGCGGGCCCATTATTTATTCGAACACAGCACCTCACAGAGGCTTGAACTGGCCCATAACTAAACGAGAAATGATCCAATTCTCTTATAAAGCATTATCTTTAGATTGGGACCTAATTTTGGTCCGAAATTTTTTGCCTCATGAAAAGGTACAAATTTTAGGTCAATTCCCAATTCCCGGAAAATGTCTTTGGTCTTCTAACGGAGCACAATTTGTCAGTCAATATCCAAATTTGGCGTTATTCAAATTTCTGTCCAATGATACCGTATCGACTTCATTTCATCTTTCAAAGTTTTTCTTCATTTTTTCTTATCGGAGGATGAGAGAGCCTCTTGAACAATCTTAGGCTTGACATTGTATTGCAGAGCAATCATAAATGCTTCTCCTTTAATATCAAAATGACAATAGGGAATGCTTTTACGACTACTTTTACATAACTAAACTTCATCTGAATTCAATTTGTCAGGAGATGCAACACACTAGGTATTGTATATTGAGGTAAATTTCCATTTCTCTTGACAACATAAATGAGTGTGTTATCAAGACCTTTTATATCATATAATTGGAAATTCTTATTAATCTCACATCTATTAGGAAAATCATTATTTAAGAATGTAACATCTCGTTATTCCTTTTTAATCACACTTCCATTAACTTGTTCATTTATGAACACGTACACTTGGAGTGTTCATAATATTTTATAAAGATATATTTCTTTCCTCTATGACTTAATTTACCATATTTATGGGAGAAATCATGAACATAAACTGCACATCCCCGAAGTTGTAGTTTATGTAATTCCAATTTCCTATCAATCCACAATTCATAAGGGGTTGAAGTGACTGACTTAGAAAGCATATGATTAAGTATATAGAGAGTAGTCAATAATGTATCTTCCAATATGAAATAGGTAAATTTGCTTGCATCATCATACATCTAACCATTTCTAATAGAGTTCTATCTTTTTCTCAGCAATCCTATTTTGTTGCAAAATACCAGTATTATCTTATAATTCACTTTTCATTATAAAGAGTTTTGAATTGCTCAAATAAATACTTATGTCCACGATCGACTCTTAATGCCTTTATTATTTTGTTCAAATGATTCTCTATTAAAGCTATATATCATCTAAAACAATATAATATTTTAGACTTATGGGAGATCATAAAAACATAACCAAAATGCATGAAGTCATCTATGAAAGTGATCAAATATGCCTCGCTCTCACATTCAATTGACCACAAATGTTAGAATATATGAGTTGTAATAGAAGTTCAGCTTTGGTTCCTTTACCAAATGATTTTCTAGTTACTTTTCCTGCTAGACAATGTTTACATATGGGTAGATCAATATTAACGAATGCACCTAAAAGGCATTCTCTTGGTAATTGTTTCATTCTTTGTAACCCAATGTGACCTAATTTAACATGTTAAATACTTGCATAAATCTTCTCATTACTAGAAGATACAATCAAAGAAAAACAACAATTAATATTGACATTGTACACATTATAGTCAATGTTTAATATTATAAAACTATTCAATACATAACCATAACCATAATAAACTGTTTTAAATAAAATGTCAACATAATCACTATGAAAATTCAATACATAACCTAAGTTTAGAAAAACAATTATGGAGATCAAGTTTCGCCGAATATCTAGAGCGTAAAGGACATCATGTAGGAATATATATCAACCATCGCGTAAAACTAATTTACATGTGTCGATACCATTCATATTAACTCTTGAGTTATTTCCAACATATTTTCATCTTCTTCCAGCTTGGTCTCTAGTTATGTGATCTATTGCTCTCAGATCTATAGTCCACAAAGATGGGATTAAGCAAATATTATAGTGTTAGAAATAAAAGCATTACTTAAAGTAATAGAGTAATGTGGTACTTCTTTTGGTTTGGTTTATTCATGAGCAAAGTAACCCAACTTGATATAATTGTAGCACTTCATTTTGGCATTGTTCATCTTTCCACCGTGCTTCTTGTGTTGAAGGGCCTTAACTTCTCTTAGGTGCCTAATTAGTCTCATTCCATTTGTTATTGAATTTATGGTTCTTACACTTGAAGCCCGAAATTTTGCACGAACTCATTTTAGCATGAGTAGAGGATCTGATAGCTTCTAGGTCTCACCTTTAACTCTAAATAATGCACTATATCATCAAAAATGACAATAGTCTTGTTGTGTGTCATGTTGATTTTCAGATACTTCCAACTATTAAGAAAAGACTTTATAACCTATGAAGCACTAACACTCCAAGAGCTTTCATGTTGGGTGTTGGAAAATCCGACACCTGGTCAACTTTCCTGATACTTTCCTACACTCGAGTCAGAATTCTAACATATGAGTTTTCAACACGTGATTAAGATATCGAGGTCAATTTTAAAAATTCAATAAATGAGAGGTCAAAATACATATATGTGAAGAAATAAAACACAATAACAAAAATAATAAATGGAAAAAGAAGAAAAACCTAGTCATCTATTCTCTTCTGACTTCCACTTCCCGTGATACACAATTCACCCCCTAAGTTTTTTTTTTTCTCCTCTTCCAACATATCTAACATGCGAGCCTAGAATATGAATCGCTTGTTTTTTCTCCAAGTTTTATGAATTATTGAAATAGAGTTTTTTTTTTTTTTTTGGTTGGTAAAGCTATTGAAATAGAGTTGAGTTTGTCAAATTGAAACAATGAATGATATTAATAAATGGCGGATTAATGTTTTCAGTGTGAATTCACTTCTAGGCTTTTTTAATTATTTATTTATTTATGAATTTGATTGAAATAATTATAAAAAATGATAATTTATTATGTACATATAAAATATATATTTAATAAACAACGTATCCCAATATGTTCAAATTTTCTATTTTTTTAGAAATGACACGTTGGCATATCGTGTCGTGTCGTGTCGCATGTCGCGTGTCAGTATTGGTGCTACTTAGCTTATAAGAGCCTGAACATCAATAAAGATATGACTTGCTTACTTTAACTCTTGTATCATGTTTGACATCTCACTAAGATGTTGCCTCATTATTAAATATGGGCGCATTTAGTATGTATCGAACTTGATGGTGAGCCTTATTAACTTAGTAGCAGACGTATCTTCAAACTTCTCTTTCAAGGCATCTTATATTGTTTGAGTTTTTATCATCACTTTCAAACTTACAAATGAGATCATATTGCATACAAGTTAGCAACATGATGCAAGTAACACTATTTTTCTTTTTCCAAGCTTGATAAGCTTCTCGATCTTTATTATGAGCTGAAGTTCCATACTCATGTTCATCCATGGTGTAGTTAAGAGTTTTCATAACATCTTGCTCCTTAAGGTTGTACTAAATCTTTCGATACTAAATATCATAATTATCACGATTTAGTTTCTCATCCTTATTGAGTTAAGCTATAATGGTCTTAAATGCCGAAGTAATAATCAATTGCTACTATACATCGACATAATAAATGCATAATCAATACTAGCACATTTTCTAAAGTAACACATCTATAAAATTTGCAACAAAGATCAAACTAAATTAATAATAATTCAACAAAAGATATAGAAATGAAAGTTCATTATGTTCTCAATTAGCTTTTGTATACTATTGTTCTACTATTATTGACTAGTTTAATTTGTGTAAATCTTAAGTTTTGGGTAAGAACTCTTTTGAATTCAAGTAACCTACGAACTTTCACTAGAAAAAATAATTATATAACCTCATGTAATTATCACATTTTCCATTAAATGTCAAAAAAACACAACATGATGCGAACCAATGTAGAAACAATCATGCAACAACTATAATCAAAAGCGGAATTCATAACATAATGAAAAAGATCAATGATCTTCAGCCATTGCTTGAGCTTGCTCGAAATCAGGAAATTATATGTTATCATTGAACCAAGCTCTATACAACTTATATATGGTTATTTTCATGTAGGCTAGTCTTTGTATTTCCAAAACTATAGGGAAATACAGGTTAGAAGGAATAATCAATATACTTATACCCAAAAAATATGCGTATTTAGCGTTTCATACGCATTTTTATACTTTTAAAAGCCTCAAACATTTAAAATAATCATATCACAATATAAAGCACTTCAATGTGAATCAACACCAAGCATGCTCTAAGTGGAGTTGGCACGCACCACGTGGCATGTGTAGCGTGTGTGCCTAACCTAAATCTGGCTCTTTAGCTAGTTCGACCAGCCTAGCTAATCCAACTAGCATACTAGCTAGACTATACGGACCAGTTCGATCGTTTGACCAGTCAATGGGTCGGTCAACTCGGTCGGGTCAGGTCAATAGGCAGGTCGGTCAAAGGATTGGGTCGATTGATGACATCATCGATGACGTTAGTAGGTCAATTACCAACGGTTTGCTGATGTCATCAATAACGTCAATGTCGCTCGCGTGGTCACAACACGTGTGGACCTCATTGCTCGGCATTCCTAGCATATGTCCATGTGTAAGGTGCGTCATTGAAGATGTCGCAATGTGTGGCGACGTGTTCGATGTTGAACAGCGGCCTTTGATCCACCGTTCTTCTTGTCTCAACAAGATCTTTCACCCTATATGATCAAATTTAATTTTTTACAAAAATAAATTGTTGAGACAAGGCCAAGCAAAATGACTGTCTTCAACCTCCAAACCGGTTCTTCTCATCCGATTCGTTTTGACGATTCATGTCGCAATTCTCAAGCAATGAACATGCAGATGATATGTAATTCATTCTCTTGATCTCTGTATTCAATAGCAAACGAAAAAATACGATGGAAAAACAAGGCAGAGATGACAATACATGCTTTGATACCAATATTGAAAAAAAGTGTCGAGAAGAAACAACTAACCTCTTCGACATACGATGAACAAATTACGTTGGGATAAACATTGAATCACCAACAAATGATGGACAATATGACACGTTGGTCCATATACAATCACATGGAAAGTATTCACGTTCCACGGCATTAATGCCAATTGTCTTCTCAAAGTAGTTAATAGAAGCCTTTTGTTTGTTCATCTTTGATGGAGTGAGAGAGAGAAAGGAAGAGCATTATTTTTTGAAACGTTCCATTGTCATCGGTCGGTTATTTTTTAAAGTTATCATTTTTACACTTTCTTTAAAAGATAACTACTCATACCTCTTTAAAGGGTGCACTCTCAATCACATCACATCAAGACGAACCGAAGTCCCTTAAACGCACCCCATCATGGACGAACCATCGTAACATAACAATCTTTATTGCAATCTTTTTCAAGTTTTATTCCTAACTTGCAAATTTAGGTGATCATGCATACTGCAAAAAATAAATTAAAACAACTGATGTATTAATGTGTTTATTTGATGGAATACATAATCAAGGAAAACATTTTCCTCATTTTTCAACGTTTGGTTCACTTAGGAAAATGAGTCAACAAAAAATATTTTTTTAGTCAATAGAAAAAGTTGACTAGGAAAACGTTTTCTAACTAAAGCTTAAATTAGGAAAATTATTTCCCATTTAAAAGAACTAGAAAATATTTTCCGAATCTATCAAAGCTTAAAGTTGGTGCTTGGCTCACAAACAATTGTTCTTATAAAATTATATTTGTAAGAAATTCAAATTTTTAATTTTTAATTTTTTAAAAGATTTTGAATTTTTTATTATTTGTATATTTTTCTTTTCTTTTTCCTTTTCTTCTTCTCCACTTGCCGCTAGGCCAAATTAGGCAAGCTTTTGGCCTCCAACGACAAGGCTCAAGCTTGGTTTGCTCAAGGTCGATGAGCCTTAAGCATCACCAGATTGGGTGAGTTTGTGGCCCTCGACGACGAGCCTATAACCTTGCCAAATCAGGTGAGCTAGTAGCCTTGCTGCAAAAGGCTAGCGAGTCACGCCCCGATCCTCGGTCACGTGCCCATCCTTCACTTGGTCGATTCAAAAACGATATCCCAAGACGTATCGCCGACCCTTTCTTTTTTAATATATGCACATGCAGAGGCAATTATAAATCTCCCAGACAATACAAAAATGGGATAGAAAAGTAGGGCTATATTTTTCATACTGAAATTCATAACCACACCTTAATACAAGCCAATCTTATAATATATTTTACAATACTATTCACAAAGATCTAGTCTATCACACATTAGTTCACAACCCGAGGTTTACAAGATAGGGTGAGGTCTCGGTCCTCAACCGGGTCATACTCAGGATCATTCTCTGGATCCTCCTTAGGTTCCTATTCATCAAGTTCATTTTCTTCAAGCTCCTCATCCTTTTCCATCTCCTCGTCCTCTTCCAATCCCTCCTCTTCTTACTCCACAATCTCCCATTCTTCTTCACTCCAGTTAGCATCCTTAACTGTATACACCGGAGAAGCTGGCTCATTCCTAAGCGCAAGATCCCTAGCATCTTCTACTACTCTGTCCTTGGGATCTGCAGTCCCTTCTCCGAACGCTTCCTTTAAGACATATTGTGGTACATCCTCTTCCAGTATAGGACCTTCTCGTCGCCCATCATAGTAGTAACGATACCGCGATCTATATTCATGGGGCATCAAGTCATCTTTACCCACATCAACCCAAACCATAGACTTTATCAGAATGTACTCTAATCCTTCTGGGTCGAGGTGAATATGGAAATGAATAGCCTTCTCCGAGATACTCTCGGGAATACCAAATTGCTCAGGTGGAGGAGGAGGTGTAGGGTCCGGTGTTGTCATCTAAGGACCTGAAATTGGTTATACAATAACTAATGAGACTGCGTCTTAGTGAGTTCTACCATCCTAAGACTCGATTAGGAAATCAATACACCTTTGGGTTGCCTAAGCACAACACGAGTCAAAGGACTTACCTTGGCCTCAATTCCATCTTGCAAGTCAAGATTAATTACAGATGCCTCATATCACATCAATCAATCAATCAATCAATCAATCAATCAATTCACGACATCAGATCAAAGCATGGATCAATCGACCTAGTCGATTACGTGTTATCACGACCTCTTTCTTGGTCGACTCATCTCATACTATCTATAAAGTCCACTTATATCAGGACTACTAAGCTAGTAATAGATAGTATAGCTCGCTTCTAAGATGATCGGGTATATTGCTCTTTGTTAAGCTGCTATATCGCCCTTAGGCTGATATAGTATACCGACAATAATCAATTTAAGCCGATAAGGTATACCGCTCTCTGCTAAGCTGTCATATTGCCCTCGGGCTGATATAATATATCGGTATACTGCTCTTTGCTAAGTTGACATATCGCCCTTAGGCCAATATAGTATACCATCTCAAACATACATCCCAATAAATTAGCTGTGTGTGGGTCCACGGTCAGCCTTAGCCAAAATATCATATTTTTTCTTTAGAATTTTCTACCATTTTCAATAGCCCATAAACATACTTTTTGTGCTGTGAACCGATGCCTAGTAATTACCAAGCAATTACCCAAAATTATTCAATTTAGGAATAATTTCCCAAAATCATAATTAAATCAATTCAGCACATATCACCCTTACGCCTCTCTCACGGCTAGGGTTTCAGCCACCCAAGCCGACGAAGCATAGATCCTTTCGTGAAACCAGCGACGAGGAGGCCCATTTCATTTTTGCACACGCCAATGACCACACCCACCAACGTCGATCTGCACCAGGAAGCGTCAATGTTGAGTTTCAGCTCCTGTAGACCAGGTGAGGTCCAGTTCTTCGGGTTTTTTGTGTTTGCTTGCGGCCATTTGCTTTGGTTTGTCCCCTTATTTGTCCATTTCATGTATAGATCAACTGCTGTTCAAGCTTCCTCTTGGGTATGGAGCTGGTCGGGCTTCTTTCCTTGGAAGACCGCTAAGTTTCGAGTCTTCCAGATATGCCACGGGAGACTAGCAAAGAGGGTCTTTGAGTGTGAATTGGCTCTTGTGGTAAGATTTTCAAAAACCCATTTGTCAATGTGAGTGATACGTGCTGGAGATATGTCGGCTTGAAATTCAGGGGTTGACCATAGCATTTTTGTCCAATCACACAGGAGGAATAGGTGCTCAGTTGTCTCAGGTGCTTGGCCACAGATCTAACAATTGGATTAGGTATCATTTGCCTTTTATACAAATTTTCTTTCGTTGGGAGAGAATTGTTGCATATATGCCATGGTAGGAAACAAATTTTGGGGAAAGTCGAGAATTTCCATATCTCGTTCCATAGCAATTTTTGAACCTGGTAGGAGAAGGATGGGTTGTGTTTGGTGGATAGGTCGGCTCTGTTATATATTTGGTTATCTTAACGATATAGGAGCCCGAGCTGTTGGCAGTCCAAACAATCTTATCTGAGCGGGGATGCAGGCTAAGAGGCTGAGCAAGAATCTCTTTCACAACATTTTTTTAGACAGTTCATTTACTCTGCTCATATCCCACTCCTTTGCTTCTTGATGAATTAAATAAGCCACCACTCTTGGATCATTCCTATTTTGTTGGGCCTATAAGTCTTCCAGAAGGGAGCCAAACATCTTCTCTTATTCTTATTTTCTGTCCATCACCAACCTCCCATTTAGGCTGCGCATGACAAAATTTCTGTTGAAGAAATTGATTTCTCGCCAAAAATCGAGAAATCAATTTCTATTCCCTGGACAAATTTCTGAACAAAGAAACTCGTTTGATAATAACTCAAAATTTCTATTTCGAAATAGAAATCTGTTTGATAAAAAAAAAAAAAAATTTCTATTTCTATGAATCATGCTGTCCCTATCCTTTTACCTCACTCTTCTTGATGTTTGTCATGGTAATTTAATTTGATAAAAGTTGGTAAATCACTTTAATTTAGATTGGTAATTCGATAAAGTAGTTAGGAACTTCAAAACATTAGCAATTTATGTAAATAAAAGCTAGTAATTAGTATAAAAAATGCTAATGTGCAAACTATAAAAGATTTGGTATTTTCAAATGCTAATATGCAAATAGTGAATGTATTTATTCTCCTTATTCAAGATTTGTTACTTTCGCAAATTTTGACTCTTAAGTATCCCTTTGTGTCAACTTTTGGCACCCTAGGGGTTCGGGTGTCAATTTTGGACTAAATTGGTAAAATTTTGAACTTTGGCATCTAGATTTAAGATTGATTAGACAATTTCTCCAAATAGAGTTTTGATTTACAAATTGTCGCGACCTCTTTTTTCGGCGCCCGCAGTTAGGTACGGGCGTCGGCGGAGACTAATGGTTTGACTAAATTTATTAGGCCCGGACTCTCCCAAGTCCACCAATTCACGATTTTAATAGTCTAAGTTTTTAACCCGTAAGTTAATTTTTAAAATGGAGTCGCCACTAACCAATTTAGGGTGGATTGATTAGAAACCCATGTGAAGTATTGGGAGAAATACTCGCTCCTACGCAACTAGAGAAATTAGGATCAAGGACTTAATTACACTTAGTTAATCACTAATGTCCTTTCGGTACCTAATCTTGTTTAAATCCTAAGGTTTTTTGGATGTTTGAGGGATTTTCCATGCATTTTGAGGAAAAAACATTTTTTTTTTGGGTTTTTTTTCTATTTTTTGAACACAAAAGGGACTTTTTGGATTTTTTGGTATTTTTAAGAAAATACAAAGTCTTTTTGGCTTTTTATGAATTTTTGACTTTTTTATTTTTGAATTTTTTTGGAAAATATAAATATTTTTTATTTTCTTTTTATGGAAAATAAAATATTTTTTATTATTTTTAATTATTTTTCCAAAATAAATCATTTTTTGATTTTTTGAAAATAAATTATTTATTTATTTTTATTTATTAAAATATTAATTAAAATAAAATAATATAAAAAATAGACTCGGAGTTTGAGGAGGGGAGAAATGGGAAAGGTGAGGAGAGAGGGTCGACTAGGGTTTGTTTACTCGAAGGAGTGGGTATGGGAAAGAAAACAATTTCTATTTCTCAAACGAAATAGAAAAGCTACAATTTCTAACTTCTGATTTATCCTCCAAAACAATTTCTGAAGAAGAAATTTGTTTCAGAAATAAAGAAATCATTTTGCGTTACCGAACGGGTTTCTGTTTCAAACCTCTTGCCGAGAACAGAGAAATTGAGAAATTGAGAAATAGAAATTTTACCATGCGCAGCCTTAGTGGCTAGTTCGACTGCATTTCTCCCCACCAATAAGCTTTGCCATCCCCACGAAGGACGATTACCTTTCTTTGTTGTCCAGAAGTCTCCTTTAGGGTAATAGATACTTTTAAGGACTTGACACTATAAGGCATTCGGTTGTTGGACAGTTCTCCAAGCCTGCTTCCCCAACATGGCTTTATTAAAATCCACCAAATCTTTAAAGCCTAGGCCACCACAGTCCTTCCTCATTTTCAAGTCGTCCCATTTCTTTCAATGAACTCCTCTTCTAGCAACATTCTGTTTCCACCAAAAGGAGACTATTTGCTTCTCAACAGTTTGACAAATAGAGGTTGGAATTTTAAAATTGACATAGCATATTGAGGTAAGGCTTGAATGACTATTTTAATGAGGACTTCTTTGCTTGCCTTTGAGATCAACCTCTCTTTCCACCCTTCAAGTTTCCTTTCAACTCTAGCCAAGAGCCAAGCAAAAACTTGCTTTTTTGTTCTTCCCCAGTTAGATGGAATTCCAAGAAATTTCCCTAAATTTTCAAAGATAGGGACTCTCAATTTAGCAGCTAAATTCTATTTAAGGTTCTGTGGGCAATCTCTCCCAAAGAAAAGGCCTGATTTGTTGAGGCTTATAGCTTGATCTGATACAAAATAGTAGTGATTCAAGACATTTGCTATATTCTGAGCTTCTTTTATCATTCAATCTAGGAAAAATATGGCATCATCAGCAAAGAGGAGATGTGAGAAGGTTGGGCATGTAGAATTTAGTCTAATACCCTTAATACTTCCATCTTGTACATCTTTTCTCATAAGGGTGGAGAGGGCGTTGGCCATGATTATGAAAATATAGGGGGAAAAGGGGTCCCCTTGCCGGATACCTCTAGTGGGTTGAAAGACAGTAGAAGGTTCACCATTAACTAAGATGCTAAAAGACACCAAGGAGATATATTGTTTGATCCATTTGACCCATTTCTCATGGAAACCCACTCTCAGAATATAATCACATAGAAAATCCCGTTCAACTTTGTCATACTCTCTTTGCATATCTAATTTTAGAATGGCTTGAAATTTGCACTTCCTCCTTCTCACCCTTAGTTGATGAATCACCTCTTGAACGATAAAAATATTATCTTGGATCTGCCGGTCACTTATAAAGGCAGTTTGGTCTTCAGATACTATATTTGGCAACCAATGTTTCAACCTGTTAGCCATCACCTTTGCTATAATCTTATAGTTGAAATAACAAAGGCTTATAGGTTTGAATTGGGGGATGTTCTCTGGGTTTGTTACTTTAGGGATGAGAGTTTTGTGGGACGTACCTTGAGTGAAGAAAGATTGCACCATGTTGAAAATGTCATCACTGATGATAGGCTAATGGTTCTGATAAAATAAACCATTCAATCCATCCAATCCCGATGCCTTTATTGCCCCTAACTGAAACACAGTTGCTTTGATTTCATCTCTGGTCATTGGTTTGATAAGGTCTTCATTCATCTCCTCATTAACCACTGTCGTGCATTGCTCTAATACGGATTGATAGTTCCGGTCTCCCATTAAGGTGAATAAAGATTGATAGAAGCTGCAAATATGATGATTGAGAGTCTGAGGGTCCCTGCACTAGGTTTGATCATCAATTCGAAGCATAGATATTTTGTTTCGTTGTCTTCTCTGAACTGTTGTTGCATGAAAATACTTGGTGTTTTGATCCCCCCATTTCAGCCAGTCAATTCTAGATTTCATACACCAAAACATCTCTTCTTGCCTCCATAACTCTTCGATTTTCCTGATAATCTTGCTAATTTCCTCTTTATTTTGCCCCCCATTTATTGTATTTGCTAACTCCAACAGCCGAAATTTAAGGATAGTGATCTGTGTTTGGGCATTTTGAAATTTCTTCCTGCTCCACTTGTTTAATTCGGCAGCAACTAGCCTTGTTTTATTTGTAAGGCTGGTTTCAGGTGTTCGATTTGCAAGCCAAACTCGCTTAATCACTTCCTCACACTCAGGGTCTTCTAGCCAGAACGGTTCAAATCTTAACATTTTCTTACTTTTCTTTTCCCTTTGGTGAAGGGATAGAATCACTGGGCTGTGATTCGAACCAATCGCCGGTAGAGCAAAGGCCATCGCATTTGGGTATAGAACTCTCCACTCCATATTACAAAGCACCCTGTCTAATCTTTTCTTTACTAATGCGCTGCCTTCTCTATTATTTCACTAGGTATAAGCACAGTCCTTGCTTTCAATGTCCATCAGAGAGCAATCATCTCTAAAACCCCCCTGGAAAGCTACAATTCTGTAATGGTCCACCTCTCTACACCCGACCTTTTCCCAATGGTACAGTATTTCATTGAAATCTACTATACATAACCATGGGAGTGGATTGTGATAGTTGCTGTCTTTTACAACCCGCCATAGCCTCAGTCTCTCTTGAAAGTTTGTTGGTGCATGTAGAAAAGATATTCGCATTAGGTCTCCTTTAGTAAGATCCTTGCATTTTATATTAATGAACAGCCTGGAGCTTCCCTCCACTTCCACCTTAACCTCCTCATTCCACATAATTGCCAATCCTCCTGCTATACCAACTAGCTCGATAGTAAACGAAGATTTATATATTGCCTTGCCTTTTTTGGTATTCAGTGAACGTATCTCGTTCCTTTCTAGAGAAGAAAGTCGCATTTGGTGATGTTCTGATTGTTGCCCCCTGATTATACTCATTTGCTCTCTCTTTCCAAGCTAGACAGGAACAATTGCTAGTGCATTTGGTTCCTCTACATCTGTTCTCTGGGGAATTTCAGTCATCACTAGTTGAGTTTCCATCACAACTTCTTCATCTGAGGCAGAGAGTTCAAGTTTACCATAAAATGTCTTCCAATAAGGACTGACTTCTCGGACTTCTGCCTTTAGCCACAAGCCAAATCGACCCGGTTGATCCTAAGCGAGTCCAGTTTCTTCATAGGGTATTTCAGTGCAAACATTGGCATAATGCCCATTGCGCGCACAAGAATAGTAGAAGTGAGGAGGCCTTTCATACTTATAATCTATCCACCATTTTTTATCCCAACAATTAATCACATATCCTGTTTTGAGCGGGCTAAGTAGGTTCAGTAGCACTTTGGCCTTCCTAGTTTTCCGGGAATTGTTGCTTCTCACCTCAATTTTTATCTCCTCAACTTTCCCCAATCTAGAGGCTAAAAGGCGAATCGCATCTTCAGTGATTCTAGCTCGTGGAAGGCCTATAAAATGTACCCAAAACACATAATGCGTAAATTCATAACAGTGTTCGGATATGTTTGGGTCTCCTTCCCTGAGGACTAATAGATTACTCGCTGATTCTAGTATCCTCCTTTTCTCTTCAGTTGATTGGAAAATAAACGTGAAAAAACTAGGTTCAATTTGCTCACACTTAACTGAATCTGCTTTCCATGGTCTTTTCATAGTGTTATTGAAAGCGTAGAAATTAACATTGGGCTTTGAAAATAGCTTGCCATAAAGAGTTAACTCACTTTCCATTTTTTCTTCTTCTGGAATCTATTTCCCTAGGTCCATGATGTCCTCTTTGGACCACAAGTCTCCCATACGCCGACAAAGTGATGCCAGTCGAAGCTGGTTGTCCTCCTTATCGTCCATTTCCTGCCATCAACTATGGGTTTTCCAAGATAGTAAGGATATATGGTTATGGAGTGAAAGGAGCTCCGATGGCGATGGTCAATGAAAGGGTTTGTATTGCAAATGAAATTTGGGATTTGCTTCAAAAAAGGAAAACAGAGGAAACCCAGGCACCAAAATCCAAGCGCAACACCCACATGGACTACCATTGCTTGGGACTTCTCGATTTAGGAAATTTCAACAGTGATAGTGGTGGCTTGGGTCTAGAGGGATGCTGAGAAAACCAGTGAAGAAACATGAAGAACACTACAAGAGGCACAAAACCACCGGCATTACCAGCCACTTGGAACTTCTCGCCATAGAAAACTCTGAGATGTGGAGAAATTAGTGAATCTGCAAGTCTGATTGCAAAGGAACGCTTTGGGTAGAAGAAATCGGGAATGGTAGGGTTCAATCGTGTGGCATCCTCAATTTTATAACCTATCAAGGTGAGAGGTTATGGTCAAGTGGAATTGCAATAAAATTTTGAGGTGTGGAAATTGTGACTAATTGGGTTGTGAGACTTTGGGCATTAATCTAACAAGTCACGATTTAATTAAATTAGTGGGGATGACGGCTATGAGGTGCAATTTTATTTGGAGAATGGGACAAACATCATTGTGGTCATATGTGTATTCAATTTTCGGCCAAGTAAGGTTATCGGCTAGACTAAGATTTAATTAAAGTGGATTTAAGGGAGATTAAAAGAGAGAATTAATGGACAATTTAAACTAAACTCACCTTCGGCCATGGCGTGTGAATGAGAGGGGGGAAGTGACCGATTGAGGAAAGTCGTGTGGAGAGAGAGTGACCGTGTGTGTGAAGTGTGTGTATGTAAGAGAGAGGTGTGGCCGTGCGTGAGGCGTGAGAGTGTGTGATGTGGCACCAGGTGTCAAAAGATTAAAGACCTAGACTATTAGCTTTAGTGACTAAGTGGAGAGCTGTAAGAGAGAGAGTGAACCAGTGGGTTAAGTGGGGTAAGTCGGCTGGGTAAAAAGAGAAAAAGAGAGAGAAGGAGAGAGAGAGAAGGAGTCGCGCGCGCGAGGAAGGAGAAGAAGGAGAGAGTTCTGCCGAGAGAGATTTCAGCTCAACCAGGAGAATCTCTTGCTGATCTTCACCAAATCAAAAGGCAAGAGCATTCTTAACTCTTCCTGTACCTGTTTAGGATCTTAATTTGGCAAGAATTGGTGATTAAAGTGGTCGGATTTGGCTGAGTGTGGAGGTAGTGTAAATCGGGTGGAAATTCGGGTAGAAAGACAGAGTGATGCCCGAGTATAGTTTGGCCATTTTCGTGAGGTTAGAGGTAGAATCAGGACTTGGTGTCTTCTGTGAACTTGTTCTACACATCTTCAATATTAACATATTCGAAAATGAGCCTATTTGATGGAGATTTGGGGGTCGAACCGAATTTAACTTGAAAACGGGTGAGTTTTAGGGTGAACCGAGGGACCTCAGAGGATTGTTTGCCCTTGTTTGTGCACTTTGAGTGGGAATTTTGATTCGACTTCTTCTGATGAATTGTTAGGGACATCTTGATGCATCTTGTGGTAAAATTTGAGCTAATTACAGTATGTGTAGCCTAGTGTTTCGAATTTTTCTTTATCTATTTATATTCTGGAATTTACCCCAGAAAGAGCCAGTAGTTTGTGGACTTTAAAACCCAATCTTCTCTTGTGAATTGGATGTCGACTTCAACAGAAAAGTTGTGGGAAATGCTCTTGGCTACAACATATCCAGAATTTGTAGAAAAAGAGTGGGTTTTGGTTGGTCAATGTGAATTATTTTGTAAATCGTGTAAACTGTGTGGGCTTGAGCGAATGTTAAAAGTTGTCGATTTTTAAACTATGATTTGTAGGTCGAATTTGAGAGTGATTTCTTCTGATGAAATGTTTATTTATCTCTTGGCTATGACATATGAATTTCTGGGAATTTTTTAGGGCAATTTAGTGCTTAAATTTTGCGATTTCTGAAGGTAGTGTAAAACTGGAATTTTTTGGGTATGTGTTGAGTGTGGCCGAAAATGAGTGTGACATTATTATATGTTCTAACATTATTTTCTTAAGTGCAAATGGCCACTTTATTTTCTGTTTTGCGTATGAACTTAGGCTTAGATGCCTTATGGCAGTTTATATGATACACTAAGAGTATTTTAAATAAATTGTGAGCTGGATTTGTGGGAATTTCTTGGAAATACCTTATGCCGATTATAGCATGGATCATTTTGGTTGATAATGCATGCCGAATCTTCAATGTGCATGCTGAATTGATGGAATATCTTCTTGAGGTGTATGTGCACATGTCATGTATGGTTGACAAATGGATATCTACTGTTAAATTCACTTGACTTACATGCTGTACATGCTGTAATTGTGATTGAACAATTGGCTGAGCATGTAGACCTTGGGCATATGAATATGATTAAGTATATGCGTTGTTGTCATACTTGTGTTCCATGGACATGTTTGTGAATTCATGCATGGAAAAAGAGATTGTTGCATGACATGCATTGATTTTACCTCGGGAGTGTCGAGATGCCCGGCTAGGGAGTGAAAATGCCGGATGCCCGAGAGCCCCGTGTGCGTAAAACTGGATGGCCTCGGAGTTGAGATGCCCGGGTGTTGGGGGTGCCGGAAGCACGGAGTGTGTGTGCCGTGAATGCCTCGTGATGCCGGTTGGGGTGCGAGATGCCCGGCCGTGGAGTGTAAATGCCGGAAGCACGGATGGTGTGTGCCGTGAATTCCTCACGATGCCGTTGGGGTGTGAGATGCCGGAAAGTGGGGTTGCCGGAAGCCGGGTGGTGTGTACCGGATCATGCATATGAAATTGCTAGCATTGATGTGTGCCCATGACTTATGCATTGTGATAGAAAGAAAGGCATGTGATTTTATCAATTGCATATGTGCACGTTTGATGGGCTAGTAAGCGATATTCATACATGAGACTATGCCATTATGCCTCGCCGGATATGTCCAACCCGTGTATATATTTAATTGATGGCTGATGGTGCTTATTGAGGTGATTTGACCACACTCGATTGCTGATTGCCTTTGATGTGAAATGAATTGTATTTATGCATGCTGTATGGGTAGTTTTAAGAATTGCTCTATTGCTGAGTGGCTGTACTCACCCCTTTGGGGACTTACATTTTAGCCTAGACGATGTCGGTTCCACCTATCGCCCCTGTGTATTTACTATGAGATCCCCGTGATTTTGAGATCCGAGTTGTGCGGTTCCCGAGCCCGATGATCCCCGGGCGTACTTAATTCGAGTCTCCGTCGAGTGCGATATGAGGTGGGCCCGAGTGGCGGCCCAATCTTCCAGAGTACATCTCTATCTTCCCTGTCGGGACGGGGAAATGGGTAGTATGTTGCCCCCGCCACCTAGTCCTCCCGGTTGGCGGTAGACACCGATTGTAGCTGGGGAGGATGGTGGGATTTTTGAGCCGACCAGAGAGCTGTCGAGTGGATGGTTTCTTTTTGGGTTAGCCTTTTGTATAGGCTATTTTTGGGTTATCTTGATAGGGAGTAGTGTAGAGCTTCTTTTGATGTTTTTACTATGATGTGCCCTACCCCTAAAAGATAACAGAACTATCCATTCATTAGTAAATAATATCAAAGCCGGTTTCTTGGTATACTATTGTGTTTAGTATGTGTGCATTGCCTCTCATATGTTGTAAGGGAGAGTCTTCAATATTTGCTTCCACTATATGTGATGCGCAGGGACCGTTGAATAAAAAAAAAAAAAAAAAATTTGAGAGCTTAAAAGACACGGCTCTCTCAGGAGTGGAAGTGGTGATTAGCATGACTGTAATGTAATAGCCCCAAGGGTGTTTGGGGTGTTACAAATCGAGTGGAAAAAGCCTGAAATCTGTCATGGTGTACATATTAGGGTTTTATGATTTGGGGTTTTGAAAGAGGGAAACAACTATCACCTTTTACTTCTTTTAAAAGGGGTATATGTTGATACCCATAATTGATCTAGTTATCAAAACACACATGCTTGGCATGAGGGCAAGAAATATGCAACATTTGAGCAAAAGTAAGCTCCAGTCACATGCATAGCGCATGGATGTCATCTTATGTATATTGGTTGTCTAGAACATATGCACGACAATTGATGATAACATAAAGAAGCGCAATGTGTCTAGTTGTTGAAATGTAATGATGGAGAGCAAACACTAGCAACAATTTTTCATTAGAAATTTATTAAATATTATTAAAATCACCAAGACAATTACATTAAATATGCATGGCGTAGAGTGGACAGTTGATATTCAAAGACCTAGTCACGGACCGATCGTAGATAATTGCACGACTCTCAACACACAATAAAGACGGTTATGTGAAGCATTTAGATGTGCCTTTGAGAATAAAAGAATTTGGGCAAAGCCAGTGAAAGTTACTTGAGAAAATGCAACCGTTGAGCATGGTTGAAGAGCAATTATCACACATCGACAATATGTACCACTAGCTATCTAATGAGAGCTCTACACAAATCAATAAAATATTATTTTTGTACTTTTACTTTTGTTGTACTACATTTTAAATTTCCTTAGTTGTAACTTTTATCGGTTAGAGTTTAGTGTGTTTCTTTATTCTGATAACTCGTTGTTAATTAAATTCTGACGTTATATTTCATTATCCTCAACTTGTGCCATCGACTAAATTCTGGCATGATCTAATATTGTTCGGCGTTGATCGAATTAAAGAATTTTAAATCCTTATTATGCGAGATATCATTTGTCTAGAATTGTCATAAAACCCCTATCCCTTTTAATAAAATCAAAGAATGACTTTGGGTGGAAATTATATCGCTGTGGGGGAAGTCTAGCGAAAAACAAAGGTTTGTTTATTTCATATAAAATCAAAGATTCTAAAAATCACTTATTTAGAGTAGGAAAAATGAAAAAGGGTCGGCAAAGCATTCCCAATTTGTTTCTGGCATTATCCTAGTGAACATCTAATTCGTCAATGTTATTTCTTTATTTATTCCAAAATCCGACCTGATTAACCTGTTTAACTCCGGTTTGACTCGACGGGATCTGTCTGGGATGTGTGTTTAAGCCATGTTCTCTCTCGGAAATGGAATCCTTTGACTCACTTGATCTTAGAAAAGCTCTTGGTTCGTTCGCCAGCGCCTCGTGTTCTTGCCTGTTCGCGTCCCTTCTCAGATCTCAAGCTCGAATCTTTAACTTTTGAGACAGTCGCAGAGCTTCTGAAAGTCTCTCTCTCTCCATCTCTTCGAGCCATCAAAAGAAAAGTTATGGCGGGAGCGACGGGCAGGAAGATCTCGGCAGCTGCGGCGAGAGCGCACACTCGGAAATCGAAGCCCAGCTCCTTCCGTCTCCCTTCAGGTGTCGCGTCTCTCTCCTTTCTTTGTCGATGAAATTTGGGCTCATTACGATCCCCCTTTCGCTTCGCGATCTTCACTTCGATGCCTTGTTCGCTTTATTTCTATCGTTTCGAGAAGTTTGACTCAAAGTACCTTCCGTTGAAGTTCTTGGGTTGTGTCTGATGTGGGGAGATTTTCTTTTTCGGGCCGTAATTTGGGAATTTGAATTTGAACACCTGGAATGCCCGATTGAGCAAAGGTCACGAGGTCTACAGCATTCCCAGATGTAGTGTTTTGGCGTTCAGTTTACTACTGACTTGTCGAAAATCTTGGGGCTTTGTAGATGTAAATTTTGCTGGGGCGATACCTTAAGTATATGCTAACATATGTACTTCTTGTTGATTTGAAGTAAATAATGGTTGATCTGAGCTATTGACTATTTGAGACTACCAATGTCTGTGCTGTGTAACACCAAGTGTACTCTTGATTTTGTTGGGTTTAACTCCGCCAATTTGTATCTATTTCGTGTGAGAGATTCACATGTTCTTGACCAAACTACAATTACATTTGGAAAGTGAAAACTCCACTTAATGCTAGCTTAAGGACATTGACATTCTCACTTTTCATGTAATCCTCTCTTTTTAAAGGTTACTGAGAATGATTACGATGCCTGAAAAAATTTGATAGAACTTACGTTGGACATGTTAGTATATATTTGCTTAATGGAATTCTTGCCTTTCCAGATTGTTCGTGTTCCATCTGCTCTCTATAGTTGCTAATACTGTGTTGTGGTTATATGCACGCACCATTTCAGGGATCTTCCAGAAACTACTTCTGGTTTCATCCATTGGAATCCTTGCGTGGGCTTATCAAGCTATCCAACCTCCTCAAACTAAAATACCTGGCTCTCCTGGTGGGCCTTCTGTTACAGCACCAAGAATAAAGCTTAGAGATGGCAGGCATTTGGCATATAAGGAACATGGTGCTCCAAAAGATGCTGCAAAATTTAAAATTGTTTATGTGCATGGTTTTGACTCTTGTAGGCATGATGCTGTTGTCGAAAATATTTTTTCTCAGGTGCTCATAAACTTTGTTTGATGTGGAACATGTCTACATCCTCAAATGCAGTATCTTTGATTCTACTATTCATTAATACATGGCGATATGTGTTCTTGTCCAGAAAATCATCGATGATCTAGGGGTCTACGTTGTGTCTTTCGATCGACCTGGCTATGGACAGAGTGATCCTGATCCAAAACGAACTACGAAAAGCATTGCTTTAGACATAGAAGAACTTGCTGATCAGCTGGGACTTGGCTCAAAATTCTACGTTGTTGGCTATTCCATTGGTGGCCAGATTGTGTGGAGCTGCATCAAGTACATTCCTCACAGGTACAATCATTCCAATGAGTTTATATGAGTGAATGCATATTGTAATAGTTATTGCGAGGAATGTGGGATCAAATATATGAGACTTATTCAACATACCCTGTGTGAGAATATTCACTGGCCCATTCTTCTTGTCTTCGAATCTGGAAATCAAGTGTAATTTGCAGTAACCATGAAGAATTTCTCACTAACTTCCTTGTACTGGTTGCGTATTAAAATATGCAAGCATATATCTGTGTAAACAGAACTAAGATCTTCGGTCTGCATGCTAGTGCATTCTGTATTTGTTTGTCTTTCGTCTACCATTACGAGGGAGATCTTTGATGCTGCAGACTAGCAGGAGCAGCACTACTAGCTCCAGTTATCAACTACTGGTGGCCGGGTTTTCCAGCAAATATGTCTACTGAAGCATATAACCAAATGCTCCAGAGGGATCAGTGGGCACTTCGTGTTGCTCATTATGCTTCCTGGCTTACCTATTGGTGGAACACCCAGAAATTCTTCCCTCCTTCCAGTGTTGTAACTGATAGTACTGACGTTTACTCTCCCTCAGACAAAAAAATATTTGCCCAATATATAAGAGAAAACCCGGTATGTATAGCCTACTTATTATTACTTTGATTTCTTATTACAAGATAAAATATTCTCATTTTTCTTCACAATTAATTGATAAAATAAGCAAACGATGACCTGTAACACGAGTGAAAACAGGAGTGTCGACAATAGGCATCTACATGTTTGGAAATCTTGGTTGGAACATCCATTTTGGCCTTTGTAACCATAATTTGGATTATATTACTAAAAGTTCAGTTTATGAAACTGGTATCGTTGACAATTTCTCTGATTCACATTAATTTTTTTGGCTTTTTGATTTGAAGGACAGACACCTTTTTAAAATTCTTTTGTTTAATGTTGTTTAATGTTCTTGGCTTGGTAAGAGGAGTAAGACGGTCATAGCTAAAGGTTAGAGCTAAAGGTCTGTTAAGAAGTGGTGCAGTTTAGGGGGACATGCCCATTGTCTCAGGCTGAAGAATGACCTTCGACCCTTGAATTGGCCAAAATCTACCAGCTCCTTTGTCTTTATCATGAAAAAACAGAAGTTGTCCTAATTTACTAGAAAGCACCTGGCTCGATGGAGCTTGAAAATAACACTGTTGTATGCCAGATTTGTTCTCAGATGAATTCCTGGAAAGTGTAAAATTTGTTTAGCAAGCAACGTATCTCTGAATTTTACCTGGAATTGGGCAGACATAGTTTATCTTCTATTATCACTTCTATCTGTGTAACTTATCTATCCTTCTCTCCTTTATTTCTTTTTAGGCTGAAGTAAGACAACAGGTACAGTTTGAGGTAAGACAACAAGGAGAGTTTGAGTCCCTCCACCGTGACTTGATGATCACATTTGGTACCTGGGAATTTACTCCCATGGATCTAGAAAACCCGTTCCCCAACAATGAAGGTACCATCCATGTGTGGCAAGGGGATGATGATATGTTGGTGCCTGTCACAATGCAGCGCTTCATCTCCCAGCAACTCCCATGGATTCAATATCACGAGCTACCCGAATATGGACATGCATTCCCTTATGCTAATGGGATGTCCGATGTTATTACAAAGGTACTTTTACTTGGAGAAACCGCCAAATAGCTTGCTTGACTTATAGACCTTCAGGTACTTTTACTCTGAGAAACTGCCAAATAGCTTGCTTGACTTGTAGACCTTAAGTTTTGTTCATTGTTTGTGAATGAAAGATTTGAACCACAGTTGTAAGCGGTAAGCTGTTAGCGATCTTCTTTGTTTCCCTTCTTATCTTTGGAGTTGCCAGGTCAAATAAAGCTAATTGGTCTAATTTTCTTGAGATTGCTTGTCACGTTTGGGGCATTATTTTGAATGGGTGTTCCGAAAGCAAACAAGAATAGCTCTTTTACATTGGAAACAAGGGAGTGCAAGATTTAAGTTCCCAATTTATGAGTTAATTTGATTCATCTACCCATATAAAAGGTTTATGTAGTCCTGTTATAATTATTTTCCCCCTTGGCCAGTCGACTCTTCCCGCCTTGAACTTCCTTTTCGATTGATCCTTTTACAATTTGTAACCCTGGATTTAGTCTGATCGGGAAAGTTGAGTATGGGGTCGCTTTTCCTGAGGAGGCCCCTCTATCAATTGACCCTGAGCTTTCGGGTAATAAGCAGTAGCGATTATGATGCCCGGTAGAAGTTCAGAAATCTCAATGCCAAAGATTGAAGTTGGCCATGAACTGAAGTATGGATAACTTGTTGCTTGGTCAGCTGCTCAGGTGAATTTTGCTATTTTGTATTTCGAAGTTAGAAAAGATTTCAAGCTAACTGAAGTTATTACTTTAAAAACCTGAATTACGAAAAACCTTAAAGACCAGCAAGCAGAGAGAAGCTGTTTCAAAATTAGTGGCCTGGAATTAGATGCAGAATTTGCCTCGAAAGCTAGCAGGAACGAACAATCGGTTTCTTTCTTTCTTGAAGGTCAATGCTATCGGCATCGGCCATTCATTTTGAGCTGCCATATTAGGGTTACTGACAGCGACAGCACGTTTTATTGCTGTAATTTGTTGAGTAATGTAATATCTATTATAATATTTGATTTCATGAGTGACATATATAATAAGGGGCCATAATATGAGAATTTACAAAATATCCCTAAATCAAAGGGAATAATCTCATTATCACTTTAATAGTCAATTGTGATTTATGAGTATATATATGAATTTGTTTTATCAAATATTTATGTATGCTTTAATAACATGTTTCTGAGTGTAATTAAAAATTTAGCACATAAGATGTGTTTATAGTCAAGTAAGTATTTTATTATAGTAATTATTACTTTTATAGCAATCATGAATGTCATACCCCATATATATCATTAAGACATTACAATTTAATCTATGAATTATTATCTATCATTTAATAACCAACTCATGATTATGATTTAAATTTTATCGTTGTTATAACTACTGTAACTAAATTTTCTTATAGTTAAGAGTATTTTGATTATCACCAACACCGATATGGCGAGTGGGAAGAAAAAAAGGTATTTTGGGAATTAGCTATTATAGCCAAGTTGTAACAACTGTTATCCGAGAGGTCTATATAGCAGCTGTTACCGTAACTAAACACTGCGATGGCCAGCGGGTAATAGACCTGTAAAGTTGTAGCCTTTACTGCAACGAAATGGCAACCAAACTTGTCGCATTACGTAATTACAACATCTTAGCTGGTGGCATGATCTGATATCTTCTGGTGCCTACTTTTTTCCTACTTCCGCAGTACGCGTGCTCAGAGAGACTATGATGGCATTCTCTCAATGGGCCATCACAGGTTATTTATGGTGACAGAATACCTTTTTCTTTTGGCTAAGGAAAAATCGTGCATGTCCACTCATTTTGGCCGATGGCATTATCATAATGTGATCCCACATTTGGTGAACTATTGCCTACATTAATATCATTGACATTTTGTTTCCCATTAATCACATCTAGTTGTATGATGATAGTCCAAAATCAGGATAACTGTATTGATCGAAGAAGTTATTAAAAAGAGTAGGTTTGAATGAAAATATAAATCAGTCTAAGCCAAACCCCTTAAATAGTGAAATAACACATCATCGACATTGAGGGTAATTAATTAAAAGTATCCATTCACCGATCGTTCAAGGCTCTGCAAATTTGGTTTTCAATTGAACTTTATCAATGGCTGGAGGTTTGTACACAAAGTTTCACATTTTTACATTTGATTAAGATTATGTGTGAGTTTTGTCATCCATTAATAATCAGGATCTTTAATCTTTCAATTTCTGACAGGTAGAGCACAATGCTCTTCCTTGTGCACAATGTCTCTCTTTTTGAAAGAGTAGAGCAAGGCAACTGGTATTAGGCTATTAGCGAACCCTCAAGCAATAGTAAAGAAGTTCTAGCACATACAATAAAATGTTAGATTTGAGTCATCACCATTGTTGCACCACATTGTTAGTTGGATTAGAACTGGAGTTAACATATAGCATGACACAACCTAATCATAGGGGTAGACAGACAAAAGGCTTCTTAAGGTCGAGGAGTAGTTGGAGAGTTTTCGAACTTGTGACCAAGCGGCTCAAATACTTGGAAGTAAGTTCTACACTACTTGGCCAATAACCATGATGGTTTCTCATCAATGATTTTCATGTCTGGGAGCTTAAGTTGGGACCTATTAGCCTAATGGTTATAAGAAAATAGAAGTCCCATCAAAATTTGTTCAGATTTCAAAATTTAAGATAAAATCATATTTAAATCTATATATCAATATTTTTATATTCTGTGAGAGTTCATTTGTTTCAAGAAAAAAAAATAAAGTGCCTGAGCCACAAAAATTAGATTGGCCTTTATATTTTTGTGGTTTTTATTATCTCTTGGGATTGTAGTTTCCATTCAATGCTAAGGGTTCTTGTAGTTTGTCACATAGTCAATTGACTTTTTACATAGGTAGTTGTCTTGCATGGTTAACAGTCTATGAAATGGAATGTCCTTCTAACTAGTTCATTGAAGTAAGGAAAACGATGGAGTGTCCAATTGAGCAAGCCGAACTTGCCACAGTGACAGTGGGCCAATCGTAGCGACAGGAGATCTGGAACCAAGGCATCGAAGAGACTCTTGACAGAGCGCATGAGATCAACTGCAAATGTGGTCGGATCTCAGACACTACCTACATGTCGAATTGTTATTTTATTCAAAATAATTAGCTGGACTGAGCATGTGGTTGGATCAAAGTATTCTCTTTCGTCTGGCTACTTCTGTGATCAACTGTGTTCGCAGGATTACATCTAATCTGCCCAGCTAGACTAATTAACATGAGAATCGCTTGAATACTTCGTCATAATTATGGGGAAATTGTCTAATCAGTACTATATCTATTGTATGAAAGTTCAATCATAAATTTTCCTATTTTACCAACATATACCTAAACATTAACATAAAATGCCAATGTAATACTTCTAGCCTATTTTGACTAAAAGTCTTGACTTGGCGGTGTATCACTTAGGATGGATGATGATGACTAGATCACCACAGTAGTTATTTCTGACGAAAATTGATGTGGAGGATTATATTAGAATTTCGCGCAAAGATTTAGGACAAAATTGACAAAATTGAAAAGTTTATAATTGAGTTAATATTCATACGATAGATTTATGATTGATTGAGTAATTTTTCCTAATAGCTACAACTATATATCTCAAGTAAGATTTCTAAAATGAAATACTGATCGTATGAAGTATCATAAATGTCTATAAAAAAATAACCAACGATAAATAGAAGAGGAATCCTCATGTGGACATATTTGTCTTAAACAACGATGATAAACCATAGCCCAATATATCATATGCATATTAGAAGTAAACAATAGCCCGATACAGATTATCCAACTATGCCGTCCTTCACTGACAACGTGAATTACCTTGTGGTTTTGGGGTCCAACTTTCTTCTCATATGCCCTATCTGTTTGGGGCTCAACCCAAATGCCTTCTCAAGAAGCTCACTGTTTATGCCGGATCCAAAAATGGTTGCCGGAAGTTTCTGTACTCCGGCATTCTGGCTATTGAAGCATCCAAAAATGGTCGCCGGCTTGTCACCAACATTCATTTGGAAGTGCACTAGACCCCTTGGATACACCATCACCTCGCCTGCCTCGATAACCCTAGCAAAAACCCGGTTTGCCGAGTCAACGAACCCCGAGTACACGCTCCCTCGCACCAAATACGCGATCTCGGTGGCCCTAGGGTGGAAATGCGGCGGGTTGATGCCACCAACTCTTAGTTCGGCTCTCACGAATGACATGCCTAGCGTGTTAAGCCCCGGAAACAGCGTGGGGTTCACAGAAAGGGCGGCAAGTCCGGTTTCAGAGAAGTTGGCTGTGAAATTCTTCATGCCCGAGAAGACGAAGTCATCGGTGGTGACTTCGGAGGAGTTCTTACACGGGAGCACTGAGAATCTGGTGGTCCGGCCGTTACCGAATTTAGGGTATGGTATGCAGTAGTCTTGAACGGGGTCAGGGTCTGCGGCAAAAGTAGGAAGGCCAACGAGAAGAAAAACAAGTAAGAATGTGGCCATTTTTGGAGGCATTTTGTACCTGGATGCACTCTAACAAGACTATGAGAGCACTAGCCTTTTCATACATAGAAGCCATTGACTAAGGGGTTTTATATCTATGTTTGCCGTGCTTCTTGTCAAAAAACCTTAACTATTCATGTCATGAATACTTTGATAATTATTTAATAGAGTTGACAACAATAAAGACGAATCATTTAACGGATCATGCCGCTTTTTACACGGAATTTGGTGTAGGTCCCTCGATTCCTTTTTGATTCTACGTTTGTTTTGAATTTACGAGGTGGCTTCTAAGTTCCACTTGCAAAAAGGGAAGATTTTATTACTTGCCCTAAATTTTACAAATGGGATGCAATGGAATTCTAAATCTATCAAATTTATTCACTTAAGTCATACGCCTTTACTGAAAAATTCATTCATTTCATAAAATTATATTGAAAAGTGCAATTTGAGATTTCATTAAAAAGCTCTTGCGTTCCATGAAGGTAATTTCTTTTACAGTTCATTAAAAAACGTGGGTTGATATTGAAAAATGTTTAGTACTGAACTGAAGTATATGAAATATTTACAACTTAATTGGATTTTGTGTATGGGGTTTAAGAGTGTACCTAAATGGTCAAAAAATGATTTTCAAGACCTATGGTAACTTTTTGCTATATTTTCCTATTCTTACATATTCAGCTTGAATATATATATATATAATGAGTAACATTATGTAAAGCTAAATTAGATTCGCTGTGTGTATATGCAAATGTAATAGGTTGTTAGATACTTTGGATCAATCCTGTATCACATATATGACTATTATGCATCGTTAGTTTTACTATAAACATGAAAAAATATAGTATTATAGTGTTTTATTATTCCATCACGCACGTAGAGAAAACATTTCGTCCACTTGTTTTGTTCGAGTTACAAGACCTTACTCACAAAGTGATAAATGCAACCCCCTAAGTTAGTCTAAATGAAAGACTTTGCGATATTAACACAGTATCTGCTACATCCAAATTAAGTGCTCGACTATTCATGTAATCTCTTGGGATTTCACTAGAATCAATCACAATATAGGACATACGCAAGGTTTTATCCTAGTGTGTGTCCTTTTAAGTGGGTTCAACATGGGATTGACCATTCTAGAAATGTGATTGACTTAAAATTAATAGAAATTTAATATGTAGGAATTTGTAGTGGAGGGACTTGATTATAAACCTTATGTAAATTAAAAGATTTGATTAATTAAAGTAAATTTTAAAAATTTGATTGGAAAGGTGGGTAAATTTAGAGACAAATAGTAAAACTTTTCTCTGGCCAAATACAAAGATAAAATTAAAAAATTAAAATTAAAAAAAAAATAAAAAGAGTGAGCTACCATAGGAGCTCAACCATCATTTAAGGGAAGCAACATCAATAGCTTGAGAATCATTACAATTAATGCCAGTCATACCCCGATTTTTGCGTTTGCTAAGTGGCTTCGGCGTCACGAGAGTGCTAGGCCATCATCATCTGCTGGAATGATGACCGGTTCTTTTAAAACCATAAAGACAAAAGCAATGATGATTGGTTCTGACCCTAGAAAAAGAACGATGATTGGTTCCACTAACCCACGAGACAGTCCCTGTTGTTTCCCATGGTCATGCTTGAAAAGGAAGGCGAATTGGCATCATGAAATGTTGTGTTGAGTGAGGGCGATGCATTTTTTACGCTTCACTTTCATATTGAGGTGAAAATGAGAACATCTACTATAAGAATCCTAATACAGCTGCTCAAGGATAAAAGCTAGCATGCCAGTCCCCTACCAACAAAAAGGAAAAAGAAAATAAAATTAGAAAGTCTCCCTGGCGGGCATCATAAAGGATCTGCTTGCTCCGAAATGAATGGAATTAAACAGCCCTAGGATTATGGAACAATAATTTCTCCAAAAATGTGATTGCATTTTTCATGACCTGATTTTCCTTTAAGGTGAGAATTGATCGGAATGATCACATTGGAATTTCTTGTAAAGGTTGAGGACTATATTGGATAAATTGAAAAATGCAGAATTTCATTGGAATCCGTGCATCATGTTTACGGCCAAAATAATATTTTTCACAAATTCATTGCTCTAATTTTTTAAGAGAGTTGTGCTTACAAAAGAAGAGCATGTGTTAACACTTTTGTTCAGAAATACTTCTTGGTGCTACATTAAGTTGAGTTAGCAGAGTAAGCATTTTTCTTTTGCTCTGATGCTTGAAGAAGAAGTTGAGTTTACAAAGAAAGAGCATGAGTTAGAAATGCATATATCTCACTACTCTGATACGTGTAAAAAAAACTATTTTTACAATTGAAGAGCATGCAACTGTGGTACATATCTTTTTCTCTGATGATCGTAGAAGAAATATTGTCTGTAAAGCTTCTTGCAATTCTCTTAACAGATGAAGATTTTCAAAGAAACTTGTGCTCAGAAAAGTTTATCCATACTCAGATAATTTTTCCTTCGATACTTGCTGAAATTCTTGAACAGAAAAATCTATAGAAAAAACTAATTTTCTTTGATACTTTAATGGAAGAAAGTGACACTACGAATGATATATAATCTATTTCTCCTATTCGTCCAAAAATGATCTTATTGCACGTGCTTAACTTTGGAAAACTTATGAGTATGACTTGTATTTCCTACATATTTTTATAGGAAAAAGTTTAGAGGAGGGGAGGATATCCCATGCCAAGGCCATAACATGCCATAAGCCTAGAAAGTCTTATAAAAGATTTATAGATCGCTTATCGAAGGGGACTGCCGGGGCCGGATTTGAAGCTTGGTCAACCCACTTTGATGGTTTTTCCTACATTAATTCAATGCATATCATACGTACCTCATATCTTATACTGCCTGGTGCCTTAATCTAAATCTTATAAATCAACCTGGCCCAAAGGAAAAAACTTTCACCTTACACGCCCAAAAATATTTCATTTCCAAAATAAATATCTACATATTGAAAGTTTACATAAGGTTTTATCATCATCAAAAAGGGAAAATTTTTGGGAAACTCCTCATATATTTGGAAGATGCCAAACAATTTCTTATGAACAAATATGTGTATTTGAGTGGCCAAATGCAATATCCTCTATATATATAGTTTCATATGCAGATGATCCTAACAAGACATCTATGATAGTGGAGAACTTCTTTACTATGCAAATAGCAAGCAAGATACCAAGTCAAAAATGTTAAAGTTAGAAGGACCTTTAGATTATGGTGAACAAGTAAAGGACTTAGGATCATCGGGGTGCTCAAATAGAAGGGTGGATAACATGAGTATATCAATATGCTTGGAAGGATGTTAGTGCAAAAGGTGAACAGACTGAGATTGGATGAACTCGCCAAATCTAAATAGACTACCTTGTATAGAAAGTTCACGCTATAAATGGAGTGGACGATACTCCACATATCTAGAAAAGAACACCCATTCTCTAAATTGATTTGATTCAAATTCAAATTCAAATTTGTGCTGTGGAGCTAATTTCAGGATTTGAAATCCATAGAGAGATGTTCTAGAAAAATCAAAATAAAGTTTTCATTTTGGTTAAGTAGAGGAAATTTTGGGCAAGAAGGAGAAACGGTTTTATCTATTTTGGGTAAATTCCATTCATTACCTCGAGAAAGTTTTTTAAAGCTACAAACATACATTGCAATAGCTACTTTGGCCTATTTGAACTCTTTTATTGAGGAAGCTTGGAGGGCTAAACTTACTTTTTCTTAATGTGTTTATTCATTGAAAAATCTTGTGAAATGTGAACGTACACCATGAGAGAGCGTCTCAGTAATCATTCGTATATGGATGCTTTGACTGTGACTACAATGTGTGTACTTATAGTTGGTCGGGCTTTAATCTCCAATTAAAGGCTTTAAGGGTTATACTACTTCATTCCGACCTTGTTATTGGGCTATTAGAACTGGGAGATTGGAGTAAGTCAAGTAGAAAGACTGAACCACGATTAATAGCTTTGCAAACTCTTCTATTCCTTATTCTTCATTTTTACTAATATAATATATTTGCTCTGCAAAGCATATTTTGTCTACAATCAAAATTTCATCCTCTATACATCGTTTTATACAAAAAGTTTTAAAAAAATCCTGCAATGAACAATTTCTCTCTGATTGTCAAATTCAGTCTATTTCAACTTTGTCTAGAAATTTTCAAAGATCGAAGGGCAATTGACACGGGCTAAGATGTTATCTCTTGACGACACAACTTATAAATAAAACAAATAATAATTACATTTTACCAAATAATTAAAAATTCGTAATTTGAGAGGATTAAATTTACTCTCTTTTTATCCCACTGATATGTCAAATTTTTATTTGAATTAAATTTTTTTATATAAGAAGTTATTTTCTAGATTCACTCAATATCAGATTTTCCCTTGTTTTGTTTTCATTTCTGCTCACTTATGTTTGCTTCGTTTGCTAATTCAACTAGTGATGCACATTATCCTTTAATTTGAGAAATGAAATTAAAAAAAAATAATTGCAATTATCTTTGAGTGAGTATCCATCAAATACTGCAATTTCTTTGTAATTCTTTCCCAAAAGATTTCATGTTCAACTTTATACCCCTAATGTTCGGGAAAAAAAAAAACCTTATATACCTAATGAGAGAAAATTTCGTACCATGTAAACATTTTGTGCCTTTTCTTAGTTTTTCAATTCTGAGAAAAAACCTTTCGACCAAAAAAAAAATCTAAGAAAAAACCTTAAAACTTGCCTTTTGATAGCACAAAAAAAGTTTCTTTTGGGAAAAATTGATATTGTTTATGGTAATATAAAGTTTCCTAGTTAACACAAACCTTAGTCATTTAATATAAATGTGTGTAATGCTATTCTCAAACAATGTATAGTGAATACCAAAAAACTGAAGTTAGTACCAATTATTTAATTACGTGATATAACTCCTTATATAAAATTCCCACAAAATCACTATTTGAAAAGAGGCAACCGGCATTACAAGTAAAGTAACGTGGTACGGCAGACGGGGAAAAAAAAAAAAAAAACGTGGTATAATAACATTTTAATACTCGTATGTATTAGCAACGGACCAAAAAAAAGTAAGGTTAATACCTTGAAAAATCCTAAACTGGTACACCTGTGACAAATTTACCCCAAACTATTTTTTTGACCACCAAAAACCCCAAACTGGTATACCTTTGACAAATTTACCCCAAACTGGTACATTTGTGACAAATTTACCCTATGTTAGTTTTTATTAAATTTTATCGTTAAATTATTAAGTTAAATGACACGTGACAGTTGATTAATATATTAATTTAGGATTATCATACTTCGTTTGTTACAATTTACAATTTTTGTGATTTTTTTTTGTATTAATCCAATTTAGCGAAGGGTATGTTTGTCACAAATTTACTAGTTTAGAGTTTTTTGTGGTCGAATAAATTAGTTTAGGGTAAATTTGTCATAAATGTACCAGTTTAGGGTTTTTTTTGTTAGTCGGGGTAAATTTGTCATAGGTATACCAGTTTGGGGTTTTTCATGGTCAAAAAATTAGTTTGGGGTAAATTTGTCACAGGTGTACCAGTTTGGAGTTTTTTAAGGTATTAACCCAAAAAAGTAACGTGGCATAATATTATTTTAATAATTGTATACATTAGATCCACAAATTGATTAATATAACTACACAGTGTCGAAAGGGAAGTAGATTCCTATTTTCAAATCATCAAAATATCCTTAACCGATAATAGTGGTCATATTATAATACACATACATAAACTCGGAAAGAAGCACAACCCAAGTGTTACAATTTAGCATGGGTGAACAAATACAGTTAAAACTTCCAAAATATACACTTAAGTGCCACTTTTTTTTTTTTTTAAATTGAACACTTAAGTGCCAATTTCGAATAAATTTACTAAAAATCTGACGAGATTTGTCGGAAATCTAACGGGACATTACCAATCTAGGTGGCTTGCCAAAATGTCCACTCAGTATCATTGTCCCAAAAAGACGTTGTTTTGCCTCCAAATTTAATTTTTAATATACATATTAATTAATTTAAATTTAAAAACTAAATTTAAAACAAAAAAGTATTAAATCTAGGGCCACGAAGGCCCTTGTTGCCACCGCTACCCCAAGCCCTCATTGACTGTTAGCTAGGGTCGCTGGCCACTAGTCAAGGCTTGGCGATCCCAACCGACCCTTGTCTTACCGTTGTTGGCCCTTTCCAATAATGGTGAGGCGGCGATAGTTAGAACCTCCAAAGCCCTAGATCTTATTTGTTTTTTTAATTAATTTTAAAATTTTAGTTTAATTGATATTTATATCATAAATCAAATTTAAAACAAAACGATGTCATTTTGGGCTTATTTAGCCACGTTAATACCACACGGATAAATTTTTTAAAAAAAGAATTGCCACATTAGTTGAAAATCTCATTAAAAAAAGTCATGTTAATTGTTTGGCCGAAAATTCTTGTTATTGGCATATAAGTCCTCATTTTTTCTCCGATTTTGATACTTAAGTGTATATTTTAAAGTTTTGGCGCTTATGTTCGTGCGTACCAAATTTGGTACTTGGGGTGTCCACGCCTATATAAACTCGACAGATTTAATATACAGTTCATTTGAATTCATAACAAAATATATATATATGAAATTAAAATTGTTCACAATATATATAACTTATTATAGATTAGAATATCGCCTTTAAATATCTCATATCATTAATATTGATATCCCTAGGAAATTTGAAATCCAAAATCATCCAATTGTAGTATTTTAGTAGGGTAATCGACAATTATGCTAATTATATTATTGTTAACGTATTATTAGATCTTATATCTAAACCCATATGTTAGCAATAATTTATATTTTGTAATCAATGCGACATAAGAAACATAATTATAATAATAACAGCAACAACATCATGTTATATAATGTATTTTGTCCCACGACTGTGGAACCAAGTTGGTCCAAAATTGTGATTACATTTTTCATAATCCTTTTGAATCATCCTTATATACAACCAACTATTCTTCAGAATTGCATCTCTTTGGACCAAAAAAAAAAAAAAAAAAAAAAAAACAAATAGCATGAGGACGGAATACCGCAAAGAGAAAGTGTATCACTAATGGAGTAAGGGGGTCCGGGCAAGGGATCATCCAAAATAGAAATTTTTTAAAAATTATTAAGTTCACTATCGATTTAAAAAACAAATTTACACATTCATTAGTAAATGGATGACACATGGGATAAATTTGGTTATAAAAATTACGCATGTCACCCATTCGACGACGCAAATATGTAAAAAGTTGTTTACACTAGAATGAATCTAATAAAAATTAAATAGTTCAGAATTCATAGTTTTTGTTGAAGTTTTAAAGACATAAACCTGCATTTGGTCAGCAATGACTTTTTTTTTTTTTTTTTAGAAAGCATTCAATAAAAAAATAATTTTTGTTTCTTTTGCCTTTTCTTTTTCTGGTCATTTACATTAGTCCAAACTCTAGTTTTTCTCCAAAAAAAAAAAAAAAAAAAAAAAAACCTCTAGCTTTTCATGTTATAAATGAGGATATTTGCTTTGTGTCAGCTTGCAAAGTTATTTAAATGGATAATGAAATATATAGCTTTTGAATTTTGTCTTAATATATAATGTGGTTCTTAAATTTTTAATTTATTTAATATGATTTCTAATATTTCGTAGATGTTCAATTTAGTCATTAATCATATGAAATATTCGATGATATTCTTCTACTAATTCACATTTAGGGATAATGTTGAATATTCTCTCATAATTTAGAGATTAAATTGAATATATACTAAAACTCTAAAAATCCTATTAAATAATTTAAAAGTTCACGAGGACATTACATAATAAATTAAAGATTTAGGAATCATTGTATACAATGAACCAAATTTCAGGACTGCATTTAAACCATGCGGAAGCCTATGCAATTTCCATGTCTCCGACCATGCAGAGTCTGAGATAATTGATGAGCTGAGCATGAACAACCCAGCAAATCTTTGCCCTTCGCTGTCGATATTGAACCATTGCAGGACACTCAAGTCCGTGAAGATCGTGCATGCCCGCCTCTGCAAAACCGGCGTCGACAATAATCCTCTGTTCGCCGGAAAACTCCTCCTTCACTGCGCCATCACCATCTCTGACGCCCTCGACTATGCTCGCCGTCTCTTCCTTCACTTCCCGAACCCCGATACGTTCATGTACAACACCCTCATCCGGGGTTTTACTGAGTCCGATACCCCCCATAATTCCTTTTGGTTGTTCGATGAAATGCGTCGGAAATCGGTCGCTCCTCCTGACAGTTTTTCTTTCGCATTCATGCTTAAAGCAGCCGCGAATCTGCGGTCTTTGAGGGCTGGAATTCAGCTTCATTGTCAAGCTCTGGTTCAAGGGCTGGACACCCATGTTTTTGTTGGGACGACCATGATAAGCATGTACGGGGAATGTGGGCATGCTCATTTCGCGAGGCAAGTGTTCGACGAAATGCGTGACCCCAACGCTGTTTCCTGGAATGCGATCATTACTTCTAGTTTTCGTTGTGGAGACTTGAAGCTTGCTAAGGCTATGTTTGATGCGATGCCTTTTAGGAATTCAACTTCGTATAATGCCATGCTTGCAGGGTACACGAAAGCAGGACTGCTTGACCTTGCTATAGAGGTGTTCTCTGCAATGCCCTTGAAGGATGATGTATCATGGAGTACTATGATTGTTGGATTTGCGCATAATGGCTGCTTTGACGAGGCTTTTAGATTTTTCAGGGATTTGCAGCGAATAGGAATGAGACCAAATGAGGTGAGCTTGACTGGAGTTTTATCTGCGTGTGCTGATGCAGGGGCATTTGAGTTTGGGAAAATTTTACATGGATTTATAGAGAAATGTGGGTTTTCAAATATCATCTCTGTTTCTAATGCATTGTTGGATACTTACTCTAAGTGCGGTAATATACACATGGCTCGGTTGGTCTTCGAGATGATGCTACACAAAAGAAACATCGTTTCATGGACTACCATGATTGCAGGCTTGGCAATGCAAGGTTATGGGGAAGAAGCAATAGAACTTTTCCATAAAATGAAAGGGTGTGGAATTGTGCCCGATGGAATAACCTTCATTTCCATCCTATATGCTTGTAGTCATTCTGGTTTGATTGAAGAAGGTTGGAAGTACTTTTCTATGATGAAAGATATGTATGGAATAGAACCAGCCATTGAGCATTATGGTTGTATTGTTGACTTATATGGCAGGGCTGGTCAACTTCAGAAGGCCTATGACTTTGTCTGTCAAATGCCTGTTGCCCCTACGTCTATCATTTGGCGAACTCTTCTAGGGGCTTGCAGCATTCACAACAATGTCAAGATAGGGGAGCAAGTTAGGAAAAGGCTTTCTGAGATTGATCCCACCAATTCTGGTGACCATGTGCTGCTGTCAAACATATATGCTGTTGCAGGGAAATGGAGGGATGTTGCTACAATTCGAAGATCAATGAGAGACCAGAGAATGAAGAAAAATCCTGGTTGGAGCATGATTGAAGTAGACAAGACCATGTATGGTTTTGTTGCTGGTGAAAAGCAGGGTGAGATTGCAGAAGAGGCTAATGAGAAGTTGACGGAGATCATGTTGAGGTTAAGGGTTGAAGGAGGTTATGTTCCAGAGCTCAAGATGGTCTTGCACGATCTAGAAGAGGAGGAAAAAGAAGATTCAGTGTCTAGGCACAGTGAAAAGCTTGCTGTAGCATTTGGAATGTCAAGATCTTGCAAGGGCAGCACTGTCAAAATAGTGAAGAATTTGAGGATTTGCCGGGATTGTCATGCATTTATGAAGCTCGTCTCCAAACTCTATAAACTAGAGATTCTGGTGAGAGACAGAAGTCGCTTTCATTTCTTCAGAGATGGTTCTTGCTCATGTCGAGAGTACTGGTGATGATTAAGTAAGAATAGTTAATGAAGACACCATGCTAGAAATTGTGACATGATGCAGTATAAACTAGTATGAAGCCTGAAAGATAACAAAAGGGTTTCTTTTTGTGTTTTGCTAGGTCAGAGATTTCCCTTAGAGGTAAATGGCATAACTCTGTTTATAGTATGAAACTCTTCTAGTGGCAGAAAAAACAGAAACAAGGAAGTGGAAACCACTGGAGGCTTCACATTTCTTTAAGCATCAGCTAAAGCAAGAATTTGAGGAGCTTCATATGCAGTCTGGTATTTGTTGATCGTTTGGATTCTGATTTATCAAAAAGCACAACATAATGATGGGGACGCCCTTTGTATGAGTTTGCATTACATCCATCCTGGAAAGCCACAAGCTTGCAAAAAAAAAAAGGAAAGCTACCTTAGGAAGTACCCCTTCCAGGAACATTTAGTACTCATGATACAGAAAAGACTTAGCTTCAAAGTGGATGTTCAGTGTGAAGAGCACATTATTACTTGTGTCTGCCTACCTGGTTGGGGGACATAATTGTGGTTAAACAGGACACCTGACTTTACAAATCTGAGGGCCTTGGTGGCTCAGAATGCCCCCTCACGCATTCGGGAGACACGGTCCGTAAAACCTGATTTTGAGGTTTGAGGGATTCCATATTTCCAACCCCCTCTTCCTTAGTAACTGAGATAGCCATGACCTGGTTATTGAGAGCCAGCAATTGGCGCTGGGTTTCATACAGGACTACAATAAGATCACTATTGGGGTCTTTTGGTGACACTCAATGTAGATTAGCAGCCTGATCTTTTTGTGCTGATTGCTCTGAATTATAAAAACTGTTCAAAGAAGAATGTACTTGCACAAGAGCAGCAAGTTGCATTGAGATTGTTCTTCGATCCATGGAGCTATGCTTTTATACCCTGCTTAATATATACTATCCAAATTCAGACCTGATGAATATTGAGCTGCTTTCTTCATATATGGCAAGGCTGCAAGTAAGCTCCATTAGATCCACATTTCCAAAGGTATATTGTAGTTCTCCCAAATTTTCAAGGCGAGTGGCATCCAAACTCTTGTTATGTCATGTGGTTGGCTTCCATGAGTTCCTTGTTGACAACAACATTCAGCTTGGAGGATAAAAAGTTAAGTCAAAGCTTTTTGGCCGGATCATTTGTTGTTTCAGTTTAATTGAAAACAAAAACAACTTTCTTTTTTTCCCACAAATTAAAATATTATTCAAATTTCTAAAAATTATGATAATATCATATGTGAATCTGCATATCGAACATTTGCATTTTGTGAAAGTTTCAAGTGTTTTCAGTTTGTAAAGAATCTCAAAAGACATGAATTGTAAGGTTTTATTAAGCAAGAAGTAAAAAGTAAAAGTTAATTCAGACAATAGCCATGTCCAATCTTAGTTGTAGCATGAAGCCATAAAAAGAAAAAAAAAAAAAAAAAAAAAAAAGGTGTTCATATCTTCATTGAGAATGTCTGTGAATTACTCATTTCTAGTGTCAACTCATGTGTCTGGTTGGTTTCCTAGGCTAGACTTATTGTCTATCTATTTTATTTTATTTTTTTGCTTTTGGTGGCTGTAACCTATTAATAGATAAACAGAGTGCACTTCCATTGTTGAGTCCCTTTTTGTTTTTTTGGTCTTTTTCACAATATTTACTGGCATGCGCATGATGTTAATTTCTTGGAACCAATTTCATCTGCATCTATCCTCATTTATCTTCGGGTGATGCTATTTCTGCACCTTAAGTGACTAATTGACCTAGCTGTTGAGTGAAATACCCCTTTCTGAGTCGATCTACTCTGGCGTATCTAGTTCTTGCGATTTGCTTGTGTTTTTTTAATCTCTTTTTGGTCTAAAAATCTTGTTCCCGTGATTTACAATCCCTCAATTACAAAGTTCCCCTTGCATAGCCGTTCTTTGTTTGACAGTTCTTTCCCATGGAAAGCACTTATTGTTGGCTAATCTTCTTTTTTGGAGCAGTCAAGCCAACTTCTGTGAAGATGCTGGCCAAAAGGAAAAAAAAAAAAAAAAAACTGCTATGAGGAGGACCAAAAAAAATGAGTCAATTTTAGTCTTTGACTTCTGATGATAAGAGACATGCTGTTCCACTTTCACTGGAGGATTTCTTGCAAGAAAGGTCAGCTTTTCATGCAGTTAGCTGCTTAGTGAATACTTCAGGGTAGAAACGCATTGAAAGTTCATCAGTTATCTAACTATCAGTTAGTTATGAGAAAAGTAGAATTGGCTTCCCCATTTGAAAACCATGAATTTACTGAAATTGAGAATAAAAAAATGGTTTAAGAAGGGAAAATTGATGGAGTGCTTTAAAGCTTATTTAAGAAGGAAAATTGAGTTTTGGCTCAAATAAGAAAAGTTGATTATTAATTGCAATAGTTAACTAATATCTAATGATAAATTATATGCAGAAAAAAAAAAAGTTATATGGAAACAGGAAACTAGTTCAGTGGATAATTTGGTTCATTTTAGACGGACACCATACCTTAATATAGAATAATCAAAATTTAAAGACCTGATTTTCTGAGATGGAATGCTTTGTGAGTAATTGATTTTGGGATATTCCAATTCAACCAATCCGACATTTTTCCAACAGTTGGGATCCTATCTGTTTTTCCATTCTTTTCGGAAGAACAATTCTTCCACTGTGTTTTAGAATGATAGAGCTTGTATGGTTATACATAAAGCTATATCTTATGCATATATAGGTTGAATTTTCACGCAGTGTGTACTTCTCTAAGTACTAGTTCATATCATACTTCCAAAAGGGAGAATAAACACTAAATTAATAAACAACGTGCAACAGCATGCATACAATGGATATATGAATTTATGCCTAGTCAATATATTTTATAAATTTGGAACATAAAAATGATAATAGTTGAAAATGACCTGAAAGATAAGAATACAAATGAAGGAAACAGGGTACTTATCACAGGCAATTACTAGAAGTTCAAAATACTGAAATAGAAAGCAATTTTGAGCTGCAAAAATTGTCGACTTCTTGTAACTCCCTTGCTTGAACCAATCCACCACATATTTGTCGACTTCTTGTAACTCCCTTGCTTGAACCAATCCACCACATATAATATTGCGAACATGAGCAATCTTATGCCAATCTTCTCCACTCTCTCCTTGGCATCTTTCCATCCCTATGGGACAACTAGATAGCTCCAACTCTAGTAAACCAGTGAGAGATCTCACTGTCGTTGGCAAAGATTTTAACTTCCAGCATTTGTAGACGTTGTAGAGACTGGAGGTTGCCTATTGACTCAGGTAGGCTAACCAAGCAACTGCAGCTTTCAATCTCGAGCTTTGTTATATTTGGGAGCTGTTTGAGCATTTTCGGTGGCCAATCTGGTTTTGCTGCTTCTTTAATTATCACAGAATGTAGATTCAGAAAGCATTTCGATTGCATAGTACTGCCACTATCAACCTCTTTAAAATCAACGTCATTGCAGTTGCTAATACCCAGTACTTCAAGAGAAGAGAGATGTGGGAGTCCTTGGGACAGAGACATTAATTTTGGGCAATCTGATATCCATGTGAACTCAAGAGAAGTGAGATTCTGCAGCCATTTCTCTGATAGAGATGCCAGTTTATGGACTTCACCAATACGAAGTTTTTCAATCTGCAAAGTGAGGAAGGTGATTCTGCTGTTGATGACTGTGGGGATAATAGTTTTTCATTGACGCCATAAACATCTAATTTTCCAGACTCGGCAGTAGTGGTATAGACAACAAATTGGGGAATCCAAGATTACCAAGTAAGAAAGGTGAGGAATTGACGGAAGCAACTCCCTGCTGGCCCCTTCCTTTCCACCCTTTCTTCAAGTTGGGCATGTTGACAATCCAGAGCTCTGCAAGCACCGGGAAGAAACCACACCTTGATGGTCTCACTTCAACCCCTTCAAATTTGTTTGTCATTATTTTTAATCAGGAAAATAGGTATCTAGCTTCAAATCCCACTTTGCATTTTGCAGTGCTGTTTATATCCTGCACTGAAGTTCCTTTGGGGAAGCTACGCTGCTGATCTTGTTAATTTTGGTGATTCTCCTTTCAGAGTGTCTAATGAATGGGCCAGGGGAGTTTTGAGCGATGCTGAGAACCTCATGGACGGAAAAGTGGATGGGGTTGTGAAGGCTTTTCTTGAAGACTTCGAGAACGGTTCTTTGGAAGCTAAAGGCTGGCCTGCGGTCTTTCTTGCTCACATTATCTTAAAAGCAGCCATGAATGCTTACACTAGGATCCTCGCCAAGAAGTACCCAAACTTCATTGTGAATTCCATGCGGCCCGGATTTGTCAAAACGGGCATTAACTTCAACATTGGCATGTTGTCAGTCCAGGAAGGCGCTGAAACTCCTGTGAAGTTGGCACTTCTTCCGGATAGTGGTCCTCCTGATTGCTTCTTTGTAGGAAAGAAGTGTCAAACTTCTCATGGAAGATAACGACCTTTCTTATGAATGGAAAGTCCATCTCCACAACTACATCATGGACCCCATCAGATTAAATCTAGCTTGTAAATTATGGGTCCCTAACAGCTTAATATATCTTGTGTGGCGTCTTAAATATGGTCTTGATCCTTTCCCTTGACCTTCTGATCTTTGATTAGTTAACTGCGTGACTAAGATCCAGTCCTTAAACCTCTTTCTCAAGCTCATTTATGAAGGAGGAAACCGAAATCTCGACGAACGGGTTATTCGGTTCAGGTTCTTCTTAGGTTAGGTCGGGTTGCAAGGAGACACATTTTTCCTAGTTTTGATTCGGTCGATACCCCAAGGGAACCAAACCGTTGACAACTCTTCTGGCAAGTGAGGATTTGCTCGTGGTGGTTTTGGGCCTGCACATTGTTAATTGAACTTTAGCCCTGCTTATACAGGCTAAGGAACATATATCGACCCAAAAAAAAAAAGAAGAAAGATTAGAAGTAAGAAACAAACAATATGAGGTCCTTTACAAAAAAAAAAAAAAAACAAACAATATGAGGTGAATTAATAGAATTCGAGTTTATGGACAAAAACAAGGGGAAAAGAGGTGGAATTTTTTTTTTTTTGGTCGGGTCCTACTCTATACCTACTCTACACTCACTCTCAGACTTTTGCCCTGCCTCTTGTAGTGTTCAAACCCCCACCTTCTCAGCGGGGATGGGGTGGAGACGCGCAAGTTACAGGAATTCGAGTTTATGGAAAATAAAATAAAAAATGAAGTAACTCCTTAGGTTGGTGTTGTAGGTTGGAACCCCCACGATATTGAATTATTAAAAATAAAAATAAAAATGTAGAATTTGAGACCCGAATTTACCATGAATTACTGATGGAACACGACTCCTCCTTAGACGGAATCAATTGGACATGATGGGGACTTGAGTCGGCTAAGGCTTTGCATTTGCTCAAGTATTTTTGAGTAAATAAGCATTTTGTAAAGGCAAGTGTGTTTGGAAACTCAATTTTTATATATATTTTGTAAAGGAGCTTTGAGGTGAAAATAAAAAGAAAAAAAAGAAAAGAAAAGGGAGGAGGAGATGCGGTTGAAGATCGTGGGGGAGCAGCTAGTGGCGGTGGCACCGGTGGTGGTGGGGAGGCGGCCGGTGGCGGGGGCGATGGTGGTTGGGGGGGAGGCGGTTCGCCCGAGGTCCCGAGGTCGACGACCTTAGGCGAGGCCTTGGGTCGCGCAGCCTCAAGCGGCTTCGCCTGGGTCGCTCGACCTTAGGCGGCGGCGCCTGGGTTGCACAACCCAGGCGACACCCAAGGTCACGCATCCTCAAGCGAGGCTTCTTGGCGGCCAGATTTGGCCGCTTGCAGCTGAGCGCTGCCCGTTGGCTGAGCTTTATGGTGGACTTGAATAAGACGATGAACAGTAGAGAAAGAGGGCAAAAGGGGAAAACATGATTATCAGTAAGGGTAATATTGAAAAGAAAAAAATTCATTAAACCTTAGACTAACATTCCGAAAATACTGAAAGCCCAAAGTAGGTCCAGATGTGTTTTGGGCTTTTAGCATTCCAAATGCTAGTATTTGACAAATGAAGACTTAAAAATGTGAACCAAACACAACAAATTTTTCCAAGGGGCTTTGGGGGCTCAAAGCCCATTGAGAAAGCCGAATCAAATGGGGCCTAAGTTTGGAAAAGGGAGAAAGAAAGTGGGGAAAACGGAAATTTACATGGAAACATGATTTTTCTTTGTGAGAAGGACGATAAGGGAAAATTTAAAAGAAGATTAAATCAAAATACTAAATATTTGGACCAAAATGTTATCAAGTCCTTAATGTTTAATATCTGGTTTAATCTTTTCCTTCCGATAAATTGCTCATCCAATTATGTTGACATGATGTTAATGTGATGCCAGAAAGCTTACGTGGGGCTAACGTGATGATAGATGGGCACGACATCTGAAGAAGGGTAAAACTAAAGTAATAATAAAAAATTAAAAATATAACACAAATTAAAAAATTAAAAAAAAAAACCAATTCTTTTTAAAGACGGAACAGCAAAGAAAGAGAGAGAGAGAGAGAGAGAGAGAGATGGTGGCCCTGGCCGGCGATGTGGGGGTGGTGATGCCGCTCCTGCCCCTGCAATCCGCATAAATCTTCTTTTTTTTTTTTTTTGGGCTTTTTTGTTATACTTTCTATTTTTTTAAACTTTTCTTTGCCATTTTTACATGATGCCAGCTCAGTGCTTGTATGCTTAAAAATATATAAAGTGCCATGTTGGAAATCTGGCTAGTGAGTCATTGTCTTGGAACGCGTTTGGTAACGTTTTCTTTCAGGGAACAATTTTTGAATATAAATAGTTTTTTTTGTTTCTATTCTAAGAAACAAATTTTGAGTATAAAAACGCTTGGTAATCGCAAAAAATTTCTACTCCGGGAACAAAAATACATTTGGTAAACTTATATAATTTTTTCATTTATTTTAATTTTTCAATATTTTTATTTATTTTTTCTTTTTTTGTTTAGTTTTTCTTCTTTCTTCCTTTTAGCCGTTCGCGCCTTGGCCATGGCCGGCAACCAGCCGATGAGGACCGGCCCTCGGTGAGGCTTAGCCTCGCCTTGGCTAGGTGAGCTCGATCCGGTGAGGCCAAGCTTGCCTAGCCACCTGGGCGAGGCTTAGCCTCACCGGGCCGAGGCAAGGTCGACCTCGCGTCGCCCGGGCGAGGTCGAGCTTCACTAGTGACCTCGCCTGGCCACCGAGGCCACTAGCGAGGCTTGGCCTCGCCCAAGCGACGTGAGGCTCGGCCTTGCCCAAGCGACGTGAGGCTTAGCCTCGCCTTGGTTGGGCGAGCTCGGCCTCGTCGGACGGGCGAGCTTGAGCTCGCCCAGCCAAGGTGAGGCCGAGCCTTGTCGAGGGCCGGCGACGAGGCTCGGCCCTCGACGGCCGGTCACTGGCCATGACCGAGGCTAGCAACCGGCCAAAAGAAAGAAAAAAAGGGAAAAAAAAAAGAGAAGGAAAAAAAAAGTGTTTCTCAAAAGTGTTCCTAGGAATAAGAAATAAGTTTTTTCTACTTTTTGTTTATTTTCTAAATTTGTTCCCGGGAACAAAAGTGTAAACAAACGCATTTTTGTTCTTTTTTTTTGTTTCCTAAAACAAAAGAACAAAAATTTATGTTCCGAGGAATAGAAACAAAAATAAACAAAGATACCCTTGGCTTCCCGGCTTGCTATGTCAGAAAAAGTGGTTGAGCAGCCGCCCAAAAAAAAAAAAAAATCAAGTAGATTCAGAATACTTAGAATTTGATTTATATACTATTTTAGACTCTCAGCACTGAACTGTATTTTGAACAACACGTTTGGGACTTTTGTTGTAATTTTCCTCAATGGAAATCACAAGTTTGATTCTCCTTTTCCTTCAACTTAGGTCTCCTAAACACAGCACTCGAGTCTGAAATAAATTAGTGATAACTGTCCTTACCCCACTGGTCAATTAATTAATTAGAAGCACCTAATATTAGATACATCGTGCCTATATTTATAAATATGTAGTTAATTGATGCTGATCATGTTTATTCCATATGATCTCATCAATTTACTTTTGAAATAGATACAAGATGGTTATGTTTAGATTTTATTAAGCCATGTATGTGATATTTAGATGTTTCATGACTTACAAAATGTCGAGTCAACTAGTTAAACCATGTAAATTATAGAGAAAAGTCTTTATCCTGTAGAGATGAGGTGATATATTTTTCCATTTACTTTACGAGAAGTCACACATCTTATCTTGTAGATTGCACATTTGCCATGTCAGATTAGGTATGTCATAGATATAAATTTGTAAAAGATTTAGTTTATGTTAGGATTATTAAAGAGTATTTCAACTCAATTCATTCTCTTATAATACAATATTTTTTGAAGTGGAAAAATCTGAAAAACATACCCAAGTTTTCAACAGTTTAGCACTTTGCATCCTCCATTGTGCAAACCTAAGCATCTATTTTACGGCATGGTCATCTGTCCCTGTTCCCCTTCCGGACGACGATGGCCATGGATGTTGTGCATGGACAACCTTAGATAAGTCGTTGTTGGCTGTGGAAACCTCGGATTGAAATTGTCCACAGCGTGGCGACCTCAATCGGAAGCTGCAATGCCTGTGGCCATTTCGAGGTCGCGACAGCCACAACAATTCATATGGAGAGAGACAGACAGACAGACAGACCAGAGACAGAGGGAGGGAGGGAGGGGCTGGCGTGGCGGCGGGTGGTGTTATTGATAGCAGATGACTGGGCAAACCTGAGATAATGAGGGTTGTGGTAGACTTGAATTGAGGAGGCTAGGGTTTGTTGGATGCTTTTTTTTTTTAATGATTTATTTATTTATTCTATGGAGAGTATTTCTCAGTCATGTCAATTTTGCAAAATAGAATCAATGGACTTTGGATGCTTTTTTTTATGATTTATTTATTTATTCTATGGAGATTATTTCTCAGTCATGTCAATTTTGCAAAATAGAATCAATGGATGCATGCAAACTTACAATTCCAAAAGATATGGTAAAAAAATGGCAAAATAGTGAAAAACTCGTACATATCATTAGTATAGAATTCTTATGCTCTGTATGGGACTTGGGTTCTCAATGTTGATCTTTGTCATCTCAAATAAAATTTACAATTTGTGGAACAATTCATTTCATCTATTTTTTTTCTATATGTTGCATATTTGTGATTTTTCAGAAATTGATTCTATTGAACTTGTCTCATATACTAGCTTAGAAGATGTCTAGTTTAACATTGAGCTCTTCGCGTGTCTGGTTTATAAATTGATAAAAGAAGCGCACATCATATTTTCTGTTTAAATAGTAGGCTTATTCATATAATATGTTTTAGTTATATATATTGTCGAGATTTACTACCTTGTTGGGTGTACAATGCATTTGGTATACATTGATTATTTTAAGCTAATGAGACACATGATAACTGAACATTTGCTCAAAAGTGCATCCTAATATGTAATACAGAAAAATATTAAGAACATTCTCTTTTTCGGATGATATTTCAAGTTATTTCTTACCTTGACCTAGCCATATAAGGTAATGTCTATGTAAAAACCATAATTTAATTAATGAAGTTTTTCTTGGCTTCAGTTGATGTTTAATTGGTTAATATTTTAATGGCCAAAAAAATTAGTAAATGACAAAGTTCGTGTTAGCTACATAAACGAATCTTGTAAGCTCGTAGTCCAAGAGAGCAGTACTGCTGTCTAATTTATTTTTTTCGGCATATACTGCTATCTAATTAATTGACACACTTTCATGTTTGCTTTAATGAAATAGATTCGGAGTAAGGGAAATGGAGCCAATGATTGGGTGACACATAGCCGTAACCATGGCACGGTATTCTATCCAACTTTCTATCTATGTATAAATAAGTTCTTATCTCCAAAAGGTTCCTCAAGCGGCAAACATGATTGTCTTCCTCGGTCAAAGCGCGAGTTCAAACCACCACATTGGTGCATTTTCTTGGACAAGTAGTCTGATACAAGATTTCTCTATTATCTTTTTCCTTTATTTTTTTTGTCTTGCTCTTTGGACTTTGTTCCGATCGTCTTCTTTGCTCTTTCGGAAGTTGTTGTGTGTTATAATATTTAAATAATAAATTATGTATTCATCTAAAAGTTTAAATTTTAGAACAGTTGGTAATAATCTCATAAATCTTATATGGTATCAAAACTGGAGATCCTGAGCTCAAATCTAATCAAGCTGCATTTGTCTCTCCAATTGAATTTCCACACTTAGTACTAGTCAAAAGACCAGATTAAGTGCGAGAGAGTGTTATAGTGTTATAATATTTAAATAAGCGCGAGAGGGAGTGTTATAGTGTTATAATATTTAAATAATGAACCATGTATTTATTTAAAAATTTGAGCTTTCAGAATAGTTGATAGTAGTCTTATAAAATCTCACACCATGCAACATCAACATCTCCACCATATGCTTGGTCTATCACTAGAGGTGTTGTTGATGACTCAACACATCCTACCCCCTCAATGATAGACGGTGATGGCAAGTTATTTCCATTGGTATCAGCAATATCAAGTTGACTGATTGTGCGGTGAGCCATTATACTTCCTCAAATCAGCAACACTAGTCCCCTTAGGCATGGCAAAAGATAAATATCTTTCATTAAAAGTCGTTCTTCGGTTTTTTCTAAGGAAACTAGAGTTCTATGCCAATTCCGGATAAGAAGTATCGAAGGCGAAAAGGAATCAACTTCTTTAATTCAAACAGCATTGTACAATCCCAAATGGAGTCGAAATTTGATTAACGACAAGGCCTAAAAATAATAGACTTGATAACATAATAGAGTGTAAACAAACTATACCGGAATTTACTTGAAGTCACATCTTGAGAACATAAATATACTATGTTGGATTTTTAATCGACAACACAGCACCTGAGATAAAGATACATGATAATTTAATCGACAACATGGATCTAAAAGCTACAAGTAGGAAAAATAAAGTGCAGGAAAATAAGGGAAAAAACCACCAAAAACCCTAAACTATGCACAAAGTGACAAAAATACCCCAAACTTTGTTTTGCACCACCAAAAACCCCAAACTTTGCCATTCGTGACACATTTACCCCATTAAGGGTATTTTTGTCTTTTTTTTCTTTTTTTTTTTTTTTTTTTTCTTTTCTCTTCCCTCCGCCGCTCGCGGCGGAGGGAAGCCGGCGTCCGGCGAGGGCTGCCCTCGCCGGCGTCGGCCCAGCGAGGGCTGCCCTCGCCGACGTCGGCCTAGGCGAGGGCCGCCCTCGCCGGATCCGGCGAGGGCACCTCGCCAACGCCGGCGAGGGGTGCCCTCGCCCCGACGCGCCGATGCGAGCGGGCGGGCGGCCCTCGCCGACGCCGGCGAGGGCCTCCCTCGCCGGATCTGGCGAGGGCACCCTCGCCCGACGCCGGCGAGGGCCTCCCTGCGCGGATCTAGCGAGGACGGCCCTCGCCCCGAGGGTGCCCTCGCCCGACGCAGCGAGGGTGCCCTCCCTGCATTCGGCAAGGGAGGCCCTCGCGACCGGGCGAGGGCCGCCCTCACCTGGGCCGACACCGGCGAGGGCAGCCCTCGCCGGACGCCGGCTTCCCTCCGCCGGCTCCGGCGGAGGGAAGAGAAAAAAAAAAAAAAAAAGAAAAAAAAAAAGAAAAATATTTTTAAAAGCAAAATGATCAAAATGCCCCTAAGATTTATGGTAAATGTGTCACAGAAATGAAAGTTTGGGGTTTTTTGTGTCACAAAAAATAGTTTGGGGTAAATGTGTCACATATGGCAAAGTTTGGGGTTTTTGGTGGTGCAAAATAAAGTTTTGGGTATTTTTGTCACTTTGTGCATAGTTTAGGGTTTTTTGTGACTTTTTCCCGGAAAGAGCAAATTTACTTGACTAGGGGAATTCTGATAGATGATTTACGGTATCTATAAAGGTTTATGGTAATTTTCTTCTAATGATTCCTAGACATTATAATTCCTTAAGTAACTTTTATTGGTTACCTCCATATTTCTACACTTCAACAAGTCTAACCTTCATATTCTCAAATGGCTACCTTTGCTGTGTATAAACAGTTCTATGATGTGGTTTCTTGTAATAATGAGAGTCCCATGATCTTGCTTTTAAGCGGTAACTATTTCCTCCAAAAACGTGTTGGTGTCAACTGTTTCATTGATTTTAAACTTCAAAACAACTTTTTAATATCTCTTTAATAAATGTTCATTGCTAATGCTCATATTAGCAGCTACCTACTATTCGTCATCGTATTTTGACAACTGTAACACGTGGCATTGATGAATACCAATGTCAATCAACATATATTGATATCTATACTTGTCGATGAGTTGGCACAACTTATAGTGATACCCACGCATGTGATTGTCAACATTCATGTGCTATTCACATATTTGTTCTCACTCGCGTGTCAGGCAGATTAGTTTTGGTGTCAATAGAATCTTAACTAAATCCACCCCAAGGCATGAGAGAGTAGCCAAGGGACATATGTTCAATGTTGAAATGTTGTCAATAAGAACCCATGCCACAATCATATTTCAACACTTCATAGAAATGTGTAGGCCTTTGACATGCCCTTTGCCATCCAGTGGAAATTCTCATCCGAGAATTAAAAATGGTCTTTTAAAAGAAGTGACCCACAAAATTCCTCCTCTTTTCCTTTTTCAATGGTTTGTGGGGCTATACCTCGTTGAGAATTATTAATAGGGCGCCCAAGTGCCTATTAGCTTATCAAAACAAATTGAAAAGCGATATCTATGCTGGCATCTTTCGAGTTGTTCCACTATGTTATGCTTGCTTACAACTTTCTTAACCTCAATTTCAATTGGGGCAAAGTAACATCCCATATTGTGTCATAGCATCTACACTCCTCATGTCATAGCACCAGGTGACAGCTTCATCGTCTATTATGGGTAAGATTGAAACATTGATAATCAAAATTTGTGCATATTCATCCCTCTGCGGCGGCAATTCTATGATTATTGGTCCATTATCACTTTCTCCAATTCCTATAGTGCTCCAGAAGGTTAATGATCATCAGAGTAGTGGTTAAAATGACTCCCTTCTGGTCTACACATAGCATCCAACCAGATTCCTATCATTGCTGAACATTATGTCGTGCATTCTGGTATAAAAATGCACTTATATCTAGAAAATTCTGGATCCTATCCTTCAAGATGTAATAGTTGTCTTTAAAGTGTCCTCTATCACCCATGTGGTAGTCACATGTTTTCTTCAGATCGAAATTTCCAAAGCACTTGGGGTTTCGACAACAATTGAGAGAGTGGCGTTCAAAGAGGTCCAAACCGTTGAGGTTTCGTCCTCCTCAACTGTCTATACTTTTGCTAGTCCTTGTTTTGTTAGAGAAGAGCCTTCTAGACTGGACTAGGAGGGATTTAAGAGGGTTGTATGAATGCCGCATTAACTTTTGTAGCCAATTCTTTATATCATTCCTTGGGGCGAACCTCTTGCTTCATCTTCTGTGCTCCGTCAACTTTTTCCAGAGACTCTGTTCTATATGCGTACTCACACTATCACTAAGTCTAAGGAAAATGTCAGAGCTGGATCCAATTATCTTGGAGAAATATTTGAACGGAAAAGTTTCATGAAGAGTTCCATCATTTCGTTATGATCGATAGTAGATGGACTTGTGCAGCTAGGATGCACCACCTCTGGGCGTAGGTTTTGAATGATTCTCCCCTTTTCTTTTAAGTACAAGCAAGGTTATCACGAGTAGGAGTAATGTCCATGTTAAACTTGTATTATTGGATAAAAGCATCCCACAATTATTCCTACATCCATTTTGTCTGCTCCAACCATCATGAACTACTATAGAGCTGGTCATGTCAAACTTTTTTAGAAGGATTGAATCGTGAGTGGCACGTTGTCAGCACAATGTGCCATCATTATTAGATGGTACCAAGGTGGATCTTATGGCTCTAAGAAGAGTCCTCATACTCCTTGAGTATGACAACTTATATATGGCTGGAATTTTGAGTTTGGAGAAGCGATAAAGATCCTCTGTCAGTTGTGCCTTCAAGCCTTGTAGCAGGCTAAGTTTCTCCACTATTTTGGCAATGCATCTTTTATCTTCTCATTCTTTTCTCTAGATTTGGGGTGCCTGCAGTGGTGGAGTAATTGTTCATGATAATCTCATCGTCGAGGGGTTGTTCTAGGGTTTCCTCTTCAACCTGAGGTTGAGGAGGCGGAGGCTGGTTGTTTTGAGTAAAGCGCTGGAGGAGTTGTGCCATCATGTCATGGAAGTAGTTCATCTGAATTGGAGAGCTATTATAAAGTTATTCAGCTCATCAGAGACCATTTGTGCTATCACAACCCGACTCTCAAGTACTCGACATCCCTCGTTCACTTAAGCCATTTGATTGTGACGTCTTAGGAGGTATCACCAACCCATCACAATATTATTGATCTAATACACAAGCGGAAGCATAAACAAATTACCCAACCAACAAACATGGATAGTTTAGACCATACTTATATATACATATGCATATATAATGTCATCACACCATACAACTATTTACAGATGATTATGGTCCGGGTTGGGCCGGTCCGACGCCTAACCTTAGGACTAACTCGCACAGTGTTGATCCCCAATTTTTGGGATCGAGAACCGACCCGATCGAGTCTGGGACCGAGGACTAGACCGACCCTATAAGTTCGATCCGATTCTAGGGTCAACCCGAGACCAACCGATAATTTTTTTATTTCATTTTTTTATTCCTTAAAAAGTAAAACTCATTAATTCAAATTACATATCAATCAATAATATGATGTTAAGCAATCAAACTATAAATATAAGTACATATTCAACACAAATTTAAGATAAGGTGATCATAAAAATTTCACACTAGTTAAAAATAACAAGCTATATAAATCATCGAGATTGCTAATAGAGATAAAGTGATTCCACAATGCAGCATACTATAATTTTCTTGCTTTTGATTTGTCTTTGAATCATTCTTCCCTTCGGGAAATGGGATGAGATGGGAAGTTTAAGAGAAAAGAAATATAGGCCAAAAAATGTTTTCTAGGCATCTTCTTCTGCAATCATCTATCAATAATACTTGTAACACCATATGCAAAAACGATTCATACATTCAATCAAGCAAAGTCTAATCAACAAATAATGAAGCTTCACACCACTTGACAAGCACATCATCATAACAACGGCAATACTACTATTCGAAAACTTCTTCCATTTGACACAAAACTCAAAAGCAAAGTGCAACTGAACTATTAAACCATAAGAACTTCAAAATACTTATAAATCATGAATATACAACTTCACATTTTGTTAGTTGTTAGATGATTGCTTCAGTTTTTGAATACCTGAAAACAAAACAAACAACACACATAATAAATACCTAACAAATTTTTAAATTGAAATCATTATTAGTGCCAATGGAACATCTCACCATTTATAGTCGTTCAACTTCAACATACAAACTCTATTTATTGATGGTAATCTCTTCAGTAAGACAATCCATCTCTACAAAAAAAAAAAAAAAAAAAAAAAAAAAAAAAACAATTCATTCATTAGATGTAAAAAACAATTAACAAGTAAAAAAGAAATATGCATGACCCAATTCAAACTTTTCGGCATTCTCAATGCACTCTTCAACATCAATAGGCACACGAGCAGCTCTCAACCAGTCTTGAGTACAAATTAAAGCTTCCACCACTTTAGGAGTCAAGGAACTTCTAAAACCATCAAGCACCTGGCCTAAAGTACTAAAAGCCAACTCTGAAGCAATAGTAGTCATAGGAATAGATAAAACATCCCAAGCCATCAAAGATAGAATTTTATACTTCGAACTGGTACTTTTCCACCACATCAAAATATCAAGATCAGGAATATCTTCAGAATCCTCTTCAAGATACAGTTCAAGCTCTGATTTGTGGTCATCATGCCCTCTTTTCTTTTGACGGCAAAAGTTTTTTCGCCAAGCTTTGATGTTAATCTCGTCATTTCCATCATTTCCATCAGTATTGGAAGCATTGCTACATTTAGTAATCATAGTTTGACCCCCCAAATATCGGTTACCATGACCAAGAAAAGATTGTTCATAAAATGCATACAAACGCTCCTACATGTACTTCACCTTATTATGCATCTCATTAATTTTTGCTTCATCATCATAAATTTGCTCATAACAATACTTCACATAACGCAGCTTTTTTGTAGGATCTAACACCACCGCAATCAAAACCATCATATTTACTTTATCCAAACTTCCATAATATTTATCAAACTTCCCCTTCATCTTTGTACCCATAGTTCTAAGCTTAGGATCCGAAGCATTACTTGCATCTTTCAAATATTTGTACAAAAAAGCTATCCCCTCAAAATAATCATTCGAAGTAATATAAAAACTCCTAGACATTTGAGTGGTGGCATTATAAAACTGTTTCAGGAATTTAAAAAGAATAATGGCATTTTCCCAATCTTCATTTTTAAGAGAATCATAATTAAGCTCAATTTCGAAAGACAAATCTTCTACCATCCTTTCAAAAGCTTTTCTAAACTTTATGGCCGTGTTTAATATGAAATAAGTGGAGTTCCATCTAGTGGCCACATCTAGACAAACCAAACCCTTGTAAGTTATCCTTTCAACCTCAATGCAAGATTGAAATGCTTTAGCTCTCATGGGAGAACTCCTCACATATTAACAACATTTCGAATACAAGCAATAAATCAATGGTATTCGCCCCAGTGGCCACCCTTCCAACATGGAAGGGGGAGGTGAGAGGTTCAAACCCCTACCTTCTCGGGGGGGATGGGGTGGGGACGCGCAAGTTTCAGGAGTGGGTTTCGACTCCCACGCCCGCAAGAGGCAGTGCAAAAGTCTGAGAGTGTGAGTGTAGAGTAGGTATAGAATAGGACTGACCAAAAATAAAAAAAAAAGAATATGAGCAATAGAATCATGTACCTCAGACAAGCCATCTTTGACAATCAAGTTTAATATATGTGCAATGCACCTCATGTGTAAAGCTTCACTAGCTAAAACCAATGACCCATCTCTTGAAAATTTATCTTTCAAATAATCAATAGAAACATCATTTGCACTACCATTATCCACTGTGATTGTAGAAACATTTTTTTTCTATTCCCCAATCGTAGATGCATTTTTCAACTACTTTCCCAATCTCCCTACCCTTGTGACTATGTATCACCACAAAATTGATGATCCTTTTATGCAATTTCCAGTCTTCATCAATGAAATGTGCAGTAAGACATAAATAGTTTAGATTTTGAATAAAAATCCATGTATCAGTTGTCAATGCAATCCTTGACTTAAGCTTACCGAAGTAATCTTTCAAACAACTTCTTTCACTCATATACAACTTCACGCAATCTCTAGCTACTATAAATCGTGATAAACGTGTGAAGAGACGTTGTAACTCAGTGACAAATTCACCAAACCCAACACGCTCAACTATAGAAAATGGATGTTCATCGAGGATGATCATCCGAGCAAGCATGTGCCTACACCGGTCTTGATCAAATTTCCATGTTGTTAAGACATTACCACTAGTGGTATCAGTACCGGTATCTCCCCTACCTTGCTAGACATATTTACACCACGTGGTACAAACAACTTTTGCCTCTTATCTAGATTAGGAGGATACGTGTTGCATCTTTTCAAGTGCTTCAACATTGTTGAAGTACCACTATTAACAGCATTTGCATACTCCTTCCCACAATGAATGCATTTTACCATACATGTTTTTTTGGTCTTCTCATCTATAATTCTCGAAAAATTATCCCACACAATAGATTTATTCATTTTTCACTTCTTACATACCTTGGTCAACTCTTTTAAGTGTTCTTCGCATCCATGGCTAGGCGATTCCATTATGGGACTCATCTCGTAACATCCCTCCACTTCAGTTGACATGTTACCTGAATTCATCAAGTTCACATAAATATTTAAGTACCGGCATGTAAACTTTAGCATTTATTATCATGTACTTCATGATTTGCTGAAGTTGCAGCAACCATCAGCAACCTTCAGCCAATTTCACTTGAACATAACTAACGCACTCAATCAGCATCACATATTATCAGACAAGTAGAAATAAGAAATCACAGTTTGTCATCACTAATTCAATCAAAAGTTTAAATCCATATTCCCCAGTGTTATCATATAACATGGCTATTATACCAATAAATCAACAAACAAATTTCCCTATACAAGATGCTTATAGAGAATAATATTCTTGCTGAATGAATCCAGTAAAGGATGTTGTAAAAAAATGATTGTTTTTATATTCTAAGAAATATCTTCAAATGCGACAATTTTTTTTTCCATATTTCAAGATGCTATTGCATAATTCTGTTTCCAGAATCAAACTAAGGGCCAACACAACAAAAGGAAAAAGGCTCAGTGGATGTCATGATTACTACAGCTGCAACTCCTATTGCATACTTAGTCAAGGGGAAGATGACCTTGGGATTATTTGCACAGAACAACACCATGCCATCCGTTTGTTATAGTCGTAGCAATGTTATGGTTCTTCTATGAAGTGGTGTAACTTGTGTGCTTGGCAATATATGGTTGTAGCACTTCAAAACTAGGTGAGGCAATTTCCTAAAAGCCACAACAAGTTGTTGCAGTTTGAGAGTGCTTCACTCATGGGGAGTTTATCAATCACCTAACAAAAACTACAAAACCACTTTTCCCAGTTGTAATCGTTGTAGGAAGCTATACCAAATAGACATTCAATTGGAAAGTATGCATTAAAAGTCACATATAAACTAAGCCCTTAGCGTTGGCTTTGAATAGCACTTGCACTACAGTTACAATAAACTATGTAACACTAGGGATACAAAATGTTTGCAGGGAATGTAGATGAAAGCTTATGTGGCTCAACTCCACCAAGCTTATGTTTTCAATCACTCTATTTATAATCCAAACAGATGTTCAAGCATATTATTTAACCACTAGCTCAACTCCACTTAGATCCCTATCCTCCAAAGTAATGTAATAGGAAACACTTGAAGGCGAAAACTTTTACTTTGTCATGGGTAGCTGTCTTAATTGATGAAGTCTGGTTCATGGAAAATCCAACTCACTAAATTTAACTCTGCTCATTGTTGATCAACCATTCTAGAATTTATCGTGCATGCCGTAGCCCATCAACTGAACAGAAGTTTCAAGAGGATCTTGTCCCTTCCATGGAGTTAACAAGAATCACATAATGATCTAGTTCTAACTAACCCCCCAGCACACGCAAGCACAAAAATTTGAGAAACCCGACACTACTATGTTGAGTTGCCAGCTCCATGAATGTATTTTAACCATATTCGAGCAATGGCAAAGCTTGATCACCTCAATCAAGCATTTACCCTACTTCTTGAACCAACCTAATTTCCCACCACCCATCTAACAAAAATCAAGAACATACATGAGCTTGAAGCTCTAAAATCAAGTAAAAAATGAAACTCACCAGTTGAGTGGTGTTTGAAAAGGTGAGCAAATAAGGGCAAGCCGTGAGGTGAATGGCAAATGTAGTTCATGAGCAAAGAGGGTTTCTAATTAGGGCTTTTATTTTCTTCTAATTTACTTGGCAAATAGCGTGGCTAGCTAAGAGAGGCAAGTAGGGAGGCCGTTAATCGGCAAGCGGCAAGGGCGTTGAGTGAGGCAAGCGACAAGTGGCCAACGGCATAAAGCAACCAATGGTAAGCAGCGCGAGCGTCGAGAGAGGCAAGAGTCCAACGGCCAGCGCTGAGTGGCAAGCAAGTCGAGCGGCCAACAGCAAATGATGAGCAACGAGCCATGAGCAACGATCGGCGAGTGGGCGAGTGTGCACGGCAAATAGGGCAAGGTTGCTCTTGCTCATGAGGGAAAGTTTCGTTTTTAAGTGAAAAATGAACAGGATAAAGAGGGAAGAATAAGACAAGAGGCTGAGGATATTTTAAGCCATTTCACAATGCTATTCACACCATTTTACAGTGTCATTCACGCAGTCATTCAAGCTATTCAAGTGAAGAACATTGGGTAGGTTTGCTATTTATAAGAAAAACATTAAAAAAAATATATTATATATTAAATATCTAAAATGTATTATATATAAATATATTTTATTAGGGTTGGTCCGGGTTGGACCGACCCTAAACTTCTAAGATTGAGAACCAACCCGCACAGTACCGGTCCAAGAATCTTAGGACTAAGGACCGACCCGGTCCCCTTGAAAAGCGGACCAAGACTAGCAAGGTTGGGCTGGTCTAGGGTCGGTTTAGGGTCGACCTTAGACCGCTGCTTACCCTTAATTTACACAACTTAAACACACAAGCTTAAACATCACTTGCTATGCCACATTAGATTAACCCAAAAAGCACAGCTACAACCAGCTCCAAAAGGTTCCCAAGGTAAGCCTAGTATCTCTAGTACTATGAGATTGACTTCAAAAAGTGTTATACATCCACTACCACCTAGCTCCCTATGGGCTTCATAATATAAGGCTTCGGCTTGACAATCACGTTGGGGTTGATATCAGGATGAGACACTGCCCTGTTGGGTACGTCTAGATCCATGTTGTTCCAGCTAGTATTTCCAAGTCCTGCACCCAAGGGTCCATCAAAATCGCGAGGCTATAAAGATCATCCCCAACCCAAAAATACCAAGTCAAGAAATGGTGGGTCATTAAATGCTAGAGCCCCTCGTCTATCCAAACCGTGGTTACATATAGCTTATAGCATGCATTGGTCCCCTCAATCAGATATCCAATAATCTCCTAAATTTGCTCAATGGGGACCCCGAACCTAATGTGGCGGTAAGGTTCGGATATTCATAGGGCCTAAAAACATTTCAACGAATAATAATAAAATAAATCTCAATGAGTAAACTTCCTAATCCTCGCGTAGGGAGTGAAAGAGCTAGTATGAACACCTAGAAGGGGGTGAATAGGTATTTAAAAGAAACCTTGGCAAATAAATGTGGAATAAAATAAATTTCGAGTAAAGTCTAAATAAGGATCAGACTTTGAACCTAAGTTTGAAGAACAACAGACTTTGAGCTGAAATAGGCTAGTGAATCAACCTAGAGGGGGGTGAATAGGTTGTTGCGGAATTCTTTTGGAATCTTTTGCGGTAGAATACGTTGATATCAAAGATATATCGATAATAAATAAAGCATGTATTCATAAAGTAAATAGAGTAGGGTAAGAGAGAATTGACACAAGGATTATAGTGGTTCGGCTTAGTCCAAGCCTACGTCCACTCTCCACGCTAGCAGCCAACTGGCTGTAATCACTATGTAGCAAATGAGAGCTGTTATAGTACACGAACTAGACTTCTTCAATAGACAGTCTCTCATACAGCTTCCTGCTGCTTTCGCACTATACGTAACTCTCTTCGATACACAATTCGAACATGAAAGATTTTAGAGAACAAGTGATTTTGGAGATTCTAACATCGAGATTTTTCTACCCAGTCTCTCCTTGTTTCCAAGCAACATCGATCCACCTTAAATAGCCTCCGTGCCTTCATATCCGTTGGCACTTACCAAAAATTCATCCAATCAACCCGTTGGACTGAATCAATTTAAGTGATCTCCTTGTCGCCGAAAACGTAAGTAGACAGTAGCTCGTTAATCTTGTTCGCCCATACAATCAAGATCTTGAGTTCCCAAAATTAGATTCTTCCAAAAATAAACTTGATCTTCAACGGATAAAATCCGAAGAATAAATCTTCCAAGCTCATGATCACAGTCAGAGATATTCCATGGTTAAGATTAGGAAATATGGAATCCAATATCTTATTTTCCTTAAACATAAGAATAACCTCGTGGCAGCCTGTAAAAAATCGCGAACTGTCTTCAGACTTAGATTTGGGTCTTGAAGGTCTTCAGACTGAAACTGAGTCTTGACTGACTTTAGACGGAAAAACTTCAGACCGAACTTCTGGGTTTGATTGTCCTTGAAAACCTTTAGACCTTGAAAACTTCAGACGTAACTGACTGAGTCTTGGAATCTTCAGATCGTACTGTTGAGGCTGTTTTGTCAACTTCAAAACTCCAAGGGATTTTTCTTTAACAATCTCCCCCTTTTTGATGGTGACAAAACCCTCGATAGATTTGCGAATTTAAAAACCTGCAAGGAAAAACTCATATATACTTTGAGGATTATATCTGCAAAACAGAGTGTTAATCCAATAACAATTATTCTCACAAATATAATGATCCTGCAAGACAAATTCACAAGTCTAGATCCAAACATCAAATCAGCATAGAGTCATAGAAGTTCAAACAACCCAATCAAAATCCAAAACGAAAATAGTCTAAGCAATCAAATAAAAATAAACTTCAAAAATAAAAACTCTCAAAGCTTCAAATCAAAAGCTTCAAAACTTCAAATCTTCAAAACCTGCAATCAAATCTGCGCAACTCTCCCCCTTTTTGTCCCATCAAAGAGGTAGAGTGAATGTGATAAAGTTTTGAAAAGATTTAGGGGCCTGCAGGGAAACAAACAAGTTGAAACTTGCTAAGCTCCTGGACTAACTTCTCGAGTTTGGCAAGGTTTTCCTTCACTGAAGCTAATTCTGCACCAGTCTGATTCGATTCCATTTGAGCTCTCAGTGCATTGATCCGGTCCTGCATGTTCACTGAAGTACTCAGCAGCGCCTTTTTCAAATGTCTCATCTCGAAGTCCATCCCAAAAACCTGTTTTTTCAGGTCCAACATGATATCCAACAGCTGTGTGAAGGCTGTGGAATTTGCATTACTTCCACTTGGACCAGCAGATTGAGTTTGGAAACTAGGAGCTTCCCTCTTAGCCCTTTCCTTCTCGATAAGTGAGAATTTTTCATGTTCTGGGAAGTGGGATGCATAAATCTCCCCAGGGTCAGCACCAGACCTACTCACATCACTAAAGTGTAGTGGCGATATCGTCCCCTGTTCTGCAGCAACTCCCTCTGTGTCAATGCCAGTGGGTGGAGTAGAAAATTTATCGCCAACATCCATATCAGCACTTGAATGTTTCTCGGTCTCTTCCCCAGCAAAAGATGGCTCTAATCCTCTAGCCATATCCTTCTGCTGTCTACTTTCTTCCTCATCCTTCTTCCTCCTTTCTTCTTCTTGTCTTCTCAGTTCTTCCTCTTCTTCTTCCCTTCTTCTTTCTTCTTGACTTTCCTCTCGTCTCTCTTCTTCTTCTCTCTGTTCCTCTTCTCTTCTTCTTTCCTCTTCTCTTCTCCTCTTCTCTTCTTTTTCTTTCTTCCTCTCTTCTCTTTCTTTCCTCTTCTCTTTTCCTCTATCTTTCTTCCTCCTTCCTCTGCTTCTCGGCTTCCTTCTCCTCTGCTTCTCTTCTCGCTCTCTCTTCAGCCTCTGTTCTCAAAATAGCAGGGCTCCTCATCCTAGAGAGAGTGGACAGAGTCATGGCATCTTCTTCATCCTCCTCATCTTGCAGGATGATTTTCCTTCTTTTCTTTTCAGCCATGGGCTCTTTGCCCTTTCTTTTCGACGAAGCAGTGGGGATCTCCTTTGAAGGTGTTTCCCTTCTCATCCTTTCCAGTGCTGCATTCAATTCTAGAAATTTCATCTTCATCACCATTTTTTCACCAACAAGCATCAAATTCAACTTGGTCAGGCATAAAGATGCAGGGACCCTTATCCTTTACCACAGTTTGGTGATGATTGATGAATAAGGCAGCTGACCCTTATCCTTTACCACAGTTCTATACATATGGAAAAGAATGACATGTGGGAAAGAAGGATCTGCCCTGGTTGATGGCAAATATTAGCTTTGCCTCTGTTTTGGAAACATCAGTCTTCGAGGTCGTCTTTGGCCGGATGCAGTTGATAACTATTTTATGCAACAAAACATTCGTGGCATTCATCCTAGTGTAGGATATCTTGCCTTCAACTGTTCTGTCTTGTACGATCTCCAATGTTGCATAGGCTGTTGAGACTTTGATTGGCTGGAAACTCCTTCTTTCCACACCAATAATGTCAGCCAGCAAGTCAACATCAACAATATAGTCTTTGTCCATGAAAGAAAAGGACAAACGATTTGCATCCAAAAAAGATAGATTCGAGTAAAAGTAAGCCCGCCGGTTCGAGTGGGCCTCGAGTCATATCCATGCAGAAATTCTCCGTTGCAATCTAGCAAACTTCCCTCTTAAATTAATCTTTATCGAATCTAGGAAGTCAAAATCCACACTCCTCGGATTGACCACTCCCCTCTTCAATAGCTTTACATAAACTCGCTCATGCTCCCTCAACCGAAATAGACTTCCCGAAGGACAAACAGTATTAGCAGCCACACCAAAACGAGGTTCAAAGTGAGAGAAAAGTCTCTCATCATCATCTAGGGTCTCAACAGGAGTATTTTCAAGTGGATTACTAGAAATATTCTCCAGCGTCCTCTATGCAGTACCTTTATCAACAACATTCAGCTCTCCATCTCCATCAAAAACATATACTCGCTCTTAAACCCTCTTTCCTTCAAATATTCCTCGATTGTCTTAAGGCTAACATTTCCATCCTTAAGCCTTTTATAAAGATCGTAAGCAACATTCGGTCTGAGTGTTCTTACCGGTTCTGCTTCCGTAATCACTTCCTCAAAGTGTTGACTCTCTGCTTCTTGTTGAGGCGAATCTTCTTCCGTTAGGTCCACCCTTGTAGGACCCTCTGGCTGTCTCTGTGGTCTCCTGCTGGCTATTCTAGAAGACTTGCGAGACGACATTCTTTGAGAGCAAGCAAAGATTCAACTTGAACGCGAGGAAAAATGGAAACTTTGTGATGAGAAAGGGATGAAATAGGAACGGCAAATGGAACCTCTTTAGGGTTTTGAAAGCGAAAGAGTATGAGGATGAATCGCAAAGGAGTAGCTGTGAGTGAAAAGTGACGGTTTGAGAGTATAAATAGTGAGAGAGATAAACACCGGAATACGAATCGTCGCCAAAAAGTAAAGGTAAAAACTGCCAAAAATAAACCGTAATTTTGAAAAAGAAAACTGCCTTTTTGAAAATATAAACTGCCATAATTACGTGTCAGAAAAAGAGTAAAAAGAGATTTTAAAATATCGAAAAGTAATTACCAAAAATAAAATAAAGTAAAGAATTAAAATACGTAAAGAGATTAAAAATACAGAGTCTGACTGTTGTTCAGATTTTACCTCGAGTCCGAACCCTTTTCGGACTTTACCTTTGCGTCTCGAGCACAATCGGACTTTACGTAGAGTCTGAAACACTTTCAGACCTTGCTTTGAGTCTGAGCCGCCTTCAGACCTAGCGTTGAGTCTGAACCACCTTCAGACTTAGCGATGAGTCTGAACTGCCTTCAGACTTTAATTTTGAGTCTAATCATCTTCAAATTTCACGATACTCAGTCTTGAGCGAATTGATTCAAAGTAAGCATTCTCTAGGGGCTTTGTGAATATATCTGCCAATTGATTCTTTGAATCTACATGCTGAATCACCACATCTCCACTTTGAACATGATCTCAAATGAAATGATGCTTGATTTCAATGTGCTTTGCTCTTGAATGAAGTATTGGATTCTTTGTGAGGTTGATTGCGCTTGTGTTGTCACATTTGATTTCCGTATGTGTTTCATCAATTCCAAAGTCTCTTAATTGCTGTTGCATCCATAGAATTTGAGAGCAGCAACTTCCAAGAGCTATGTACTACGCTTCGGCGGTTGAAAGAGCCACGGTACCCTGTTTTCTTGAAAACCAAGACACCATCCTGTTTCCCAATAATTGACATGTACCTGTAGTGCTTTTTCTATCCACTCTACAACCAGCAAGGTCAGCATCAGAATATCCAAGGAGAGTTAAATCTCCTTGGTTAGAATACCACAGACCTAGCTTAGATGTAGTTGCAACATATTTAATGATACGCTTAACAGCAGTCATATGAGATTCTTTAGGATTAGATTAAAATCTAGCACATATGCAAACACTAAACAAAATATCAGGTCTAGAAACTGTAAGGTAAAGAAGTGACCCGATTATACTCTTGTATAGTTTTTGGTCTACACTCTTTCCTTCTTCATCTTTATCCAGCTTAGATGAGCTTGACATAGGAGTTTAAGTTTTCTTGCAATTCTTCATTCCAAACTTCTTGATAAGGTCTTTTGCATATTTCTCTTGATGGATAAAAGTTCCTTCACATGATTGTTTGACTTGAAGTCCCAAAAAGAAGTTTAGTTCTCCCATCATGCTCATCTCAAATTCATTCTGCATACACTTTGAAAAATTCTTGCAAAGTTTCTCATTAGAAGAATCAAAAATAATATCATCAACATAAATTTGAACAAGTATGAAATCCTTGCCTTCTCTTTTTATAAATAAGGTAGTATCTACTTTACCTTTAGAGAAGTTATTTTGAAGTAAGAAATTACTTAGCCTTTCATACCATGCTCGGGGTGCTTGTCTTAAACCATATAAGGCTTTTTTCAGCTTGAAAATAAGGTTTGGTCTTTTAGGATCTTCAAATCCTGGTGGTTGTTCCACATGGACTTCTTCTTGGATAATTCCATTTAGGAATGCACTTTTCACGTCTATTTGGAATAACCTGAAATTCTTAAAACAAGCAAAAGCAAGAAGTAATCTTATAGCTTCTAACCTTGCCACCGAAGCATAGGTTTCGTCATAGTCGATGCCTTCTTCTTATGTGTAGCCTTTTGCCACAAGTCTTGCTTTATTCCTTACCACTTTTCCTTGTTGATCAAGCTTGTTCCTGAAAACCCATTTGGTACCAATGATTGATTTAACTTTTGGTTTAGGAACTAGCTCCCAAACGTTGTTGATTTTGAATTGATTCAATTCTTTTTGCATTGCTTCAATCCAGCTTTCATCTTTCAATGCGTCTTCTATGTTTTTCGGTTCAATCTCAAAAATGAGTGCAAGAGCACTAGAAGCTTCACGCCTTTTAGATCTTGTACGAACTCCTTCATCAATATTGCCAATGATGAGGTCTGGAGGATGACTTGACTTGTGCTTCCAACTTGTAGTTGGTTTGTCAGTTTGGTTAAGCTCTTCTTCAGTTGGAACTACTGAATTGGTTTGAGGCTCAGTGTCTAGGGCTTGATTTTCTTCAAGAGAATTTGTAGACACTTGGCCGGACTCAAAATCTTCAGGTTGAGTTTGATTTTGTACCGAGTCTTCAAACTTCACATTCATGGATTCTTCCACGTTTGAGTGCATTTGTTGAAGACTCGAAGGCTTTGCTTGTCATAGAGTATCCAAGGAAGATTCCTTCATCGATTTTTCTTCAAACTTACCAATTCGATCACCGGAGTTCTTTAGGATAAAACATTTACAACCGGATACATGAAAATATGAAACAATTGGTTTCTTACCTTTGAGCAGTTCATAAGGTGTCTTTTCTAATATAGGTCTTAAAAAGATTCTATTTATGATATAGCAAGCAGTAGATGTAGCTTCAGCCCAAAAATGAGGTGAAATATTACTTTCGATCAAAAGAGTTCTTGCCATTTCTTGCAAAGAACGATTTTTCCTTTCTACAACTCCATTTTGTTGTGGAGTGTATGGGGATGAAAAATTATGTTGAATACCATTGTCATCACAAAAGTATTTGGCAAAATCATGATTTTCAAATTCTCCACCATGGTCAGTTTTAATACTTGAAATCGCATAACCTTTTTCAATTTGAATTTTCTTTGCAAACTTAGTAAAATAGGTCAATGCATCAGATTTATTTGCAAGAAAGAATACCCAAGTAAAACGAGAATAATCCTCAACTATAACCAAGCAATATCTTTTACCTCCAATACTTTGAACTCTTGTTGATCCGAATAAATCCATGTGTAATAGTTGCAAAACACGATTAGTGGATAATTGATTTATAGATTTATAGGAATTTCTAATCTGTTTTCCAAGTACACAGGGAGTGCATAATTCATGCTTTTGATACTTGAGGTTAGGAAGTCCTCGAACAAGCTTTTTAGATGACACTTTTGCGATTTGCTTCAGGTTGACATGTCCAAGCTTCCTATGCCAGAAAATGACTTCATCTTGAATCAATATCAAGCATTGAGGACTGTCAAACCTTACGTCTAGCAAATAAATATTTCCATGTCTTCGTCCAGTAAAGGATTGTGAGAGATCTTTGTTTGTTCCAAAACATGTATCTTCTTGAAAGTTGATTTTGTATCCAGAATCGCATAATTGACTAATACTAAATAGATTATAGTTCAATCCTTCAACAAAAGAGATATTGTTGATTGTGAGATTTCCAATCATCACGGTTCACGACCAACAATTTTTCCCTTGTTGTTACCACCAAAAGAAACATTTCCTCCTTTTATATGAGAGAGTTTTGTAAAACAACTTGAGTCTCTGTCATGTGTCTTGAACATCCACTATCCAAATACCACTTGATTTTCTTCTTGAAGGTAACCTGCATTTAAAAGAAAGACTCATGTTTTCTTTGGTACCCAAACCTTCTTGGGTCCATCATTATTAGTAGCATAAACAGTCTTTGCCCAGCTCTTCTTACTTGGTCTCCAAACTTTGGGACATTCTTTTTCAAAATGATCTACACTTTTGCATTTTGAACAAGCAAGAGCATTTCTACCAACAGACTTTACGAAAACCTTTTGGAAATGATTTTTATAAAAGGTTTTTGTTGGCCTATTCCTAATTCTTTCCTTTACCTTTGGGAAATCGATCAAATGAACGGTTTCTTGTGTCATTCCTAGACCGGATTTATTAAAGTAAGGTCTTTGAATAGAAAGAATTTTATCCAACTTTTCAGAACCAATTGAAAATTTCTTTGTGACTTTCAATAAATCTTCTTTCAAGCAAGCATTTTCCTTTGAAAGTTCATTCTCATTTTCTTTTGAAAGGGCAAGAGACTTTTCTAAACTTTCAACTTTTTCAAATAAAATCTTTTATTGTTGTTTCGGTTTGGAATTCTCCTTTTCGCCCGAAATCCTTTTAAGAGAGCCTTTAAGACTAAGACAAAGTTCATCAATGTATTTTGATACTTTGGTAGGAATTTTTGAATTTCTAACCTTGATACCACTATTTGAGTCTAAGTCTGAATCTGAGTCTGAGTTTGAGTCTGAGTCTAAGTCTGAGTTTGCCGTAAGACATATGTTTGCATATTCTTCATCACTCTCCTCAAATTCAGTGTCACTCCACGTTTCAGCTTTGAGTGCTTTCTTAAACTTTTCAGGTTTCCCTTTCTTTTTCTTCAATAAGGGACAGTTGGGTCTAATGTGTCCCTTTTTCTTGCATTCAAAGCAAACAACTTCTTTGCTGGTATCTTCTTCTTCATTTGATCTCTTTTGAAATCTTTGATTGTTTTGTTTCTTTCCATTAAATCTTCTTCCTTTTTCTATTTAACCTTCTGAATTTTCTAATCAGAAGTGCCACTTCTTCATCATCCAAGTCTTCTTCTGAATCTGTAACATCAGAATCATCATTAGATTTTAAAGCAATTGACTTCTTACCTTTTGTGTCAAATTCCTCATTGAATTGCTCGACTTCATAAGATTGAAGTGTGCCGACCAATTCATCTACTTGAAAGAGGCATGATCCTTTGTGTTTCTCTTATAGATGTCTTGATGTGATTCTAATCTTTGGAGAGCCCTCTCAACAGTTTATTGACCTTCATAGGTCCTGAGATAGGCTGTCCTTGGTATGCCAAGCCATTTACAATTTCTGTAAATCGACTGAACATATCCGTGATGGATTCTCCTGGCTTCATTTTGAAGGCTTCATATTGACCAAGAAGGATATTGATCTTGGTTTCTTTGACTCGATCTGTTCCTTCATAGGTGACGTGCAATGTGGCATCCTCAATTTTGACAATTCTTGAACATGTGACGATTGTGGCCAGTCTAATTTGTGGAATTCTAGCCATTGGACTGTTGAGCCATAATTGGATTTATTCTAGTGGACTTGGTAGCCATAGTGTACAACTAAGTTTGTCTTTATAATTGAATATGTATATAAATGGACATATATGTGAGCTACGGCCAAGGGATTTACTTGGGGGATCAATGTATGATTTAATTGGGCTTAATATGGGCCTAAGAGCATGAAGAAGTGGGCTGGCTAAGTGGTGCACAAAAACAAGAGGGGATGGACGAGAATGGGCGTGTGTGTGTGGCCGTGAGGTGGAAAATGGGTGGTGACTAGGCAATTCCTAAGCTTGACAAGTGTACATGGCATGCAAAGCTAATGATTACTTTTAATTGAGGTATAAAAGAGCTCAAGACCGGTTGAGGAGGGTCTTTTGTCGGTGCAAAGTGAGAGAAAGTGTGAGAGAGAGAGAGAGAGAAACGTCGAGCAAGGAAGAGGGAGGAAGAACGCCGAGGATTCCAAGCTCGTTCTTCGCCGTTTCATCACCAAATCAGCTGAAATCAAAGGCAAGAGAGATCTCTTATCTACTTATGCATGCTAGGGTGGTGTGTGATGGCAAAAATTTCGAATGGAATGGCTGGAATGTGATGTTTTTGGGAGATAGCTTGATAGATGCAAATCGGGTCTTGAAAAACGGCCTTGCGCCCGTGAATTGCATGAGTTGGTAGATGCTCTTAGAGTTAGAATTAGGCTTCGATGTCTTCATGGAAATTGAAGAACACATCTTGGGCTATGACATAGTCGAAAATGAAGGCATTTGAGTGAGATTTGAGGGATGAAAACTAGTTTCTTTGGAACCGGATGAAATTCGGAGTCATCTGTGGACCTTTCATGTTTGTGGCTTGCTGATTGTGTTGTTTTGTTGGGAATTTCTATTCGATTCCTTCTTGTGATTTGTAAAGGACATCTTGAGGTATAACATACTGAAAATTGAGTTGATTTCACTTAGTACAACCTAGTAAATGGTGTGACTCTTTACGGGCTTGAATTCTGGAAGTGTGCCGACGTGAGGTCAGTAGCTTGCTCATCTTGTAAAAACACCTTTAACGTGGGAATTCTACTTTGATTTCTAAAGAGATGTTGTAGGAAACATACTCAGCAACAACATATCCAAAAATGAGAGAAAAAGAAGAAGATTAAGTTGCTCAAATGTGGTGATTTTGACACGCGCACATCCTGTGCAATCCGAGAACTAGAATAGTAGGTTGTGATTTTTGAATTGCATTTTGTGGAACAAATTTGATGATGATTCCTTCATGAGAAATGATATTTAGACTCTTGGCTAAGACATACTTAAATTTGGTAAATTTTGAAGGTGAATTGGTGCCTTAAGTTCGTGAGTTTAGTGAATGGTGCAAACTGGAATTTTCTGAATCTAAGTCTATGTTGGCCGAACTTGAGTATACATGGTTTGGGCTTGTTTTCTTAGCAAGAATAACACTTCTATGCCCTGTTATCAATGTGATGAGGAATTATTGATTTGAACGTTAGTGGAGTGGTACATTGGGAGTAATTTCTATCTCTATATAAGCTGTTTTTGCATTGAACTTGGTTAAATTGACTTAGCTGACCTTAATGATTGGTGCTATGACATTCCAAGCATGCTGTCTTCATGAATTACATGCGGTGTTGCTTTAGTCATTGTATGTACATGCTTTGGGAAGGAAGAAAAGAGTAATTGAGGTTCAAATGAGATGTTTTCTCAATTGATACATGCTGAATTGTGGTGTACTAGTTGGATAAAGCATGTTGAGTGAAATTCATGTCATGTGAATGAAAGTACATGGTATTGCTTGCTGTTTTGGCTCATGAACATCATGTAACATGTTATGAATCATGTGTATGAGAAAGATAATTGCATGACATGTGCTGATTATGCCTCGGGAGTATCGAGATGCCCGGCCAGGGAGTGAAAATGCCGGATGCCCAGTAGCCCTGTGTGTGTAAATCTGGATGGCCTCGGAGTTGAGATGCCCGGAGCGTTGAGAGTGCCGGAAGCACGGAGTGTGTGTGCCGTGAATTCCTCACGATGCCAGTTTTGGGTGTGAGATGCCCGGAATATGGGGGGGACCGGAAGCCGGGTGGTGTGTACCGGGATTTGCATTTGAAATTGCAAGAATTTGATATAAATGCATGAGCATTGTGAAACTGTGAAAGGTGCACATGATGTTGTCGATATGCATGAGCATGAATTGAGTTGATCATGTAAGTCGTACATATGGTGTGAAATATTGGCATTTGTGCTTGCTAAATTATGTGATATGCTCATATGTATAAAAGATACCGATGTGCAAAGTGTATGAGTGGTGAGCTATGTGAACATGAGAAATGCTTGTATTGTGAGCACACATGTTTGATGGGTGTATGATTTGAGATGAATGTTGAAGCATGTGGCTGATTTGTTCACTTGTGATAATGATTTGACGCTCTAAAGCTTTTTGATTGTCTTGTGAACTTATGACATGTTTGATTGTAATGTGTGAGTAGCCATAGAGATTTCATCTTTTTTGAGTGGTTGTACTCACCCCTTTTGGGGACTAACATTTCAGCTTAGTCATGTCGCTACCTCCAGTTGCACCCGGAGCATTCTATGGTCTTCCATCGGATGTGGACGTGAGAGTATTCCACCTGGACAGCCCTACCGTCCCCGGATTGACCTATTTCCGGGTGAATGTGCGAGTTAAGTTTGACGTGGGCTTAGAGAGTGGCCCAGTATACCAAGAGTTTGTCTCATCCTACATTTGTCAAGATGGAGTGATGATGGGGATGATGCCGCCACCATCGCCCCCTGGATCGCCGGGCTGGAGTTAGAGTGCGATCTCAGACTGGAGGAGGTTGGTGGGTTTTTGGACAGGACCGGTTTAGATTGGATGGATAGCTGATTTATAGTTTTCTTTGATGAGGGGTAATGATATTTTGAGGTCCGCTCTTGGTTGTAGTTTTGCTTTTTGATGTATCATGTACCCCGAAAAGATCGAGGAAGATCCATCCTCTTATGATGTGAATAAAAGAACCGGCTCCTATTATCTCATATCTTTTAGTTGTGTGCATTGGCCCGTGTTGTTTGGGAGAGTCGTAATTTCCGCTTCCGTCATTCAATTGCGCTGGGACCGTTCATTTGTTTCTTATATAAAAAAAAAAAAAAAAAAAAAAAGAGAGCCCAAGAGTTTATAGCTCTCAAAGGACAGGCAAGTATGACTGTAATAGCCTCAAGAGGGTTTTTGGGGTGTTACATGCAATCTGTCCCAAACTTCTTTGGCTGTTTCACAAGATGAAATTCTATTATATTCAGTAGGAGATAATGCACAATATAGAGAGTAGATAGCCTTTGCATCAAGGGCTTGTCTCTTTGAGATATCGATGTGCATTATTCCCACTCCATCAGGTAATTCTTTCCCTGTGATGGATACAGCTTTAGGAGTAATTCCATTCTCCACTACATCCCACTCCATAGGATCTTTGGATCTTAGGAATGCCTTCATCTTGTTTTTCCATACGTTGTACTCCTTGCCATCGAAGTAGAGAGGTCTAGTATTGCTTTGCCCTTCAATTAACCTGGAGCCAAAACACTAGCCATAGATCTTTAACTTCAGAAATAATAACACTTCTAATGAATAAGCAACCTACTCTGATACCAAGTGAAATAGGCTAGTGAATCAACCTAGAGGGGGGGTGAATAGGTTGTTGCGGAATTCTTTTGGAATCTTTTGCGGTAAAATACGTTGATATCAAAGATATATCGATAATAAATAAAGCACGTATTCATAAAGTAAATAAAGTAGGGTAAGAGAGAATTGACACAAGGATTATAGTGGTTCGGCTTAGTCCAAGCCTACGTCCACTCTCCACGCTGGCAGCCAACTGGCTGTAATTACTATGTAGCAAACGAGAGCTGTTACAGTACACAAACTAGACTTCTTCAATAGACAGTCTTTCATACAGCTTCCTGCTGCTTTCGCACTATACGTAACTCTCTTCGATACACAATTCGAACATGAAAGATTTTAGAGAATAAGTGATTTTGGAGATTCTAACATTGAGATTTTTCTACCCAGTCTCTCCTTGTTTCCAAGCAATATCGGTCCACCTTAAATAGCCTCCGTGTCTTCATACACATTAGCACTTACCAAAAATTCATCCAATCAACCCGTTGGACTGAATCAATTTAAGTGATCTCCTTGTTGTCGAAAACGTAAATAGACAGTAGCTCGTTAATCCTGTTCGCCCATACAATCAGGATCTTGAGTTCCCAAAATTAGATTCTTCCAAAAATAAACTTGATCTTCAACGGATAAAATCCGAAGAATAAATCTTCCAAGCTCATGATCACAGTCAGAGATATTCCATGGTTAAGATTAGGAAATATGGAATCCAATATCTTACTTTCCTTAGCCATAAGAATAACCTGTGGCCAGCCTGTAAAAATCGCGAACTATCTTCAGACTTAGATTTGGGTCTTGAAGGTCTTCAGACTGAAACTAAGTCTTGACTGACTTTAGACGGAAAAACTTCAGACCGAACTTCTAGGTCTGACTGTCCTTGAAAACCTATAGACCTTGAAAACTTCGGACGTAATCGGCGAGTCTTGGAATCTTCGGACCCGTCTTTGTTGAGGCTGTTTTGTCAACTTCAAAACTCCAAGGGATTTTTCTTCAACATGAGCAAGTTCAAACTTTAGCAGTTAAATAAAACTACGAACAAAATAAAGGAGTTCAGGAAAGAGAATAAGAACACCGAATTTATAGTGGTTCGGTTTAAATCAAACCTACATCCACTCTCTTACGCTAACAGCCTTCTAGTTGAATTCCACTATGCAATTAACAAGAGGTGACAACTTTGTGTGCAAACACTTAGTGATAAATCACACTATCTCACTAAATCACTCTTTTGGTATTTCTCTCACGATCACAAACGTTTAAGCTCACCAAAGACAAGTGTATGATAGAAGTTCGCTCGGAATTTGGAATTATAAATTTTATGTTCTGTCTCTTACTTGCTTATCACTCCTTGATCTCCTTAATTACTTCTCCACTTTCAAACTAGCTTTAGACAAGTATCTTAAGGATCGTCTTCCAATCTACCCACTGGACAGATCTGTATCTAGAAGATTTGCTAGCCATTGAGTGACAAAAGTAAAATCCCAAATTGATTCTGATCGCCCATACAAACAGAACCTTGGCTTCCATAAGTAGAGCTTCTTCGTATAGAAAGTTCTTGTCTTCAATATCCAATTGTCAATCAATAAGATTGACTCAAGCAAATCTATCTTGATGTAGAATCCAAACCAGATTACTAGCCGTTATACATTTAGGGCTTGTGTTACATTCGGTCTTGTTCTGGATGTAAAGTCTGATAGCAATAGACTTTACAATCTCAGGCTGAGTGTAATAGACTTTACAATCTGAACCTGAACATATTCTGTTTCTGAACAGATTTAGCTTTAACGTTTGAACACAGTCTGAATAAGTTCAGCTTTAGCATAAAGTCTATCTTCTGATTCTTCCAAGCATAGACTTTAATAATATCATTTACATGTTCTATCATCTGCATAATCTATTACTCAACAATTAAACACGTTCGTAGCCTTTGATTTATTTTGTCATCTTCAAAACATCATAAGGGATTTCCCTAACAGGGAGGTAATTCACTTCGAAATTAGCCTAAATGGGCAAGTTAACTATCGATGGCAGATCAATAGCAAAGCTCTTACTTTGCCTTAACTATTAACATGAATGGTTATACTTCGTTACAATCATCATAACATGAGCACATAAGCAAATCTCACAACTAATCACATATTTATGAAGCAAGTATAAGAATGTGCAATATCTTATAATCATGCACAAATGCCAACTAATAATCCAAATATAAGCAAATATCGTTTTCATGCACGGTCCGCACATATATTTCGAGATTATTACGACCACTTACGGCCACAGCCAACCCAAAGGTTGGCGGTCTTCTAGCATAACCAGGTATCATCCCGTCTTATTGGGCACGGCATTGTCTTGTATGCATACGCCTCGAGACGGCATTCCAAATGAGGAGTTTCGTTTTGAAATCTATCCGCGAACGGCGTCCCATTGACGTTGGGGCATCCGAACTTAATTGAACATCGTCCTGCATAATCATACACATCAGGACGGTTCCATCACATTGCATAATCATACGCATCAAGTTATTTAAGTAATCACACAGGCATACTATCACTTAAACTCATTTCATTTTTTTTCTTATTAGTCAATGCAGGATTGTTTAATGCCCATGTAATATGCAATAACAATTGCCACATGCTATCAAGTCATACTTACATCTCATACCATATCACACCAATGCATCATTTAAACACTTTAATATGTTATCTTTTCACATAACCATACATGCACAATAATTAGCTACTATCCTTGAATGCCACAAACACTTATCATTTTCCATTCCAAGTGTCACATAAGCATGCATTATCTTTAAATTTAGCAACCAACAATGCACTAATTCATTTGAACTCATATTATAGAAACACTTATTGCCACGGAATAAGATACATAACATATCATTATAAAACATTATATATATATATATATATATATATATTATCGTATCACACTACTATAACACATTACCTATTAACACATTATGTATTACTACAACATATCACACATTACATAACATAATAATATATCATATCACATATTAACACATTATGTAATGATAGCTTATCGAGTAATTAGCAATGTATCATGATAGCCTATCAAATATTATAATAACTTATGGCAATAACTTATAAGATATTTAGATAACCTATCACGATAACCTGTCAAAATTTTTTGATAACTTATCGCTTATAACTACTTATCATATAGCCAAAACATTATTTAACTTTAGTTTAACACTAACCTAAGTCCTAAGTGTAACTACAACCCTAAACAAGGGCTAAAAAGCCGCTTGCTCCCAATTCTAGACTCGACAAGTGATGGCCAAAGCTGGATAGCGGTTGTGGTGCTCGATGGTGGCTAGTCACATCTCAATAACCCATGGTGAGGGGTGATGGCAGCGTTCTAAGGGAGGTACAGTAGCGGGAAAGAGGCAGATGGCCTCCCTTAGGGTTGCAGTGTCCAAACCGTGAGTAAGGAGCAAGAAAGGAGGCTATGGTGAGGGGTTGGACAACTTCCTCTGTGTCTCCAAGATCCAACATGGCGACGAGAATGGTGGTGTAGAACAATTGCTCAACTGTGGACAATGGGCAATGGACGGTGGTCGGTGAGATCTAGAGAAAATGAGGGAAAGTGGCTTGCAAAAGAGATGGAAATAAAGGGGTGGTGGTTCGGCCAACACAAGGAGAGAGTGAGAATGAGAGAATGAGAGCTAAGTGGAAAAATGAGAGAAAATGAGAGGGGGCTAAACTTGGGTAAGGGGGAGAGAGAGAGAGAGAGAGGGTAGCCCATTCTAGGGTTATTGGACGGCCAAAATTGCACTTGTCATGTCCCATTTAAGATCAAAGGCTTGGATTACTTATTGCTTTACTTTTTTTCCAAGTTCCATTAAATGCCATTTAATGAACCCATCATACATAAGCTAGAAAAGAATATAGGTAGGCTTAGTCATATAAGGTAGACTAGGCATGACATCATCTTTTCTCTCCTCTCTTCATTGGGTGCCCATCTCTTCACTTTATGCACATGGTTTTTGTTTTATTAGGCATAATGGCAAAATCGTAATTACTATTGGAGAAAACTCCTTTATTGTTTTGAAGTTGATATAATGTTTCTATCAGTCTAGTTTGAAGGCTTCCAGACTTAAGTGTTAAAGTCTGAAGAACTCCAGACTCTATCATCAAAGTTTGAAGATTGCCAAACTCAAGACTCAAAGTCTGCCCTCACTGACAGTTTCCAGATGAAGAATGAAAACTAATCCAGATGCCGGATTATCTTCAAAGATTCGATTCGTATGGTTTTTGGAAGACCTTATAGCTGGATATAGCATCTAGATGATTGATTATTCGTATTGAAATCTACTCCGATATGAATATCTTTTGAAAGGAGAGCAAACTTGGAAGGTTCTACTTGTGGAAACCAAAGATTCCGATTGTATGGGCAAACAGGATTGACAGGCTTTCATCACCAATTATTCAACGACTCGAGATCACCTTAATTGATTCTATCCAACGGGTAGATTGGAAGAATTCCTTTGGAAAGTGCCAATGGTCGTGAAGGCATGAAGGAGTATTTCAGGCGAACTCTCTAGTTGTTCGAAGTAGTGAGTGAAAGAAGAATTTCAAAGTCTGAATCTCTATAATTCCTTGCTCTTTCATTCATTGAGCTCAAATGTTGTATACACAAGAGAGAAACACATAGTAAGACTGTGTGAGAGACCAGTAGAGACTCTCTATTGAGATAGTCGAAGATCACAATTTATACAATCTCTTTTGATTCATAGTGAAATCCAGCCAGTGGGCTGTCAGCGCGGGAAAGTAGACGTAGACTTGATCTAAACCAAACCATTATAAATCTTATATTCCAATTCTCTTTCCTTAACTCCTTATTTCATTCGTTGCTTTATATAATTATTTTAAAGCTGATTATGTCCTTAGTCAATTATCTTTAAGAGGCAATTTACATCTATTAAGTCTTGCGAAGAAAATTTTATTTACACCTATTCACCCCCTCTAAGTGTCATTGCTAGCTCTTTCAATTGGTATCAGAGCTCGTGTGCTTATTTATTGAAGTGTTTTTACTTCTTAAGCTAAATATCTATAGCTAGTATTTTGGCTCCAAATTTGGTTGAAGGTCAAAGCAACACCAAACCTCCTTACTTTGATGGGAAGGAATACAATGTTTGGAAAAACAAGATGAAGGCATTCCTAAGATCGAAAGATCTCCTGGAATGGGATGTGGCAGAGAAAGGGATTATTCCCAAAGCTACATCAACCTCAAGGAAGGAAGTAGCAGATGCTGGAGAACTGACACAAATGGAGATAACCAAGAGACAAGCTCTTGATGCTAAAGCAATTTATTCATTATTTTGTGCTTTGTCTCCTATGAGTATAACAGAATTTTATCTTGTGAAATAGCCAAAGAAGTCTGGGACAAATTGTATATCACCATGAAGGAACTGATCGAGTTAAAGAAACGAAAATCAATATCCTACTCGGACAGTATGAAGCCTTCAAGATGAAGCCATGAGAATCCATCACTGACATGTTTAGTTGTTTCACAGAAATTGTAAACGGTTTTAACATATCAAGAATACCCAATCTCAGGACCAATGAAGGTCAATAAATTGCTACGTAGACTCTCCAAATATTGGAATCACGTGAAGACTTCTATAAGGGAAACCCAAAGGATCATGCCTCTTTTAGTAGATGAATTGGTTGGCACACTTCAATTATATGAAGTAGAGCAAATCAATAAGGAAGAAAATCCCAAAGGTAATAAGTCAATTGCCTTAAAATCTAAAAATGATTCTGATGATACAAACTCAGAAGATGACTTGGACGGTGAAGAACTAGCACTCATGATAAGGAAGTTCAGGAAACTGAACTGGAAAGGAAAAAGGTTTAACTAGAAGAAATAGGGCACTCAAAGATTTTAGAAGAAATCAAATGAGGATAATGAGACCAACAAAAATATGATTTGTTTCGAATATAAGAAAAAGGGGCACATTAGACCCAATTGCCCTCTGTTGAAGGAAAAGAAAGGAAAAACAGAGAAATTCAAAAAGGCTCTCAAAGCAAAGACATGGAGCGATACAGAATGCGAGGAAAGTGACGAAGAGTATGCCAACATATGTCTAATGGCAAATTCAGAAGCAGACTCAGACTCTGAAATAGACTCAAACTTAGACTCAGACTCAGACTCAGAAAAAGAAGTCGAGGTAAGTAATTTAAAGATTTCTGTTAAAGTCTCAAAATATATAGATGAACTCTGTCTTAGTCTCAAAACATCTCTTAAAAGGATTTTTGAGCTGAAGAATGAGAATTCCAAACTGAAGCAACCTGAAACTTCTTGGAAAGAAAAGTTTGAAAATCTAGACAAAAGTTTTGTTGATTTGAAAGAAAATGCAAATTCTCTTTTGAAGGAAAATACCTTTTTAAAAGAGGACATTTCAAATATCACAAAAAGGTTTTCAATAGGATATGAGAAGTTGGAAAAGATTCTTTCAGTACAAAGACCTTATTTCAACAAATTTGGTTTGGAAATGACACCAAAAATCATTCCTTTAATTAATTTTCCAAAAGTGAATGAAAGAATCAAACAAAGACATACAAAAACCTTTTACAGGAACCATTCTTAAAATGCTTTTGTAAAACCTGTTGGCCGAAGTGTTCTCAAATGTTCAAAGTGTAAAAGCTCATAACATTTCAAGAATGAATGTCCTAAGGTTTAGAGACTTGTTAAGAGAGATTGGGCAAAAACTGTATTTTGTATTAACTCTCCTAGACCCAAGAAGGTGTGGGTATCAAAGAATGCTTGAGTTCCTTTTATGATTACAGGTCACTATCAAGAGAATTATCAAATGGTATTTAGATAGTGGCTACTCGAGACACATGACAGGAGATTCAAGTTGTTTTATAAAGCTCGTGCAAACAAATTGAGGAAAAGTTTCTTTTGGTGGAAATAGCAAATGAATGATTGTTGGATGTGGAATTGTAAGGATTGGAAGTCTCACAATCAACAATGTTTCCTTGGTGGAAGGTTTGAATTACAGTCTTCTTTGCATTAGTCAACTGTGCGACACTAAATTCAAAATTAATTTCCAAGAAGGCATTTGCTCGGGAACAAGTAAAGATTTTTCTCAATCTTTCACTGGACATAGACATGGGAATATTTATCTTCTGGATGTAAAACCAAAAAGCTCTTAGTGTCTAATATCAATCCAAGATTAAGCAAACCTTTGGCATAGAAAGCTTGGCCATGTTAACATAAAGCAGATTGCCAAGATCTCCTCCAAGAAGTTTGCTCATGAACCGCCCAACCTGACTTATCAAAAGACTGAATTATGCACACTATGTGTATTGGGAAAACGGGTTAGAAGTTCTTTTAAATCTATAAATCAAGTTTCTACTAATCGAGTTTTGCAGCTTCTGCATATGGACCTCTTTGGACCAACTAGAACCCAAAGCATTGGTGGAAAGAAATACTGCCTAGTAATCATGGATGATTACTCTCGCTTTACATGGGTATACTTCCTAGCAAGTAAGTCTGAAGCATTCTCTTACTTTTCAAAATTTGCCAAGAAGGTTCAAAATGAGAAAGGTTATGCTATTTCAAGCATACACACAGACGATGGAGGTGAGTTTGAAAATCAAGACTTTGCAAAATTTTGTGATGAATCTGGTTTTCAGCATGTTTTCTCTTCTCCATATACTCCATAGCAAAATGGGGTTGTGGAAAGAAAAAAAAAATATATCTTTGCAGGAGATGGCAAGAACCCTTTTAATTGAGAGTAATATTTCTTCTCAATTTTAGGCTAAAGCAGTCTCTGCAGCTTGCTATATAATCAACTGAGTATTCTTGAGGCATATTCTAGAGAAAACTCCTTATGAGTTATTTAAAGGGAAGAAGCCAGATATTTCTTATTTTCATTTATTTGGTTGTAAGTGTTTTGTTTTGAAGAATGCAAATGATTGAATTGGTAAGTTTGAAGAAAAATCAGACTAAGCAATTTTCCTTGGCTACTCAACCTCAAGCAAAGCCTATAGAGTATTCAACAATAAGACTCAGTCTGTGGAAGTATCTATGAACATCAAATTTCAAAACTCTATGCAGAATCAACTAGATTAGATTCAACTTGAAGAACCTAAACTTACTCAAGATGTCATAAAGTCTACTTCCTCCGAAATGATTCAGACTTCTGAAGTTCAACAACAAGATGAACCAGAAGATTTAACTGAAGCGGAGGATCAGCAAACTCATAAACCAACTAACAACTGGAAGCATAAGTCAAGTCATCCCAAGGAACTCATCATTAGCAACATTGATGAAGGAATTCGCACTAGATCCAAAAGGCAAGAAGAGTTTAGTGCTTTAGCACTTGTTTCTGAGATTGAACCCAAAACTATAGAATAAGCTTTGGCTAATAAAAGCTGGATCAAAGTTATGCAAGAAGAGCTCAGACAGTTCAGCATCAATGATGTTTGGGAACTAATCTAAACTCAAAGGTAAATCTATTATTAGAACTAAATGAGTGTTCAGGAACAAGGTGGACGATAAAGGAAAAGTGGTCAGAAACAAAGCAAGACTCGTGGTCAAAGGATATATGCAAGAAGAAGTGATAGACTATGACAAGACCTATGCTCCAGTAGTGAGGTTAGAAGCAATTAGATTATCACTTACTTTTGCTTGCTATAAAAATTTCAAGTTATTCCAAATGGATGTAAAAAGTGCATTCCTAAATGGATTTATCCAAGAGGAAGTATATGTGGAACAACCACCTGGTTTTGAGGATCAAAGAAAGCCAGAATTAGTCTACAGACTGAAGAAGGCTCTATATGGATTGAAGCAAGCACCTCGAGCTTGGTATGAAAGGTTAAGTAAATTCCTAACTTAAAATGGTTTTGTTAAAGGAAAGGTAGATACTACTTTGTTTATCAAAAAAGAAGGTAAAGATTTTCTATTTGTTCAAATTTATATTGATGATATCATATTTGGATCACCTAATGAAAATCTATGCAAGAAATTCTCTAGATGCATGTAGGATGAATTCGAGATGAGCATGATGGGTGAGTTAACTTTCTTTCTGGGATTACAAGTTAAACAATCAAAGAAATTTTCATTCATCAAGAGAAGTATGTAAAGGATCTCATCAAGAAGTTTGGATTGGAGAATTGCAAAAAGACAGAGACACCTATATCAAGTTCTTCGAAGCTAGACAAAGATGAAGAAGGAAAGAATGTAGACTAGAAGCTATACAGGAGCATTATTGGTTCACTTCTTTACCTTACTGTATCTAAACCTGACATTTTGTTTAGTGTTTGTATCTGTGCTAGATTTCAATCAAATACCAAAGAATCTCACTTAACTACTGCAAAGCGCATTATCAAATACGTTACAACTACTCCAAAGCTAGGTTTGTGGTATCCCAATGAATGAGACTTTACACTCCTTGGATATTCAGACGCAGATTTAGCAGGATGCAAAGTGGATAGAAAGAGTACTTCTGGTACATGTCAATTGCTTGGCAACAAGCTGGTATCTTGGTTTTCAAGAAAACAAAGTACCATAGCTCTTTTAACAGTTGAAGCAGAATATGTGGCTCTTGGGAGTTGCGGCTCTCAAATCCTGTGAATAAGGCAACAGCTAAGATACTTTGGTATTGAATAATCATGTACCGAGATCAAATGTGACAACACCAGCACTATCAATCTCACAAAAATCCAATTCTTCATTCAAAGGCAAAGCATATAGAAATTCGACATCACTTTATTAGAAATCATGTTCAAAATGGAGAAGTTATGATTCAATTCATTGACTCGAAGAATCAGCTGGCAGACATATTTATAAAGCCACTGGAGAAAATCTTATTTGAGTCAATTCGCGCCTGCATCGAACATCATATTTTCTACTAGGTAAAGTCTGAAGGTGTTCAAACTCAGAATGACTAAAAGCTACGACTGTAAGTTATTCATTTCAAATGCATGTGATTTCATTTTATGATGAAATTTTTGAAAATGTACATTGATTTTTCGAATCGCCACTTGCCTATTTTATTTTAGAAATTATCTTTTTGGAGTTTTGAATTTATGACAGTTTTTCATTTTCAAAAAGACAGTTTTTACTTTTTCCTTTGTGAAGTTTCATATACCTCATTTCACTTGCTTTACATACTGTTGATTTTTATCTTCTCCGTTTTCACTCTCAAACCCTAGAATACAAAAATCCCACTTGCTCTCACTTTCTCTCTAGTTTAATCCAAAAAGATTTCACCTTTTTCACAAGCGAGGTCGAAAATTTCACCTAGAAAGCAACTATGTCTTCTCAAAGAAAGTAAAGAAAGTTTTCTAGAATCGCAAGCAAGGGACCATGGCATATGCGTGAGGGTCTTACGCACTTCGATCTAACTAAGGAAGAAGACTCTCCTCAGCAGCAGCAAAGTCAACAACAACATTTTCAAATGTGCCAATCTTCTCAGCATAGGACACAAGATCCTCCACAACAACAACCAGAAGAGGAAATTGTGGAAGATGTGGAACCTGTAAGAACACTAAAACTTGAAGGTATTTTCAAACTTTATTCTAAGTTGAAAGACGGTGGTACTGCAATGACTCTAATTGATGAATTCTTGAGAGAGAGAGGTTACAAGAATGAGACGTTGTTTTTGCAATCGATGGAAAGAATGGGCATTGTGCCTAAAGGGTTGGCTAAAAGGACATTTGCCAACTTTCCAAATGATCCACGGATGAGTACGTCTAATCAACCTAAAGGGAAAGACGATGATGAAAGAATGTTCACTCATTTTTAGCCTAGGATGGGCATTGCTGCGAGTATTTGTGGTGAGGGAGCGAGTCTATTCCGCTCAAAGGACCACAAGAAAATCTACTCAAAACTACTGAAGCGAGGGGTTATGAACCCTTGAAGTGTTGATTTTGATTTTCTTGATTCGGCGAAAGTGAATCTGAGGGAGAAATTCGCACTCCAACTCGAACGTTTTTGCTCTGAGACGACAGTCGCCTACCCAAAATTCACAACCTATTTCTATTCAAATCTATCATTTTTGGATGCAAATAGATTTTCTTTTATAGTTAGGGACAAAAAATTTGTGGCCGATGTAGACACATTGGCTAACTTGATTAGCGTGGAAAGATGGTGTTTCCAACCAATCAGTGTGTCGGTTGCTCACGCTACACTGGAACATGTTCGGGACAAGTCTATTAAAGGCAAGATTTCCTGCACTAGGATGAATGCCTCCAACATCTTACTTCACGAGATCGTGATCAACTGTATCAGGCCCAAATCAACGTCAAAGATTGATGTCTCTCACTCGGAAGCAAAGTTGATGTACGCCATCAGCACTGGTTACAAGTTCTCTCTGCCTCACACTATCCTCATGCACATGTACAGGACAGTGGTGAAGGACAAGGGACAACTCCCTTACTCTGATTTTATCACACAACTCTTTAGACACTTCAAAATTTATATTCCCACTTCTCTGTGTTTAAGAAACATTGCTCCAATGGTGATTGGTTTGAAGATGGTTACAAAGATGCGTCGCAAGGAGCTCAACAAGGTTTTGGAGCGCATGAAAGAGAAGTCCTGTGTTAAGGCAAAACAAGACTCTACAGCCCAAAAGACAAAAGGCAAGGAACCAATGAGTGAACCTATCAAGAAGAGGAGAACACTCATCTTGCAGGAGGAAGAAGATGAGGATGACATCACTCTCTCCACCTTTGCCTTAAGAAACTTATGGAGTTTTGTTAGCTTTCAAGAGATAGAGGACAAAGAGACAAGAGAAAGAAAAGAGATAGAGAAAATAGATGAAGAAAGAGAAGAAAGGAGAACAGAGAAAGAGGAAGGAAGAACATAAGAAGAAGGAAGATGAAGAGAAAAAAAGGAAGAAGAAGGCCAAGATGACTCTTTTGAGTCAACGTTGGCCGTATCCTTGTCAAGTGAATCTGAGAAGACAAGGAGTGGAACTATTGGAAATGGAAAACATCACTCAGATGCTGAATCAGAGTAAGAAGAATAATTATTTTCTCTACCTGAAGGCACATAAACAGGGGGAGTTATTGACAAACAAGGTATTTCTTCACCTGCTCGTACTAGTGATGTTCGTAGATCTACAGAAGATCCAGAGGATGTGTATGCCTCTCTTTACCCTAAAGCAGACATTGAGGCATCTACTCCTAGTCATGGGAATAGAATTGCTGACGATCCCTCAAATCTCAAAACTCTTGGAACTGACTCAGCTGGACTAAGTGCTGCATTAGAACAAATAGTGGACTTTTCAAGACTGTTGGACATCTTTGTGGATTTGAAGAGACAGTAATATGGTTTAGAGTTTGAGATAAAGGATCTCAAGAAAGCTTTCATGTCCACTTCAGTTTCTTTGCAAGAACAGCTACTCGCCCCGAAAACTCAAGTGCAAGATAATGTGAAGGGTGGAGATTTACAGCAACTGAAAAAGACTCTTAGGAAACTTAAGGAGACAGTCAAATCCATGAGAGAATTCTAGCTCGTTTGGATCCCAAAACAGCCATGATTTTCACACAACTCTTTTTTCATTCTCTACTTTTTGCTGCTGACAAGAAGGGGGAGAAGTTGTGCTTGCAAATTTGACCTAATTATTTTTTTGAGCACATCTTTTCGAGTACTTTTTTGATTTTGATGACCTTTTGGTTTAGATTTTGGTATTCTTTTGTTTGGTTTTGGACTTTTGACTTTGGACCTTCGATTGCTACTTTGATTTGAATCCTTTGATGCTTGCAGTAACTGAGCTTGTGATACTGATTGTGGATGGATAGTTATCTTATTTTGCAGGTTTAACATGTTTTATGTGGCTGCAGAATCGATGCTATCTAGGTCCTAATCAACTTATTTTTATAAGATATCATGTATTGCTTAAGTGTTGTTTTGCAGGTCAAAAGTTTTCAAATTTGCAAGAAAGTTTTGTCACCATCAAAAAGAGAGAGATTGTTGGAGAAAACTCATTTATTGTTTTGAAATTGACAAAACGTTTCCATCAATCTAGTCCGAAAACTTCTAAACTCAAGTGTTAAAGTTTGAAGAACTTCAGACTTTATCGTCAAAGTCTGAAGACGGTCAAACTCAAGACTCAAAGTCTGCCCTTATTGACAGTTTCCAGACGAACAATGGAGACTTATCCAAATGCCATATTATCTTTAAGGATTTGATTTGTATGGTTTTTGGAAGACCTTATGGTTGGATATAGCATCTAGATGATTGATTATTTTTATTGGAATCCACTCCGATATGAAGATTTTTTAAAAGGCGAGCAAACTTGGAAGGTTTTATTTATGGAAATCAAAGATCCTAATTATATGGGCTAATAGGATTAACGGGTTTTCATCACCAATCATTCAATGACTCGAGATCACCTTAATTGATTCCGTCCAACGGGTAGATTGGAAGAATTCCTTTGGAAAGTGCCAACGGCCGTGAAGGCATGAAGGAGTATTTAAGGCAGATTCTCTAGTTGTTAGAAGTGGTGTGTGAAAGAAGAATTTCAAAATCTAAATCTCTATAGTTCCTTACTCTTTCATTCATCAAGCTCAAAAGTTGTATACAAAAGAGAGAAACACATAGTGAGACTGTGTGAGAGACCAGTAGAAACTCTCTACTGAGATAGTTGAAGATCACAAGTTGTACAATCTCTTTTGATTCATAATGAAATCCAGCCAGTGGACTGTCAGTGGTAGAGAGTGGACGTAGGCTTGATCTAAGCCAAACTACCATAAATCTTGTGTTCCAATTCTCTTTCCTTAACTCCTTATTTCATTCATTGCTTTATATAATTGTTTTAAAGCTGATTACATCCTTAATCGATTATCTTCAAGAGACAATTTACATCTACTAAGTCTTGCGAAGAAAAATGTATTTACACCTATTCATCCCCCCTCTAGGTGTCATTACTAGCTCTTTCAATTACACTAATTCTAGGTACTGTTCATGCACATGGGGGTCATTAATGAAAGACTTGAAAAGACCAAATAGTGCTTGGGTGGCCCATGGGCCACTGGGCCGGCCCTCCTTGGGTGAGGCCCATTGGGCTGCCCACATTGGGTGTGAGCCCAATGGACCTTCTCGTGGGCTTAGGCCCATGTGAGTCATCATCTGTAGCCCATTTTCACCTTTCCAAATTTTTATGTCCCACCGAAGAAAAATCGAGTTTTTACCTCAAAGTGGTCTTTCAGCATCTTTGTGGTCTATTGATCCTTATGGTAATATCGCTTTGAAGATTTACCACCGTTGGAATCCCGCTCTAAAAATTAGGATTAGATCAAGGGTGTCACATGTGTAATCCTAGATCATGTACAAAACGGAGATATACCAGGAGCTGCCATTATGAAAGGTCCCTAAAAATGTAAACAAGAAAGTGGTTAGCACGTGAATAAATTCGATCTTTCAGTGTGGCTATCTCTCATGACTAAAGCGAGGCAATTGTGCTTTCCTTGAATCCCTATTTACGAGGATATAGCCTCTTGCAAAGATTTCGTCATAAGAGAAAGCACCATCAACCGGTCAATCAACAACAATAGATTTTATGCAAGTGGGGCTTCGGATTGAATCACAAAAAAATATATACCTTTATGTCCTGCAAGGGTATAAGTGGGAACCCCAACTTTATAGGCCCATCAAACATCCTTAGGCTAATTATAGCAATGTGATATGGCACACTAGCCATTTGATTTTATAAATATCTAACTAGATGAATAAGATTCTTATGTAACATGTTGAAGATTATTTATTCATTCCCCAAAGAGTGGTTGAATTGTTAAACTCTTGATTTTGATATCATATGTGACGACCCAGACCCGGGGCAGTACGAAGAGACGGACTAAGATCGCCTCGGCGGTACGCGGGCGAGGCTAAGGGCATGTCTCTCATCTCACATCACTTAGTGGGGAGTCATGGGTTAGTTTATAAGGCTTGGGTCCCTCTAATCTGTGTAATGCGTTTTAAAGCCGTGAGGGAAAAGGCTGTGGCTTGGATGGTGGTTCGTCCGCGTCGGGCGGGTAACCCAAAGCAGACAATATTGCACAGTCGTTGGAAGGGTCCTTCTCTTGTCCCACATTACTTAGGGGGGAGTCCTAGGTTAGTTTATAAGACTTGAGTTCTCTAACCTATGTAACACATTTTAAAGCCGTGAAGGAAAAGACCGTGGCTGGGATGGCGGTTCGTCCAAACTAAGGCGGGTGACCCAAAGCGAACAATATTAAGGCCCGAGTCCTTACAAATGTCTCTTGTCCCGACCGCGTGTGGGGCCACAACAAGGACGCTATACTCCTAAGGGGTGGAGAGTCTGACAGCCCAAGCGGCGATGCGTAGGGAGGAGGGATGGCGATGCATCCGCGCCTCAGTCCCCGAACGTGCGCAGGGAAGGGGTCTCTCTTGTCCCACATTGCTTAGGAGGGAGTCATGGGCTAGTTTATAAGGCTTGGGTCCCTCAAACCTGTGTAACGCATTTTAAGTCTGTGAGAGCCGAAGGCCCAAAACAGACAATATTACACAGTGGGAGGCCCGGGTCGTTACATCACAAATCCCACATTTAAAACATAGAATCACTTGCTTAAAGTAACTCTAGCGGCTAAACATGTCATCCAATTGGCATGCATTCATGGTGATTAATTTGACTAAAGGATTTACATATCATGTGCTATTGTTCCTCCAAGGTAGATATTAACATAATGTCTATTGTTTAGCATTTCAAGAAATGCATATGGCTGACTTTGTAGAAGAAAAGGTAGGTTCCTTATCTTGCATTGAAAAAGGAGTTATTTTGCATTTTATAGTAAGATGTCTTGGCTAAGTGAATGAAATAATCAGGCTAAATTGATCGTTCAATATGGTTAATGTAATAAGATTGTAATGAATGATGCCTCAAAAGGTGCAAAATGCATTCATGGAGGTCGAAATACTCAAAATCTGGCATTTAATGCTATAGTGCAATGAGGATTTAATTTTTTGATTGGATTTACATAAGAGATGAGGATCAATTCATCTCCTATAACCTCCTTACATTTTAACACATACATCTATCAAATTGTTAGCCTCTTCATTATTATCCTCTTTATATTATATCTAATCACACATCATCCTATTTGGCATATATGTTAATTGTCACCTAAATGCTATTGATGCTAGCTTACATTCCATAAATTTCATTGAATATATTATTTTCCTTTTTTGCTATAAAAGCACAATTCTCTACTACTCAAATAATTGTATATTGTGTAAATTAATTAAAAGTGCTATGCATCATTGCTGCATCACAAGTTCATTGCTCAATATTGAGATGATATTTAGCAAATGTCAACTTTTTATATTCTAGCTTTGTTACAATGGATTACAAAAAAACTAAGGCATAGTAAGCATACTACTTCCATTTACATTAATTTTCTTTATTTTCTTCGCTAAATAGATTGTGGATATACATTGCTTTCAACCACAGCCAAATTGAATTTGATTGACTTCCTTATCAATAGTTAAAGGAAAAAAAAAGGCACAAAAGTGCATTTATTTGTATTTCCAAATTTCACTTGCCCCAACTCATTTCAACATTGCTTCGTAATAATCAATATACCTAAAATTCATGTGCTCAAAGATTTTTTTGGGTTTTTTTTTACATTTATGGAAAGGAATCTATTTTGGTAGTGTTAGATTTTGTTAGCTTTTACGAAAATATAGAAGGATAATTAGCTCTTTTGGTTACCAACCTAGGTTATTAAAATTGATGAGACCTTCAATGTTGTAAATGAATGGTGCAAGGTAATAAATGGGCAAAATTGTTTGGCATTATTTCACCGTGTTTTTTAAAAAATCCACCATGTTCTTCTCTTTATATATCATCATCTCTCTTTTAATTGGCGTAACACACATCTTTTGGTTTGTTAGCGTTAGCTCTTAAAGTGATCTTTGAAATGGCAAACCTTAAGATGCAGACTCCTCCTCCCTCTCCGAAAGAGAAATTGCAGGACATATCTTCTCAACCGGTGTTGTCATCTCCATCAACAGGTGCTTGTCCATCAATGAGCAAGGTAAGTCTCAATCAACCTTCCTACTAGGTTATTGGCTATAAATTTTCTACTATAACTACAAAAAATGGATTTCTATAGCATTTCATTTACAGTAAGAAAATCTAAAGCGATGTATGGTGGAAGATAAGAATTATAATTCTTTCTAGGGTTCTTGTTTGGTTTACATTGAGGTTAAGCATTGGGTTGCCACAAATGATCCATCGTCTAAATCTGCAAATTGCTTCGACACAGCTTATATAGATTGGAACATCTATCATGTTTATATCTTTTTTTCTTGTCTCAGTATGTACAAATCTGATTGTTTATACACTTAAAGAAACTGACAAATAGTTGTTGTTTGAATTTGACCATGGATGAAATGTCTGAAATATTCTTAATTTTTTTGTGGACAGGGAATGAATTACATAATCATTTGTATGAATATATATGTTTATAACTTTTCTTCGCCTAGATCTACTTTATGGATATACAGATTACATATGGGTGGGTACAAGAATATGATTTTTAAGGATGGCAAAATCGAAATTGCCAAAAGATTTATCTAATATACAATGGAAGAATAGATAATACATCTCTAGGATTGAGAATTTGGATGTATTGCTTTTTTAGATCGATGTAGGAATTGTTATCTGCTAGACAACAAAACTAATGGCAATTGTTTGAAATGGCAAAATTGTTATTAATTGTTGTAAGTAATCAGACCGTTAATGCTATTATGCTCATTTCTTTTAATTGGTATTCTTACTATGCAGACTTCACTCTTATACCATAAATTGATCATCGATAAATGTTCATAATAGGGACCAATGAATTGAGTGAGAATTTGCACATTATTTAAGTTCAATGATAAAGAAAGTCGACCATCATTCGACATTGGAGAATAATGAGTAGCTAAAGTATAACTATTCAGAGAATGAACAAATTTTCCAAATCGAACAAAAGTAGAAGGTGAAAGTCCTTTACATGTAAAGCAAAATGAGTTTCCACCTTTCTTTTGAATATTACATAAGCTGCCAAATTCATTTGTTAAAATTCGATGTTTAGAAAATATGGTGCTTTTCAAATATTTTCCCTTTTTTTGTCTGTTATTCTGGAGATGCTGTTTTCCTTCATTTTATTCTACCATTGTTATTTCAGGAATGAGTTCTAGGTACTCTCTCTCTCTCTCTCTCTCTCTCTCTCTCTCTCTCTCTCTCTCTCTCTCTGAACTAATTTGCTTTCTACTACGTCTAGATGTTATATTTCTTTGTTTTGCTAATAAGTCGATATCCTTCCTCTCAAAACCTAGCTGTTACCTGGAATCATTTTGGACAAAATCATGCTCTCCACATGAAATGATTTGTTATTCTTTTTCTTTCAGAATATGGCACTATGTTTTTCTATTCTTCTAGTCCTTTATCATTTTTATTGCATCCCATTAGTTTGATTCCTTGATAGGAGGAGCAGGTTCTTAAACTTATCGAATTTGGTTGGATTAGTTGTTTTTTACTATTGATCTTCTCAAGCACGACTTGCTTAACATCTTGATAGTAGTTTCCCAAATGTTTCATTTCTTTGGTATAATGACTACAATTGAAGATCCTGTTTCACGGCATATATTCTTTCCCATTTTGAACTAGTTCGCAGCAGTTGATGATGAGTATAATCGTATATGCTTATTTATTTTCTTTACTCATGCCTTGTCCATCTCTATCTCTCTCATCTTTGTAGGTCAATAGGTCATTCTCTAGTCCAGACAACTCTCATGTTTCAACGGGATTGAATGGACCCTGTGATTCAAATAAGCGAGACATTCGTAATCAAGGACAGCGTGATCTATTGTATACATCACTTAGGGCACTTGTCAATGTAAGTTAACTTTCTATTATAGTCAATTTGAGTTTTATATTTTCCTTTTAAACTTTGTGAGGCAATCCATGACATAAACTCAATTTTACCATTACATAGTATGGTTTGCATCACTAATAATGATACAATGTAATGAAAATTAACCTGTTGTTAAGTATATTTGGATACAAGTAGTCGATGTAATTGTAGTGTAATATTTCATGAGACATACCATGTTTTTACAATATAGAGTATGGTTTTTTCCAATTCAATTTTATGAGGTTCAACACTTTGTTTCCAAATACCAATATTTCATGAAAAGATTGATAGAACACATGAGATGACTGATCCACAAAATAGATTGGGAGGCACTCAAAATTTCTTCATCTTGATTCTTGAAGCATATTTGGCAATCTTGATGTAGTTATGAAGTACACACCTAAGTTATATTCGTAAAAAGTACAGCTACAATTATTATGTATAAACAGAACACGTGTATTCCCAATTCTTTGACTTTGACATAATCCATGCTTCAACGATAAGATACACAAGCATTGATAATTTATAATTGCAGGAAGTTGTCTCTCAATTGAGAAAAAGTATCTCAGATCAAGTGCTCGACTCGAATTCAATATCATATGGATTACATCCAAGTAATGATGGGTCAAATGTCTCGGCCATTAAGGTAACATTATTTCAATGATTCGTTTGTATACTTTTCACAAATGCATTCTAAAAGATTTGAACAAGCATTTCTTGAGTTAAAGTGTATGGTGATCGATAGTTAACATTTCATCTTTTATTCATATCAATGCACACTTTTTATTAGTAAGAATTTCTAACCAATGCTCACCATAAATGACAAATGATCAAATTCTAAGCACAGACAAATCCATCTACACCAATGGAAGTCAAAACTAGGGCCAAAACCACACTTGTGGGGGAAGAGATGGTGTCTTTCTTACTCCCTCCAGATTGTCTAATTGGCACGGACTTAGACAAGGTGGCTTCTTGAATTTCTTCTTTTATGTTTTTGTGTTAGATGCATATAAGTATCTCAATTTGTATATCTAATTGTCAAATTATTTCCATTTTTATGATGTGATTAGTATTTTTCAACTGCAGAATGTCCAACAACAGTCTTCATTTGAAAAGAGGCTTCAAGGGTGGCACATTGCATGCAGACGACGAGCAAATGGAAAATTAGACATGGTAATTGTGAAATTAAAAAAACTTCATCGTCAATGCTTTCCTTAATGAATCAACAGTTGAAAAGAAGTAATGTAGATTCCATTGACAAAATTTCATGTGCCTTGTAAACATTGCAAGCAGATAAAATGGATTTATCAAGTCGTGTACATTAGCAAAAGTATAATAAAAAAAGTTAGTTTTACATTATTGCTAGTTTTATTATTCTATGTACTGACATTTTTCACAACCTATGATGAACAATACCTTTGCACATGACTATTTGGAAACATTCATATGGTAATTAAGATAACAGAAATCTATTATCTTTGCAGACTTATCGTCATGGACAATCAACGAGGATGTTTCGCTCAACTGTCAAGGTTGTCAACTTTATAATGGAGGACTTGATTATAAAAGAGACACAAGGGGGTAGTTCTCCACAGGTGAGTTATAAAAACCTTAAATAAGTTATTTTCACTTAACGCTTGGGGTGTGACTTCATTTGGATGACAATTTAGGAGCAAGGTTCTGCTACTACAATGAGAGGTTCATCGAAGAAAAGGACATCTTCCAGTAAGAAAGGAAAAAAGATTTCTCCATCCAAGTCATTGAAGATCTCAAGTGCACAGAAAATCATTGTTGAACGTTTTTTGGAGGAATCATACAACAACCTCAATAACATCCGCGAGTGCAAATGGGTGGCACCAGGTTTTTCTTTTTAAAGCCAATCTTAAAGCTTAATTACAAACATGAGCTCCTCATATCAACTTATTCAATTAATTGTCTTTATAGAAAGCCAAGAATGGGAGAAATACATGAAGCCAAGCAGCGAGAACGAGGTTGATACATCTAGTGAAGAGACTTAGTGAAAGAATCGGAGAATTAGCTCATGTATCCATGGTTGAAGTGAAGAGCCTAAAATGACATCCGCTAGTTCAGATGTTTCTTCTTGAAGATCTGATTTGATTTCACCTTGAAATAGGTGAAAGCAAACTGAATTTATTTACATTCATTTCATCAAACTTGTCTGGCAATATCTGTTGTTTGAACTATGAAACATCAAGCCTTGTTTGTTAGCCGAAATGGAGAATGTTGAATGGTACTCAAGCCTTAATTTTCTTTCTTTTGTTGCTGGCGACTTTGAGTAATTATTGAGAATAATTATCAAGCATGGTCATAAATGTAGGAGGAGGTGAGTCTATTTAGAAATGAATTTATATGGTTTAATTGTAGTTTTGTAGAGGGATGAATAATTGTGATATGACAAGACAAGAAGAGGATCAAGAATGTGATGGGCCATTTATCTCCTATTTTTGCTCCTTTGCTCGCAAGTTTTCGCGTAAAAATTGCTATTTTCCTCCTAGTTATGGTGAACTTCTACCGTGTGCATAATTATAAAATCATTTATTTTGAAGTTTTTTTTAGGTGTATTATCCTTGATCGAGAATGGTAGAGCTAAACAAGCAAACAGCAATCACCAAAGTAGCAAATTAGTAATATCTAAGCTCATCTTTTTAATACCTAGATATAGTCACAAGCTTTTTTGATGCCTTGAGAATTGTATTGATAGAGTTTTAACTAGGAAGATTTCGCAACTTTTCACAACAAATATTTGTTGGTCCCAATTCGAGCATATCGGCGATCCCAACACTATTTCAAAAATTAAACTATATTTTCAGAAAGTTTGAGTCATGCACCTTCACATTAGCTTTATCAATGTTACCTACCAAGTAAAAGGCTCATTCAAAAAGTCTATCTGAGTTTTCGGAAATGATCAATTTAAATCCTCTAATTGTTTATGCTAGATCAACTTACGGGATTAGGTAGATAAAAAAATGTGAAAAGAAATGCTCGTTGTTTGTGCTCCTTCTACGTTAAGCAATACTCTTGGGATGATTCGAGCAAAAATCAGGTCAATCAAAGGTTAGATAAAAACTTCATATTAGATCAAAATTGGTCTATGTTAACTTTCAGAATTAAGAGCACACTGCAAAGGCACCACGTGGCAGCGCTCATGGAAAAGGGTTAATGGAAAGTTTTTTTACTAGGAGAGCCACAATAAAAGTAACATGATAATTCCTGAAGTTACCGCCTTTCTTGGCTCACGAACAGAAGTGTTAGAAAGGGCAGAGTTCTCTTCGCGTGGCCTAGCAGAGTGCTCGATCGAATGACCCAAAGTCAATGAAGAATCGACAATATTCTCTATTATTGGAGATGATGTTGGATGTTCTGGAGATGCAATAAGAATATGATATTAATTAGAAGATGAATCCTCTTCAGATAAGAATTGATGATAATCCAGTGTTGAGCCAAAATGTTAAGGCAAATATACCTTATCCTGAAAAGGAAATATGTCTTCATAGAAAACAACATCTTTGCTTACAAAGAAATTACCTGTGAATGGTTTGAAAACATGATAACCTTTTTGGAGAGTCGGGCATCCCATGAGAATGCTTAGAGAAGCACAAGGAACCATTTTGTCCCGAGAGCCCATGGTAGTAACATAGCATATGTAGCCAAAAGCTCTTGGATGATGCATTTTGGATTTATTCCCAAAAAGTAATTCAAAGGGAGTTCGTCTACCAAGAATCCGAGTCGACATATGATTAATCAGGTGAGCTATTGTAACCACACAATCTCCCCAAAAGATTTCTAGAATGGAATCCCAAAAGAGATTACGTGTTTACACTCGAGAATCCCTTTTTGTTATGGAGCATAAGTGCATAAACTCTCATAAGAGTTCCATGGGAAGAAAAAGGGAATGCGCATATCTCTTCCATTATCAAATCAAATGCACTAAACAGATTTCCCAAATTGATTTGTTGGAATATGCTAGAGATTATAATTGATTCTAGCAGATCATTGATTAAACAGTAAATAGGGAAATTTAGAATTCTGATTCATGTATTTTATTTTTCCTTTTTTACTCTTTCATTCTTAACATTATAAGTGTACAATGTAATGTTATATAGAAATATACAGAGAAAACATTTTTACCAAAATTCCTTCATCCTTTCTGTCATGGTATCAGAGCGGCTACTTCCTGGCCTTGCTTCCGCAACCTTCTGAATTGCCATCGTCCTTTCCTCCGGGTCTCAGAATCGCACCTTCCTTCCCGAGTAACAAACCAGTAGAGCGATTAGGAATTCATTGCTTCCACAATCTTCTGAACTATCTTTTTTCTTTCTGGTCTATGGCTGCATCTTCCTTCCTGCAGAACAAACCAGCAAAGCGATTAGAAATTCAACCTAGATACCATGGCAAAGGATAAAAATGTTGTGAGTCCCTCAGCAGAAGAATCATCATTCCAGCATCAAATGATCCCACCTTCCGATCAAATTGGATCAACTGGAGAGGAGCAAGTGACCAACAATGTCTCGGCTCCTTCCCCTGCTTCAGTACATATTCCAATGCCGACCTATTGGCCCCCAGCCCAGTGGTATCCTCCTCAATGGACCACTGGATCTGGACAGACATGGACACAATACCCATACGGGATCAACCCGACTGATCCCACTGATGAATCGGACCAAACAGCTGCGGGTCACAGACCCGAATTCGCGCCGGGTCAAGGAATGAAGCCTTACCCATTTCCACATGGACTGCCTTACCTTTTTCCGTTCAACGGCAGCCGCCTTGAACTTAGTGATCCGCTTTACACCTCACCGGCAGATGGGTCGGAGCTTCGCCTGATCAACCAGCAGCTCACCGGACCGGCAAACTACCACTCTTGGGCTAGGGATCTCCGGCGAGCACTTGTCACCAAATCCAAAGAGGGCTTCATCGAGGGAACCATGCCCTACCCGACGGATGAGCGACTGCAGAGACACTGGTGTTGCTGCAATCAACTGGTGCGGACTTGGATCGGGAACTGTTTGACTCCCGATGTCGCGGCTAGCCTCCCTCCGACAGAAGATTTGAAGAAGTTCTGGGAAAACATACAAGAAATGTATGGGAGATCGGATAGAGCGTGAATTTTTTCACTAACACAAGCCCTAGCCGAACTAAAATAGGGCAATCTCTCTATCACCAATGTTTTTAATCGATTGTCAGCCCTATGGAATGAGATTGAAGCCACCGAGGAGAAATTGGAGGGATCGGAGGCCACTCTCCGACAGTACTATGAAATCAAGGAAAAGGAGAAGGCCACGAGATTTCTCCTTACCTTGAACGAGTTGTACGCCATGTTTCGTTTGCAGATTCTTGCGATGGAACCACAACCACCGCTCGGCCGGATCTTCCAACTAGCCGTGTAGGAAGAGAATCAGCGAGTCGCCGCGACAGAACAAGCTTGGATCCGTGAAGAAACAGGATTTGCGAGGCTTCCATCTGGTTTTGCCTCGACGGAAAACGCCACCGGAGCCAGAGGAGGCTTCGGAGTTAGTGGACAGTCGCAGGGGAGAGGGTTTGCGGCTGTGGCAACGAGAAATGGGGAAGAAAACCCTAGGTTCCCACGGACGAACGGCTGGGATCGCAGGAATGGATCGGATGGCCAGGATAAAACCATTCCATCCGACGGTCGCTGGAGGCACGGTGGATTGAATGGGCAAGATCTTCTTTCTGGAATGGACGGCTAGGATCGACGCGGGAGATCGGACGACTCAAATTTCATGAATTACTCAGCCGAATCGGACGCTCGACAATTTGCCACGTCAGCACCAGTGTATAAAGGATCCTACGGCACACAAAATGCCACGTCAGCAAGGAAGGTCAGTGGACAAAATTCAAAATTTAAAAATAAATATTGTGACTATTGCAAGCGTCCACACCATACAGTTGATACCTGTTGGAAACTTCATGGGAAACCCAACAATAAAAAGGAAAAAGAGTCATCAGTTTATTAGGTTGCTGCACAAATGAGTGGTGGAACATCTTAGCAGACTATCACTCAAGAACAATATGAAAATATTGTACAAGCTTTAAATCAACTCAAGACTGGTAACACTGCTGCAGGATTCTCAGGTATTTATCTACATGAAAAGAATTCATTATCTATTGATACATGGATTATCGATTCAGGCGCAAGTGACCACATAGTTTGTAGTAAACACCTACTTTCTCATATCCATCAAAACACACAATCTTCTGTTACGGTACGTCTTCCAAATGGAAACATTATGAACATTACCAAAATTGGTACCGTACATCTTGGTCAAAAACTTGTTCTTAAAAATGTCCTATACATTCCAGATTTTGAGTTTAATCTGACTTTTGTCGCAAAAGTATGTATGGACAATTCCTGCAAAGCTATATTCAATTCCCAAAATTGTATCTTTCAGGACCTTTCGACTGGGAGAGTGATGGGCTTGGGTAATGAGGCACAAGGGCTTTACTTTTGGATCAATTCTCCAGGAGATTTAGAATTATTGAATAAAAGCATTTCTTGTAATGCAATCAGTTATAATAAAAATCTCCTTTTGCATCAATGATTGGGTCATAGCGCTCGATTTCCCCATCCAAAATGTCTCATATGTCCTTTAGCTAAACAAACTCGAACATCCTTTCCTATTAGTACATCTCGAGCCAAAAGTCCATTTTCTTTGCTTCACATGGACATCTGGGGTCCCTATCATACTACTCATCGTGATGGACCTTGTTATTTCCTTACAATCATTGATGACTATAGTCGTGCCACTTGGCTATATCTTATGCAGTCAAAAAGTCAAACATTCACTCATTTATCAAATTTTCTTTCCTTAATTAGGAATCAATTCGATAAATCTGTACATCGAATTCGTATAGATAATGGGCGAGAATTTTTTACTTCTGATTGCACAACATTGTTATCTACTCATGGGATACTTCATGAAAGTTCTTGTACTTATACTCCACAGCAAAATGGAGTTGTAGAAAAAAAACATAGACATCTCTTAGAAGTAGCCTGTGCAATTAAATACCAAGCCTCAATCCCTGAAGATTTTTAGGGAGACTGTGTGGTCACAGCTACGTATCTGATTAATCGCATGCCAAGTCGAATCCTTCATGGTAAAACTCCATTTGAGATGCTCTACAAGAAACAACCAGATAATAGCCATCTTAGAGTGTTTGGCTGTCTATGTTATGCAACAACTGTGGGTCCCCGAGATAAAATGAGCCCTCGTGCAACACAATGTATCTTTATGGGATATCCTTCTCTTCAGAAGGGTTATCGTCTCATGGAATTTTCCACAGGACATTTCTTTACTAGTAGAGATGTTGTTTTTCATGAAGACACGTTTCCTTTCAAGGAAACACCACTTTCATCACAAGAAAATTCATCAGAGAACAATAAGTTTTTATTGTCTGATGAAGATTTATCATTAGCGCCTGGTTTTCTTATGGGGCCGTCATCCTCTATAATAACTGCACCAGTGGAATTGTCAAATCTGGAGACAGGATTATCAAAATCATCCGAGGAAGTTCCTCTATCTACTTCAACAGTAGACACAATAGAAATGGCTGCTGAATCATCTATGGCATCTGAGAATGTGGATGAGCTACCTCGTCGTTCTGGAAGACAGACTCGCCCGCCCATGTGGACTAAAAATTATATATGTTCTGCTACAAATTCTTCAGGTACAAAATATCCTGTTTCATCCTATGTTTCATTCCACCAATTATCTGCCGAACATATGTGTTGTATCAGTCGAATTTCATAAGAACATGAGCCATCCTCATTCACTGAGGCAGTGAAGAATCCCAAGTGGCGAAGTGCAATGGAATCCGAACTTACTGCACTCATGGAGAATCATAATTGTGATGTTGTTCCCTTACCACCGCATCGAAAACTGATCGGCTGTAAATGCGTTTACAAGATCAAGTTCAAATAAGATGATTCCATAGAACGCTACAAGCAAGATTGGTAGCCAAAGGATTTACTCAAAGGGAAGGCTTCAATTATCATGAGACATTCTACCCAGTTGCGAAGGAGGTTACCGTTCGGTCCTTCTTTTCTATTGTAGCAATACGCAATTGGTCATTACACCAGATGGATGTCCACAATGCCTTCCTTCACAGCGACTTAGATGAAGAGATCTACATGGATCTTCCTCAAGGATTACGCAGACAGGGGGAGTATCGAGTATGTCGTCTCTGCAAATCCTTGTATGGGTTAAAACAGGCATCTTGATAGTGGTATGCCAAATTTACTGCTGCATTAACCAATGCAGGTTTTCAGCTTTCCAAACATGATCATGCTTTATTCACATGTAATAAGGGAAGTTCATCAATTTATTTGCTAATATATGTTGATGACATATCAGTTATGGGAAACAATGATTCCCATGTTGCAAAATTCAAGGAATATTTGCACTCCACTTTTCACATCAAGGATTTGGGGCCTCCCAAATACTTCCTTGGCATTGAAATTGCCAGGTCTGATAAAGGAATTTCCCTCAGTCAAAGGAAATTTGTTTTGGAAATCATTTCCGAAGCTGGATTATCGGTTGCAAGCCTGCAGTGATTCCCATTGAACAGAATATCAAGCTGACAACACATGAGTATGATCTCAATTCTTCTTCACCAAGCAAGGATCCATTACTTAGGGATCCGTCAGGGTATCAGCGACTTGTTGGAAAGTTGATATATCTTACCATGACAAGTCCTGATATATGTTATGCAGTACAAATACTCAGTCAATTCATGCATATCCCAAAGGAGTCACACATGAATGCAGCCTTAAAAGTAGTAAAATACTTGAAGGGATGTCCAGGGCTCGGTATATTTCTATCTCGTGAGTGTGACATGGGGATGACAGCGTTTTGTGACACTAATTATGATACCTGCCCAATGACTAGGAGATCCATCACTGGTTTTTGTGTTAAATTGGGAAAGTCCTTGATTTCATGGAAGACGAAGAAGCAATCTACCGTATCATTGTCATCAGCTGAATCGAAATATTGAGCCATGGCGAAAACTGTTTGTGACATAGTCTGGATACGAGGACTTCTTTCAGACTCGGGAATACAGGTTAGTGGACCAAGTCAACTGTTTTGTGATAATGACGCTGCATTGAAGCTAGCAGCAAATCCAGTTTTTCATGAGAGAACAAAACATATAGAAGTTGATTGTCACTTCACTCGCGACAAGATCAAAGAAGGAGTTCTTGTGACAAATGGCATCGAAACAGCAAATCAACCTACAGATATTTTCACTAAGCCGCTGTGCCAAAGACAACACAAGTTTCTATTGAGCAAGCTAGGTGTCCTCGACATTTACAGGCCACCAGCTTGAGGGGGAGTGTTGGAAGATGCTAGAGATTATAATTGATTCTAGCATATCATTGATTAAATAGTAAATAGGGAAATTTAGAATTCTGATTCATGTATTTTATTTTTCCTTTTTCTCTTTCATTCTTACATTATAAGTGTACAATGTAATGTTATACAGAAATATACAAAGAAAACATTTTTACCAAAATTCCTTCATCCTTTCTGTCATGATTAGTTAATAGAGAGAGAAAAAAATTAGTTGAGAAAGAACTTGACATTTGGATTGCATAAGAAAGATCCATGTGGCACAAGAATAATCATCTACAATGATAAGGAAGAAGCAAGATCCGTCACAACGTGAGGTGTGTGTAATAAAGCCCCCAAACATCAACATGAACAAGTGAAAAAGCAATGGTGGCACAAGATTTACTAGTGGGAATGCTTTGCTAAAAGATAAGTTTGGCATTAAGGATATAAGGAAGCATTGACTCAATCGTTGATGAGAAAGACAAATTAAATAATTGGTAGTAGCATTACATGATGATTGTTCATACAAGGGGATACATGATAAATCAAAATTTTTGAGAAAGTTGGTCCAAAAATATAGCCCTTGCAAAATACCACCCAAGTTTATTAGTTTGTCAATTTGAAAAGGCCTAAAAGAAACAATTATCAAAATTGAAAAATATATGACAAAAATCATCTTCTCTAACCTTTAGTCCATGTCTTGCCAGCCAGTCCTCTTTGTTGGAGTTTCGTTTGGGCAATGAGCAAGATGCTCTCTCCCCACTTGATGTCCACCAACAAAGTAAGTCATTGGCTTTCCTCCTAGATGGTGAGTTGATAGATTTGGCCAAGTGATGCACTAGATACACAACGAAAATCTAAGACTAGAACAATAAGTGTCATTCAAAATTAAAAGAAAATGGGTAACATTTTCTCTTTCCTCCATGGCCCAATACTATTGTAATGTCGAATCCAGTCTTATAAGTCTTTCTTTGGCCACCTCTAGTTCATTCTAGAGTGTCTAGAGCTTATCAAAGTAGGCCGCGATGGACATGTTTCCTTGCTTTAACCTCAAAGTGCCGCAAGAAATGTTTGGCTAGATCGAATACGCTTCTTTGATATTTTCCGACATAGTTCTTGAGTTCTCTGTCGAGGGAAGTCCAATCGCCACTTATGAGGCTATGCAATTTCCTATCCATATTCGAAAGAATTGATTGGTGCCAAACGCTGATCGATCGAAATCAAGATGGTTCCATTAGGGAAACCCTTCTTATCCTCCATGACTAGGGTTTGCCGAAATTCTCGAGTCCATGTTGAGTAATTTTCGGGATCGGACAGTTGCCAAGTGATGAGCCACAGCTCTAGCCGTCGATCGTGGAGTTGTGCAATGGATGTCTAGGCTTCATACATAACAAACGTTTTCATGAATAATAAAAATATTTTTTATTTATTCAATTTTGTAAGTAAAACAATAGATTTTTTTAGAAAAATATTTTTTAAAATCATTCATTTTCAGTTTAACAAACGGAAGTAAAAGAATATAATGTGATGCTTGAGCTTACCCAAGCCGACCGGGACCGGCCCGGGTCATTTCGGTTCGAGCCCACTCTTCGAGCCAAAAGTTTAGGCCCGGAATGTTCGGGGGGCTCGCGTGCAAGCGTGCAAGCCAAGTCCCAGCCCGCCCGGCCCGAATCTCTGCACAATGACGAGGATGTCCTCCTCTTTCGAAGGTCGCAGGTATAGTTCCCTAGAATTAATTGCTCCTTGGTGGCGGATATTTTGGTGGCGGGTGTGTCGGAGACTTTCATTGTCAGCCAGAAAGCCAAACCAAGCAAATATTTGGTAAGCAAGCGTCAAACGCAGCGAACCCACCGAGAGAATTCCTCACTCGCTCACTTCACCTCACTCCACTCCTCGAAAGCCGAATCGCTACACCTCTCATTTCCCGTTTCGGCGACGACCCATCAAATGCTTCGCCGTTTCTCGCCTTCCCTGTCTCCATGAGTAAGCCTTTTTTCGCTTTCTCTAGCATTGCTCCCGTGTTGTGCATGTGCGTTCTGCACTTTTATTCTGTTTGCTCGATTCTCTGGCATTGTTCGGGTTGCAGTCCTGCTGGATTTCGTTACCCGATAAGCGTTTTTTGTTTTCTTTCATCTGGGGTAGTTCGCGCATCCTTGTAGTCGTTTTTTGTCGCGTTCGAGGTTGGATTCTCGACCCTGAAGTTGTGGCATTGCCTTTAGGGTTTCTGTTCTTTTCTTTCTGCACGTTTAGCCTTTGTATTCTTGAGCTGGAATGGTTAATTTTCCGTTTGACATGGTCCTGGTGTGATTTTTTTTTTTTTTTTTTTTTTTTTTTTTTTTTTGCAGAGTCACTTGGCGTATTTTCGTTATTCTGGTTCTGGCCTTAATGCTGCTTGCTGTGTCTCTGATTGTCTTGCATTTCTGTCAAACAGGTCTTCCAAAAATATTGGCAGCGGAATTGGAGATTGGGGTTATTTTAGTCTAAAGGCTCTGGTAACGTGTACAATTGATCTTATCGTAAGATCATTGGCGTCTGCATTTGGAGATGGCTTCTTGTTCATCCGTGCGTATTGCACCTTCTGTCACCCCGGTCCCCTTGGGGATGTCTGGCAATCTTGGAGACAGATTTGCCCTTGAGAATCAGTTGGGAAGAGTTAATTTTCTGAGGATGCCCAACCGCAAGAGTGGACTTATGGATGCCTACCAAAATTACTCGTCATCTCAATTTAAATGCTCTGTTAACTCACACAATGTCAGTCCATACCCAAGTAAAGACCCTTTCCTGAATCTGCACCCAGAAGTGTCAATGCTTAGGGGTGAGGGAAATAGCACCATAAGTAATCCACGGAAGGATAGTTCGAGTGGAAGTGTCACGGAGAGCCTGAGAGATACACCTACTCCAAATACTCATAATGAAGCGAAGATCAAGGTCATTGGGGTGGGAGGAGGTGGTTCAAACGCAGTTAATCGCATGATTGAAAGTGCAATGAAGGGTGTGGAGTTTTGGATTGTCAATACGGATGTTCAAGCAATGAGAATGTCTCCTGTCTTTCCAGAGAATCGTCTACAAATCGGTCAAGAGCTAACTAGAGGTCTTGGTGCTGGTGGGAACCCCGAGATTGGCATGAACGCTGCCAAAGAGAGCAAAGAAACAATAGAAGAGGCACTTTATGGTGCAGATATGGTCTTTGTCACGGTAGGATAGGTTTTGTTTTGTCTGCCATCAAATTAAACGATGATGTTCTGCTAGCGTATACTTCTGTGTTTTATGGTTTATTGCTTTCACTTTGAACTCCATAATTTGCAGGCATTTCCTTATTGTTAGTGGACATTACCATCAGGATTGAAGAAGGTTTTACTTGCAATTTTTCTTTCTTCTGCAAGTTTGATCTGTTCCCATACTCAAATTAGCATGTGAATGCTAGGGTGTAAGATAAGACAACTGATAATTTGGTATGAGTGCCCATGCAGTGTGCTCACTTTAATAAAAGAAACTTTTGACAATGTTCATTCTCTTTATTGCATTCCTTCTCTTGGGAGTAAAGCATGTAGATTGCTATTATAGGGGATAAAATTGTCACTGGAAGCTAATTGTTTTGGGACATTTGGTGAATTCTAGTCCGGAAAATCTTACTACAGGCTATTTTAAGTTGAATGCACTTGGTTGTTGATATATTCACATGGTCTATCTGTTTTCTCATCATCTTATACTTCCACTTGCAGGCTGGAATGGGGGGAGGAACTGGGACTGGTGGTGCACCTATCATTGCAGGAGTTGCAAAATCGATGGGTATACTGACTGTTGGTATAGTCACTACGCCATTTTCTTTTGAGGGAAGAAGGAGGACCGTTCAAGCCCAGGAAGGAGTAGCATCTTTGAGAGACAACGTTGACACGCTAATTGTCATCCCGAATGACAAATTGTTAACTGCAGTTTCACAATCTACCCCAGTGACTGAAGCATTTAATCTGGCAGATGATATCCTACGGCAAGGAGTTCGAGGCATCTCCGACATAATCACGGTATAGAGATATCAGTTTGCCTCGTTGGACCTGCATTACTTTTGTTGTTTGGTTATTGAAATAGAACTTCTGAATATAGAATGAAAGAGGAAAAGTGTTTTCCAAATCTTTTTTGTGGATGGCAGGATGGTTTCAGTAATCTAATTATTTCTGCCACCAAATGATCTCAAAGTGTGCGGTCCATAAGCGGCAAATATGGATTATGTAGGAAAGATTTTTTTCTGTTCAATGGAACCCTTTTCAGTAAATAATAGTATCTTAATGCATATATGATCATGGAATATTTTTGCTGTTGTTATTGAAGAAAGAAATTGGGAAAATGAGTTTTTTTATTGCTGCTGGAGTTGCTTCTATGGCGGTATGCTGATTGATTGTTCACTATCTTAGGTAGAGCCACCTTGCAGTAACTTTTGTCTGACTGCTTGTTCATGGTTTATATGGGTGGTAAGTTAGATAGGTTGAGTATTTGTTGTTAATGAGTGGTTTCTCTATAAAAATAATGTTTGATCAGCTAGATTATGCTAGTTGAAGTTTTCTTACTACTTCGAGTATCCTACTTCCTTGAATTTATCTGTTGGTGTTAGTTGGTATTGTATCATCTTGTTTGCAGATACCAGGGCTGGTCAATGTGGATTTTGCTGATGTTCGAGCTATCATGGCAAATTCCGGCTCTTCATTGATGGGGATAGGAACCGCAACAGGTATTCTTGGGTTAAAGCAGAATAAATTTTGTATGATGTTGTGATACAACTTCCTGCATGCTATCATAGCATCCATCTCCTTATATTAGAGATGACTTCAAGAGGGTATTCTGCTTATATTGTTTAAAAGTATCTTAGATATTCACTAATTGCCAAGTAAAATTTTAATGTCAAATGTAGGTATGATATGTAAGGTACTGTATAAATATGGTGTTGATAGCATTGTATGTGATTGTTGGAATCTCTTTAACGGTTGACTGCAGAACAAAACTGGTTTAGTTTTCGCTAATTGACATTCTGGTTAGTTATTCATTGTAACTTTTGATAACTTTATATGAAAAGTAACTGGTGTTTTCAATACATTCCATTAAGTTAATGCAATAATTGTTGGGGGTAATTGTAGATCATGAAGTTTCCTATCTGCATTCTTGAAGCTTTGCTTAGAAAGTGGTATTTGTGAATTGTAGAATCCTATGAATGTAACAATGAAAATGAGCTTATTCGTCCTCAAGGCTTGATTAACCATATATAGAGAGGAAGAGACTGAGCGCATCTTAATAATTCATGAATGCAATCTGTAATTTGTAGGAAAGGCATAAAAGGTTCAGTTTAATGTTATTCCTAATCCATCTATTAGATCTAACCATCACCTTATTCAAAAAGGGATCTGTTACATTCTTCTGTGCATTTTCGCTATTGATAAACTCTGAACTGTAACTTAATCAAGCAGTCCCTCAGGAAGTCTTACTGGTCTAATTCAGAAAATTACACTCTCCTCATGAGTTTGCATGTGCCTCAGTATTTGTGATAAAATTATCCTGGGGATTGCTAATATCTTAGATTGATTATGGGTTGAGGTGGCAAACTTGTCTGTTTGAAATTGGGTTCATGGACCACTTATGATTAATGTCGAAATTTTTCAGTCTGTAAATGATGATATCTTGTCATTATTAGGTAAGAGCAGGGCCAAAGATGCTGCATTGAATGCCATTCAGTCACCATTACTGGACATCGGCATAGAAAGGGCTACTGGTATTGTTTGGAACATAACTGGGGGCAGCGATCTCACATTATATGAGGTATAAGCATATTAAAATACTTTCTGTCCATTTTTTGTTGGTGGTTGTCCTTAGTTTAACCTTTACATGCTTCCATTTTGCCTAGCACATTTTCTATTTAAGCGCATCCACAAAAAGACAATGTAAATCACAATTCACAACATAGGATGATCTCAGGTAGGTATCAGCACATCATGGATGTTGCAGCACATATTCATGCTCCCTCAGTGATGGACTCATTACATGCAGAAGTGATAGTTAAAACTAGAAGTAAAATTCCGTCTTCCCACTAAGTGCTACATAGTGGCATCTTATATCACGAAGAAATCAAAAACTAATTGTTTTTTTTTTTCATATGTGCTGTGTAAAGTTGGTCATAGATTGCTGCACTAGGGCTTGTCTGCTGCTGCACACGGCTTCAATATTGTGATGGAACTTGGTCCCACTGAAAATGAGGTTTAGTGCTGTGAGACTGGTTCATCTTTTTGTATGTCCACGTATTTAGACTTGGGTCTCTGCTTGGATTGTGACAATGTTTGACATGGCAAATCTTCCATGTTCCAAGACTTTCTTGAGGACAAACAAACAAATATGAGGCTTCCCTCTTTTCCTACCTGAAGTTTTTAACATCAGGCATTGGAATTCCTGAACAGGCCTTCCAACCACCAGTTGGCTGTATGAGAAAAGCTTGTACTATATCTCTAATGGCTTATGCAAGTCAGGATCGTCACTGCTACTTTAGGAGAATAATTAAAAGCTTCGAAGTATTCATGTCCTTTTTTATGCAGAGTCTAAATCTTGGAAGGGATTTTTTGGTAGGTAAATGCTGCTGCGGAGGTGATATATGACCTTGTGGATCCAAATGCCAATTTAATATTTGGTGCCGTAATTGATCCATCACTCAGTGGTCAAGTAAGTTGCAGATAGTAGCTGATCAATAAGCAAAAACTGTATTGCACTTACGCTATTCAATTTTATGCAAAATCTAGTCTTTAATCCTTCATACTCTCTGAATGAGTCCCTTTTCTTTCTTAGTTTCTTATTTTGCCATCTTTGGAACACATGCACAGTCCCAAGTCTTTTTGGTTAAAAGTTGTCCTCTAATGTCAGCACAGATGGTGAAAGTATACCCAATAAGACAGGAATAAGATGTTTGATTGGGCCAAAATATAATGGATGGTATTTTTTACAATTGTCCTGTTACAACAATAACTATTGCGCTGAAGCTGATTGCAATTGGTTTTGCTCCTAATCAGGTTAGCATAACATTGATTGCGACGGGTTTCAAACGCCAAGAAAGCGACAGCAGGCTCCTCCAGGTCAGTCTCTCTCTCTCTCTCTCTCTCTCTCTCTCTCTCTCTCTCTCTCTCTCTCTCTCTCTCTCTCTCTGTGCATAGACAGCTGACACAGGAGTGTGAACAAATGAATTGTTATCATTGTAAGAGTTGACCATGTTTAACTTGATTTTATTTCTGCTGTTCGGAAATGCAGGCAGGTCAGCTTGCCCAAGGTGAGGTCACCATAGGAATCAAACGGCCAACGTCCTCTTTTAGTGAGGGTGGTTCAGTAGAGATTCCAGAATTCCTCAAGAAGAAGGGACGGTCACGTTATCCAAGAGCTTAAATTGTAAAGTGAGGAATTTCTCGTTGAAATTTGGCATGCCTTCTAAGAGAATGAAAAGGATTCTCTGACAATACTGGCCTCCTAAATTTGCCTTTCGATCTTAACTAAGGGTTCTACATCTTGAGATATTAGTGTGCATATTGGCTAGTGTTTCTTGTGATTAGATTTTTAGGTTTGGTTTATTATGTTATTACTTTAGAATAAAGGAAAATAATACTCGCTACAGTTTTGCAGACTCGAGTATCATCCAAGTTCTCCACAAAGGTCAGTTGTTTTGTGATATACGTTGCAAATAATTCCCCCTGTACAGCTGGTACCTGATTGGAAGTGGCTCTGCTTCCTGATTTAGCTGTAATTTACTAGATGCAGTTTATTTTTGTTCTCCCTTTTTATATCATCTGATAGAAGAAAGAAAGGTTCATAATCTACTTTGTGAGACTTCTTTCATGTGCAAGTCCCTGAGCTGGTTCATGGTGATAATATTAGATCTAGAGAGAAACCTTATTCATCTTGTGGCATTGTTCTGAAGGAGTGACCTCATTGCTTGGCAGAGATGATGTCAACTGGCATAAATTAGCATGGCTAAAGCCTAATGGTCCTAACTATGGCTTTATAGTCTTCTAAATAAGATCAAATGTTGAAATGTAAGCTATCGCGATCTTCTATACACACTTCATGTAATCCTGCTGGCAAGAGCAGGCATTGTTTGTCTGCGCAATGCTCTTCCTGAGGAGCATTGGAATCATATGTTGCAGCTTGTGGATTGCATGGGAGGCAGATGCCTTGGCAGGATGACTCAATTGGGTAAGGCAATACTTGTGTTTTAAGCTTCTTGGAGGACTCTAATTTGGGTGTTGAATAATCATGAAATGTCTGCTGTTGCTTGTGGGATTTGGTAAATTCAGTTTCCTGATAAGCATAGAATTGACAGCTGAGAGTTTTGGGTTTTACCTAGAGGGAAACCTTAGCGGTAATTCTACTGGAAGTTGGGACATTAGTAGCTTACCTAGTTGGGTAGATCAAATTCCATGAAGAGGGTCCGGTTATGTGGAACACGCCTTTGAATCTTGTGACCCTTATACACCCAACTGTTAAGATTTCAGTCCACATCGATTGTGCAAATGTAAGATTTTGCCCTAATTTGCGCCTCCTGCGGGTCTCTTTTGGGGCTATATATGGCTTTACTTTCTGGTAGACACCACTCTGTAATATTTTGAGTCGCAAGGCGAACTCTCTTACATTGAGGCTTCTCTCAGAACAGGTCAATTGGTTCCCTAAGATCTCCAATGGTAACTGTGCTTAAGTAGGAGCACAAATGGGGTATAAAGGATCTTCATCCGTGAAAATGGGAATTAGGGCTTCATCTGTTTTACGAAAAATCAACTTTATTAGAAAATATTTTCAAGAAAAATGATTCATTTTTCTATATTTAGTAGCATACTGGAAATAATAACAGAACTCATTTTCTAGTTATTTTCTGATGTTTGTCATGAGAAATTTATGAAAACGCACGTTGAGAAAATGTCTGAAGTACAACTCAAGTCTTGGGCTCAAGCACCACGGTCTAGGGCCTGGTGGCCACAGGGATACCTAGACCTGGTTGTCAAGGTCCGAAGCTTGACCATTGGGGTCCCAAGTACGGATGTTGGAATTAATTTATTTTGAAAAGTGATTTTTGATATTCAAAAGCGGGAGTGACTTTCTTGAATAAGATTTTTCAGACGATTCATATTCTTAAATGATCCAAATGTTAGAAAATGAGGAATATGTTTCGAATGTAAAATTTCCACAAAAGGTGCGCTTCCCTTGGGGAGATGGACTTGTTTCGGATATTCATGTGCAAAAAATAATAGATAGAAATAACTTAAAATGGACCAATTCATAGTTGAAGAAAAATATTATTGTGGACTATGCTCATCATCTTCACCTTTATCATTGGATGTTACTTATCAACCGTTGATGGTTGTTGGTGGTTGTTGGTAGTTGGTGGTTGTTGGTAGTGGTCACTGGCTATTACCGGAGAAATATAAGGAAGCTGAATTTAGAGATTTAGATAAACATTTCAATCTAATTAGTGAATTCAACTAGATTAAGCCAGATATTTTGGTCTAATTAGCTTCCATATATAGTTACGCTTTAGCAAACATAATTACAAGAATATAATGAAAGAGAAAGAAAGAAGAAAAAAATTATCGAAAAAAGAAAAAGAAAGGAAAGCTGGTCGGAGCTTCAAGCGAATGAGGACGAAATGAACGCTGGTGGCTGGAGGTGTCCATCAACATCTAAGAAATATCTCTCCTTGAAACTCCTCTCCCACCAAGTCTCCATTTATATATCATAAAATTTATTAAATAAATATAAAAAAATACTATACATTTTTCTCTTATAAAAGTAATTAAAAATGAAAAAAGGGCCCCTCCTCCAGTCCTCCCCCTAAATCCAATGCTACAACTTCATTGGCCTGTCCCCAGGAATCGCATTCATCGAAATCAACTTCGGCCTCACATATAACTCGAAAAATGCTAAAGCTCGTATCAACCTCACAATATTCTCAAGATCCCTTCAGACGGAACAGCTCCACCTGACCCCCTCTCGCTCTCTCTCTCTCTCTCTCTCTCTCTCTGGTGAATCATGGCCTTGAAAGAAAGCCACACAAATTGGGATTCAGTCCGGAAAAGGACACGTACACTTGTCACATACCATTCAAAAAAGGGTAACCCTTCGGATGACGTGTCGGCTACCGTCCCACCCATTTCTCGTCCCCCCTCTTATTCCCACACGCTCTCGAGCTCCTTCTCGCCTATCTTTCTCAAAGCCCTCTCACGAGGGAGATAGCAGTGGGGATCGTTCAAGAACTGGAGCGGAGCCAGAGTGCCTCACGAGAATCAAGAAGCACGAAACGCTAGCCATTTGTTCAGCTCACTCTCACTCACTTCCCACATGAGGAAACGAGACATTGCAATGAGTGTAGAAGAAGGTTCCGGCTCAGCTCAGTCCAATGCGTCGATGGCCTTGGCCTCTTCTCCTGCAGGAACCCACCAACCTGGTAATGAACTGGACACCCTTCACGGGGGCGGCCCTGAGGGTAACTCTGATGAAAATGAGGGGCAGAGTTCATCACCTGCAGCTCGTGAGGAAACCAAGGACGATGGAGGAGAAGGCGCACGACTCCAAGCATTGGCCTACCGCTCCTCGGGCCTGGACGATTCGAAAGAGGCAGGGAAAGAAGATAGAGGGATGAACGGGGGGGAGAGGCTGAAGAGACATCGGATCCAAGTTGCGGGTCGGGCGTGGATCCCCGAGATATGGGGTCAGGAGGAGCTGCTGAAGGATTGGGAGGCTTCGTTCCTGCCCGCGAAAATCATGTCGGCTAAGGCCGCTTTGGTTGAGGAGGGAAGAAGAGCTAATTCCGGTGGACTGAGATTAGAGAACAGGTGCTAGAGTCTTTCACCGTTTTTCTTCCATTTATTAGAGGCGTGTAACCATAATAACTTTTAGATTGGTCTTGGCAATGTGTTGATTTCAACGTGTGTTGTAATTGTATCGTCTGACAAGGAATACAAATAATGTTCAAGTGATTTTCGGGAATTGCTTTTCTTCTTGTCTTGCTTTGTAGAGGGTACTACACGCCTAGTAGGTATGAGTTCGAACTGGATGCAATGGGAGTTTTGCCGACATTGCACCTGCACATTATAATGGCGTTTCCACTATGCGCATTATAATGACGTAATCACGGTACGCCGAATGCCATGGTGACTTTTCCAGATGAAGCGACTGGCATAGAAACCATAATTCAGGATCAATAAAATTGTTGCGTCTGTATATATAAATAGAGAGAGAGAGAGAGAGAGAGAGAGAGAGAGAGAGAGAGAGAGGAAAGGGGGGTGTTGGGGTTTGAGGTTGAATCGAATAGAAGCAAAGGATCTAGCCTGTTTCTTCTCTTGTTTCTCAAGTTCACCAGCGCAAGAATACAAGCATATCTACTTCTGAATCTTTAGCTCCACCATTGTCAATGTACAATTGACAAAGCGTGAACTTCTGCTTCTATTGTGTCAAGGGGTAGCAAATATCAATCCCTTCGGCCATAAGGTATCTGGGAAGAGAGAACAAGCACTGGCCTGTTGCATAGATTGCTTCTTTTATGTCCTCAAAGCAAATGCCCTATTCATCTACCAACATGATTATGGATCATTATAGTCTTAGTCTCCGCTTCAAATATGAAATAGCGGAAGATAATAAACAAATAAAAAGGGTCCTCCCACAAAATTTGATTCGTCTATTTGACTGCAGAATAGTAGGGTATGCAGGACAAAATATGGTTTACACAACCAACCTATAAGAGATTCCAGCAAATGACAGAAGAGAGGAGAGAGAGAGGGGTAAATTCTGCCTGAAATTGTGCACCCGAACACATCCACACTTCCAACCGAGCTAGAAGCACAAATTTTCCTCATCTTCATTCACTTCTCTGTTTTGTTTACCCTGGCCAAACTTAGGAAAAATCTGATCAGCAGCATTCTCTTATTTTAAGGCGAGACATTTGAAATGAAACCTCTATATATTTTTTTTCCAAGGTTTGAACAATTTGGAGAGCTTTTTACATATCTATGACATGATACCTATGAAATTCACTGACAGTGTGATACATAGCTATCAAATTACAGGCACAAGCTCCCATATTTTTACCATCCCATCATCACTTGCAGATGCAAGAAAGCGGTTTTCCTGGAAAATAACGGTGATAAGTGCATAATATTGTGGCAATATTAATATGAGAATTCAAACAGAAGCAATCAAGCAAGAAACTGATAACAAAAGACAAACTTGCACAGGAAAACCAATAAGTAGTTATAGATAAATCAACAAGAGTTTTCCCCAGTGCAGTGTTTCGGACATTATCTTCTAAACCTGTAGATTTAGACAGTCTACTCTTTTATTGTTCTTATCATTTTAGGCAATCAAGGGGGAAGAAAATACAAAGAACACCAAACAAGAAGCATCCTAGGGGACTCTCTTCGTCCCAGTATAGTAAATTATGAAAAATATTGCCTTCTAATGGCCAATTTTCATTTTCATGTGCATTTCATGCCTAGTATATTCCTTTAATTATTTATGGTATTCTGATAGAAATAAAGCAAAGAATAATTTCCATACAGTGGTTAATGGTCATCATGAATACTTCCACCGTAGGCATAAGCAAGATCTCAAAATTACAGCAAGGAAAGACCAAAATTTCCAGCAAGCACCTCGTAAGGCACTAAAAAATTATAGTCAGTTAAATCTTTGATATGAGTTCAACCAAAAAAAAAAAAATCTTTAATATGGTCAATTAATTAAAATTCAGGTGGACTCCCATTCCTAACACAATAAGATGATTACGTTCAACCACAATCTGACTACACAATCAAGCATTAATGGTCATCATGAATACTTCCACCGTAGGCATAAGCAAGATCTCAAAATTACAGCAAGGAAAGACCAAAATTTCCAGCAAGCACCTCGTAAGGCACTAAAAAATTATAGTCAGTTAAATCTTTGATATGAGTTCAACCAAAAAAAAAAAAATCTTTAATATGGTCAATTAATTAAAATTCAGGTGGACTCCCATTCCTAACACAATAAGATGATTATGTTCAACCACAATCTGACTACACAATCAAGCAAAAATAGACGTCTCTATCGAACCCATATGCCAGTTCGGAACTTAGAGAGAGAGAGAGAGAGAGAGAGAGAGAGAGAGAGAGAGAGAGAGAGAGAGAGAGACTTACACCATGGCTCCACCTTACTGAGTTCACATCCATATCATGGGCCTTTTCATTTCTTAGAATCATTTTGTACGAAGGTCCATCAACCTGAGAGAAATGTGAGAAGGTTGGTGAGGTAATCCGTGTTTTTGAGTTCAAAAGGCAAAAGGAGGCATAGTCATCGATCCAAAAAGATTCAGTAGATCAAGTAAAGGCACTGCATAATCACAAGGTTTGCTTATTGAATACTTCATGACTAGGATTTAATGCAATATCCGCATTAACTTTATAGTCAGGTAACAAGGACTCTAGATGATTCTAACCACAATGTGAAGAAGATTAGTTCTGCCTTTGATTACCAAAATTACATGATCATGGAAAATGTCTAAGAATTCATAGGTTTTCCACTTAAAACTAGACAACCCAGCAAAGTATGAAGTGAGCAACCTCATTAACCAGTCTACACCATCCAACCAAAGAAGAACTTGCACCTGACAGAGCTTTCAGATTATTTTAGAGAGGAAAGGCTTTGGTTTTGTCAATCCCTCCCAACTGATCACTCAGTGCAAAAGAATTAAGTGTTTAACGCTGTAACTGGATCGTTCATGCAGAGTTCCAAATTTTGAAAATGAATGTTGAAATGTCCCTCAGCTTCGATTTGTTCAACATTTTCGGCATTTCAGTTTCGATTCCTCTGGTATATAGGGTTATGTCAAAGTCAGTTCTGTAATTGTTTCAGTGCTAGAGCTTTCCTTTCCGTTCTCTCCTTTCCAAATCGGCTTGGACTCTTGGAATGCCACTCTCTTCGCTGCGTGGTGCAATTGGAAGGAAAGAACTAAAACATTATCAAAAGAATCCAAATCTTCTCATGACTCCTTTTTGGCTTACTTGTAGTATTTATGGACGTCATCTTCTAATAATTTTAGGAAATAATGTGGTCTTGTCAGTTTTTTGCATCTTGTATATTCCTAACGTACTTAACCAATTCTCTATTAAGAAAATTTTTCATCTAATAAAAAAAGGTTAACATTGACAAAACCTGTTAATCACTAAGAGAAACCATCTAAACATTAACATTTCGGAAGCTCCACAAATAGGGGAACAACATAGGAGGAACTGTTAAAAGAAAAGATTAAATCATGAAGATATGGTGAGTTATAATACTTACTGAATCATCTTTACTTTCAACAAAAAATCTGATAGCATCATCTGCAGCCCCACTAGCAATAATCCCTTCCCTATCACATTCAAGAATCATAAAACTATAAATCAGCGACTCTAACATAAGAGACAATCCATGTCAACACATTTCACATTAACAAAGAAAGCAAAATGCAAATTATTTCAGGACGTGCCCTTAAAATCTTTTCATATCTCAAGTCCTAACTTGTCAGGTTGAAGCCCCTTGTATTCTTGACTTTGCTCCTAATAATTCTCGCCCTTGCCTGTTATACTGGTACTTGTAAAATAAACAAACTTATCATGCTACATGGCAATTCATTTCGGAAGATATTGTGGGACGGTTCCTAAAAATCAAGAGTATGGTCCATGATTAAATGATACCTTCACTAAAGAACCTCTAGGGAGATGTTGGGAAATAGTATACTTTGGACAGATATCTACAACATCGTCCAGCTTATACCCAAAACAATTCTTCAGAAGTTGGAAAGATGTTAGAGATCACCGCTTAATTTGCATCACCAAGATTTTTCTGACTTAACAATAACAAGGCTAAGAAAGAACAGATAATAAGAAAAAATGCAGACATAACCTCAAACTAAGTAAAAATATATTAATCAAAGTATTGATATCACTACCTGGACCAATGAACAGAAAAGATGGTTCGATCATGGTAACCAGAGAGAGTGCAGACATGACTCCTGGAGAAACGAGAGAAAGCAAATTACATGATTGCAACGAAGATTTCTGAAACCAGACCCTCCTCCTAACTTAGCAGTAGCTAAATACCATCTGGTAAACGAAATGGACTAGTATCAAAGCAAATCTTCCATCTGCCAATATGTACATTGGAAAGCTCATACAGTTAAACAACACATATTGCTTTTCTAGCATACAGTTTCGTAGTATTGTGGTTCAAAATTCAAACTAAAGCCAGACGGCAACAACCGTAACATAAAATTTCCATGCACTGTCTGCAAAAATTAAGTAGTTATAGCGGATCTCTTCCTCACCAAGGTACACAGCCATCACCAGACATCATCTTTGCACTGTCAGTCTCCCATACCTTTATCGTGAGATCATCACTGCAAAATAATCAGATTGTTAGCAGCAGTCTCTTTCCAATTAATTAGATGCAGAGATACCTGAAAAGAGAACTTTCGCGTACCTACACGTAACCATTTTGTCTCCAGCAGTATTAAAGGAAAGAGCCCAAATGGTGGACGTATGACCACTAACAAGAGAAGCAATCATGGAAACCAAAAATTATCACAAAGCGGAAAGAGGTATTGTTTCAACATGTTAAGTAATACAGGTATTGTCGAAAGTGCCATTGCATGCATATAGAGAGGACTACACTGGTCACATGGAAGGAGCCAGTTTTCACAAACGATGAACAAAGAACACAAACAAAACATAAATATAGAAGTGACGAACCCATTAGCTTCGCTTAAGGTTTGAACACAATGCCAGTCGTCATCACCATCCTCTGCCCAAATCTGCAACAAAAATTGCATGCGCCAAGCATTTAATCTCCGGACCGAACTCAGAACATATCCAGGATAACCAGGGCAGAGAAGCCAGTGGGAAGATTTCGTTCTCGACTACCTCTGGCAGCAGCATTCGCAAAGACAACAGATTTTACAGCAAAGAAGTACCTTAATAGTGTTGTCATAGCTACAAGAAAACAGTATATCCATGGTTGGGTGCCACTGCACCATCTTCACATCTTGTGTGTGTCCTTGCAACACTGAAGCACACTCAAACTCATTCCCTGGCAACACTTCCCAAATCCAAACAGATCTATCTCGGCCACATGTCGCTAGCAAGGACCCGGACGCATTCCAACAGACGCTTTTGACTTCATTTTCATGACCCTATAGCATATAGACAAGCAAAAAGTCTACTTCATATTTATTAGAACCATGAATTGACCAGCAAATCATACATGGAAGGAATGTATATTTCTAGAACAAGCAATGCCAAGTGGGAGGGGGAAAGAGAAGGGTATATATGGCATACAAGATTGTCATGCAACAAAGGCTTAGCAAGTCCCCTGGAGTATATTTTAACAACTGAAATGCAAAACCATAATAATACCTCTAATGTAGAAACACATTCAAAATCACCCCCAACATTTTCCCAAATTGCAGTGGTGGCGTCGAAGCTTCCGGTGGCTAATAACTTCCCCGAAGGCGACCAAGCGCAAGACCTAACGGTCCTAGTGTGCGTCTCATCCAAAACCGCCTGCAAGTTCCAACTCAACATTATTGTACAATGGGCACTACTCCAATCCGCAAAACTTATAAATCAAAGCCTTTCACGTCTTTCAAACTACTTTACTGGGGAACAAGCACTCAATATCTTACAACCCTGCAGCCCAATTACAAAGTAACTCGCAAACAATAATGACAACTCGCCTCCAGCAATCCCACCGTAACAACATTCTCTCAGGCTCAGCCGAGCCAGCTCAACCATTCCACGTTTCATCACTCGACATCCAATCAACTAGCTTCTACAAATCGTAACCACGACAAGCGCGACACAGAAACAATGGCGAATTGAAAAACCTTCACCGACGGACCTTGCAGAACCACGAGGAAGAAGAGGGATTCTGCTCCCAGACGCGGACTGTCTTGTCGCCGCTGCAGGAGGCGAGCATCGCGGGGACGCCGGCCACCCCAGCGGCCGGGTTCCAAGCGACGCTCCACACCCTATCGGCGTGGCCCTCGAGCTTCTGCAGCTCCTTGAGCGACCACGCGCCGTCGTGCGACTCCATTCAGCCGCTGCCGGTGAAGCCGGAGAGCGACGGGGGCCGGAGATTGGGGAGGAGGGGCTGTCGACGCCGATCGGGCCGCCGGCGATCGGGCGAGGAGGGGCGTTCGCGGGTCCGGCGGATGTGCACGCGCCGCCACGGCGGGAGGAGGGTTGTGTGGTCCAAATGGGGGGGGGCGGCGAAGGGGGTAAGTGATGCGATGATGGAGGGAGCGTGGAGTGAACGTGTCTTTGAATTATTGCGACATGGGAGAGGGCTTTGATTTCTGAGGAGAAAAAAAGGAGGACAGGGGGCGGTGACCCTTTTCCTGCTGCCTCTGTTTTTTCCACTCCCCCTTTTGGCCTTTTCCTCCTTAGCCCACAGAATTTATTGACTTTCCATAAGTTGAAATAATAACATCATCCATGAAATTTTGTCCAATTTACGATGTAGATCCCGTGATCCGTGAACTTTTTTTTTTTTTAAATATCTAATTTAGTCCTTAGATTATTATATCATGATTCAATCGAGTCCCTAACTTGGAATAAATCGAACATGTAATAAAATTTCAAATATCATATTAAATAAATTAAAAGTTTAAAAATCACATTACAAACTAAATTAACGTGTCATTTGCTTATAAATTAAAGCTTTTATGTTAAATATTCATGATATCAAAGTTAAATGCTGCTCTAGCTCAATTCACGTGCGTTGCCCTTTGTTAGTCAAATCCCACTTGCCATTCCTACTCTGGCATGTGGAAGTTCATGCACTCTTATATTTATATATACTCTATTTTCACTTATAAGCTTAATGGGTATCTAACGTTATAACACTCTATCATATTACAAAAGATAAATGATCATAGTGGAATCTATATGGGAAAATTTTATATCCTGGTTTTAATTAACACAATTCGTGTTTTTACAAGAAAAAACAATGTCGTGAATGAAAAGGAAAAAATAAACAATTCAAGTATATAGGTATAGAAAAAAAAATCCATGAAACTGAGTTTTTTCCCTCTTTATTTTTTCCCTCTTGATCTAAGGTTTTTGACTACTCACTCTCTTACTAGCCCATCGAATCAAGAGAAAATTACAATCGTTTGTGGCAATTTTACACTGCCAACACATGCTCTGGCTACTAGTAATAAAATTTGTTAAAAGTGAAAAACGAAACCTATATTATGTGAATCAAATCAACTAATGTTAACCCTTCAAAGTATGAGAATTTGTACATCTATTATGAGGCTTTTGGCGACAAAGTCTAGTGCATAAGGTTCTATTTGTTTCAAGGAAAATGAAATGATTTGAAAAAAATATTATTCTAAAAATGATCCCATATATTGTTTACAAAAATAAATCAACTAAAACAAATTAATTTTATCATCTACAAAATGTCTAAATATTAATTGTTATTGATGATGGAATTTCAAGCAATACAAGTGACTAATTTAAAAAAATTCGAATAGTCGATTTTCCATGAGATAAACACAACCCTAAATTTGTATATGTATTTCCCACAATTACGAAAAGGACCCGTGGAAACTTCTACATGCGAAGCGAGGGCCTGCACCATTCCGGCCCATATGGAGGGCCTCCGGTTCAACCGAACGAACCGGGTTCGAAACAGTAGGTCCGTTCTTAGCCGGTCCCCAGCTGAATCGAGCACCTCATAACATCATTCGTTTTCGCCTGAGCGCTTGTACGAACCCTAAGCCGACCCCAACCTGCGAGAGCAAAGAGCGAGAGCGATCGATTGAACGAGATTCGAAGCGCCCAGCCATGGAATCGGCAGCTCGCAGAAGCGGAGGCGGCCTTCTCGAAGGCTTCTACCGAGTCGTCATGCGCCGGAACTCCGTCTACGTCACCTTCATCGTCGCCGGAGCTTTCCTCGGAGAACGGGTAAGAGGCGACGACCTCAATGCCGAGATTCAAATTGGAAATGTTCCTTTGCTTTGGATCGATTCCGGTCCTCTTTCTCGAGTTCCATTTTCTGTGCGGTTCATCTAGGTCTTGGAGGATTTAAGCTGGAGAACGAGATCATTGTATCTTGCGTTGCTTAGGTTTTGGATTTGCAGTTTTGATTTCTGGTTTTGAGTTTTGGGTTATTGAAGCAAAGGGAAATTAGTCAATCATATCTCGGTATGGCTCGGAGTATTTTATCTTTTCCTCCGATTGAGATGTTTTATGGACTTTGAGCGATCTGCGGTGATTTTCTTGAGAAGGTGGTATCAGCTTAGTCATTATGTTCAATTTACTTTGTTGGGTGATAGGCATTTTGTGTTTAATGAAGGAAAAAAAAAGGGCTGCGTTTGAGAAAGAAATGTATGTTGGGATTGTTGCATTTACTATTCCAGGTTATGGCAAACTTTCTATGCTAATTATGTGGCTGACACAATTGATGCAGGCTGTGGACTACGGAGTTCATAAGCTCTGGGAGTACAACAACGTTGGGGTACGCATCTGTCTCTATATATTCTTTCCTCTTCATATCTCTTTGCTTGCATCCAGATAATCAGTGATCTGTAAATGCATCTCTAGCTGTGGTGCAAATTCTGTGTGTTTCAATCACGACTATCTGATGAAAGTTACATCAAGTTGTGAAAGATCAAATGCTGTCGAGGTTTTTGCTATTAGAAATGGTTTGTGTCACTTGATTCCATCCAAAGTTTCCTGGCAAATCTTTGAATAGTGAGTCATGAGTTCTGGGTATATCTTCAAATGTACCAAGCGGTTTTCTATTTCTTGTTGTATGCCACCCATTCCCCTTTAGGAACCGGGGCTTGGGGGCAAAGGGATGTTTTTCACTTACCAAGAAATAAAGAATCAGATATGAATATTATCTGTGGGTTTCCTGTTATTGAGTGGTCATCATCGTCACCTCTTGTTGTTGTTCTAAAGAGTCTTGAAAATTGTTTTTGTGATTAGAAGAATTCTTGCTTAATACTACTAAGTGCCTTCTTTTTTCATCATATTATGATCGGAGTGCTGGTTCTTGTGGTTGTGGGATCTGTTAGAAAGTCCAACAAAAAATTTAGGTTGATAGGTGAAAGAAGATTACATGTATGTAAGAACTATCACAATCCCATAAACTAGTGGCGTGGGATACTCCCTCTCACATGCAAATTGGACTGCGAACAGCACATGGAATTTGATGAATGGGGAGCCTCACACTTGGGATTGATTCAGGGCGGAAGCTGGCTCTTATATGAGCTTAGAAAGTCCAACTAAACTAAGTTAGATGACCACGTGTATAAAGTGCTGATGGAAATCCAATAGCCAAGCAATGCGGAATACTTTAGCAGGGACCATATGTGTATGATCAACGTTATCTGATGCTGGGCTTGCAATTAATATTATGTATCTTTTCCTTCGCCTTGCTTTTCTTCGTTATTGAGAGAGGATAGAAAAAGAAGAGTGAAAATCTTTGGGCTCTGCGTGTGACATGCTTCATTTTATTGCTGCACCAATCCTAGGCCAGTAACATCTTTCTTCTCAATTAAATGAGCTATAATTAGATAAGACTAGCGGTCTGTGAAGTCATAGGATCTTGGCTATTTTGGCTTGTGATAGTATTGACGGCTGTTGATTTTTTTGCTTCTTGGAGTTCTTGTTGTGTGACATTCCTCACTTTATTGCTTCGTTCATTTCGCGGAAAATGTGGCATTTCTGGAAAATATTTTTCAAGAAGCCTTTTTTCAGGAAAATGTAATTATTTTGTGGTGTTTGGATGAAACTTGAAAATAAAGTGGGAAATATTATGGTAAGAAAAATCTTTTCCACCGTATACTCTTTTCGTTATTTTTAGTTTTTTTTTTTTAAATCGATTATTAAGTTATTTTTTCATTTTCTTTTTCTTTTCTTTGTTTTCCATCTTCTTCTTTCTTGGCCGATCGTCGGCCACAGGCGAGCCTCAAGCTCGCCAGCAAGCATGAGGCTCACTGCTCACTAGATTAGCGAGCCTCGAGCTTGCCAGCCTCAAGCCTCGCCAGATCGGCAAGCACGAGCATTGAAGCTCGCTGTGGCTGGTCGCTGGCCATCGCCGTGGCTGGCAACTGGCTAGAAAGAAGAAGATGGGAAACAAATAAAAGAAAAAAAAAAAAAAAAGGAAAAGAAATTAAAAAATTAAAAAATAAATTAAATAAAAAAAGAAAATAAGAAGAAGAAGGGGGAGGAGGAAGTGAGGATTTCTAGAGGTTTGAGATAAGAGAGATCAAGTGAGAAAAATATTTTCCTCTTTTCAAAAGTGGAAAATATTTTCCTCTAATTTATAATTTTTTTTTCCTTTCATGGAAAAGGTTTTCCCCAAGAAGTTCATTTTTCGTGAAACGAATGCTAAAAAATCCGGAAAACATTTTCCTAGAAATTATTTTCTACGAAACGAACGGAGCTTAAGACCATTGTGCTTGTTATCTTTTCATGTATCTGGGCTTAAATCATGTTTGTGTTGTGAACTGCAGAAACGGTACGAGGACATTCCAGTCTTGGGTCAAAGGCAATCAGAAGAGTAATATCGGTCCTCCTGACAACTGCAGCATGTATTTATGCTTCTGAGTTCTTGGAGGATGCATTTATATTGCACTTTTCATTCTTGAATAAGTTTCATGCCCATGGGTACATCAAAACTTAATTTTGTAACCTTGTGTTGCTAAAATGTCTCTCTTTTGTTGAATCATCAGTGGCAGTATTTACTCATATTCAGCTCTCTTGCCCAGCAGTCTCTGTTACCTGTGTGTCTGCTCTTTGATGCAATCCTGTAACAACAATTTAAATGTTGGTGCTTGTGCTCCGGATTCTTTCTACTCGAGCTCTTATTTGAATATTGCAAGAAGAATCACAGCTTGAACTCCAGATTCTTTCTTCGTGAGTTTTTTTAAGTAATGTCTTTTTGGTGCGCAATATGAGCATGGCAATTCATAGTACTTAACACAATATGATTGACTTGGATGAATGAAATGTCGGGAATATGTCAAAACTTATCCTTTTGCAATATCTGAATTTGATAAATTTACCACGGGAGAATCAAAACATCCTCTCCAACTATGGCCCCTAAACAATTTTGCATCTTCTAATTTTTCATCTTACCAATTTGCTCCTTGAATTTGCAAATGATATCATCACAGTTAACGGTCCTATAAATCTTCGCTTTCCATCGACCACAAAACATGGTTCATAAAGTGTTCCTTTCTCTCTCTGCTTAAAACCCGAGCCGCCACGCAAGCTTAAGAATGATGCACCAACCAAAGCCTTTGAGATTCTTCTATTTTGGATGTTGGGTTCTCTCTGAGATTCTTAAAGATTGGTAGTCCTACTAACTCTTTTCTCTTTCTTGTCGGAGCTTGAGGTGCAACATTAACGGACTTCGGTTTTTCGTCCACACATCTTTTATGCGAGTCCCAGAAAATCTTATTTGTAATCCATGCCCTTTAAACTGAAAACAATAGCATGCGAACACTAGCATAGGACGGACGATTTACCGGTTCATGCAATGTGTTGTTTTTGTTCTGGTCAGAATTCGATTCAATCTGGTAAATTGGTGCATAACGAGGGTACCGCATTACGGAACCCTGCCATCTCTCAACAGCATCTGGTTTTGGCATGATGATGTGCTGACTACTTATAGCGACATATGAAGATGAACTTTTCCCATCTTTCTTTTCTTCTGCCAGCTAGATCTTCTTTATGAAGATCTGGAGTTTTTAGATGCTGCCAATAGGCGATCTAAACAGAATAACTCGTAAACGGTCCACTAGAGGCATAAACAAGACATGGACAGAATCGTCACCAAAAATTTTGTGGAAAGTCAAAAAGTCAGGCTCATAGAACTTACAAATGAGTAACATAACCCCTGCAAGTGTTATGAGTCTGTGACTCATGTGTAGACTCATGTGTCCAACTTTACAATGAATGACTCAATGGCACATGATTCCAAAGCATAGCAACAGGGGACGCTAAAGTTTGTTGAGAACTAACTATAAGTTAGTGGAGAGCGAGGCAATGAACCATCCGGCAAATGTGAGGATTACTATTTTACCATGAAAGAACTTTTGCAGCTACACCCTCCCACCGCACTTGGGTTTGTAGTTACCTGCACATAATGCCAGAAATTTCGAGTTGCCAGTCAAGGTAAGCTTAACCATAGACAAACATGAAAATGAGGAAAAGAACGAGAACAATTCCAACAGCTCACTCTATTGTGAAAAATTCATAAATAAGCAAATTAATCTCTCCAATAGTTCCAGTATCAGTGAAATGTAAAACGAGACCGTGGTAACTGAAAATGTTATATTCAAGGCCATTGTCAGAATGGAGTGTGTAAGAACGCAAAGCTACCTGGAAAGCTGAACGGATAAGCTCTTCAACAAAGTCAACAGTTGCCCCTTTCACAAAATCATATGAAATATTGTCTACAACAAGTTTGACTCCATCTCTTTCAAAAATCCTGAAAGCAAGACAGCTCAAATGAATTTTAACATCTTGGTCAAAATAGGAGAACCCATATGTAAGAAGCAAAACATCTCTCCTGTAATTTCAGTACCTATCATCTGAATTGGCTTTGTCATCCAAATCGAAAACGTACTGGAACCCCGAACATCCACCAGTTTCTACACTCAAGCGGAGCAGTTTCTCAGAACAGGATCCTTCACTCGCCTGCAGTTCTTTCATTCTCTGAAAGGTAGTCCTACAGTCAATCAGAACTTGAAAATGACTCAACAAGAGGAAAAGGACCAATATCCCTGCTCCTTCAATGTTCAATGCATTCTGTAATGATGTGAATCCTCTCCTATTCTACTTATAAAGAGTTCTACATGAGCTAAGCCATTGAAGAAGCTGCGACTCGCACAAACCGACCATATTTCTGAAAATCATGCATTGGAGGATACACAGAATACTTTTACAGTCAACATTATGTTACGATAAAGCTCTGCTGCTATAAAATAAGACTTCATGGAGAATGTACCATGGGGTGCTTGCCAACCCCAAGATAGAGATGATATGAGATCTAACATGGAGGGAGTATTCAATGAATATTGTATCTATAACTATTTTTCACAATCTTAGCCATCCGTCTAGGTGCCATGCTTTGGAAAAGAAAAGGGAAACTATAATTCTGTGATACCATTGCTTTTCCTTATATGCAAACAATGAGGAACTTCTGGCGCTGACTTGATATCATGACTATCCTATTGCTACAACACAGAGTTGAAGAATATTTTAAAGTGTTGCCTAAAAATCCATTTACCTCAGCACCCAGTTGGAACTATAAAATTCAGAAAGCATATCTAAGCTTTACATACTTTCTCTTTTGAAACCCGTCAATAAAATATTAAGATGAAAATACCTGAATGCAACTGTCAGTCAGGTGTACATCATCAGGAGATGGCAATGGAGAGGAAGGAGCTTCACGAAGTGCTGAAGCAGAAGAGCTCAAAAGCCTATGGTTCTCTCGAATCCGGGCAGTGAAAAAAGGAATTATGCGCTTAATCAATGACATTTTTATGTCTTATGGATATCTCTTGCTCTGTCTCGTGGATCTGGAAACAGAAAGATCATCGTCAGAATCACTCATTAACTCCTATCTCCAGCAACTTCATATTATTTCCATGTTATTAAGAGATTTAAAAATACTGGCTTTGTTTATTGACCAGAGAAGTTGCCACTCATGCAGTATCAAATGGGGGCTCGTGAAGACAACATAAGGCAAGACTATAGCCCAAGGAGATACATGTTATAATGATGGGGTGAGGCTTGCTTGAATATGAATTTGATCTAATCACAGCAATCAATATTCCGTGCTTTTACAAACACACGTACATGAACCATAACCAGTCCTGACAAAATTCCCAACATCAATCAATTCACTAAGCTTAATATTTTAACTAGACAAATTCATAAGATTTTAGTAGATTAATTCCATCTAATTTCAGCAAGATATTACTTCTCTACAAGTTCATGAGGACACATTAACATTTAATCATATTAAAGTTCAACGAGTAGGATTAATTCTAAATAAATAAGGATACAACTGTTGTACCTTTTGTAGGAACTTCACGGCCAAAAAGTCTTCCAACGATGAAATTAAATACTTAATAAAATGCTGACGATATAAAGCCAACATCTACACTTTAAGATTCAAACCAGTAGCCCAAAAGTCTTCCAGCGATGAAATTAACTACGTAATCTAAGTATGTACATGACTACAATCTAAATCAAATTCCAAACTCATCTCACATGAAATGAGCTATCACTGGAGGATATCTCACAGAACAGCTTCGCAGTCTATAAGATAAAATAAACAGCAAGGCATTTCAGAAACAAAAGGTGCCGAACTAATCTAATTTCAAAAGATAACAAGATGATGCGACAGAACTCGCGAACCCGCGGCAACTTAAGGCTGCAGTGGTCGCCGAGAGTAGCTCACGTCATTTCTAAAGACAAAGTCATGCCCTACTTGTCTTAAACACATGAACCGGAATTTTTCGTGCGTGCCTGCGCGTTCAGCATCTCGACGAATCAAGTTCAATCTTTTCTAAAGAGAAATCGATCCCCCCAGCGACGGGATTCACATCTCCATATTCACGCAGTTTCGGACTCTTAATTCGATCACATGTTCGCCACAACCCGAACGGCCAGCGACTCGACATCATCCATCCCACCGATTGAAAATTAGAACCACGATGGACCTATCTAATCCGGCTCGCACCTCACGGCGCATCGGAATGAAGACCCCCCGCAACATTCCGCCGGCAGTTGTGCGGACAATTTCGGCGACATATCGTCGCAACGACCAGGAACATCCGCATACCAACAACAACACAAGAACATCGCACAGGCCACAGACAAAGAGACAGCTACCCATTCGATGAGGTGAAGTAGACTTACCTTCTTATCCGATTTCGGCCCGATCTCCGCGCAAATCAAAAGGGGGCGCGCGAACTGCGTCGCTCCGGAGATGTGGGAGGACGACTCGCTTCACGGAGGGGATTGCACCGCCTTCGAATCAACGATATCATCACTCAAGCAGCGAAGGTGGACGCATGCAGCATCGCCGAAGAAGTTTTTAGAGGCTCGGATGACGACGCAAATCCTCCTTCTTCTTCTCCTTCTTCTCCTTCTTCCCACGCTTTACCGGAGACATGACAGGCCGAAAACGAAGAACGGATATTCGCTTCTTGGTGCGTTTCTTTTTTTTTTTTTTAGATAATTACATAAATAATTTCCCAAATTTTGACTCTTAATACTCTATATACCTATCGGAACTTTTAATTTTTTCAATTTGATTTGTGAATATTTTCTTGTATATTTAATTTATTCGATATCATTACAATAATGCCTAAAAGAAGTCATCCAAAGAAACTTAATATTTATATTTTTGCGAAAAATAATTTTCGGAAAACGTTTTCCTCATTTTCCAACGTTTGGTTCATTTAGGAAAATGAGTCAATAGAAAATATTTTCCTAGTCAACGGAAAATATTTTCCTTTCAAAACTTAAATTCAGGAAAACGATTTCCTCTTCAAAAGAACCGGAAAACGTTTTCTAAAATGTTGTAAGGTCCTTGCTTAAAGAAAAATTTATTATTAAAAAGAATTTATAATTTTTTTGGTCAAAAAAAAGAATTTCTAATTAAAATTTTTGAATTTATTATTATTTTATCTTTTCTTTTCTTTCTTCTTTGGTTTTTTCTTCTTTTTTTCTTGTTTTCTCTTTTTTTTTTTCTTTGTCTATGAACGTAAATCCTAACTCCTCCTCCCCTCTCTCCATCATCACCGTCGCCTCCTCCAACCCTAGCCCTCATGCGCTCTCATTAGCTTCGCTCCCTCCACTTCCTCTTCGTCGGCGTCTTCTATACCTTTAATCATTTTTTAAATGCAATCCAAACACCAAAAAATATTTTCAATCATGTATCACCAAACAAAGGAAAACTAACCGTTTTCTTGGAAAACGATTTCTCAGAAAACATTTTCAAAAAATATTACATTTTTCGTGAAACAAACACACCAAATTCTTATTCTAAACACTTTTATGATATCAAAGTCATATGTTATATTATCTTTCTAAAATTTGTAATGCTCCCAGATTTTGAGGAAAAAACATGAGTAAAAACATCCAAGTGAAAACATCTAAGTTCTTGTTCTAAAAACTGCCAGTAGAATTTCTGCTCTCTTTAATTCAATCAGGTCCATTTCATAAGTACAAAGCATCTAAGATCGTTTGACTTTATGAGGTAGCTTACCTCAATAAAGCTGAGGAATTCTCACCCAGTGTCTTCTATCTTGTAAATATTTATGTAACTTTTGCCAAACAACCATCCCTTCTTTCTCCTATCTATTAGTTTGTCACGTTCCAAAGAGGTCAAGGAATATGTACCGTCTATCTCATTTCATATGATTTTCTGAAAAGGGGCAACTATTGACCATGTCGAAGAGCTCATTTATTCAGCTTTCTAGATATACCTTGGCGTTCTTATGAATCCCCTGGTGACAATGGAATGAACATTGTACATAACATTATCAGGTACTATAGTTAGTGGGTATAAAAAAAAAAAAAAAAAAAAGCCTAGCCCGACCCAGAAATTTCGAGTATTTTGAGACTTTGCCTGAATCTTCTTTGGATAAGGGTTTTTTGTTTGGTCGAGTTATACCCAACCCACTACCAAAAATGAATGCATATGCTCGATCTTCCACTCTCTCTCCCCTTTTCTCTACTCTTCTGAGGATGGTCGGTTTTCATCCGGGCCGGTTCCACTTAGAAATTAGGAACCCAATCATCGAAAATCGGATTAAACAATCTTAGGATTGGGAACCAGATTGAACAATCCTTAGATTGGGAATCGGATCGGTCCGATCCGATCCGATCTAATGGAACTGGTTACCTAGTAAAAAAAAAAAAAATAAAAAAGATATTAGAGTCATTATAATTTTAAGATTTATTGTTATTTTTAAGAAATTAAAAATATATTTTTTGGGAAAAAAAGGTCGGTTTGATCGGGGCGGTTCCCGTCCACGCGGCGAGATACGCTCACGCCTACTCCTCCCTCTCTGCTGCACGAGCAAGACGCAGATACCCGACCTCCGCCTCTCCTTGGCTCATGCTTCCTCGCCATCTTCGACTCTCATCTGTCCTTCTGCTTCGTCCGATCTAGGGTTTGCTAAACGACGCCAATGGGACGGATCTTCGACAGATTCCCAGGTACCGACCCGCCAACTCTCTCTCTCTCTCTCTCGCTCTCCGATTTCGACGAATTTCGTTCCGTTTCGAGCTGATTTCGGCTTTGATTTTGCGTCCAAGTCCATTGTTCCGTCCGTGTGGCGAGTTCAATTTGGTGATCGTGCTGTTCTTCTTGTCTGGTCTTGGGTTTCCTGTAGTGCGTATTCGTCGCGTTTGGGTTCCGACCCTCCGATCATCGCACGACTGCTACGAATTCGGGCCAATCCATTCACTGCCTTTTCCCCCTCTCGTAATTTATTGTGGAGTTACCGGCGGAAGTTCAATGCGGGTTTCGCGTTGGGGACAATCGGATTGGGGCGTTGGAGGCATTGACGGCCAGCTCTGGCGGTTTTTCTGAGGGTTGAATTTCATCCGGAAGTGGAGTGATGTTGGATTTCAGGGGAAGGGGGGGTGGTTGGAATGGATTAGGGTTAGGGTTTTGGGGTAGCTGGCTTTCAGGGCAGGGTCAGGGTCTGGGGGAGTTGTGTGCGAGATGGATGAGAACAATACCGAGCTTGAGGAGGGAGAAGCCTGCTATGACCACGCTGGGGACGCCGGCAGGGATGGCAACATTGACCCTGATTTGGGTCATTTCAATCTTTTAATCATATTGAATGTGGATACTCATAATATACACTTTATCTAATGCGTCTTTGTTGCTAATATCAATCTTTGCATTAGAGTTTTCTGGCACCTTCAACTCATGTCAGAATCTTTTACTATAGAAATTACTGGATTATCCATCCAATAATGTGTTTGTCTTCAGAAAAATCTTTGTGTCCGCCTTTATTGCTTTCACATGTAATGTTTCAGCTCTCTGAATCTCTCTATGGCTTCAGAGGATGTTTGGGAAGCAGTCTGAAGCAGAAGCAATCAAGAATTAAGTCGGAGAAGCAATGCAGTATGGTTCTTTCCATATGAGAAGATAATGACTAATCGGGTACTCAAATGGATTCCCTTTCTTATCTCTTTTCTATGAACTAGGTGTATTGAGTGGTCATTAGTAGGCATTGTTATTTCCAATTTGTATGAGAAAACCAGATTTGTTGTTTTTTACAGTTCATCATTGCCTGATGAAGAAGAGGCAAGTGGGAGCCCCCAAAAATAATAAATAAAATAAAACCCAAAAACCCGACCCGACCTGGGGTTCGCTTCGGGTCTTATGTGTTTTGGGGCGGGTTGGGTCGGGTACCATAGAAACCCGACCCGACCCGACCTATTGACACCCCTTGTTCTCTGTGTATATTGCATAGGTTTATCTATTATGGATAACCTTGACATGAACTAAGGCTTGATTTGTTTTGTCAAAAATCAATCATTTATTACAAATGTTCATACATTTCATAGACAATGGAATGTTTTTCGTTCATTTAATTTTGTAAGCCGTATAAACAATTATTTTTAGAGAAATGTTTTCCAAAGTATTCATTTTCTGCGAAACAAATGGAGTTTATGTCCAGGTCATAGAAAACTTGAGAAATATTTTATGCTTTGAGAAAGAACAACTCCATTTTGTGATTTTTTTGACTAATTAGCACCGCATATGTTGTTTTCCAATGTCTGAATAATGAATGGTGTCAGGGATTAACACCAAACATCATTATGAATTGCCACAGTGTACCAAAGAAAGCAACTAGTCGCATTTTCCTAATTGGAATTTTATTTGAAGCTTTAATAGGTGATTTTGAAAAATGACAAAGCCAAGAAATCTTGTTCACCGTTCTCTATTTTTTGGCCGTAATTGTTGCCATGCTGTAGATAGTTGCTTCGATTCTGCTTTCTGACTTTAAAATTTGATGTAAGAATATCACTCTGTAAACAAAGGACTCTATAGAACTGCTTCTTTCTGCTCCTTCTATTGAGTACATACATACTAATTTAGCCTCATCAGCAAGTTCTTCTCCTCTTATTATTATCTTTTGTGAACAGACTCAGTAGGAAGTAATTGATGTGACATTTGCATTATTATTAGCTAGACAGAAAGGGGCAGAAAAGTGGAACCATCAAGTGAATTGCATTTATCTTTTGCTTTATGATTTAGAGGTCAGCAGATTTGGCCACTACAAGTCTTCACGAGGTGGCTTGTTTGGATATAAAAATGCTATGCATCTTTTGTGTCGTTTACCTTTAATAACATAGTGGAGCTTCTAAATGCATTCCATGTTCTTTTCTTTAATAGTATGAAATCTAATTCTTTCCTTGTCAACATGAATGAAGTTGGCGTAAACAGAAGCCTCATCTTGGGAAATGCAGACTGGGGTCCCACTAAACGAAGCACATACAGAAGCTTCATCTCGGGAAATGCAGACTGGGGTCCCACTAAACAAAGCACATGACTTTCAAGTTCGGAAACTAGAGGTCTCTGACAATAGCAAAGGGTTTGTAGAGCTATTGCAGCAACTGACAATTTGTGATGCTATCTCTGATGAAAATTTTGAAGCGCGGTTCCAAGAGCTAAGGTCATTAGGCGATGACCATGTGATTTGCGTGATTGAGGATACTACCTGTGGAAAGATCATTGCCACCGGAAGTGTGTTCATTGAGAAGAAGTTCGTAAGGAACTGTGGTAAGGCTGGGCATCTTGAAGATGTGGTCGTTGATCGTGATTATAGGGGGATGCAATTAGGGAAGAAGGTTCTTTCTTTTCTCACTGATCATGCCCGATCTGTGGGTTGCTATAAGGTGATTCTTGACTGCAGCAATGAGAATAAAGCATTCTATGAGAAGTGTGGCTTCAAACAAAAGGAAATTCAGATGGTTAAGTATTTCATCTAAGAAGTTAACCAAATTATTCAGTTATAAGAAGCAATTCATGTCTAACCCCATTTACGTTTTCTTTTCTCAAAAAACTCTCCTAAGTTTCGATTGAGATGAGTAAGTTCAACAGGCTTATGTATTCTGATAATTCAACAGCGAAACTTGCACTGTGAATTTGGATACTTCTAGGCTTTGTTTGATTTAATCTGTTCGTTGATACCACCTTACGTTTTGTGATGATTATAAACTAAGAATCATGTTGTTGGATTGAATTCTACTGAATCCTTCGTGAATTTGTAAGAAACTCTTTATTTTTTATTTATTAAATAAAATAAAAATTAGCAATCTATTGGTACTGCGTAGGGGTGAGTATGGTTTCAGGATAGAACCTGAAACTTAAGAATCAGATCGATGGGAATTTGTAGGCTCCAGGTATATAGGTATACAGGTAGGTATCAGGTTCAAAAAAAGGAGGAATTTATTTCAATGGGTATGTTTTAGATTCTTAGTTGAAGGAACTTGAAACTAGTAACCTATAACTTGGAACAAGTTTTAATATTTTTCTTGATCCATGTCTCCGTGCAATCTTCCAATATTTCATGTTGTTCAATGATGAGTGTATAATCTGAAAGCACTAGCTTGTGAGTTTCCATTTTATGGTTAAGATTTTTACTTTATTAATGTTTATATTTTTCGTGTATCTAAATATAAGTTATGATTAGTGAATTGTACTCGTTTATATAATAATATAAATGAGACTTGGGTAGACCTTGAAACCTATGATAGGATAGGTTTTAAGTTTTAGAGTATGCAAGATAAGTTTCAAGTTCTAAAAAAAATGAGAAACTTGTTCTTCTAATGGGTAGGTTCTAAGTTCCGGATGGAAATTCGCATATCCCTACTTCTATATAATTGAATTCCTTGCCAATAATTCATTTTCTTCTGTTGATAGTTTTGTTCATTTTGTATTTCCTTTGATGAATGACAAACTTGTTTATTATTATTGCGTTTATTTTCGTTTTGTTTAACTAAAAATAAACCAAAAAAAAAAAAAAAAAAAAAAACCCGTTGAACTCTGGAATCGATCGTGGAATTTGTGATAAGGTAGGTTTCAGGTTCCATGTTTCAATGATAGATTTCAAGTTCTAGAAAATGAGAAATCTGTACTTGAGCCTAAATTTCAAGTTCTAGGCGGAACTTGTAAAGAACGTGGAATTGTTCCACCCTTAGTGCCGTATCAGCATAATTTAGCTTAGAGCAGAAATTTATCCATTGTGGTCAAAATGTAAGTGGTGATTTGAAGTCAGGACAAAGAATTAGAATGGCAAAAGTATATAAAAGCGGAGATACATTACAAAACCTGACCAGCTTTCCCACCAATTAAACTTGATGGTGCCTGAAGTGTGTTTCATTCGGATGGTCAATTATGTCATCCGATAGCTATTTTGCTGGCAAGCCTAATCTTCGTTTTATCAGGGACAAGTATCATTTCGATCTTTCAACTTGTTTTCACTTGTGTACATTGTTCAGTCGAATCTTAATTTGGACGATGCAGTCCTCTTGTCATTGACATATTTGATATGGCTAACACTACTGACAAAACTTTTCATCTCGATCCCACCGCCACCGCCCTCTCACTGGCCACCTGAGCCACCTGGGAAACGTCCTTTTCAGATTTCTACAACCCTCTGGTCAAGACCTTAAAAGTGAGAGCAATTATGCTCACTCAACTGATCTCCTGTTTTAGTTATTAAAAAAAAAAAACTGATCTCCTGTTTTGCCGGAAAAAAAACAAAAAAACTGATCCCTTGGCTGCCACTAGACCATCGAATTTCCCCGTCCCCCATGAAATTATTCGCTACAACCGGCGAAAGTAAGGAGGAAGCAAGTTCTCCACAATTGTCCAAAAACCGTATTTGGACCGAAGAAAACTGTTGAAACACATTTGCCATATTTACCGATCTAGTTAATTTGATTCAAAGATCACAATGCAAAATGGTAAGGAATCTTCTTTAACTCCTTCAAGTTCGAAGGGCAAAGAATTGGCTGCTGCACGTAAAGATGTTTTTCTTTATTTATGCTATTAATATGTATTGTGCACACCACAAGACACTAACAGCATTTTCTTTTTGTCCTCTCTCTAACACACGATCAGAGCATATGGTGGGAAGCACCACTAGATGGGCTACACTTAGCGAACAACAGCTAATTCTTGGCCAAGTTAAAATATTTCTGAAGCCCTCTAAACAAAGCCTCGGTCCCAGTGGATAATTCACATTAGAGCAATGAAATGCTCAAATTCACACTTCCTGATTGGAGAGAGAGAAAGGGGGAGAGGGAGAGAGAGAGAGAGGATTAGTATTAGACTTCCAAAACGACCTTTATTTTCTCTTTTTCAGCTTCTCACCTCATCCTTTACAAAGTCTTCAAAAAAAAGCCGATCAGGTTAAATTTACAATAGGCCTATTCATCAACTTGCCGTTGCTCCATGCAGCATATGGAGTATTCCCTCTCTAAGAACAAAAATTCCTGGAAAAAACCAAAGACACCATCAGCAAATTTAAGTAACTAGAACAATCCCACAAGAGTCGGCAAAATGAATGTTAGTGCTTTTTGTAAGGAAAGTATTGAAAAGACTAGAGAGTAAAACTCAAACTCCATTTTAGACACGATAAAGGTGTATGATCAAGATGTCCTATGTTCACAGGGTGCAGAATTAGAAGTATCAAAGACAGTTTAAACCAAAGAGAACCCGGAGGACTTGAGTGAATCATTGTCATGCCAATAAAATTTACGTGCAACAAAGTCGGGACTTGCAGGATGAGAAAAACACTCTCAGCAATGACAGGTTAGGCCCACTATTCCCTAGTATCCCATGATACAGGAAGACCCAATATCCCGCGTCAAGTACTAGTATCAAAATTACCTGCAATTGTTGCTGACTAAACAGATGAAGGAGCCCTGTTTCAGGTGAAGTGATCAGTTCAATCAGATCATCATGGCTTTCAGGAGGGCCACCAGACTCCACGACCGACACCAAGACCTGCATTGCATGGAGAATGGTCTAATAAATTGAAAGACAAATGAGATAATCCGTGCATCCATTTTGGTATGTGTACTGAAAATGTCAAAAAATAAATAAATAAATAAGAAAGGGGATTTCTTCTTTGGGGAGAAAACACCACCTGCATGCATCGCAGAACGACTTCTGGTAGACAACACCTACGACACAGGCCCCGGACAATGTATGATGCTGGGCCTTCCAAAGAACCATCTTTGTTTGAATACCAAGCATCTAATCGGGAGATTTCCATGGTGACTCCAATCTGAAATCGAGCAAGCTCACCTGCAGTAAACAGTCATCACTCATCAGCAATTTGAAAATAAGTCAGCGCATCTGAAAATCTGGACCAAACTGTGTAGACTAAACTGATTTTCAGTTTTTCAAAGATTGGACTGATTTTGGATTAAATTTCAACCTTTCTTCACATAAATTATGCCTAAGACAGTATTAGAGCACTTATTTCGATACTTTACAGGAGCTTACCAAACAAAAGCTAAGAGAAAAAAGATACAGAGTATTCCTAGAATGACATCTACAATTAGATTAAAGAAAGTGTAAGCCAGTCTTTTAGTCATTGGATCAGGAAACCAAATCACACCATATAAGCCATCTGGTGTAATTCTATGTAGTTTTCCTCAGGTCTTTCATTCTACGAAGTTTTCCTAAATTTTCTCTTTCTGCAACAGCAAGTTCATCAGATCGCTCCACCTGTTATGCAACATAATCAAGTGGCTCCACTTTTCAATATTACTAAAGATAACTTTTGCCTTCCTTCACTTTCTGATGTCCGAAAATCTTAAAAAGGAAAACAGCTTCACTGACTCTCTTCAAGCAAATTCCATGACAATCAACCTCTTTCCCAAATGAGGAAACTCTAGACCCAAGCATCTTTAAAACATTGGATGAGTTTGCAACAATGCAACCACTCATTCGAAAACTTCAAGCTGGTCACCTGTGAAGTTACTCATTGTCCTCAAAATCATTCTAACCAGAGAGGAGGGAGGGTAAACCAAAATCATTTAACCCCTTAACCAAAATGAACTGATTATTTAGTCAAATCATATATCTACCTTCTGTTTGGTTCTCAGTTTTATGATTTTCTGGAGTATACACTTTCATATGCAAAGAGTAGAAATCATCCAATGCAGGTAGGAGTGAGGAAGAAGCTCAGGGTGGATTAAAGTTCCTGTTATCACAGATTGAATTGATTGGTTGGGAGGAAAGTCTGCAAACTGCAATGATTGACTCAGCAGGGTTTTTGGTAGAAAACTGAACCGAACCAGTTCGTTGACACCCCTATGTAGCGTGTTAGGAGTAAGTTTCACTACCAAGTTCCCAATTTCTTTTGACAAGCGATCTAATCATAAAAATAAACAAACTAAGAGCAAGTACAGAATCAAGGAAGAAAGCATTATGTGACAATTAAAGCTCATTTTATCAATGAAATTAATGTATCTGCCTATCGCATACCCAAAAGAGTTCAATCAAAGAAGTCGATCCTTAGCATTTCTCTCTGAGCTGAATTTAAAATGCATAATGCCATCATTGAGTTTCAATAAAAGATACAAATGAATATAAAAAGATGAAAATAGAAGGCCTTCCTATAACGGAACCCTAATTCAAACAACACAATGCTAAACAAGTTGATGGGTTGTCGTGCCTCTTAACTACAATTAAGATTAATTATCAAAAAGAGGAATGTGAAATTTTTTACCTTTTGCATCCTCCGTGCTCTCTCCCAGTCTTCTACCCCCATAAAATTGTTTGTGATATTCATCATAAATATCAACAGTTATCCGATTACTTTTTCTCATATGACAAAATGCAGAGCATCAAATTTGTAAGCAACCACACAATGTGGATCAGAGATAGACTAATTTCTTTTTGCAAATCTTAACATAGAATTTCCCATCCAGACCACCTCCTAATGAAAAATGGCAAGCCTTCATATAAAACCTGGCATATCCATATATCGACATGGCAAACCTGGCATATCCATATATCGACATGGCCCCTGAACTAGAACATATGAAAAAAAGATGTAATATGTTTATAACACCACTTACTCTGATTGCACCATATGCTAGCACATGGAATTTATTTTCAACAAACAGAACAACCAATCTGCTTCTTTGGCAGTCCAAGAATTCTTGTGAGCAAGCAAGAGACACAATCATTATCATCATCATCATCACATTGCTTCATCTTTCCCCGCATTATGTTGTCTCCAATGGTATTATTAGGGGGCAACTCATACCAATTAAAGAATGAAAAAGAGAAAAAAAGGAGCATAAACAATTGCCGTTATGGACTGTTTTCTCACCCTTAAAGCCAGCTGCCACCATACTAGCAAGTATGCCACCATCATTGAGCACATGGAATCCCAACCCGTCACCTTCAATGGCCAAGCACCTTAGGACAACCTCAATGCAGTACTTATCCTTGGATGAGATAGCAACATTTACCTGCCAATCACATTTAAAACCTCAGCAAAGGGAAAAGATATCTTCCAATTCAGCTCACAATGTCATGATCACTTTTATTCAATTGTGGATACAGTAATCACGCCAGGCTATTTCTTAGCTTTCTTCTACTAGACTTTGCTGCACTTATATACTTTAACCGAACAAGACCAACATTACTTCAGTGACTGCCATTTATCAAACTAATTACAGCTAACAACGCTCCCTACTATCCTATTAATTGTCCATACTTGGGAACCAATGACATAATGAACTGTTAGACTGAACCCACATCATACGTAAAGGTAGTTTCCACGTATAAAATCCAAGCTACATGCCGCCAGACGCCCAGGAAGAGTTATGACATTAGTAGACAAATGAAGAGGAAACTATGCTAGGCAAGGGACATGATTACTTAAAGCAGATATTTGAAGACGGCCAGGTAACATCGTTTATGTAGACCTACAGACATAACTTATAAGAAAATGGCATCGTGATTCGTTGTTTCTTTGTCAGTAATATCAAGCAATACTGGCCCATAAGGAAAAAAAGCAGAGCAATTATCATTAGTTCTGATTCACTAATGCAGTTAACAGCAACAGATTTGATGTAGAAGGAGAGTTACTCTTAAATTACTCGATCATCCAAAACATCTTGACCCTGCTTTTTCCACACATCTAAGTGTTGATCTTGAAAGTACCTCGAGAACTAACTAGTTCTATATTTAAAAAGAAATATTGTGAATTTCCAGGGGGAAATTGTGTAAGAATACACAAATCTCTCATCAGTAAGGAGAAGGAAACGGCAGGAAATTTTTTTGACCACTTTTGAGATTAAATTATCATTCCTAGCTTCACATCATATTCCGTAAGCACATAACTGACATAAATAAGGCATGTAAGGAACTGAAGAGAAATTTGATGAAAACAGACCATCGTACCATCAATTGTCGATCTAACACCACTTCCTCACTCACTGAAGAGTAAAGTGCGCTCATCAGCGTAGCACAAATTGTGGCATCTGGACACATGCATTCACCAGATGGAAGGCAGAGCATTGCAGATGCGTGCAACTCAAGGAAAATAGGTTCCACAGCCTCATACACGTTTTCTTCATGAGAAGTCAACCAAGGATGTTCTTTCCCTGCAGACAAATTGGGAAGTTCTAAGAATCAAACACAAATCAACTGTCATAAATTGTGTCTGCTTTTGGCATAAAGCATAATTACAGTAGCTGAACCCACTTAGTAATAATGAACGTGCTGACTGTAGGGCTTCTCTAGCTGCAGCAGAGGCTCTTTCCTTCTCCTCCTGCGAGAGTTCTACTGCAGAAACTTCTGCATTATCTTGTTCGATTTTAAGCCATTTACGATAAGTTGCATCACATGAGTAGTACCCACTCTGACAAATAAATGATACATAACCATCATAAGGAATATATCAATGGAACAAAAATCTATGAATTATGCCTACAAAACATACCCAGTCTTCGAATTCACTTAAATCCTCCGAGATGTCATAATTCTCAAGAGCCCCAAGATTCTCCGACAACTGCTTCAGAGGTTCAGCAAGGAAGCTAAGTAACTTATGAGCACCTATGGGCATTGCAGGCACTCTCCACAAGGAAATCAAGGCGAATTCCCTGAATAATATATTGCTACAAAAGAAAAAGAAAAATTAAACAAGAGTACCAAGAAACAGGAGAAACGAGACAACGATGAATAAGCCAAGCAATTGTGGTGACAATTCAAGTAAGACAGAAGGGTTCAACAGATGAATATATAAAAAAGAGGAAATGCAAAAGATGAAACAGTGTACAGAAATATCTAAAATATAAAAGGAAAGAAAAGAAGAACATTTGATTTCAAGTTACAAATACAACAAAATGTAAGTGATGAAAATCAAGCTATACTTACTTTTGATCATCGCGTACATAAGAACAAAGAAAAACCAGAAGGCCCAAAAGGATGTTACCTATGCATTAGAGCACGAAGCAGCAGCTTGACACTAACCACCTCAACGTCTGTAATGGTGGAAGGTGGAGTGAAGCAGAGCCACTGAATGACCATAGCCTTTTGAAGGCTCTCAAGGCGATGCTGCTCAGCTACGTCCAATGTATTATCATACTTTCTAACTTTGGTTTCTCTTGAACTTGACAGAACCCTATTCAAGTCAAAGTTCATCAAATTTCCAGTTATCAGCATAGAACCAGAAAGCAGCAGAACGAAATTAGTACCTCTCAATTATTTCTTCAAAACTTCCCTTTGAATTATTGCTGGGAGAAAAAGGCAAGTACTCTATAGCAGAAAGGAAGATCTTATACTTCACATGTACGCTGCAGGAAAATAAAGGAAATCAAACTCATAAACACGAAAACTGAAGCAGCTGACAAGCATATGAATATGGTCATCTTCGCACTCAGCACTGTACAACTGATGGAAGGACACTGCAATGGCATGAAGGAAGTGATCATTAAAGCATACTCTCTACAATTATTATGCCATTTAGGAGAATAAACTATGGTCTTCTCTACAGCATAGATGGTGAACCCTCAAACACCATGGCTCATGAAATTTGTCCCCAGGATTATCACATTTGGAATTATCAGGGAAATGTAAATCTAAGCATCTTATGCTAGCATGTGATAGGGGACCCACTTCCACCTAAAGTCATTAAGCGTTAACCAGAGTATGCTACATCCTTCCAACCTCATGTGGGACCCATATATGTATGTAAGAAGAGATTTTTTTTTTCGGTTGTTCTTTTTTTTTTTTGGGGGGGGAAGGAGGATTCAATGTGAGAGGAGAGAGTATACACCCAAAGCACCGACTAATTTCTCCAGTTCAACAGTTAATATCCATGCATGATAAGGACCAGATTTTAATTCGGTATGTAATTTTGCATGTTCAGGACATCTTCAAAGTTTCTATGTTTCCTCAAGTGCTGCTTTTATTCAAATGATATGTTTGACCTAATTTAAGTTCTACTTAAATTTTAGAATGCAAATACAAAAATGTGGGATGTCCTCACATTTGAAGGTGGTGAATTGAACAATCAAACCAACAGAAGTAAATTATACTGACAATATGATGGTCTTTAAAAGATTGCCACACAAAACCACACAAACAAAAAGAGAGATGAGAGAAGAAAGATTCAAAACAATTCTACAATTACAGACCTGCTGTTCACCCTAAGTTCCATCATGTGGGCAAAGAGGTCAATGCATCGGTGGCGGGCAAGCTGAGAAGCATAGATCCCAACCAATTCCTCATGCTGTTTTGAGAACAGAAACATCGCATACCTGAAAATGAACCCCGAACAGGCAAATGAATCATAGAATTGTTGCCTCCCATAACTTCACAAGAAAGTGATCAGTGCAAACTTCAAAATCATTGAAGAATTAGAAGGACGCTACAAAAACTGGACAACCATGCTAAAAAAATGGGGGATCTTCTAACATTGCAGAACTTTTGTAGAGCTTATGCAGCTAGAAATACAGGATGGCCATATAGGTATAATAGGTCAGTTGATACCCTCATGTCCTGAATAAACAACAAAATGAAAATGTCTGGCTGGCATTACTTAACTTTGAGAAGGGAGTATATGTTTTCCAACTCTAGAAGCGATTAGTCATGACTCACAACTAATAAAACGAGTAGCAGATATTGTTTTAGCAAGCACCTACAGGTTATAATCAATTGCAAATCATCGAATGAGCAACATATGATTACTAACTAACCCATTATGATACATGCTGAATGGTTCATTATGAAGGAGCATATTAGCCCCCAGATTTGCCTACATGAAGCATTAGACCAACAGTGAGAAATTACATAAATTCAGGGGTTATTAACAACCTGCGCTTTAGACCAACAAAAAAAAAGAAAAATGCAGCCTACAGAATTTGAAGTCCATATACTTTGTCAATCCTTTGAAAAACAGAGTTACTTAATGCAAGAAAAAGACTCACATGTGAAGAATGAAATCACCAACTGTCATAATCTTCTCCTTGAAGGAATCCTTAACTTCATCAGCAAGCAGATATCTTAGCACAAGTACTAAATGAGCTCCAAACCTAATCATCTGAGGATCTCCATGTGGCCTGAAAGAAGGAGAGGCCTTAAGGAATCTTTCACAGTAATTTGCTTCTCAGAACCCAGACATGGAGAGAGAGAGAGAGAGAGAGAGAGAGAGGGAGAGAGAGAGAGAGAGGGAGAGGAAACTTCATTACAACTCCTCTGTCAAATCACACTCAAGCCAAAAGATAGGCAATGAAGGATTTTAATTTATTCAAGTAAATCAGAAATGGATATAAGAGCAAATAAATTAAAAGAAAAAGAAAGAAAGAAAATCATCACAAGACAATGTGAAGTTAGAACAAGATGTCCAAAGCCAAATAAAGAGTACTACACAGAAGCAACTGAAGAGTCTAAACCCTCAAACAATCTTTTATTGCCTCCCTTTTAAATGCATCGCATGTGCAAGAGTGGTGCAGCACTCCAATACTCGTTAGAAACTCAGCCTCCTCCACAAGCCTCCCAACACTAGAAAGCTGGATGGCATGACTTGGCATAACCCACACCACCTTAGACAAACTAAGCCTATGAATCCAAAGCTGAAGAGCAAAGTCCCAAAGAAGAAAGAGATGATTAACATATTTCCCTAAATGCTTACACAAGCAACACCAATCCATGAATAGAAAATTCTGTTTCCTCAGATTCTCAATGGTAAGAATCTTATTCCAAGCTACCATCCAACCGATAAAAAAAATATTAAAAAAAAAAAGAAGACAAGATTATATATGATATTGTTCAAATATTATCCCACATCGATTAACAATGAGTTGTAAATTTTCTTTATATTCATGTGGTCTCTCTCCACCTATTAACTTAAACTTTTAGGTTAGACTTTCTAACATGATACCAGAGCTAGTTATCCCTTACGCAAAGGTTTATGGTAAAAAAATTCTCATTTATGTGCATAGTCAAAATTCCATGTGCAGCTCGTAATCCGACTTTCATGTGAAAGGGAGTGTTGAAATATTATCCCACATCAATTGACAACTGGTAGTAAATGCTCTCTATATTCATGTAGTTTCCCTTCACCTATTAGTTTAAGCTTTTGGGTTGAACTTTCTGATAGATATATAGGGCAGCCAAATTACTTTAGAGGGGAATGAATGAGGGGAGAAATTCCCCAAGAGAGAATAACATAATTTAACATTGAATTTCTTGTCATTAGCTGGGTGCCGCACCATCTTGTTATCCCTCAAACCATATATTTTCACAAGTTGAACAGTTACAATTGCTTGTTGACTCACCTTGACTCGGTTACCTACATTTTCTAACTTCCAAGATCTCTTCTAGTGGTTTCATCTTGTTGTTGGCCTCTTGAAGTGCAAAACCAAATGAAAACAGCCATACATTTATTGCTCAAATGTTAGGACTCGGCCTTTAAGTATGCATCATTACAAAACAAATAGAAGACGACCAGAAGTTATTTTTCTGGTTCAGGATGCACACATGCAGGGAGGGCGAGAGAGAGAGAGAGAGAGAGATGCAGGAGCATAACAGAAGATTTATTCTTGCTTTTACCGTTCACAGAATTTCGAGTTTCAGGGTCTTTACTTATGTTTCAGAGTCCTAGAAGTACTAGGTTTACTTCTTTAACGAGGCATCCTATCAATAATGGGTTTTATGCCTATTCATAAGTGCTGAAGGGTCGTTTTCAAGGGTATTTTCAATTATTGAGCAAAGTTTGTCTTCAAGATTTTTGTTTTTTCTTTTCTCTAGCTTGGACATCCACAAGACAACCTTTTAGATTGTAAGTTTCCTAGTGAATTGTTTGATTTACTTCTTCAATCCTGTTCTCGGTGTTAGATGTTATCGTGGTATACGAGCCAGGTTCCAATCTTTTTCATGGCTGCAAAAAGGATGGATTGTTGAGATGCAATGAACAATCGAATGACTTGCTTTAGAAGTGCAAACTCTATGTCAAGATCATGAAAGAGCCCAAGAAAGGGTGCCAGAAGGCGATCATGATCCCGATGTTATGTTTTCTTTCCACATGTAGTGGCACCATTAAGGGCATTGATACTGTGAGACTGGTACAAATAAGCTTGTTTTTCTTGCTTAATATAGTAATCTGGAGCTTTAGACTCATAAGATTTCCAATAGTTATTTAGCAAAGTTCATAAAACTTTACGATGATACAGTTTGAATGTACAATCCAATTTCATGGGGCCGGTTAAAAAAATATGTTCAACTATCCTGCTAGAAAAATAAAAAGAAAAACTGGGAAACCATGGTCATAGGGAGCCTCCAACCAGAAACTACTTTACATTTTAGTGAGTAGATGGGCATGAAAAAAGTAGCTAAGCATTTTCATCTCCTAATACCTGAAGATATTTTGATCATCTTCTGAAGGTGCTATCCATGACCAGATAAGATCCAGCAATTGGGGTACATTCCCTTCCATAAGTTTCATCTGTGAAAGCAAGTCATGCCAAGCTCAAATGAAGTAATAAACATTAAAATTATCACTGGAAGATCTAATTGAACTCTTAGTCAAACAATGTATGTTTCATGTTGTGTGGACAAATTGTCCAAAAGGATAAAAGTTGCCCACTTTAACTGTAACAGATTGTGTACCTTTGTACAAGAAAGGAAAATGAATGGAAATGTTATAATGATAATTTTCACAGTCGATGCGGTAAAGAAGCAATTATGCGCTTCATTCATGTGTCCATGACCATAATTAAGCCAAAGTGATTCTCCTGCCAAGATACTCACCTCAATTTGCCTTTGCTGCTCTTTGCATCCTCGCATAACGGCCTCATGGACAGCATCACTAAATTAGGCCGAAAGTGAGGTTTATCATATATTGAAAGAAATGATACTAACTTCCAAAGAAATTGAGTCTTGTTTAGTACCCCGAGTGAAGTTTCTGAAGAAGAGCAGAAAGATGTCGTGGCTGCTGGTTAAGAACTTGCAGCGGCCAATTTTCAGGCCCCGATGAAGACTGAGATGTGCCCTCGATTTGTTCAGGACTGCCATCAACCTCATCTCCATAACTCTTTGAATGAGTCATTCCACCAGGCTGCAAACGAGCAAGTTCCATATCGACCAGAACATCAAGCCAGGACTTGGCCATTGCCCAGCAAGCAGACTGTAATTGTGGTGGGCATACATCAGCCTTTCATGTGATAATTATTTCTGTTTATGATAAATGTACTATAATAAACAAAAGAAGGTAACCTATTCATGTATATAAGATGCACGTAATAGACAATGCTAAGCAAGGCCTAAAGAACAGAAAAACTGGAAAATTACTCCAGAAGCAAAATTCAAATCCCAGTCTGGCAAAGTGTCAAATACTCTCTTTCAATTAGTTGTAAGGTGCTTCTGATCCAACCATTCTTCTACTGTTTCCCCAAACCAGAGCTTGTGCATCATGCAAATCTTACAATTATATAAAGTAGGGTTTTCAAGATGCATGGTATTCACAATAGTCCACCGCATGAATTAGGTCAGGTATAGAAAAAGGTTGAATTTTCTTATTTTCTTTTCTTTGTTTCTCTCAATCCCTTTTCCTTTTTATTTGTCAATAGAGTTTTTCCTCTCCAAATTGACTTATATTTTCCAGGACAATGCCCTTTTGTGCCATAAACTACTAGACGAACTTTCATTGTTTAGAGGAAATGTCATGTTTTGTTTTTTAAATATTTTCAATGTTTAATTTTAAGCATGAAGCCAAGTGTTTACCCAAATCTATCCAGTACTTTCCATCTCATTATATTATTTGGTAAGCCTTTTGGGAAGCTTCATAGGTTCCTGATTTAGCAGGGAGGGACCAACCGAGAGCAGTTGACAGGATGAAGGATAAAAAAAAGTTTCACAGTTCTTGATTAAATCAGAACTAATTCGCACATATAGATTTGATATCACAATCTTTTATTGACAAAATAACTATTTTACATCTATGAACGAGTGAAAATTATGAAAAAATTGGGCAAAATGATCATTATGGCAAAGCTTCAATGAATATTAATAAAAACTTATGAAAAAGAATGGTACTCACCGCGAATAAGTTTTCAAGGGCGTGCTTGTTTAAGCCTATTAAAAGCAAAGAGTGCATTTTTTGCTTTCCCGCCAAAATTTAACATATTCTAATTTAAAAAAAACTACGAAAAGTTTATATGTGAAGGTAAGTCTCAACATTTATATGTCATAAAAGTTTCATACGTTTAGGGTTAAACAAAAAGTCAAAGGGTGTCTGCCACAAAATTTAGATTGAGTAAAATTAATGATAATCCAGACACGCCTTAAAGAACTTTCTTTTAAAACTCATGGCCTTCGCACAGATGCCAGCAAACACGCAACTCATTTCAGTGTTCTCCATAACAATGTCACCAATTGAACTTTAGAAATTGACCAAATTTCTGAAGCACCTTCACCATAATTATTTACAGATTTGAAGCTTTTCCACACATATAGCACCAGTTCACAATAAAATCACAAAGTTCTCAGGTTTTTACTTGTTAAAGTTCTTCCAGGCATGGTGTCTGAGGAGTTGCTGCTTTTGTCAAAGTCTTTGGGAGAACTTGATACAGAATTTATAACTTAATTTATAACTTTAGAATCCTTGCTCATTTGGATTTTGTGGAATTGACACTGAAGTCTGTAAAATATCCATGGAGTAATTAGACACAGGGAGCAAACCAATACATGGCCATGATGTCTCAAAGGTTCTATTCCTTTTTAATCTTTTGTATTTACATCATAAAACTGTTATCCAAGCAAATATGAATCGAGTCTGCAACAATTATTCCTATAAGCATCGGCTGGTACACCTTTCTGCCATGGACCTCATAATGGCTAGTCCATATTGCATCTTTAAAAATTGTCTCCTTCTCTACCATGAGCCCCAGGAAACAGAAATAATAATCCTAGCTGTAACTTGTCCATCATCTATCACTATGCCTCAAAGGCTAAATCTTGTGGCAGCATGCAAAAGATAATTCCTTGCCATATCTAACCTTTCCACATTGTCACAAGAAATGCTAACATATAATAGGAAAAGGCCAAAAACAGAACTTGAAGAAGTTAAAGAAATCAATATTAATCATATTGATTAGATGGAAAAGACGAACCTCCCAGTCTGTACATATTGGAAGCAAGCACCTCAAATTGCTACACTGGGCTGCATACACAGCAGCTTCGAATTTGCAACCATCTTTCTCAGCAATCCTCTTTAAAGTACCATGCACAAAAACACATATGTAAGACTACAAAAGCCAAACACCAGAGAGAATCATCAAACATCCAAAAACCTGAAGAACCCCAAGTCTCAGTAATAATCCTAACGCTATTGAATGAAGATGTCTGCAGCTATTCATAGTGAATACCACAAAAAGATGAGATTAACATATATATGCAGATCGTTGAATTAATACACCTTAAACAGAGTTGCATTTTCGGCACGAAGCTGCATATTAATATTAAAATGTTGATGTAAGGAGTCAAGTATGTGCAGAATTTATCATTAGAACCCCACCTCTGATGCGCAATAGGATGCCCATTTCCAGAGGCGCCACTGGTGTCCAATGCCATTTTCCAACTCAATTGCTTGTAGAGTCCGATTTTTTCCGTTCTTTACCAGGGCTTCACAGGAAGGAAATAGATCCAACCCTCCAAATGGACGAAGAGTTGCTGCTCTCCATGGCTGCCATGCCATAACAAATTATGCTTCATAAGAACATTAAAATACTGGTTGATTTTGCAATTGCATCTTTTTGTAACTCAACACACCTGTCCAGCAGACCGACAAATGTCACAAGCCTCATCGACTCTCCCAGCCCTTAATAAAGTCCATACATCTTCCAATAGCAAATTATCTTGTTTCTGTAAGGAAATATTGAAAGTTCTGGTTTAATTCCCACAAGTTTAAGGATCCTAAACAGGTATATGTTCAAGATAACAGTATCCACCCAACAATAGGAAAAATAGGAAAGACATGCAACTATTGACAGAATGATTGCAAGAAAAGCTTCATACACAACATTACTTTCACTTAATTAGAACTAGGCTTCAGCTTCGAGTCAGGCGTAGATAAGGCAGCACCAGAAACTATATGAAGTGATGATAAAAGTCCTGGCAGTACCAAAACAGGTATCATTCTTCTTCATAATAATTAGTCTTTTAAAGTTTTTAAGTAGGTATTTTAAAATCCATCAATTAACATCAACTTCATGGACACAAATATTTTTCCGAAAACCCATAGTTAATAAGCGGCGTCACGTGCTCTGCAGCACGTAAGCAATAAAATGAAGTCTGGAGAAAGTAAATAGCATCTGTCTTTGCTGGCAAGATGGACAATTTTCCCCCCAGATGGGGATTGGAAAATCAACAATATATCTGCTTTGTAGTGCCTTTCCTATCTTTGTGTGAAGAAACGAGGTAGAACAGAGATAACTACCAATGCAAACAACATTCTTTACGCAAATCAAGTACAACCTATATGTTTTTGAGGAGGAATGACAACAAGCTCTCAATCAGAATGAGTATTTTACTCAGATGCTGAAGACGGAAAAACTGTGAATTCTAGCCTTCTTGGCTATTGGAAGAGATGCATGCTGTAATATCCTTAAAATCCTTGAAAAGAGGGATTATATCTCATCGTATCCATCAGGATTCAGCTACATTTCTCAACCTTAATAGATGCGGACAAAGAACCTCTCTCTATCACAAATGCCCATCACAAAGAAGATAAATTTCTTACAAGTATTCTTCTTTCCTCCATCATCTTATCCCCTTTTTTTAAGTTTCGTTCACATGACCCCCAAAAAAATACAATAGAAGGGCACTAGCAAATGCATTTTATCATTTTTATAGTAAGGCATGCAAATCAGAAACAAAGACGAGTATGGTGAACATAGATGCACAAGCTTCATTAAGAATGAATCATCTAAAGGCTTCTAAGCAGGCTGGGGGCAACAAGGGAAAATGTTATGAAATATAACCAAATTTGAAGGGGGAACACAGGCTTCAAACAGCAATTTGGTCAATATTTCGTTGGTAACCAATGCTATGATTGGAATGTTACAGTAGGTATCTGTTTACTAGAACTATGAGGCAAGAGAAATACTTTGTCATCAGGCAGCTGATGTGCATGTTCACGTGTTGGAGCATCAAAATCCAAGTGATGAACAGTGTCTGTATCAGAACGACCCTTCTTCAGAAACCTCTGAGTGTGATGCCAGATTCCAGAGCTGGGTAGGTAGGTTCCAACATGAGATCCTCGCACCTGAAATGACAGATAAATTCAATGGGAGCCCCAGTACAAAACTCATGCCATCTATCAGTAAGTAAACCTATAATATTTGGCCAGCACAGAAGCATAGCAATATCAGAACCTAGAGGGATACAAGCATGACACTCAGCATTATAGATCAACTTGTGGATTTTTTTTCTCAAATTGCATACCAAAAGCAGACCTCCACATTTAGTTGGATTACCAATTAGAGAAGGATTGCAGGCATTCTGCTTCCTCCTTTTTAGTAATTTCTTTGCCTTTTTTCTGATGATAGATAAAAGGTACAACTATTGGGCACCAAGGAGTGCAAACCCACATAACAAAAGAGCCCGAAAAACTAAAGCCATATCCAGAACAGCTCTCAAAACCAAAAGGATTTTTTAGCATCTAAACCAGAATATTAATAGAAAGACAATAAAATACATGTGTATTTTCTGATAAATACAATAGATTCACTAAGTGGTACCAAGAAGGCAGCAGCCCCACAAAAAATGGCTTCTAAAGCAAAGCCTTTCAAGTACAAAAACTAAACACCACATTGTGTCACAATCATTCTAGAAACTCATGTATATAAGTATCTAACCACCTTCTTCACCCTTCCACTTCCCTATACCAAAGATGAACAACATAACACTGAAACTCTATGAATTTTACTATGAAGATTCTTCTCCTTCTAAGCTCTCCTTGTTTCTTCCGGTCTAAATATGCAAAAGAACAGCACGATGTCCATTTTTAGGTATTTTCCTTTTGCTGTACGCTAATTACACCTTGTCATGACTATGATCCTGTTCCTGCTTGACCTTCTTCTCAAGGCCATTTTCATCACAATGATTTAAAAAATGAAAAAAGAAAAGCAAGCAACCGATATTATCAGAACAGAGATCAACCATCCACCAAATTATGGCATAACTAGAAGATATAACTCCCACATTGTCAAAACCCGAAGTCAACTACAGTTGACCTTATGGGTCCAGCGACCTTTGGTGTAATCTTTTATGGGAGAAATGGTTTAGTACATAACCATAAAAAAGTTCATTTTTATAATTTATTAGGTGATTGACACAATCCTGTCGACAAAAATACAAAAAACTGTGGTCCCACTGGAACTGACAGGCACCAAATTGTAAGAAACAACACTGCCACACAGAAAAGAGATTCTGGTGAAGCACAGGTGATATTTGTCAAATATTCTGAACAACAAATCACACTTTACAACATGATTTGAATTCCCTCATAAAAGAAATAAGTGAATAGAGTTATGCCTTGCTTTCCAAATCAAGCGCTTTGGAAGCTAGTCCCTCTAACCACTGAACAACCCGGAGGCACAACTGTGCTGTATGGTCATTAGAAACAAATTGACAAGCCTCCAAATGTGATGTAGTTGGATACTGTAGTAAACAAGAGAGAGGTGTTATTAGAATAAGGAAAGTACTATACTCGACTCTGAAGTCATTTTGTAAACATCAAAAGATAACTGTTGAGACAACAAGATGCATTACCACATATACATCTTTTGGGATGTCTTCATTCCCTGTATAGGAAAAAGAAATTGTTAGAAGCACATGCACGTGGACAGAGCTTCAGTAGGAGAGGGGCAACTTGGCAGGGATATTATACATGAAATATTCACATAACAACAGGCTAGACAAATACTTACAGGTCACTGGGGAAATAGTAAATTCAAAAGATTAGGGTACCTCTCTAATTCTAGAGGAATGTCAGATTTTCGTTTTCAGCGAAAATATTTTAGGAAAATGTTTTCTTGTTTCCAAACTGTCTTTCTGTTCTTCCTTTTCTTTCACAACTCTACAAGCTGATTTACCCCTCTTGCAAGACTTGGTCTTCTAGGTCCAATGCTTGATCTTGTGCTTTTTGGAACTTTCAAATCATCCAATTACTTGTAACTGCGTTCATTTTGATTATATTAGAACTTCAAAAAGTTTGGAGCACAAATTTCGTACATTGTTTATACTCTCTATAAGTCATCTTTCTCGTACTTTCTGTTCCGACATTGGCAAGAAATGTTTAAACAAGAATTTTTCAAGAATTCCCAATTCTTTCCTCATATATAATTGGAAACTTCATAAACCATTTTATAAAATGATAAAAGACATATCCTAGCAGTTTTTTGTTTCCACAAAGAATTTTAAAGAAAAAAAGAACCAAATAGATCCTTAAGAAATTTTCATCCCCATCCTTGACCTTAACCTACCATTCAAATATATATTTATCAAACTTGATCCTGGTCTCAATCCACAAAATCAATTTCGGATTCACTAACCGACCCATAAAAAGATTATTAAACAGTGACCCTATAGAGGATCCAAGAACAATTTCTAATTCATCACATGGATAAATGCAAAAGTTACAGCACATTTTTTATGTCCAGGTAGTTATATGTAAAATATCAACAGAAGAAAAATATTGTAACATCTCAAATGATCTCATTATCATATGAAACTTCACAAAACTTGCCACGCACAACGAATATCAAGCTAATTTCACAATACTAGATTTAATAGATTAAACTGTCAAAGAAATATTCCAGCATATATTTAAATTCAATAGGTCAGAGATCTATTTCCTTTTCCATATAGATACCACAGGAGAGACCATGAAGCAGCCTCATCAAGCAAGAATTGAGCCTTTTGTCTCATTAACTTGTCCTCCACAATACGATGCTTCATATTGGAACCATACCTTTTAAAGCAAAAGGAGTAAAATGAGAATCACGCCATGCAAGGGTTAAGAAGAGTACTACTTCAACAAGGCAATAGTAATCGTGCAGTGAACTTGCTAGTCCATGCCCACATTGCCAAAATCCCACAGAAAGAGTTATTAAGTACTGTATTATTCATCTGATGTAATATACCTGATTGACTCTGAAACATTCCTACAAGATGACTCAAATCGTAGTATTAGATCAGGTATAGACATCAGCCCTGCAAAATGATAAAAAGTAAGACTCCACAAAGCATACTATTGAAAGTTTCACATTTAAGTCTGCCAAATTGCATAACACTGCAGATTTAGATATAGGTGTCGAGAACAGGTGCATGCCCACAATACCATACTATTTATGCACTCGTGAACTTCAGCTTAAAAAGAAGAGACAAAAACATATATAAACACACGAGCTCTCACACACATAAACTCACCTGCACACCCGCAAATGCAACACAGAGAGATCAATTACATGACACCTATGTTAAGCTCACGAAAGAGATTAGAAGCAGTGCATACACAGATTTTGAGTATATCGATATTGAAGTTAAGCGTCTTTTGTTGATTTACATTCTCCAAAGGGACCATAATATCCTCATAAAAGCTTCCCTCAACTTTCATTTAACCTTGCAAGAACAAATAGTTTCTGTGGTGAGCATGTCTTCAATGTCCTCTCTTCACTTAAAAACTTACTTATCCTCTCTGTATGTCGACTCATGTCTATTACTCATTAATACACTCTCTCTAATAAAAGTTGCAGGTATCTGTGCTGAAAAGAAAAACTACAGTCTCTTTATTGACAACACAGCCCATCCATATTTAAAATGGACTTGTTCTAAGACAATAACAAACAAGTCAAACATCAGGCCCGCTAGTCTGATGCGCATAATCTAAGTTAGAACAGATTTTGGAGAAGCTTAAATGGAGAGGGAAAAAGAAAAAGAAAAACAGCACCTGCATCTTTATAGATAAAAACTCCTTGAAAGGATACCAAGCAGGAACCTTTAACAATCATATAGGAAACAGATATAACAGCTGCAACATCTTATAATCCTCTATCACAGCAATTTAAACCATCACACATGACTATTCTAAGTAACAGAATGCATCACAGTTAGAACTTAAGATCGAGGCACGTGCTCATATTTCATCTCAAATTCAAATTTCCATGAAGAAGTTTTCCATACTTTCCATGATATCAGTGCAAATAATGCATATGTGAAAGTGACAACATAAATCAATTATGAGATTAGAGAGATAAACATCTATTCAATTTATCTTTACATGCTAACATTTAATCTACTTAGAACACCTTGAATAGCAGAATCCAGGAGAGAAGCGAATAAAGAGAACGTCGTCTCTCCACTGTCCGATGATGACTCATCCTCCTGCTTACAAGCTTTCAGCGAATAGCTTCCAGCTCTTCGGAACGAATCAAAACCCATCTCAGCCTCTAACTTCCCATGACCCTCGATGGAGTATCTTCTCTTGGAAGAAGATTGGGTCCTCGCAGGCGTTCCCTCTGCATAATCAGCGTCGAAGCCCAAGGCTTCTTGCTTGATGTCTTCAAGAAGAAGTGCGGCATTTGTCGGGCTGTGGATGCGCGGTCCATCATACAACACGCTACCCTGCCTCACCATCGATCCTGAACGTTTCTGGGGCGATATGTTGGAAGTCGACGACTGTCCTCTCCTGAGCATGCAACAACACGATTCAATCCTAACCACACATACGTTGCCAAGATAAAATCAACATTTACCGACACCTAATGAGCACTCAAGACTCGAATCAGGCAATGCATAGTAGAGATGGCGGGCTGTAGAACTACAACACGACCACAATGGTGCCAAGAGGCTGCCGATTCGCAAACTTCCATCCACCTTACGATAGCCGAACCATCATTCCCCTCCGATTCCAGCTAATCTCGAAAACCCATGGAGCACAAGATGATCGGAGAAAATGCAAAGTGAAAGGGGATGCATCGATTTACCCGTATCGTCGGAATTGCTCTCTAATTGTGAGATCCTCCGGGTCGAAGTAGCTTGGAGATGCATCCATCTCGTCCTCCATGGCAGCTCCGGGCTTGAAGCTCGCGGTGTCGATCACGGTGAAGAAGAAGAAGCAACAGCTCGGAGCTGACCCCTTAAACCCTAATTCTCCATGCGCGGGAAATGAAAGAAGGATGGCAGCCGGACCGGGCTCGGTTGGGTTGCTTCGGGTCTCGACCCGACTCCGGACGAGACCCTCCATAGCCGGCCGGTCCGGGCGTCTGGCAATCGGCCCGGCCCGAACATCCAGAGACTTTCGGCCCCAAATAGTGCATTTCAGGCCGGGCCGACGAAAGCCCGATACTTTCCTTTTTTCTTTTTCCAATTTTTTCCAAGTAAAAAGAGCAGCAAAAAAGACAACCAATAAATTCTCTTATATCAATCTCACAACTAATTTCAAATGTACAACTCAAGTTTTAGAGAACAAATCTTTACAATTTCAAAATAAAATGAAAAAATTTAGAGAAAAGCTCTTGCAAAAGACTCGTGAGCAATTGAGCATTTCTGTCTTTTCTTTGTTTCAAAAATCTTCTATGATATCTTGAAGAATAGACGAAATTATTTATTTCCCATTACCAATTCATAGATGTGTATGTTTTAGGCAATGTTAGTATGGGGAATACTTTGTCACTATTAACGGCATTTGAAGTTTATAGTGGAAGGACACCTAAAAACAGGGTGGACCTTAAAAGTGGGTTAACCAATTTAGAAGAATAAAGTGTACGCAAAGGCTTGAAGAGATGTTGGTAAGCTAAGGGTGCGTTTGGTAACGTTTCTGTTTAAAAATTATTCTATGGAATAAAAATAGAAAAAAACTATTTCTGTTCCGAGAATCAATTTTTGAATAGAAAAACACATTTGGTAAATTTATTCATAGAATAGAAAAAGAACCGAAACACGTTTGGTATTCTATTTCTTTTAATTTTTTAATATTTTTTTCTTTTTTCTTCCTTTTGGTCGGTCGCCGGCTTGGAGGCCGGCGACCAGCCAACGAGGGCCGACGGCCTCGCCTTGGCTGGGCGAGCTCGGCCTTGCTTGGCCATCGCCATGCGATGGCGACTAGCGGTGGCTCGATGAGGCCAAGCCTCGTTGGTGGCTGGGCAAGCTCGCCGGGAGCCGAGCAATGCTCGCGAGGTCATTGGCTCTCGACGGCCGGTTGCCGACCATAGCTGAGGCCGATGACCGGCCAAAGAAAAAAGAAAAAGAAAAGAAGAATAAAAGAAATGAAGAAAAAAATAGGATAGAGAAAATTTATTTCTTGGAAGTGTTTCAAGAACAAGAAATAAGTTTTTCTTGTTTCTTGTTTTTGTTCCAAATTTGTTCTCGAGGACAAAAAAAATAAATTTGGAAAAAAAAACGCAAACAAATGTGTTTCGTTGTTTTTTTATTCCCCAAAACAAAAAAAACAGAAATTATGTTCATGACAAAAAAAAAAAAAAAAAAAAAAAAGGAACAAAAACAAACAGGGCCTAAACAACTGGGTGAACTTTTGATCGCCGATATACTCAAGAAGACCAATGATTAGCGGTTCATAAGTCTTTTCAGCGAGTAGCTAGGATAGACCCATACCATTCAACGAATGTGAGGTATCTATATAATCTCCATACCATGATCGATTATGTTTATTCCATTATAAAAATAAAATAAAATAATGAGTCTCTTTAATATCTTTTGATCAATTTAGAGAATATCATTAATTCAAATCAAATAATGATCTAGCACTCAGAAAACTATTGGATTTTCTACTTTCTATTTTGGGAAAATTTTAAATAAAGGTCTGAAATGGAGCCATTTTTCTCAAAAAATTACTAGGTAGCTAGTGTCTCAAATAAAGACCCGAAGTGACTAATTCAATCTCAAATAAAAGCCCAAAATTCCAATGTTATTCATCTCAGGGGTATTTTTGTCCAAAAAAATTTCTTCATATTTTTTCCTTTCTTCGTCTTCCTCACACATCCTCCTTCACTCTTTGCAATGCCAATGGCTCCTTTCAATAATCCCTAATATGGAGACACCCATTCACGCTCTTTCATTGTCATTGAAACAACTCTTCTCCTTAACCAATACCTCATCCTCAGATTGATCATCAATCCATCTCATATCATTAATTGCAGAAAATGTTGTATTCAATTGCCCCATTGCCGCATAAGTCCTATTCAAGCTCTTGACCTCATCGACCACTGCCCTCCAAAGAAATTCTAGTATCTTCCTTTTCAGATGGAGGTTGATTCAAGCCTTATGTTGAGCATGAGCGAGTGGAGATCTAATGCATCTTGAGGAACTAATGATTTTATTGTTTGAGAAGGCAGCTATTGGCAAATAACTCCAACCTAACTTCTCGTCACCAAGATCAATGATAGTCTACATGACAACGTGAAGCTCACGAGCTTACTAGTGGGAAGCCTAATTTAGAGCGAAGGAGGAGGTGTAAGGAAGATGAAGAAAGAAAAAAATTATTAATTAAGAAATGTTTTTAGACAAAAATACCCTTGGCTATGAATGGGATTGGAACTTTGAGTCCTTATTTAAAACGAATGGTGCGTTTAATAACTATTCTAATCAAAAATGATAATTTTTTTTTATTATGCTCCCATGAATAATTTCTAAGCATTTAAAGGCATATGATAACTGTCCAAATTTCTATTTCCTGAATAAAATTGCATTTGGTAATGTCTTCAAAATTTCTAACCCAAACCATTTTTAAATTTTTTTAATAATTTAATTATTTTTTCTTTTCTTTTTCTTCTTCTTCAAGCTTAGGTTGACGACCTCATCGGGCATTATCGGCCCTTGTTGAGGCCATGCCTCATCGCCCAAGCCTCATTGATAGCTAGGTGAGGCTTGGCCTAGCCTCGCCCAACCAAGCGAGGCTCGTTGATGGTTGGGGGACATCTGGCCTGCCTAGCCAATGGCTTGGGAAGCCTCCAGTGAGCTTATCGAACCTCACCCAACCAGTTGCTAGCGATCGGTGGAGGTGGACAGTGGTAGTAGCAAAGACTGACCATGGCGGTGGTGGAAGAAGAAGAGAGAAGAAGGAAGAAGAACAAGAATAAAAGAAGAAGAGAAGAGAGAAAAATAAATTTAACTTTGCTTGATTGTAAAATTGTTCTCGAGAATAAAGAAGTAACTTTTTCTTACTCATTGATTCTATTCCAAATCTATTCTCAAGAACAAAAAGATTATCAAACGGATTTCTATTTGGAATTAACTCCCGAGAACAAAAAAAATAGAATTTGTTATTGTTTGACAAGTTGCCAAAAGCGCCTTTAATTAGCCACTTCGGATTTTTATTTAAAATAATATTCACTTTATATTCTTTTTTTTGAGAAAAGGGTTCCACTTCGGATTCTTTTTTAAAATTTTTCTCTTCTATTTTTAGTATGATACTCCACCTCCACATTGATCTAGCACTCCATGGGACCATATCTCTAAAATATAGTCAAAGTCACGTGAATCTCGTTTCGGTCGGCATCAACTCTCAACTAACTTGGCTTTGCCCTTTTTTGCAACCGATTTGTCCCCTCTTCCCAAAAGATTGATATTTCTTATGATTTTCTAAATTATTAATCCAGTCTCAACTCTCAACTTTCATAGTTTCGTCTTTTTTTCTTCAGTTTGGTAGGACGGATCATTCTATTTGGTCATATACTAGTTTATCGACTTTTGCAAATTTATTATTAAAGACATTGTTTATTTCGCAAGAAATGAAAATTTTAAAAATATTTTTTTTTGAAATGATCATTCATATCGTTTAGAAAAAAGATTGAATAATTTTTTCATGATCCATGAAATTGTTTAGATATAAATTATTGTCAATAAAGTAAACATTTTTAATTACTTATTATTTTAAATGATATGAATGATCATTTTTAGGAAAATATTTTTCAAATTTTTTTATTTTTTGCAAAACAAACTGACCATAATAGTTTATGAATTTACATGACAACTCTTATTTCAAAGCAACATCCTCGGTAAAATTCAATAAGATGAAAATCTTCAAAGATATCTTGATAAGCGAGATAAGCATATGTGAGGAAACACTTTGGGTCAGTTCGATAATCATTCTAATCCTGAGGAAAATTTCTGTTTAAAAATAGTTTTTTATGATTTTATTTCCTAGATAAGTTTCTAAGCATTCGAATACAATTAGTAACTATATAAAACTTTTATTCTCGAAATAGAAAAAGAACATAAATGTGCTTGGTACAACTCTATGTTGTAGAATTTAATTTAATTTTTAAATAATTTTTTGAGAATTTTCTTTTTTTTTTTTTCTCTTCTCTTTTCTTCTTTTTCCTCCTTTAGTCGATCATCAACCTTCTTGATTTTGTTTTAAATCTATTCCCATAAACAGATTTGTTTGTGAGAGTATAAAAATTAGTTGACATTATCAAACGGAATTCTATTTTTTTTTTTGTCTCGAGAAACAAAAGAAAAGAAATAGCTAAGAATTAGCCGATTACCACATGGGCCTTTGCGGCTTTTTTTCCCTTCACCTCCTCCCGAAACCCTCTCCCCCAAAAAAAAGATAAGACAAAAAAGGTAAAGAAATGTAAGGTCTCTCGTTTTAGACTATGGCAACCGAATTTCAAAAAACAAAGCAAAATTGTAGATCATGAACTATCCTCGCACGAAATGGGAAAGAGGCCATAAAGACATGATGAAGCTTGTGAATGCTGCCCGGTTTTAAAAGAGTCGATTCCTTCTAAACTTTACACACTAGAGATAAGCCCGTGCCGTTGAAAACGTCAATTTCATCTAATATTTTAATGCAAAACAGATTCCCATTAATAGAAATACTATATAGTTAATACATAAATTTGTGTAGCAAGTAGTTTTAATCATTGGAATATATGTTCTTGACCTTTTAAATTTAAACTTTGTCTCATTACAAATATGAGAATAAATTAGTTTTTTTTCTTCTTTTTTTCAGCCAAGAAAATGACTTGCCATCTCAAAATGTCATCATCGGCGCATTTTGTATTGACAGAAAATTTACTTAATTAAAAAGGAGTCACATGGTTAAACATAACTTAGTTTATTCTTTGAGAATGAGACATGATGATAAAGCTTACGAATGTAAATGGTAGGTTCCTTGTTTTGCTCTTTTAAATCATATTCTATCACATCAATCATAGTTCAATGCTAAGTAATGGTGCATATTTAAATTCAATCAATCTTCTTTTGTAACGGTGTTTCTATTGTACCCATATCTATGTATTTTCAATTTCGTTCTCTACATGATAGAACATGTTCACAAGAATTATAGATGTTTGTGCAAATGGTTTGGTCTTTCGGCTGTCTTCTTTGGCGATTGTTTAGGTAGCGACATTCTCTTTGTTATATCCATTTGTCATGGATTTGCATAGAAAATTCTCTATACCTAACTTTGAAACTTGTATCCATGTTTGTTTGTCTTTTTTCTCTTCAGTAGCCGGCTTTTCTTACTTTCTGAAAAATGGTAATGGTGATAAATTTTTTTTTAAAAAAAGGAGGTGAACGTGGTGAAGTAACTTGTGGACCGAAAGAGACAAAAAGATAGGTTTCTTGTTTTGCACTTTTAAATCATATTCTATCACGTCAATCATAGTTCAATGCTAAGTAATGGTGCATATTTAAATTAAATCAATCATCTTTTGTAAAGGCGTTTCTATTGTACTTGTATCTATGTATTTTCAATTTTATTCTCTACATGATAGAACATGTTCACAAGAATCAATAGATGTTCATGCAAGCAGTTTGGTCTTTCGACTGTCTTTTTTGGCGATTGTTTAGATAGTGACCTTCTCTTTGTTATATCCATTTGTCATGGACTTGCATAGGGGTTAAAAAATTCTCTATACCTAACTTTGAAACTTATATCTACGTTTGTTTGTCTTTTGGCTCTTGAAAAGCCAACTAAATTATTGCCAATAAAGGAAATACTTTTTATTACTTATTATTTTAATTGACACATATGATCATTTTCAGGAAGATATTTTTCAAATCGTTCATTTTCCACAAAAGAAACTGACCATAATGTTTTATGAATTTACATGATAGCTCTTATTTTGAAGCAATATTCTTGACAAAATTCGATAAGATTAAAATCTTAAAAGATATCTAATTTTTTTTTTTGCTTAAAAATAGTTTTTCCTAATTTTATTTCTTAAATGAGTTTCTAAGTATTCAAATATGCTTGATAATTGTATAAAATTTCTATTTCCAAAATAGAAAAATAATAGAAATGCATTATGTATGACCCTCAATTTTTTTATTCTTTTTGTATTGTAGAATTTCTTTTTATTTTTTTATAATTTTGTGAGATTTTTCTTTTCTTTTTTTTTTCCTCTTCTTTTACTTCTTTTCCTCCTTTAACCAGTTATCAGCCTTTTTGATTTTGTTCCAAATCTATTTCATGAACAAATTTGCTCCTAAGAGCGGAAAAATTAGCTAAAGCCGTTAAATGATTTCCTATTCTTTTTTTTTTTCTTATCCAAGAAATAAAAGACCATCAATAATCAAGAATTGGCTGACTGGCAAATAGGTCCTTTGCAGTTTTTTTGTCTCACGTTCTCCTGAAAAAGCTTCCCAAAAATACGAAAAATATAAAGAAATCGAGGTTTCTCGTTTTAGGGGAAAATTACCAAAAAAGTCCTAAACCTATTGTAATTGTGCCAATTCAATCTTGAACTTATTTTTTTGACCAATTGATTCTTAAACCTTTTACAATTATTCCCAATCAGTCCATCTGGCCAAAGATGGCCGGCCGACACCAACGTGGCAGCCTCTTGGCACCGGTGACATTTTTTTTTATTAATATTTAATTTTAAAAAATATTTTATTAATTTTTTTCTCTTTTTTTCCCCTCTCCCTCCTTCCTCCTCCTCTCCTCGTACTTCCCTTGGCTTCGGCGACTGGCCAGAGGGGAGGGCTGGCCGGTTGTCGGACTGAGGCGATCGGTGGGGCGAGCCCTCGCCAAATTCGGCAAGGGGGGCCTTGCCGTCATCGGGTTTGGCAAGGTGAGCCTCGCCTAATCTAGTGAGGGCTCACCTCGCTAGTCGGCGTGCGCCCGGCCGACGGCGGGGCAAGCCCTCGTCGGATCTGGTGAGGGCTCGCTTCGCCATCGCGGCACGAGGCGAGCCCTCGCTAGAGCGGCAGCCTCGAAGGCCTCGCGTGACCCACATCGCCTCCTCCTCCTTGACCCGTCGCCCTTGTCGCGGTCGCGGTCATCGTCGCCGCCGCCGTCGCCTTATTAGGGTTCATTGATGTCGACACTACAGCCACCATTACGCATGGTGGAAGTTGACCCCTGGAATCACATGTGGGGGGGGAGAGAAACCGCGGCTCCCTGCAAATCGGAGAGGGCTCACCTCGCCCGACGACCGCGAAGGGAGCCCTCACTAGATCTGGCGGGGGCTCACCCCGTTGTCGTTGGGTGCGCGTTGACTGGTGAGGCGAGCGCTCGCCATATCGGGCGGGGCTCCCCTCGCTAGACTTGGCGACGGCGAGGTCCCCCTAGCTGGATCGGCAAGGGCTCGCCCCGCTAGTCGCCTCAATTCAGCGACCAGCCAACCCTACCCTTTGGCCGGTCGCCGGAGCCAAGGGAAGAGGGAGGAGAGGAGGCGGAAGGAGGGAGAGGGAAAAAAAAAGATAAAAAAAGTTAATAAAATATTTTAAAATAAATTATTATTAAAAAAATGTTGCCGCCGCCGACCGGCTGCCACGTTAGTGTCGGCTGGCCATTTTTGACCAGATAGACTGATCGGGAAGAATTGTAAAAAGTTTTTTTTTTTTTTGGTAAAGAGAATTGTAAAAAGTTTAGAACTCAATTGGTCAAAAAAATAAATTTATGACTGAAATATCACAATTACAATAGATTTAAGACTTTTTGATAAATTTCCCTCGTTTTAGACTATGATGACTGAATTGCAAAGAACAAACCAAAATTGTAGATCATAACCTATCCTCGCACGAAATAAAAAAGAGGCCATAAAAGTATGATGAAGCTTCTAAATGCCGCCCGGATTTAAAAGAGTTGATTCCTTCTTAACTTTATACACTAGAGAGATAAGGCCGCGCTGTGCACCTTGCTTGGGTATCAAAACGTCAATTTCATTTAATATTTTTATGGAAAAAAGATTCACATTAATAGAATTACTTTATACTTAATATAACGTACATGAATTGGTGTAAAACTTTGTCTCGTTGCAAATATGAGAATAAATCTTTTTTTTTTTCTGCCAAGAAAATGACTTGTCATCTCAAAATGTCATCATCAACGCATTTTGTAGTGACAGAAAATTTACTTAACTAAAAAGGAGTTACGTGATTATATATAAATTACTTTATTCTATGAGAATGAGACATAATAACGAAGCTTACGAACGTAAATGGTAGGTTTCTTGTTTTGCTTTTAACTCTTATTCAATCACGTCAGTCATACTTCAATGCTAAATAATGATGCATATTTAAATTCAATCAATCTTCTTTTGTAAAGGTATTTCTTTGTACTCATATATATATATTTTCAATTTTATTCTCCATGTTATAGAATGTGTTCACAATTTAATAGATGCTCATGCGTACGGTTTGGTAGACTGTCTTCTTTGGCGATTGTTTAGGTAATGACCTTCTTTTTGTTATATCCATTTGTCATGGACTCGCACAGGGGTTAAAAAAATTCTCTATACTTAACTTTGAAAGTTGTATTTACGTTTGTTTGTCCTTTGGCTCTTCAATAGCCGACTTTTCTTACTTTTCGAAAAATAAAAATGGCAATAAAGGGGAAAAAAAAAGGTGAACACGGCGAATTAACTTGTGGACTGAAAGAGAAAAAAACGTGATGAACTACCTCAAGGTAATAAAGAAAGTATCAAGAAAATGTTATTGCCTTGCCGATTGTTGTACATCTCAATTTTGATCTAGGCCTAACCCCAAATTTCCAAGAGGTCTTTTAGGATATGTCGTAACATTGAAAATGAAATTTCTAGTGTTTGTCTTTGAAGTATGGCCGGTTAATGTTCACACTTTTAATAACCTGACAATGTTTAAATTTTAGTGTTTGGCTTCGAATTATGGGACAAAGCCTAAACTTTTATGTTTAAACGGTCAAGTGTAGATGATCCTAAAGCATGTGATACGAAATTAGAGTGTACACGGGTATAAGGGTAACTATGGCTTATGGCCAAAGACTTATTACAGGTCTGCTTCAAGCAACGGCCATTAGGGAATGTTTGATAAGATAGGGTGTCCACACAAGGCCTCTTAATAATTTAGCATGCATAAGTTGTAACTCATTAAACACGACAGGACAGCTAATAGAGTAACAATTGTCAATGGATATTAGAAATTTAGCAATGGCAGTAGTTAAAAAAGAGGGTAAAAAAAGAGGGAGAATGACACAAGTAGTCCCTGAATTTCGGCCAATGAATAGTATAATCTCTATACCTTTGATTTGTTTCATGTTGTTTCTGAACTTGAGCTCAATGTACAAAATCATTCTTGAACTTTTAACTTGTTTAATGTAGTTCCTAAAATTTTATTTCATATAATTTTGAGACTAGATTAAATATTTACCAAAATTTTAGGGATTATATTGAAGAAGTTGAAAGTTTAAGGACCGCATAGTATATTGAGCCAAAGTTTATGTTAATGTCTTAAAAAAATATTTTTGGATGAGTCATCACCAGTTTACACCTCCCCTAATTCCCACCAACACATGCGCACACAGACGTCCACGTGTACATTGGAGCCGAGGTAGGTCCCGGTGTTTTTCGATACATGATTGGCGTCTCGTGATAGCTCGCCTATTTCCCCATATAAAGGAAGACTGGAGATGCTTCAGAAGTATACGCATTTTATAGAGTCAAGCCATATACACCATCAACAGCATTGTGAAACATTTGCACGCGATTCCGTCGTCATGTCCTCTTACGCAGAACGAGATGCATGGTTCGAAAACATCAAACACACCTTCCACTGGCAGCTCGAAGAAAACGTGGCTGCCAACGTGAATGTGTTTCAAGTGCCCAAATCGCTAAGCTCCGTCGCACCAGAAGCTTACGCCCCTCAAATGGTTGGCCTAGGACCGTACCACCATCTCCGGCCTGAGGTCCGAGCAATGGAGGGAGTCAAGCTGGACGCGACCCGCCAGTTTTTCAAGGAAACCAAGTACGGGAACTTTTCTGGTCTCACCAGCAAACTCTCTGAGCTAGACCAGAAAGTCCGCGCTTGTTACCGTAAGTTTTTAGAACTGAATGCTATCCAGTTAGCGTGGATCATGGCGGTCGATTCTTCCTTCCTGTTTGATTTTCTCTGCCGCCACAGCATCGGCAAGACAACCCTCAAGTCCTCAGAGTGGCAGCAGAACTTGGCCAATCCCATAGGGCGGAAACCAGCCGAGGACGCCATTCTCAGGGATGTGATGATGCTGGAGTATCAAATCCCCTTCTTCTTTATGGAGGAGATGTTGAAGCTCTCCACTCTGGGCGATGATGAACAAGGGTGCTTCGTCAAAGACATCTTTCCCCAGATATTGGTTGCATTTTGCAAGGCGCTCTCACCGGTCAAGGAGATAAATACGTATCCGCTTGCTCCAGCTTTGGAACATGAGCATCTATTGGATCTTCTGTATCACATGGTCGTGCCCCACACGGTCGTGCCCCAAGGAGACGAATCCAGGATTGACATTCATGCAGAAGTCGTTTCGACAAAAACTGTTACTGCGAACAAGGAAACCGGTTCCAATACCTTGACTCACATTAAAAGACTCTGCGACAGCTATGGGCCTAAAGTTCTTGGAGCAGTCAAGAACTTGAACTTACCTGTAGTCCAATCTTTTGCCGATATAGCAAAACATTTGCTTGCCCTACCGCTCTCTGACCTAACGAATGCTCTTTCAAACTTTCTACAAGAAGCTCCAGTAGTAGATAATACCTTGATTCCTAGAGCTTCTAATCTTGCTAAAGCCGGGATAAAATTCTGCCTGACCGAGACTATCATGGACATTCAATTCGACGAGAGCAAAGCCATATTACACTTGCCCGTCATCCAAGTGGGTGTGAACACTGAGGTCATCATTTGTAATCTAGTGGCATATGAAGCGATGGCCATGTCCAACTCCCTCATATTTGCACGCTATGTGGAACTGATGAGCGGGCTTATCAACACCACGGAGGATGTGAAGTTGCTTAGGGACAGTAACATCCTCATAAGCCGCATGAAAGACAATGACGTTGCGTCAATCTTCAACGGTGCAATCAAGTCCATCAAATCAACCAGCAAGATCCAAGCGGGTGAGATGATCACGAGCGTCAGGAAGGTCTACAATGATTCGTGGAATACAAAGGTCCGAATGTTGTTGAGGATGTCCAACCACAGGTTCTGGAAGATTCTGGCTCTTCTGGCCATCCTCTTGTACATGCTGCTGGTAGGGCTCCAGTCCTTTTGCTCAGCTTATAACTGTGCGCGTCTCTACCGCACTGGCAGCTCAACTTAAGACGCGTCTGTTTGAAGTATTTGGTCTTCTGGATCCGGTGCCCACGTTATTCTGTTTGAAGTATTTAGGCTTTACCTTAAGAACTGTCGGATTTATAAGTCAGTTGGAAGTAATTTAAGTGAATCAAGTTGTACCAATCTGGTATTCCCAGTAGATGCATTTCCTTAAGAGTGTGTTTTGAAATAAATAAAAGGGCTATGAGGAGTTGAAACCTCTTAGTTTGGCTGGTTATGCGATTTTCTCCCCTATTTTTAGTTTCCTGCAATTACGTCTTCTACTTCTTTCAACCTGCCACCTAGTCCTTCCAGTCAATCCCTGTTACAAATACCGCCAAATACATTTTCATTCTATTTTTATGTTTCCTTTTTCTTTTTTATTTATTTTTAAATCGAGTTTTTGATTTTTCTTTTTCCTTTTGTTTCTTTCAATTTCTTCTTCTTCCTTGGTCTTGGCTGGTCATCGACCACGGCTGTGGCCAGTGGCCGACGACCAGCCACATTCCAACTCGAGCTTTGCCACAGGCCAACAAGCTCTTTGGTGACTTGTGGTGATGTAGGCAATGCTTTACTTCACCCAAGCTAGATCTGGCAAGGTCAAGGCTTGAGCTCGCATGGTTTGGCGAAGCTCGGACTCGCCTAGATCGAGTGAGCCCAAGGCTCGCTTGTCATCTTGATGGAGCTTGGGCGAGCTTGAGGCTTGCCATCGTTGACCGCCAACCTCGAGCCTTGCCTAGCTCGCCCCCATACTCGCTGATCTTTGGCGAGCGGCGAGCTCAAGGTTTGTCGACTTACTTGTTGCTTGCTAAGTCGGTGAACTAGCGGTGCCGATTTGGTGAGGCCAAAGGCTGGCGAGCTCGAGACTCGCCATTATGCTTGCCACTTGCCAGATTGGTGAACTAGCAGCGAGCGAGCGTGAGCCTCTAGCTCGTTGATGTGGTGAGATTGAGCTCGCCACTCGTCGCTTGCCAAATCGATGAGCGTGAACCTCTGGCTTGCTGAGCTGGTGAGGTCATAGGTCAGCGAGCTTGAGCTCACCACATCGGCGAGCCAACCATAGCTCGCCTTTGGTCGGTTCCCAAAAAGAAAGAAAAAGAAAAAGAAAAAATGAAAAGAAAATAAACTAAAAAGAAAAAGAAAATTTTAAAAAATTTAGAATCAATTTTTAAAAATAAAAAATATATATTTTAAAAAATAAAATAATAAAAATTATTGAGAAAAAGTGCATAAAAATATTTTCCTTTGAACAATGAAAAATATTTTATACTTGATTTTCAGGTTTTAGTCGAATACTTGAATAATTATATTTTCCTGAAAAATAATTTCTTAAAAAATATATTTTAGAAACGCTAGATTTTTTGTGAAAAGAATCAATTCTTAGTGTTGTAGCGTTGCTACCCGACGCGAGCCACTCAAATCGTAGTATTAGATCAGGTATAGACATTGTTGGTGTTTTGAGGAAGCGTGTGTGTATGCAAGTGTGTGATATAGTTTGTAGAGGATGGACTAGGGATGAGATGGGATAGTTGGAAGATATAAGACACGGGATATGGGGGAAAATAGTTTCATTCGTTGAACAAAATAGTTTGATGGAGGTATAGTAGAGATCTTGACCTCTCACGGTGGAGGGTTCACCTCACACACAAGGTGGAGGGTTTACCTCTCACCCACCTCAAATGATGAACTCTATGCCTATTTATAGGCATAAGTTACCACCTTAGAGGATTCTAGACTTCTCTTGAATGCTGGACTTATCTAGACTTTTCTTACATGCTAGACATTTCTAGACTTCTCTTACATGCTGGATATCTCTAGACTTTTCTTTTTTTTTTTTTAGGATTCTTCTTGACTTTTCTAGCTAATATCAATCTTGAAGTTTCTAGAAAGTTTTAGAGAAAATGGATCACAATTTCCAACACTCCCCCTTGATCCATTTTTAGGATACTCCGGACTTGTGTTATAATGCCTCGAACGTACCTTGAGATTTTTCTTGTACTTTATCCCATGTCTTTTATTCAGTCTTCATTTCACGATCCCTTGCATTCTCTTGTCAAACCACTTGCACTTGCCTTTGAATGTGCATGTTTTTTCTTCAACGATGTCCCATATGTCTCAGGACATCAAAATATTATTAGTTGTGGTTGTTAGCTCGGGCTCAGGCTCTGGCTCTGGCTCCGGCTTTGGTTTTGGCTCTAGCTTCGGCTCTGGCTCTGTTGGTTCTCGCTCGGGCTCTGGCCTTTGATTCTGGCTTTGGCTCCGGCTCCGGCTCTGGCTCTCTTGGCTCTCGCTCGAGCTTTGGCCTTTTTAGTTGAGGATGGTGAGGACAAACGCCTATAACCATCCGCTATGCCTGGCTCTGATACCATGTTAGAAATATTTTTGTGTTGTGTGTGCGCTGCGGAAGCATGGTTTTAGTATTGGTTATAGTTTTTGGTTAGTGATATGTGTGCAAGTGTATGGTGTAGTTTATAGAGTATGGACAAGGGATGAGATGAGATAGTTGGAAGATATAGGACATGGGATATGGGGGAAAATAGTTTTATTAGTTGAACAAAATAGTTTGATGGAGGTACAGTAGAGATTTTGATCTCTCACGGTGGAGGGTTCACCTCACACACAAGGTGGAGGGTTTACCTCTCACCCACCTCAAATGATGAACTCTATGCCTATTTATAGGCGTAAGTTACCACCTTAGAGGATTCTAGACTTCTCTTGAATGCTGGAGTTATCTAGACTTTTCTTACATGCTAGACATTTCTAGACTTCTCTTACATGCTGGACATCTCTAGACTTTTCTTTTTTTTTAAGGATTCTTCTTGACTTTTCTAGCTAATATCAATCTTGAAGTTTCTAGAAAGTTTTAGAGAAAATGGATCACAATTTCCAACAGACATCAGGCCTGCAAAATGATGAAAAGTAAGGCTCCACAAAACATATTATTGAAAGTTTCACATTTAAGTCTGCCAAATTGCATAACACTGCAGATTTAGATGTAGCTGTCAAGAACAGGTGCATGCCCACAATACCATACTATTTATGCACTCGTGAACTTCAGGTTATAAAGAAGGGACAAAAACATATATAAAAACATGTGCTCACACACACACAAACTCACCTGCACACCCGCATATGCAACACAGAGAGATCAATTACATGACACCTATGCTAAGCTCACAAAAGAAATTAGTAGCAGCCCATACACAGATTTTGAGTATATCGATATTGAAGCTTAAGTGTCTTTTGTTGATTTACATTCTCCAAAAAGACCATAGTATCCTCATAAAAGCTTCCCTCAACTTTCATTTAACCTTGCAAGGACAAATAGTTTCTGTGGTGAGCATGTCTTCAATGTCCTCTCTTCACTTAAAAACTTACTTATCCTCTCTCTATGTCGACTCATGTCTATTACTCATGAATACACTCTCTAATAAAAGTAGGTAATCTGTGCTGAAAAGAAAAACTACAGTCTCTTTGGTGACAACACAACCCATCTATATTTAAAATGGACTTTTTCTAAGACAATAACAAAAAAGTCAAACATCAGGCCCACTAGTCTGATGCACATAATCTAAGTTAGCACGATTTTGGAGAAGCTTAAATGGAGAGGGAAAGGAAAAAAAAAAACAGAAAAACAGCACCTGCGTCTTTATAGATAAAAACTCCTTGAAAGGATACCAAGGGGGAACCTTTAGCAACCATATAGAAAATCCTCTATCACAGCAATTTAAACCATCACACATGACTATCCTAAGTAACAGAATGCATCACAGTTACTGAACTTAAGATCAAGTCACGTGCTCATATTTCATCTCAGATTCAAATTTCCATGAAGAAGTTTTCCATACTTTCCATGATATCAGTGCAAATAATGCAAATGTGAAAGTGACAAAATAAATCAATTATGAGATTAGAGAGATGAATATCTATCCAATTTATCTCTACATGCTAACATTTAATCTACGTAGAACACCTTGAATAGCAGAATCCAGGAGAGAAGCGAATAAAGAGAACGTTGTCTCTCCACTGTCCGATGATGACTCATCCTCCTGCTTACAAGCTTTCAGCGAATAGCTTCCAGCTCTTCGGACCGAATCAAAACCCATCTCGGCCTCTAACTTCCCATGACCCTCGATGGAGTATCTTCTCTTGGAAGAAGATTGGGTCCTCGCAGGTGTTCCCTCTGCGTAATCACCGTCGAAGCCCAAGGCTTCTTGCTTGATATCTTCAAGAAGAAGTGCGGCATTTGTTGGGCTGTGGATGCGCGGTCCATCGTACAACAAGCTACCCTGCCTCGCCATTGATCCTGAACGTTTCTGGGGCGATATGTTGGAAGTCGACGACTGCCCTCTCCTGAGCATGCAATGACACGATTCAATCCTAACCACACATACGTTGCCAATACAAAACTAACATTTACCGGCACCTAATGAGCACTCAGACTCGAATCAGGCAATGCATAGTAGAGATGGCGGGCCGTAGAACTACACCACGACCACAATGGTGCCAAGAGGCTGCCGATTCGCAAACTTCCATCCACCTTACGATGACCAAACCATCATTCCCCTCCGATTCCAGCTAATCTCGAGAACCCATGGAACATAAGATGATCGGAGAAAATGCAAAGTGAAAGGGGATGCATCGATTTACCCGTATCGTCGGAATTGCTCTCTAATTGTGAGATCCTCCGGGTCGAAGTAGCTTGGAGATGCATCCATCTCGTCCTCCATGGCAGCTCCGGGCTTGAAGCTTGCGGTGTCGGTCACGGTGAAGAAGAAGCAGCGGCAGCTCGGAGCTGACCCCTTAAACCCTAATTCTCCATGCGCGGGAACTGAAAGAAGGATGGCAGCCGGACCGGGCTCGGTTGGGTTGCTTCGGGTCTCGACCCGACTCCAGACAAGACCCTTCATAGCCGGGCGGTCTGGGCGTCTGGCAATCGGCCCGGCCCGGCCCGGCCCGAACATCTAGAGACTTGCGGCCCCAAATAGTACATTTCAGGTCGGGCCGACAAAAGCCTGAAAGATCCCTCCTTTTTTTTTTTTTTTTTTTTTCAAGTAAAAAGAGCAGCACAAAAGACAACCAATAAATTCTCTTATATCAATCTCACAACTAATTTCAAATATACAACTCAAGTTCTAGAGAAAAAATCTTTATGATTTCAAAATAAAATGAAAAAGTTTTGAGAAAAGCTCTTGCAAAATACTCGTGAGCGACTGAGCATTTCTATACTTGTTGTTTCAAAGATCTTCTATGATATCTTGAAGAATTGATAAAATCATTTATTTTCCATTACTAATTCATAAATGTGTATGTTGTTTTATTTCAGGCAATGTTAGTATGAGGAATATTTTGTCATCATTAACGGCATCTAAAACAGGCACCAAGCCAATTCGAGTAGAAGGATGCTAGGAAAAAGAAAACAAAAAGCTAACAAGGTAGTGACTGAGGGTGCGAATGGTAATGCTTCTTGGTTGGGGAAGAATTTTTTTTTTTTTTTTTTTTTTTTCATTTTTCAAAAATGCTTCTTTTCTATTTCTATTTCAAGAAACAATTTTTGAGTAAAATAAGACGTTTGATAACTACACAAAATTTCTACTCCAGAAATAGAAAAAGAATAGAAATGCATTTGATAAAAAAAGTTTCTTTTTTTGTATTTATTCATTTTTTATTCTTGCTCATGGATTGTCACTAGCCAAGTGCCGTCCGCCGCTGCACGTCGCCACCGGCCGACTGCAGTCCGCCGCCCTTGCACGACTGTCGACCGTCGACTGTCACCGCTAATGCTGCTGCACAGCCCATTGGCTATCGTTGACCGCCGCTGCATAGCCCATCGGTTGCCGTTGACCGCCGGTGGCCGATGGGCTGTGTGGCACCGGTTGGCGGTGACGGTTGGTGGTTGGCGGTCGAGTAGTGACGACGACATGCGGCCGGTCGGTGGTGTGCGATGGCCGGCGATTGGCCGACCGGCGGCGTGTGGTGGGCGGTGGTGTGCGGCGGCCGACGGTTGGCGGCGGTCGGTCAGCGGCGGCCGGCGGTCGGTGGTGGCCACAACAAGAGAAAAGATGAAAAGAAAAATAAAAAAGAAAATTGACTTATTTCTAAAAATTGTTATTGGGAATAAGAAGTAACTTTTTTTTGCCTTTTGTTTTTGCTCTAAATCTATTCCTGGGCTAACTTTCTATTTCAGGGAATAGAAAAACAATCTGGCGTTACCAAACGGATTTTTTTTTTTTTTTTTTTTTTCGGGTAACAAAAGAGCAGAAATTCTGGGGAACGGAAACGTTATCATGCAGAGCCTAAGAAGCCAATCGGCACAACCCAACAAAGCCAGACGAAAGGGAACAACCAAACAGCAAGAAAAACCAGCCTAACAGTGGACGCAACAAAAAGAAAAAAGGCCAGGGATTAAAGTCAGCAAATAGCTTGTCAAGCAGTTGAGCCACCTAACCGTATCAGCAGTAGCCCTCCGAGGAAAAGGCATGAAGAAACTCAATGCGGCGGAGTGCACCCAATGACAACACAAATCACTGACACTCCCAAAAGGAATCCAGAGAAAGACTAGATAGAGAAAATAGCCAGGTCAAGGCCCCACATACGTTGAGATAGCTTTATCCCTCACCACTTTAAGGAGATGATTCTTCACAGTAGGCACAGAGAGAAAATTGCCCTGGAACAAAATGTCGTTCCTTGTCTTCCAAATAATCTAAAGTTTATAGTGGAAGGATGCCTAAAAACAGGATGAACCTTAATAGGGGGTTAACCAATTTATGCAAAGGCTTGAAGAGATCATGGTAAGTTGGACAACTGAGTGAACTCTTCATTGTCAATATGCTCAAGAAGACTAATGATTAGCGGTCCATAAGTCGATTTTCAGCAAGTAACTAGAATAGACCCATCCCATTCAATGAATGCGAGTATCTATATAATCTCTATGCTACAATTGATTATGTTTATTCCATTATAAAAAAAAATGAGTCTCTTTAATATCATTCAATTTAATATATTTTGATCAATTCAGAGGATATCCTTAATTCATATCAAATAATGATCTAGCACTCCAAAAACTATAGGATCTTCTTCTTTCTATTTTGGGAAAAATTTAAATAAGGGTATGAAGTGTAGCTATTTTTTTCAAAAAGTTACCCAAAGTGGACGGTGTCTCAAATAAGACCCGAAATGACTAATTTAGTCTCAAATAAGAATCCAAAATTCCAATTTTATTCATACTTAGGGGTTTTTTTGTCCAAGAACATTTTTTCTTTCTTAATCTTCCTCACACGTGTCCTCCTTCACTCTACATCACCTCCACCTTCAATGCCATCATTAACCCTTCTATCTCTCTGTCATCTTGTTGTATGAACAAGAGTGGCTTTTCTTCGGCACAGGCCATTATAATAACATAGTCTAACTTGTTGAAGATATTAAATTTTGCCCCTCGAAATGGTTTGTAGACATTTCAATGAAGCCAAGACGAGCTCATAGTAATAAGTTCTCTTTACTCCATCATTTGTCACAAATTCCAATCTCAAAACCATAATATGAATTTGCTTTTGCCAAGACTAACTTCTTGGCCAATTCTCAAACAAACGTACGTTCTCTCACATTGAGAGTACATCAATTGCAATTTATTGCTCTGTTTTTGGTCCTGCTTGCCAACAATGGAAGCAACAATATTCAAGCATCGACAAATCATCTTGTTTGACTAATCGAAGCCTTTACTCAATTAAAGCTTGTTGATCAACAATTTCATGCTAAAGAACAATGTCGTTGTAGGTAGCACGTGACGTCCTAGTAGCGTCACGTACTAAGCGCAAGCGGAAATTTACATGAATTATCATCTTACAGGACTTATTGATTACAAAGATGTCAGACTAGCATCCACCATTGAAGGTTAGCATGTATAACATGGATAATTTTAAAATCTAAACTTTATATTGCAAGGTTATCTGGTAATAGTCCTGTCAACTAACATTAGATAATTCAATTAGGATTATATATATAAAGATCATGAGAAGCTTTATCACTTTCCTTAGCAACATCCGGGCTTACAAAAATTAACTTGGACTACTTACAAGTTTTTTTCCTATTTACATCATACTTACAAGTTCAAAAGTAAAGGCGTAAGTAAACAGCCAGGGAAGAGGGTGAGGGGGTTTCTAACTCCACTATCCCACACAAGCCCACGTCCATAAAAAAACAAAAGACGTTCCTCCAGCTTCTACACGATCATGGGCGTCTAGGCGACATCCGTCCCAGCTCTAGGTCCTCCAACACCAAAAAGGAAGAGGGCCAAACATCTCCCATTCGTGGTTTATGAACCACGAGACAATCCTCATCGGAATCATCTCAGCTCTACCATCGTCCATCCACAGCGTAGCCTCATACTTTGAGAAGGTTATCTTGACATCAGGATCAAACACATTACTAAAGGAAACCTCGAGGCGTGCTACAACCTTGTAACGAGCTAACGGCGGCACATTCATACTAACAATCTGAAAAATATAAGGAATGAACAAAAACAATGCCTAGTAAAGTAATAATAAGACTCTAACCTAGACAATCCACAGTTATCAAAGAATATAAGAGAATCACAATCAAATAGCCTAAGATACTAAAACAGAATTGTCACAGGTATAAAAATGAACATTGATGCATCACATGTATAACCACCTTATACAAGACATACTAAATGCATCTATATATATATATATATATATATATATATATATATATATATATATGCCTATCACATTCTCAATCTATATCAAAATGAAATGCAATAGTAATATGCACAACCCACACGCCAAGTAGAAATTATGATTTAGTGTGAATATCAAATCCACCCTCGATTAGTTTACTCATCGGAACACAGCTGGCCCAATCGAGTCACTTCAAGAATCCCACATCCGGACTTCCACAATATTTCTATCATAGGTTTCTCCTCCGAGACATCCTAGTATCACACAACTGAGGCATCCCAATATCACTTAGCATGGGGCATCTCACTCCGAGGCATCTCGGTATCCCACAACTGAGGCATCCTTGATCACCTACAAGGGCATCTCACTCTAAGGCATCCCGGCGTCATGTTCAACCGAGCCATCCAAGATCACACAGCATGGGCATCCCACTCCCCAGGGCATCACTGGCATCTTAGTATCAATGGAAATCTCTTACTCAATTAATGCACACATCTCACACATTACACCTTTGAATAATGTAATCACAGCATGCACAAGACCTCAAAAGTACACAATTGTCTCAAGCATAATCCATACACTTAACTCTCGTGTATCAAGCGTAATAGCTTTTACCCAATAATCAAGCACTATGCATCACACTCATTGCATATGCATGCCACCATTGATATCTATACCATAACCATACTTCAAATGATGGACGACGCATGCTCTTGCACAAACTAACCACTATCATGAGATCATTAGACTCCATATGTGTCATGAAAGTCAAGTACAAGAGACACAACAACTATTGCACATTCTCGGATCAAAACAATTTAGGGACTAAAATGAGCAGTTTCGATCACAGATGTTGCGACCAATTTTTCGGGGTGAACCACCTAAAATTTGGCTAATGCATTGTTAAGCCTAAACTTAACTCGAGCTCTCCCAAGTCCATACTAATTCGCGACTTTAGGTTATGAGTTTTTAACATGCAAATAGACTTTACCTAGGAGCCGCTACTAATCTATTTTTGGTGAGTCGATTAGAAACCCAAGTAAAGTAATGGGAGACTTACTTTACTCCTACGAACCAGAGATTCTAGATGCGGGGACTTGATTACGCTAGATTTCTCTAACGCCCTTTCGGTACCATTCTTTTATTTTTGAAATTGCTTTTGAATGCAGGCAGCTTAAATTAATTTTAGATTTATTTCCCTAACATGTGAGGCGATCATGCGGGTGCACAAACCACCAATTTAACATCTAGATAAACAATGAATAAATCGCAAAAAAAACTTACCTCAAATCAATGAAAGCATATGTAATATTAAATTAAAATCCATATCAACAACCCTCAATATGGTTTCTAATTAACATGCGATTTTTTTTTCGTTTTCGCTTAATTAATGAGAACCTAATCTATATGCAATGCATGCTAGTAATCTAATATGACATGGCAACATGACCTAAATTACATGACATAACAACATGATTTAAACTATATGACATGAGTAGAATAAAGCCTAAAGAAATGTAATAATTAAATGCAATCTAAATGACCAAATTCTATTGACAGGCAATTTCTAATTAAATGGGCCTAAAAAAAAAAAAACTAAATGACGTGCATTTGAATTAATCTAATCCTAAATGACATGTTCATGACAATTTTTTTTTTATTTTTCCTTTTCCTAAAAAAAATGCAATTTATCCTAAAAAATGGAAGTAATTTATCCTAAGACAGTTTTTGGATTTTTTTATGAAATTCAAAATTAGGTAAAATGTGAAAATGATCTAACTAGATTAAGATCCTATTCAATTTATATTAGGAATTAGGTTGAGCCAAATCCTAATTTAAACAAAAATATTATCTTAACCTAAATAATCCTAAAATGCAATCTATCTAATATTATCTAAACTTATAATAAATTAAGAAAAATATTATCTAAAACTAACTTAAGTGCAATTTTACCCTAATATGCAACGACGTGCAAAATATGTCCTAATTCTATATAACATATGCATGATGATTTTTTGTCGTCGTCGTCTTTTTTTTTTTTTATTTAATTTTATTTTATTTTCAAAATTAATAATTGTTGAATAATTAAACATGCAAGCTATCCTACAGGAGAAAATTCAATTTATTCTAAAAAGATATTTTTGGTGTTTTATTAAATTCGGAATTATAAAATAATAAACATGCAATCGTATATAGGAAATCAATTCTAACCTATATGACATGCAAAAATGCAATCTTTTTCAGCACAAATAAAGCAATTAAAGCAAGCACTAAATCGCTCAAGATTATCATCCAATCAATGTGAATAATATCCAATCAACTTGTAATCTCGTGAATAAAACCGATAAGTTGATCTTAAGCCTTAAAGATCAAAATATCAATTTTAAATATTCCCGCGGAATCAATAATTCCATCTAAAGCCTTATAGGCGGAATCAAAGATTATATGCGGTTGCGAATTAGGAAATAAATCCTAATTGAAAGTTATGTCTATCACTCATGGATATGAATACTAGATATAAATAGACATATATTAGGTAATAAAATATTTAAATATACTAGAAATGTGCATCTTACCTAATTTGAGGATATTCTTTCCAAATTTGGACCAAGTGCAATCGGACCAGGATCGCAATCGGCTCCTCACGGGTGAACGAGGGTGGTGAGCGATGGCTCATGCTCAAGCTACAGGGAGTCTTGCGATGTCAGACAGCAACTCCGGTGTTTGTCGGCCAAACTGAGGGACTCGTGATGACGAATCAAATGAAGCCAGCGAGCCTTGGTGCTATTGGAGCTGCGTCGCCGAGACTTGACGCAGTTGCAGTGTGACCACAAGGTGCAATAATAGCCAATGACAAGGCAAAAGCCGTGAGCACATATGGAACGCCCATTCTTCACGCACGCCATGCGAAGGACATGAAAATTCTCCAAGTGGGGCGTCTTACATTTGACCGTAAGGGGATGCTTAATGAAGTCAAACTGCACTCACAAGAAAAAATCACAAAGATCAATGTTGGATCATCATCACTGCCACGTCTCTTTTTGTTGTGGCCATCTCTCTTTGCATCTTTTGTAGACGTCACTGACTCCTTGCTGAGGCTACATTTCAAGTGAACCAGAGCCATGAAAGCTAGGCTCCACGGGCGGCAAGGACGTCGTTGGGTAGCTCATCTTGATGCACTCTAAGAAAAAGACCATCCCTCATGCCTTCTCTCTTTTGTGATGATGTACTTCAATCGTATGGTCATCTCTTTTTGGACGTATGGCAGCAATGGAGGCCTGTCCTTGCAACCTTCCGTAAGGTCATGTGTATCAATTGTGTGGCCATGATGGGCCCGATTCAAGGCTGAAGAATCGGCGGACAGCTTCTGCACTAATGGATGGACGCTTGAGACGATGCTGTTTAGTCTTCTTTGGAGCACACCTGGACTATTGGCAGAAGTTGTGTTGCGGTGGGATGTCCATGAAGCACCTGGTCGTGGCAAAGCAGCAGGAACAGCAGACTGGTTGACGTGTGAAGATTTGAGTGCTCGCTGGAGAAGCTAACGGCGCCGCTGGAATTCTAGGTTCGTTCTTTCATTCTTGTTGGTTTGACTTCGTAGGAGCAGCACCAAAACTTGCTGCGTTCTGGGGTTGACCTATAATCAGTGAACGCTTTCCCCTAATCCCTCTCTCTCTCTCTCTCTCTCTCTCTCTCTCTCTCTCTCTCTCTCTCTCTCTCTCTCTCTCTCTCTCTCTCTTTGTGTCTTGGGTTTTCTTTGACTCGAGAGGAATCGAAAAAGAAAGAACCCCACTCGGCAAAAGATCCCCCCGTGGCCGTATGTATCAATATGTGTGGCCCTGCGAACCCTATGTGTTTTTTATGTATTTATAGGCCGCGAATTAGGGTTTTTAATCTTTCCAAATTGGTATCCACAAAAATTCTTTTTTTCAAATGTAATATTCATTTTGCCGAACGCAACATTCGTTTTTCCATTTGCCCTATCCGAAAAATTCCATCATATCTTGGAAAATTTCAAATTCTTATTTTCACAAGATAATATCCAATCATAAAAAAAAGGGCTTGGGCCAATTTACTTGCTTCGTGGGCTTAGTCCGGCCTGCCAAATTAGAGTTTAGAACCACTAATTCGAACTCATCTATCACCAACCCAATGTCAATACAAATTAAAAATAAATGCACTCAAAACTAATATGCCATGCAATTAATTAATCTTTTTTTTAGGGATAAAATTAACCCCTAATTTTTAAAGCGATAAATAACTAAACGGGTAGCCAAAATTTAGGTGTCAACAGTTGCCCCTCTTTGAGGGTGAGCTCGTAGAGGTTGCCTTCAAAGACAAATTGAGACCTAAATTTTGACATGCACATGCAATGAATGATTTTTTGCTGGAAAATGAATTCCATTTTTGAATGCAATTTATATGATGCATGGAAATGCAAATGCAAATGATAAATGAACCTACCCGGAATAACTTACCTTCGAGGAGGATAGAGTAATTCGAGATAGTGGGTGTTACATGTCCAGGACCCGTATCGCTTTACGGTCGCCCAGAGTAGTAACATGGCTTTGTAAGAAACTGCTTTCCCAGGACTCGTACCATTCTACGGTCACCCAGTATGGCAGCGAGGTTTTGTGAGAAACTGCTTCCCCGGGACTCTTACCATTTTACGGTCGCCCAGTATGGCAGTATTTGGTTGTGTTTGGGACTTGTACCATTCTTCGGTGGCCTTAATTAGATTGAATTTGGAGAAAAATCTTTGAGGGACAACTCAATCAAGTGTCAATGTAAAGGACTTTGGGCTACGAAAGCACGCCAGGTTAATAAAAGAAAACTGGGTTACGAAAGCACGCCAGTTCAATACGGAACCTGGGTTACGAAAGCACGCTAGGTCAATATAAACGGACACCGGGCTACAGAAGCATGCCGGGTTATAAAAGGGACATCGGGCTACAAAAGCACGCCGAGTTGATGAAAGGGACTCTGGGCTATGAAAGCACGTCAGGTCAATGGACACCGGGCTATGGAAGCACACCGGGTCGATTAAAAGAGATATCGGGCTATAGAAGCACGCCGAGTCAAGAATTGGATATCGAGCTACGGAAGCACGCCGGGTCAATGAAATGGGACACTGGGCTATGAAAGCACGCCAGATCAATATAAATGATAGCTTGATCGAGTCAAGTGTCGATGCACTTGAAAGAGAATACCTGCATAATGACAAGTATTTATAGTATAGGTAAAGATATGCTTACTTGGTGATATATCTGATTCTTGGGAATATGTCTTCTGGAATTTAAATATCTTGTGGAGGTCTCTCACCTCCCAGTAGAAATAATTTTTGGAACATTAAGGATGCACATTGAATGTTCGTGATGGTTTCTTTTCTTCGAATATGAAAAGAACCTGAATGTCAAGAGCTCTTGGGTCTTTGAGAAAACATTACCTGTCAGACAAGATTTAGAGCAAAACTGCATTTACCAAAAAAATAAGCAATTAAGGTTATTCTAGAATGCACACTTCAAAATCCACTGAAGTTTTTATTAATTCAATTGGGGTTTATGCATAATGACATTTGCATCACCCAAATTTCCACTGTAGAGAATTATCATTCAAGACAATTTTCATTTATGATATGGATTTCTTAAGAATACTAAATGAGAGACTTTCAGTTAGAAAGGACTTTCACTCACTCTCATTCAAAAGGCTATTTTATGAGAATCTCTCCATCTCACTATCATCATATCGATAAGGGTCCGAGTATTCTCGTAAGCAGTACGACCTTAGCAATTTGAGAGGTCTTCAATAGGGATCGTAATGTGGGCTTAGTCAATGGCTTAACAAAGGGACTCTTTGAGTCAAGGCTATTGAAAGAACAATTCTGTAATTATTTCCGGGTTTACAAGTCAAGAACCTTACAAAATGATAAAGAAATAATCTTGCTCGCATTTCTTCGAGCGATACTTATAAACATATGAACTCCTATGTTAATTCAAGTGCCATAATCAGAAGAGACTTTGTAAGGGACGTAATGTAGGCTGGGTTCATGGGTTGAAAAATGAAAGGATCATTAGGCTCAAAATATGTGTAAAGGGTGAGAGTTGATGATCATCTTGGCATTGCCACCAATTTTCTTTTTCACCATCGGGGATTATCTTCATGAAGTGTCCCATAAATTGTAAAAACTCAGCATTCGAGCTCTTTGAGTATTTTTCCATTGGAGATACAAACTTATCTCGACTATCTTTTTTTCATTTATGGGCATTGGCCTTGCTTTTATCAGGCACATTGTTTTTTTATGCCCATAGTTCTCATTCATTTTTTCTTCACTTCTTTTTCATGGGCATTGGCCTTACTTTTACCAGGCACATTGCTTTTTCATGCCCCTTAGTTCTATTTTGATTTCAATTCTTGCGCATGATGTATGTGTCAAGCAATTACACTTTGAATGACACTCGAACCTTCAAGGGTCTTAATCTTCCTTTGCCTTGCCCTAATGTGGGGGATGATCATCAACTGGGTTTAAAGAAATAAAATTGCAGGCTCAAGTGGGCTATGCAAAGGACATAAGTATGTAGGATAGTGAAAGAAATGCTCTTCTTCATCCTAAGGCACTTAAATTACCACATGAATTCAATGTAATAGCATGACTAGAAGATTGATGCAAGTGAGAGCAATAAAATTTCAATCCATTTTCTTTACCTTATAGTGATGTCTTACCCTTCAATTTGCCCCAATGTGGGGTGGTTCTTGACAAGGGTAATTTGAAAAGAATCTCCACAAGTGTATAAGACTCAAATGGGTTAAGCAATGGATCATATGTAGTGTTTGGGATAGATAAATGAATTGCCCCTCATCATTTTGGTCATCGTACCTTTTGCGAGAGAACTCTTCACCTTGCAGATATGAAACTTCTTACACTCATCTCACAAGTGTATAAATAAGGAACTGTGTATTCTTAAGCATTGATGTCACTCCATTAAATTGTCTATTTTGACAAATCTCTACAAGAAATTGGTGAGTTAAATAGGCAAAATCACTATCGAAATTCTCCTTTGAGAAAAGTCCGACAATTTAAGCATGAGAAACTTCAATGACAGACAATTTATCACACTTAAAAATGTTTTCGTAAGCACGATTTTGGCCATTCATTCAAAGCCTTGTCCCACGAAGGCATCATCTTAGTAGTGGGTGTTCTTGGATTGCCCCTGTCAAAAGGGAGAACACACACTAATTGATCAATGGAGACTGAAAATACAGTATTCGGTTTGATAGACGCTCCATTCCCGCTTTTGCCCTTGATGTGCTCTTTCAGATTCTTTCTCATCAGGCCAAGAAAGTAATGCTCTGAAACATAAAGTAAAGGAGTCAGAAAATTAAATGGGGCTAACCTAATGCATGCTTTTGGAAATGGCTTGAAATGTGATTTTTTTTTTTTTTTTTAATGAGGAAGCATGAAGAAGCCCAATCCTTAGAATTTCTCCATGGATGATATTTTATTTTCATTGTTGGATATCGTCACCGGGCCGGTTTAGTGTACGCCATCATGTCCTCAAAACAAAACTTGTAATTTTATTAATATTCATCAATCGAATTACATTTATTGGAATGGAAAACGTGATGTTCAAGCACATAAGAAATTGAAACTAATCCCTAAAAAGCAATAAAAATTCCCACGCAGGGGAAGGTGCATGCCCCTAATTAAATGAGGAAATCGAACTACTTAGGACCATGAATCATATGGTTGAATTCTTCACCCTCCTTGATCTTGTGATGCGAACCCTTCAAGTCAGATATTCTTCCCTCTAGATATGTCACTAGTCTCTTCATGATAGTTCAAGTGTCTCTTGGCTCTTTTCTTCAAGTCACAATTTCTCACTTGTTTTGATCCATCATTTTAGCTCTTGATCGTGCACGGATGAGTGAGCGGGATCGCTCCATAATCACCTAATTCAAATGAACTAGAACATGTAAACATAAGGTGTAAATAGAGAGAGCTAACCCATGACAATGATCTAATCAACTTTTTATTTATTTTATTTTTTCATGAAAAGTGCTTACAAGAAGGGAATTTCCTAAAGAGAGCTAGAAAAAATAGACAACCTAGCAAGATCAAATTTTCTAGATATGAATTGAAAACAAATTCTCCAAAGTCTTTTTTTTTTTTTTTTTGACAATTTCCTCATTTCATTTCTAATTGATGAATGAATTAGATCAAAGACTAACCTAGATTGTTATGGATGGACCAAAAGTATGACAAAGTAAGTAAGTTGCATGGTATAGGGATAGAAGACTTATTTCACCAAGAAAAATCTACGGCAATCACATAGACAAGCGCATGAAATGTGATGTTCAATTTCTAACTAGGAAGGCTAAGCAAGGTGGAGCTAAAAGGGTGGGATGACTTAGTTGCAGCCTTGCATACTAAGTCAAGCCCTTCTAACCCATGACAATGATCTAATCAACTTTTTATTTTTTTATTTTTTCATGAAAAGTGCTTACAAGAAGGGAATTTCCTAAAGAGAGCTAGAAAAAATAGACAACCTAGCAAGATCAAATTTTCTAGATATGAATTGAAAACAAATTCTCCAAAGTCTTTTTTTTTTTTTTTTGACAATTTCCTCATTTCATTTCTAATTGACGAATGAATTAGATCAAAGACTAACCTAGATTGTTATGGATGGACCAAAAGTATGACAAAGTAAGTAAGTTGCATGGTATAGGGATAGAAGACTTATTTCACCAAGAAAAATCTACGGCAATCACATAGACAAGCGCATGAAAATGTGAGGTTCGATTTCTAACTAGGAAGGCTAAGCAAGGTGGAGCTAAAAGGGTGGGATGACTTAGTTGCAGCCTCGCATACTAAGTCAAGCCCTTCTAACTCCGGCTTAGTAAAAAATGATACCCTAATGCGACGTAGTCTCGCGGGCAGAGGTAAGCATTCTTGACACCAAGAAAGAAACTTTCGGGATTGAGTTGGGCAACCTTTACTACGCGGCCTTGCGGTCGAAGTCGTATCCAACTCAATGCCATCTTAAGTATCCTAGTGCGGCCTAGGTCCAGCGGTGGGTGGTGTCTGCAGGAGTGTAGTACAAATACAAGACATGCATGGTAGTTTATATCAATCAACGCTTCAACATGAAAATAAACCATACATTCCAACACTTCCCTACAAAACAAGGGTTAGCAAACACTTCCCCTTATACCTCCCAATCTGCAAAAACATTTAACACCTTAAATGTTAGGGACGTACCTGGGATCCTCGTTACCAAACAAAAACATTTTTCAAAAGAAAAGAAAAATTGGCCTAAGTCTACTAAGAGTTTTAACTTAATTCCCCAGTGGAGTCACCAAGCTGTCGCGACCAATTTTTCGGGATGAACCACCTAAGATTCGGCTAATGGATTGTTAAGCCTAAACTTAACTCAGGCTCTCCTAAGCCCATACTAATTCGTGACTTTAGGTTCAAGTTTTTAACATGCAAATAGACTTTATCTAGGAGCTGCCACTAATCTATTTTTGGTGGGTCGATTAGAAACCCAAGTAAAGTAATGGAAGACTTACTTTACTTCTACAAATCAGAGATTCTAGGTACGGGGACTTAGTTACGCTAGATTTCTCTAACGCCCTTTCGGTACCATTCTTTTATTTTTGAAAATGCTTTTGAATGTAGGCAACTTAAATTAATTTTAGATCTATTTCCCTAACATATGAGGCGATCATGCAGGTGCACAAACCACCAATTTAACATCTAGATAAACAATGAATAAATCGCAAAAAAAATTACCTCAAATCAATGAAAGTATCTGCAGTGTTAAATTAAAATCCATATCAACAACCATCAATATGATTTCTAATTAACATGCAATTTTTTTTTGTTTTCACTTAATTAATGAGAACCTAATCTATATGCAATGCACGCTAGTAATCTAATATGACATGGCAACATGACCTAAATTACATGACATAACAACATGATTCAAACTATATAACATGAGTAGAATAAATCCAAAAGAAATGCAATAATTAAATGCAATCTAAATGACCAAATTCTATTGATAGGCAATTTCTAATTAAATGGGCCTAAAAAAAAAACTAAATGACGTGCATTTGAATTAATCTAATCCTAAATGACATGTTCATGACAATTTTTTTTTTTTTTTATTTTTTCTTTTCCTAAAAAAAATGCAATTTATCCTAAAAAATGGAAGTAATTTATCCTAAGACAGTTTTTGGATTTTTTTATGAAATTCAAAATTAGGTAAAATGTGAAAATGATCTAACTAGATTAAGATCCTATTCAATTTATATTAGGAATTAGGTTGAGCCAAATCCTAATTTAAACAAAAATATTATCTTAACCTAAATAATCCTAAAATGCAATCTATCTAATATTATCTAAACTTATAATAAATTAAGAAAAATATTATCTAAAACTAACTTAAGTGCAATTTTACCCTAATATGCAACGACGTGCAAAATATGTCCTAATTCTACATAACATATGCATGATGATTTTTTGTCGTCGTCGTCATTTATTTTATTTTATTTTATTTTATTTTCAAAATTAATAATTGCCGAATAATTAAACATGCAAGCTATCCTACAGGAGAAAATTCAATTTATTCTAAAAAGATATTTTTGGTGTTTTATTAAATTCGGAATTATAAAATAATAAACATGCAATTGTATATAGGAAATCAATTCTAACCTATATGACATGCAAAAATGCAATCTTTTTCAGCACAAATAAAGCAATTAAAGCAAGCACTAAATCGCTCAAGATTATCATCCAATCAATGTGAATAATATCCAATCAACTTGTAATCTCATGAATAAAACCGATAAGTTGATCTTAAGCCTTAAAGATCAAAATATCAATTTTAAATATTTCCGTGGAATCAAAATTCCATCTAAAGCCTTATAGGCGGAATCAAAGATTATATGCGGTTGCGAATTAGGAAATAAATCCTAATTGAAAGTTATGTCTATCACTCATGGATATGAATACTAGATATAAATAGACATATATTAGGTAATAAAATATTTAAATATACTAGAAATGTGCATCTTACCTAATTTGAGGATATTCTTTCCAAATTTGGACCGAGTGCAATCAGACCGGGATCGCAATCGGCTCCTCACAGGTGAACGAGGGTGGTGAGCGATGGCTCATGCTCAAGCTACAGGGAGTCTTGCGATGTCAGACGGCAACTCCGGTGTTTGTCGGCCAAACTGAGGGACTTGTGATGACGAATCGAATGAAGCCAGCGAGCCTTGGTGCTGTTGGAGCTGCGTCGCCGAGACTTGACGCAGTTGCAGTGTGACCACAAGGTGCAATAATAGCCAATGACAAGGCAAAAGCCGTGAGCACATATGGAACGCCCATTCTTCACGCGCGCCATGCGAAGGACATGAAAATTCTCCAAGTGGGGCGTCTTACATGTGATCGTAAGGGGATGCTTAATGAAGTCAAACTGCACTCACAAGAAAAAATCACAAAGATCAATGTTGGATCATCATCACTACCACGTCTCTTTTTGTTCTGGCCATCTCTCTTTGCATCTTTTGTAGACGTCACCGACTCCTTGCCGAGGCTACATTTCAAGTGAACCAGAGCCACGAAAGCTAGACTCCGCGGTGGCAAGGACGTCGTCGAGTAGCTCGTCTTGATGCACTCGAAGAAAAAGACCATCCCTCATGCCTTCTCTCTTTTGTGACCATGTACTTCAATCGTATGGTCCTCTCTTTTTGGACGTATGGCAGCAATGGAGGCCTGACCTTGCAACCTTCCGTAAGGTCATGTGTATCAATTGTGTGGCCGTGATGGGCCTGATTCAAGGCTGAAGAATCGGCGAACAGCTTTTGCACTAATGGATGGATGCTCGAGACGATGCTGTTTAGTCTTCTTTGAAGCACACCTGGACTATTGGCAGAAGTTGTGTTGCAGTGGGATGTCCATGAAGCACCTGGTCGTGGCAAAGCAGCAGGAACAACAGACTGGTTGACGTATGAAGATCTGAGAGCTCGCTGGAGAAGCTAACGGCGCCGCTAGAATTTTGGGTTTGTTCTTTCGTTCTTGTTGGTTTGACTTCGTAGGAGCAGCACCGAAACTTGCTACGTTCTGTGGTTGGCCTATAATCAACGAACGCTTTCCTCTAATCCCTCTCTCTCTCTCTCTCTCTCTCTCTCTCTCTCTCTGGGTCTTGGATTTTCTTTGACTCGAGAGGAAAAGGAAAAGAAAGAACCCCACTCGGCAAAAGATCCCCCCGTGGCCGTATGTATCAATATTTGTGGCCCTGCGAACCCTATGTGTTTTTTTTATGTTTTTATAGGCCACGAATTAGGGTTCTTAATCTTTCCAAATTGGTATCCACAAAAATTCTTTTTTTCCAAATGTAATATTTGTTTTGCCGAACACAATATTCGTTTTTCCACTTGCCCTATTCGAAAAATTCCATCATATCTTGAAAAATTTCAAATTCTTATTTTCACAAGATAATATCCAATCATAAAAAAAGAAAAGGGCTTGGGCCAATTTACTTGCTTCGTGGGCTTAGTTCGGCCTGCCAAATTAGAGCTTAGAACCACTTATTCGAACTCATCTGTCACCGACCCAATGTCAATACGAATTAAAATAAATGCACTCAAAACTAATATGCCATACAATTAATTAATCTTTTTTTTTTCAGGGATAAAATTAACCCCTAATTTTTAACGCGATAAGCAACTAAACGGGTAGCCAAAATTTAGGTGTCAACAACAGACATAGAAAATATATCTAATCATATCGGAATATTACGAAATTTTAGTATATTATAGAAGAGACATAGATTAACATTTTCTGTGAAGAAACCTAAGCCTATATCTCAATGTATTAAGAGCAGTAATTACTATCTTCTTTCCTAAAATTCTGCAACATCTTCTAGATTTAGTACCTACAGAAAAAGATCATTTCACTACCCGAACCTTGTCCGTTTGTTCTCAAATTTTGATATGTTATTCCTAAGGGCATTTCCTACAACTTTCATCAAGGGTTTGAGGTCTAATTCTATCTAGAAAATTATAGAAAATTCGTAGAATCACCTAAGGTTTTGCTGTTTTCTAAAGTACAGCTTACTAGTTCAAAGAAAACACTCTTACCATCACTTTTTCTCATCAATCTTGCTATAACTAGATGTCGCACTTAATCTAATGGATGTTCTCTTAAGTAAACTTGTTCTTTTCCTTATCTTTATCATTAAAAATCAAGATGACACAAAACAAAAGGCTTTCCATCTATAATTCTCTAGAAATGAAATGTTTTGCCCCATTTTCTTCATCTCTAGCTCAACTAAACTGTTAGTTTCTCTACCAATCCCTCTTGTAGTATCTCGACACTCTTTCACAGCATCTAAGGGTAATCATAGTATGTTTTCACTCACCTAGAATCTTTCACAGCTCGGTTCAAAGCAAATACTCTCGCCTCAACTCACCTACCGCAACATGCATCACTCTTCCTCACTCGGCAACCACCACTACACCTTGCTTGACAATCACAGCTCACTCACTCTCAAGTTCCGAAACATGCAAGGCTCTAATGCAACATGTAAGGACTCATAGCTTCAATCTAGAGCTCATCTAGCTCAATCCAACACAAAACAGCAACATTACACCTAATCCTCCACCATTCGGCTAGTTCCGCAAGATCCCTTAACAAAATCAACGGATAACTTCTAATTTAGAGGCTCATCTTTCCTTACCTTTGTTCAGCTACTTGATGACTCAAGATCCCTTAACAAAATCAACATTAGCACCTATTCTCGCGGAAGAAGAAGAAGAATCGCTGGAGTGCTGTTGGTTCTTCACTGCTTGACCGAGAGAGAAAGAAAGAAGAAGAAGAGAGGTTTTCGGTTGCTTTGGAGAGAGAGAAGAGATGGTGAGAGTTATGAGGGGAAATAGAGCTATAGGCTAATCCCTAGGGTAGCTTAATCATTAACAAGATCTAATGATGATGTCTCCCTTTGGCTGTTTCGGTTTTGGGGAAGAAAAACCATGGGAGAAGAGAGAGAAGGGAGAAGAGAGGAGGGGGTCGTGGCCTTCATGCAGGACTTCTTCCGACATCTGTCATTCGATATCAGTTAGTCTCTAATCCGTATCGTTAGTTAATTTATTAGTTTCTAATGCTTTTCACTTAATTCCATTCCGAATCCACTAAATTTCAATTCTCTTGTAATTATACAAATTTTATGAAATCATATGACATAATAGAAACTCGGTGTTAATCTACGAAGAATTTATCACAAGAAATGCTAAAGTTAGAAATCGATATTAGCATTACAATCACTAATCAAATCATCATAAATAATCTATAAACTTAATCAAGAATGCAAACACTCGGGCCTAAATACCCGTCTCTGGCCCACCGGGCTCATTCTACGACATCTCGGCCCACTAAACTTGATTTACAATTCTAACAAATCCGAGTCTTGGCCCGCTTATTTCTCAAGCCCACACATTCCTTACAGTCCATCGGGTTTGCTTTCTGACCCGATTTAAAATAATCCAAACTCTTAACAAACCGATTATACTAATAAGGTCCGTAAAATTCGAGATGTCACATAGTAGGCGACTACCTCATCAATTTCAAATTCTGTTTTGCCTCTCTTGTGTGAATTTGATCTTTCGAAGATCCCTCTTCCCCTTTGCAATGCTAATGGCTCCTTTCAATAATCCTTAAGATGGAGACACCCACTCACACTCTTGTAATTGTCACTAACATAGCTCTTCTCCTCAACTGATACTCCATCCTTAGATTGATCATCGATCCATCTCACACTATTAATTGCAGAAGTTGCTATATTCAACTGCCTCATTGCCGCCATTGGCAAGTCTCATTCAAGCTCTTGACCTTATGGACCACCGCCCTCAATAGAAATTCCAATATCTTCCCTTTCAAATAGAGGTTGATTCAAGCCTTAGATTGAGCACGAGCGAGCCGAGATCAAATGCATCTTGAGGAATCAAGAATCTTATTATTTGAGAAGGCAGCTAACGACAAATAACTCTAATTTGACTTCTTGTCACTAAGATCAATGATAATCTACACGACAATGTGAAACTCACGAGCTTGATGGTGGGGAGCCTAATTTAGAGCGAAGGAGGCGTAAGGAAGATTAAGAAAGAAAAAAAGATTAAAGAAAAAAGATCTTGGACAAAAATATTTTTGGTTGTGAATAAGATTGGAACTTTGGGTCCCTATTTGAAACTAATGGTGCATTAAGGGTGTGTTTGGCAAAATGTGTTTCGGTTCCCCAGAACACCAATTTTTTTTCTTTTGTTTCAGAGAACAAAAAAAGAACAGAAACGCGTTTGTTTACACTTTTGTTTCCGAGAGGGAACATATTTGGAAAAGAAATAAGAGTAGAAAAAAATTGTTTCTTGTTCTTGGGAACACGTCCAAGAAACACTTTTTCTTTTCTTCTTCTTTATTTTTTCTTTTTTATTCCTTTCGGCCGATCGCCGGCCCTCGACATCGGTTGCTGGCCTTGGCCATGGCCGTTGAGGGCCAAAGACCTCATTGGAGCGTTGTCGGCCCCTGGCGAGGCTTGACCTCGCCTTGGCTAGGCGAGCTCGAGCTCGCCCAAATTTGGTGAGGCCGAGCTCGCCCAGCCACTAGCGAGGCTCGGCCTCACCAAGCCACCGCCACGTCGGCATTGCCCAGCCACCGGTGAGGCTCGGCCTTGCCTAGCGGTGGCCCGGCAAGGCCGAGCCCGATCGGTGGCGGGAGGCTCGGCCTCGCCTTGGCGGGTGAGCTTGACGAGGCTCGCCTCGCCGGGGGTCGGCGAGGTCGTCGGTGTCCGGCCAAAAGGAAGAATAAAGAAAAAAAAGAACAATAAGAAAAATGTAATAAACATATTAAAGAATTAAAAGAAACAAAAAAAATTATACAAATTTACCAAACACGTTTCTATTCTTGGAGTAGAAATTTTTTTGCAGTTATCAAACGCGTTCTTATACTTAGAAATTGTTCATCGGAACTAAAAAAAACTATTTCTATTAAAAAATTATTCCCCAGAATAGACATGTTACCAAATGCGCCTTTAATAACCATTATGTTCCCGAGAACAATTTCTAATTAGAAATTATTCTTTTTTCCTATTTTCCCAAGAACAATTTATAAGCATTTGAAAGCATTTGGTAACTATCTAAAATTTCTATTCTCGGAATAGAATCGCATTTAGTACAGTCCTCAAAATTTATGATCCAAACCATTTTCTTTTAATTTTTAAATAATTTTATTACTTTTTTTTTTTCCTTTTTTTCTTTTTTATTTTTCTATCTCTTCTTCTTCAAGCTTTGGTTGGCGATCTCGTCGAGTTTCAATGGCCCCTAGCAAGGCCATGCCTCGTTAGTAGCTGGGCAAGGCTTGCTGGTGGTTGGGTGAGGCTCGAGCAAGGCTCGCTCGGCCACCAGCTTGGCCTCGCCATTGGCCTTGCCTCATTGGTGGTCAGGTGACTCTCTAGTGAGCTTGTTGGACCTTGGACTGGCCAAGTGAGCCTCCGGCGAGAAAGTTGAACCTCATCCAATCAGTCGCTATTGATTGGCGGCAATGGATAGTGGTGGTGGCAGCGGTTGGCAGCGGCGTTGGTAAAAGAAGAAGAGAGAAGGAAGAAGAACAAGAAGAAAAGAAAAAGAGAAAAAAATAAATTTAGGTTTGCTTGATTGTGCAATTGCTTTCGGGGACAAAGAAGTAACTTGTTTTTACTCATTGATTTTGTTTCACATCTATTTCTAGGAACAAAAAATTTATCAAATAGATTTCTATACTAAATTTACTCTTGGGAACAAAAGAATAGAATTTGTTACTATTGCTAAAAGCGTCCTAAGTTAGTTACTTTGGATTCTTATTTGAGATAGTATCTATTTTGGATCATTTTTTGAGAAAGAGGATTCCATTTTGGGCCCTTATTTAAAATTTTCCCTTCTATTTTTAATATAATATTCCACTTCCACATTGATCTAGCACTCCATGCGACCATATCTCTAAAATATAGTTAAATTCACATGAATCTAGTTTCGGTCGTCATCAACTCTCAACTAACTTGGCCTTGCCATTTTTTTTCTATCAATTTGTCCTCTCTTCCCAAAAGATTGATTTTGCTTCTGACTTTCTAAAATGTTAATTCACTCTCAACTCTCAACTTACTTAGTTTTGTCCTTTTTTCTTCAGTTTGGTAGGACGTAGGATCATTTTGTTTGTCCATCTACTAGTTTACCAACTTTTGGAAATTCACTCTGAAGACTTTGTTTATTTCATGAGAAATGAAAATTTTTAAAAATAATTTTTAAAAAAATGATTACTTGTGTCGTTTAGAAAAATGATTGAATAATTTTTTTCATTATCCATGAGATTGTTTAGATATAAATTATTAACAATAAAGGAAACATTTTATTATTATTTATTATTTTAATTGATACGAGTGATTATTTTTAGGAAATTATTTTTCAAATTTTTCATTATCCACAAAACAAATTGACCATAATACTTTATGAATTTACATGATAGCTCTTATTTTGAAGCAACATCCTCTATAAAATTCAATAAGATGAAAATCTTAAAAGATGTCTTGATAAGCAAATGTGAGGAGACACTTTGGGCTTGTTTGATAACCATTCTACTCCCGAGAATAATTTCTGCTCAAAAGTTTTTCATGATTTTATTTCTTAGATGAGTTTCTGAGCATTTAAATATATTTACTAACTGTATAAAATTTATATTCCTGAAATAGAAAAAAAAAAACAGAAATGTGCTTGGTACAACTTTCAAATTTATTCGTTACCAAAAAAAACTTTCAAATTTTTATATGGTGGAGAATTTAATTTAATTTTTTAAATAATTTTTTGAGATTTTTTTCTCTTCTCTTTTCTTCTTTTTCCTCCTTTAGTCAATTGTTGGCCTTCTTGATTGCTTTAAATCTATTCCTATGAACAGATTTGTTCCTCAAAGTACAAAAAGTATCTGACATTATCAAACGGATTTCTATTCTTTTTTTTTTTTTTTTTGTCTAAGAAATAAATGAACATAGATAGCCAAGAATTCGCTGATTACCACTCAGGCCCTTTGCAGCTTTTCCTCTCTGATGTCCTCCTGAAAAAGCCCCCCCCAAAAAGACAAGAAGGTAAAGAAATCTAAGTTCTCTCGTTTTAGACTATGACAACCGAATTGGGAAAAACAAAGCAAAATTGTAGATCATAAACTATTCTCGCATAGCCAGTGTCTTGTCCTGGAACTGCCCATCATACTGCTCTAATCCCTGCAGCCGAGAAAATGAAGGGTATTCAAATTCAAGATACTCCTCCCTAAAATGAAAAAGTCTAAAAACTCACATATACCTCCCAAGGTTGGAATTTCCAAGAAACAGAAAAGACCGAATCTTGCTAAGTCGAAGGCTCTTCTATTTGACACTCTAGATGATGCTGACCTCTTGGAGAACCCAGTCTTCGATGCGATTGAAGCTGGAGCTTGGGCTTCGGCGGCTGGCCCTCAAAAGCCTCCACTCCACAAATGAAGATCCTATGTTGGAACTGTTAGGGTTTGGGGAATCCCCTGACAGTTCAAGCTCTAAAGGCCCTGTCGGCCAAAGAAAAACCCCAGCCGGTGTTCCTAATGGAAACAAAAAATTCTGCTCAGAAGATTTAGAGTGTTCAGAGAAGTTTAAAATTCAGTAATGTACATATAGTTAATCCGATTGGTCTTGCGGGAGGTCTAGTCATTTTCTGGACAAACCTTTTGTCTATTCAGGTCCTGAAAGCTACGCAGGATTATTGTGATTTGTCAGTAAAAGGAGAGGATGGTATTGTTTTTCGACTCACTTGTATTCATGCCCCCTATCTTTTTCATACCAGATAGTTACTTTGGGATGATCTTCGACAAATTCACCTCTCTAATACATTACCTTGGGTATGCATGGGAGATTTCAACGAGATTATGTATCCTTGGGAAAAGGTGGGCAAGAGACATGCTGATCCTAGTCGTATGTCATCCTTTTGCTCTTTTATTTCTGATTGTGAGCTCATGGATTTACCATCTAAAGGATGTCAATTTACCTGGATGAATAACAGAGAGGAGGAGGAGTTGGTAAAAGAACGGTTGGACAGGATGTGCTCAATTGACTGGAGACTAGTCTTCCCTGAGGCTGAGGTGTTGTAGCACCCCTGAACCAAATGGGGTCGCCACAGTCATCCATCTCCTTGTAGCTAAGCCATAATTACTTGGGCATTTTTTTTTAACGGTCCCAACGCAGTTTAAATTTGCGGAAGCATAATCAAATCTCTCCAATTCTCCCTTCAAACAAACATGAGGCAATGCACACCAACTAAACATCATAGGATAAAAACCGAACCATTTTATTTACATATTTACAGGATGGATTAACTTAGGGTAGGTACAAGCAAAAGATAAGCCAACACATAACTAGCGTGGCTTGAGCTCCAAAAAGAAACACCTCTACCCTCCTCACTGATCACAAAAGCACAATCCATCCCTCCATTGGTATCGGTCATGTCAAAAAAATATTAGCTCCTAGCTCCTCACGCAGGCAGCTACACCCATCCTGGCGCATCAGGTGGTGGCGGTGGTAACATCCCCCGCATCATCCCATCCCTGCGTACATGGACGGAGATGAACTCCTGAATAACCGGACCATAAACCAGGCCCACCTCATAGGACACGATCGCACGAACTCGGATGAAAGTCAAACCAGGGATAAAAGTACAGTCAATCTCCATCACTTCGACCTCTACATCGGTCGGTATGCCATAATAGGTGCCCCGCGTGACAGGTAGGAGCGGCATCTCTCTAGGCTGAAATGTTAGTCCCCAAAAGGGGTGAATACAACTACTCAGTAGATAGTTGATTCCCTATGCCTACTCAAGCATCATACAAGCCAATCAAGACATCACAATGTAGCACATATCGTCAAATGTATGCAATGCACCACTTACCTTGTAGCCATTTACATGTAATTACACCATATATGAGTACATCATCACATATCCATGCATATGCCAACATTAAGCCATAGGTATTCAATCATCCATGCACTTATTATCCAATGTTCATGCATATACCATGCATACATATCATTCAATACCAGGCATACACCATGCATTCATATCTTTCAATGCCCATGCATACATATCACCATATGCATATATATCTTTCAGTGCCCATGCATACATATCACCATATGCATATGTATCTTTCAATGCCCATGCATACATATCACCATATGCATAACTCATTTCCAATTTTTCACAATTTTAATTGGCCTTTAATATACCCCCGGCACACACCTTCGGGCTTCCGGCACCCCCACATTCCGGGCATCTCGCTCCCCAACTGGCATCATGAGGAATCCACAACACACACCATCCGGGCTTCCGGCATTTACACTCCCACTCCCTGGTCGGGCATCTCGCACCCCAACTGGCATCACAAGGAATCTCCCGGCACACACCATCCGGGCTTCCGGCACCCCCAACGCTCCGGGCATCTCAACTCCGAGGCCATTTAAAATTACGCCCTTAGGACCACTGGGCATCCGGCATTTACACTCCTTGGCTGGGCATCCCGACACTCCCGGGGCATCGTCGGCTCACACCATCCGACGGCCTTCTCATTTATCATGAGTTATATTTACATGCATGGTCCAATTTCATATGGCATATGACATGATGTACACTTCTAATATCCACATGATATGTCAAATACCATCATTCTTGCAACATAATAGAACACTTGAGACAATACCAATCATTTGATTCATGCAATCTAGAATAGCTCACATATCTTCTTCTTTGAAATTTTACAAATTCCAGCATGCATGATTTATGAAAATGTCTAAATTGAATGCCTAAATGACTCTAAAAAATTATGGGATTTGCACATGTGATAGTCGAGACATAACAACACATTTTTCATGAAGAATGCAAGTTCTGAAAATCATCACATAAAAAGATACAAATTCAACTCCACAGCAAACCAATCTCGAGTACAACAGCTTACACGGTTTCAGAATTTTCCTCAATTAAATATCCAAATGACCTCTAAAAATCGTGACATTTTACCACAAAACAGTCAAGACATAAAGGTACAACTTTCATGAAGAACTCATGTCCAAAAAATCTCCACACAAAAAGATATAACTTAAATAACACAGCTAACAATTTTCGGACACACAGTTTGCACCGCTTTATAATCACTTCAAATTAAATATCCAAACAATCTTCAAAAATTATGAAATTTCACCACGTGATATCCAAGATTCCAAAGTATATTTTTCATGAAGACATCAAGATCAAATTCGTTATAGATAATTAATTACAGTGGTCGAAAGCTTCTGTTTATGGCACCGTTGCATCCAGATCAACACTTAATCTTAAATTCGCCATTTTTCAAAATTAAATACCCAAACGACCTTAAAAAATTATGAAATTTTACCACATGATAGAAAAGACTATAAGGTATATTTCTCATGAAGACATCTAGACCAAATTCATCCTAGATAATTTATTATAGTTGAGAAAATCCTCTGTTCACTGTACCGTAACTTCCAGACCATCCTATTACCGAAAAATCTCCATATGACCTACTTATTCTCCTTCTTTTCTTCTGGATTTTGGATATGTTCTAGCTTAAAGTGTTCTCTTCAACTTTCATTAAGAAATCAAGGTGAAATATCCAAAGGAAAGTTGTCTTATGGTCCCCCGAAGTCGCTGATGTTCACACGATTCGTCGAGGTTCCACATCTTCAAGAAAAATTACATTTCACTAAGTTATACTTGTTAGTTTTGTCTCAAATTTGAGTATGTTGATCCTATTGATGTTCTCTACAATTCTCATGAAGAAATCGAAGAAAGATTCCTAGTAAAAAGTCGAGTACAGCAGCTAAAATCATCAAAACTCCACATGCAACTCCAGATTCGACCGTCTTCTTAGAAAATGAGTTTCACCCCACAAAATTCGTCCATTTTACCTCAATTTTTATTATGTTGTAGTTCAAGATGTGATCTACAAGTCTCATGAAGAAGTCGAAGTCAGATTCTAGCTCTAAAGTTACATGCAGGACCTCACAAACTTCTGGCGCGCACGGATCTACTCGAAACAGAATACTCCTTCAAACAAAAACACCTCAAAACCTTACTTTCTTCCCTCAAAACCCACAGATTTAACCTCTACACAACACTACACTCACAACACAGCAAGCAAGAGTAGATAAGGGATCAAATCTTGCCTTAAATTTCAGCAAATCAAAGGCAAAAACGAATGGCAATGCGGGCGACGACCGGCGGCTCTTTCCTTCCTCTTCCTCTCTTCCTTCTTCTTTCTCTTCTTTCTTTCTCTCCTTCTCTCTCCCTCACCGTCGACTACCCTCTCTAGAACCGACCACTCTTCTTTTATACCCCTAATTTCTCACCATTAGTTGTAATGATGAGTTTTGCATGCAATTTGCCACTTGTAAATCCATGCAGAACCGGCCACTCTTCCCCCTTTCCTCCTTGCTCGACCGTCCAAGGCTTTGTGGGCTTGTGGTCAGCCCATTTGGCTTGCCATAAGCCCACTCCAATCGGCCCAAAGTTTTTCAAGCCCAATTAATTAATTTCTAATTTTTAAAATAACTAAGTCTTAATTAGATTAATTAAAAGATTAAATAATGCATATACTTGAATCTATGGATGTACAAATTCTAGCTTTGTACTTCACATGGCCAAAGTCTTTTTCCTTCAAAATACACCCCTTATAAGCTCGGCCATGAGTCTCGTCATGAATCATGGACAAATGGCCACTAATTACAGTCACAAAATTTTTTCCTTGCCTATCCATGGCTTAAGGATTTTTCGTAAAATTCTGGGATGCCACAGTGTTAGCCCTTCTGCTGTGGGCTCGGATCATTGCCCTTTACTCCTTGATACCACAGCTCCTGTAAAAAGGCGACACAAAACGTTTACTTACGAGAGTTTCTGGGATGGTGAAGCCAAGTGTCATGAACTTATCTCCACAGTTTGGCAAGCATTGCAGGTCCTTAATTCTGGCTTTTCTATTAAACTCAGGAAAGTCACAGAAGCTTTACAATAGTGGAGTCGTCAGCATTTTTCAAGGGCAGATCTACAGCTTACTAACCTTCAACAGCAACTTCAATCTATTAGAAATGATAGGCAGCTTCATTATGATAGGGCAGCAGTTTCTAAAATCAAGGAGGAAATTCGAAATACCTGGCAACGAGAAGAGCAATTCTGGGCTATGCGATCCAGGCTTCAATGGCTAAAATGGGGTGATAAAAATACGAAATTCTTTCATGCCACTACAGTACAACGAAGACAAAGGAATCGTATCAGTACCTTACAAGCTGATAACCTTCAATGGATCCGTGAGCCTCAGGCATTATAGCAAATGACCCTTAATTTCTTCTCTAGCCTTTACACCTCTGTTGGCCCTAGAAATTATAACCCTATCCTCGATCAGTGTTCAAGGAAAGTTACTGCAGATATCAATGTTCAGTTGTTGCAACCAGTAACTTTGGAAGAGCTTCACCAGGCAGTTTTTAAATTAGGACCCACCAAGGCTCCTGGCCCCGATTGGTTTAATGGTTTATTTTACAGGACACACTGGGATATTATTAAAGAGGACCTGCTTACCCTTGTTCAGAATTTTCTCAAGTTAGGCATAATGCCTTTTGCTTTGAACAGAACTTACCTCGTCTTGATTCCAAAAGTCTCTCACCCTGAGCGTCTTGATCAATTTCGACCAATCAGCCTGTGCAATTTTGTGTATAAGATCATTTCCAAACTTCTTGCCAATCGCCTCAAACCTTGGCTTCCATCATTGATCTCTCCTGAGCAAGCTGCTTTTGTTAGTGGTTGTCAAATTCAAGATAACATAATGATAGTGCAAGAAGTGCTGCATCAGCTTAAGATTCATCGAACGACTCGAAAATTTAGAGCTATTCTCAAGACAGACATGCAGAAAGCTTACGACAGAGTGGAGTGGGATTTCTTGAATGATTACCTTCTGAAGTTAGGTTTCCATCCTGTTTGGGTCCAATGGGTGATGCAATGCATTACCACTGCATCTTATAGCGTCAAAATGAATGGTGAACAGCTCCCTTATTTTCACCCGACTCGTGGTCTTAGGCAAGGTGACCCTCTTTCCCCTTATATTTTCATATTATTAGCGAATGTGTTGTCCAGCCAAATCAATGAAGCCATTTCCATTGGACATCTCAAAGGAATCAAGCTTAATCGATGGTGTCCTACACTATCTCATTTGTTTTTCGCTGATGATGCTTTATTTTTCTTAGAGGGGAGTATTAGTGAATTTCAGAATATTGGTAGCATCTTAAATCAATATTTTATGGCCACTGGACAAGCTTTAAACCGTAATAAATCAGGGATCATATTAGGCAAGCATTGTCCTATTGGTCTGCAGGAAAATCTATCTATGGAGCTGTGCATTCCAGTGCTAAATAGATGCGGCAAATACCTGGCTATACCTTCAGAGTGGGGCCGATCCAAAAAGGAGATGTTTTCCTGGCTGATGGGACGCGTTCATACTAAACTGCAAGGATGGAAAGAAAAATTATTATCCAAAGGAGGTAAGGAAACATTAATCAAATCAGTTATTCAAGCAATCCCCACATATGCTATGTCAATATTCAAGATTCCTTTGTCAAGATGTCAAGCTATTGAGAAGAGCATAGCTCGGTTTTGGTGGAAAACTGATCAATCTAAAGCTGGAATTCATTGGCTGCAATGGTCTACACTCCAATGTAGTAAGAAAGATGGTGGATTAGGCTTCCGTGATCGTATTTAGTTTAACAAAGCCATGCTTGGCAAACAAGCATGGCGATTATTGCAGCAACCCCAAGCATTATGGAGTAGACTTTTCAAAGGTTTATATTTTCATTCTACGGAGTTTCAATTTGCTGTTCGTGGCTCTCGACCATCTTGGGGATGGCAGAGTATTCTGCTGGGACGTGATTCTATTCTCCCTTATGTGCGTTGGTCAGTAGGTGATGGTAAAAATATCAGAATTAGGGAGGATAGGTGGTTACCAAGTGGTATTCTAGGTGGCCCAGCCAATCGACAGGATCCTCAGTTCGTGGCTGACCTATTAGACCATACTCAAAACTGCTGGAATTCATCTGTGCTTCAGAGACTTTTTGATGATCAAGTTATTGATGAAATTCTTTCTATTCCTGTTCGACCTCAATGTACTGCTGATAAGTTAATATGGTCGGCTACTTCTAATGGTCAGAATTCAGTCAAGAGTAGCTATTATCTCCTTCAACAAACGACAGTAAACTCCAGTACATCAACAGCATCATCATCACACCAAACTCCCTCAGTTTTATGGCGTCGTATTTGGGGAATGAAGGCGGAAGCTAAAATCCGTATTTTTCTATGGTCGGCTTGTCATAACTCTCTTCCTACTAGAGCTAATTTGTTTCGTCGACATATTATTGCTGACCCTTTGTGCCAACTGTGTAAACAACACCTACCAGAAACCCTAGAACATCTTTTCCTATCCAGTACCAGCACAAAAGCGATCTGGTCTCATCCATCCATCAGTATTAATTTGCAAGCTTAGAGGACTAATCATCTAGATGATTGGCTCCTATCACAGATCAAAGCAGTAAACTCACCGAAGTTGGAAGTTATCGCATATCTTCTCTGGCAATTGTGGCGGCAACGGAACTCCTTCATTTTTCGTAATCATCCCCTGAATTTGACTAAGGCAGTTGAAGCAGCTCTCACCCAACAACAACTGGTTCATACTTCGGCTTCGCTCAGCTCCAGCAAAGTTAAAAAATTAGTAAACCCTCTGCAGTCGTGGAGACCTCCTGAAAAGGGTGTTCTTAAATGCAATATTGATGTTTCTTACCATCCGGGCAACCCTGAGGGGTCTATGGTGGCGATCTGTAGAGATCACCGAGGAGTACTCATCGATGTGTTCTCCAGCAGCTTTCCGCTTCTTCTGCTTTGGAGTTGGAAGTTCAAGCTTTAATTTTGGCCTCTCAGCACCTCTCCGACAAAGATCTTCGGCAGACCCCGATAGTGATCGAGTCGGATTGCAGCGTGGTTGTTGATTCCTTCGCTGGCAGGACTTTGCCTCCTTGGGACCTCAGACCTCTCTTTGCCAAGGCGGCCACGAAGTTCTCCCTTTTCCAAACCCTAAGTCTGCACTTCTGCTGGAGGGAGGCAAATTCGGTTGCCAACTGGGCCGCCAAGGCCCAAGCGAGAGACAACTCAGCCCAGCTTTGGATTGTTTCTCTTCCTTTTCCGTTACTAAATCTTTTGTACGCAGATGCTTTAAACTTCGGTTGTTCTCTTTCTTCTTAGCTAATTTAATTATCCTTCGACCCAAAAAAAAAAAAAAAAAAAAAAATTCTTGCACGAAATGGAAAAAAGGCCATAAAGATCTGATGAAGCTTGTAAATGCTGCCCGGTTTTAAAAGAGTCGATTCCTTCTAAACATTACACACTAGAGATAAGCCCGTGTTGTGCACCTTGCTGGGTATCAAAACGTCAATTTCATTTAATATTTTAATGGAAAACAGATTCATATTACTATAAATACTTTCTAGTTATTATAACGTACAAAATTGGTGTAGCAAGTAGTTTTAATAATTGGAATTTACTTTCTTGACCTTTTAAATTTAAACTTTGTCTCATTACAAATATGATAATAAATCCTTTTTTATTTCAGCCAAGAAAATGACTTGTCATCTCAAAATGTCATCATCGGCACATTTTGTAATGACAGAAAATTCACTTAACTAAAAAGGAGTCACGTGGTTAAACATAAATTAGTTTGTTCTTTGAAAATAAGACGTAATGATAAAGCTTTCGAATGTAAATGGTAGGTTCCTTGTTTTGCTCTTTTAAATCATACTCTATTACATCAATTATAGTTTTTTTTTTTTTTTTTTTGGTCAGTCCTATTCTATACCTACTCTATACTCACTTTAAGACTTTTGCCCTGCCTCTTGCAGGCGTGGGCGTTGAAACCCACTCCTAAAACTTGCGCGTCTCCACCTCATCTCTCCCTGAGAAGATGGGGGTTTGAACCCCTCACCTCCCCCTTCCATGTTGGAAGGGTGGCCACTGGGGCGAATCCCAGTGGTTTACATCAATCATAGTTCAATGCTAAGTAATGGTGCATATTTAAATTCAATTAATCTTCTTTCGTAAGGGTGTTTCTATTGTACTCATATCTATAAATTTTCAATTTTATTCTCTACATGATAGAACATGTTCACAAGAATTAATAGATGTTCGTGCAAACGGTTTGGTCTTTCGATTGTCTTCTTTGGCAGTTGTTTGGGTAGCGACCTTCTTTTTGTTATATCCATTTATCATGAACTTGCACAGGGGTTAAAAAATTCTCTATACCTAACTTTGAAACTTGTATCTATGTTTGTTTGTCTTTTGGCTCTTCAGTTTGCCGGCTTCTCTTACTTTCTGAAAAATGGAAATGGTGATAAATTGGAAAAAAAAAGTGAATGTGGTGAATTAACTCGTGGACCAAAAGAGAAAAAAACGGTAGGTTTTTTGTTTTGCTCTTTTAAATCATATTCTATCACGTCAATCATAGTTCAATGCTAAGTAATGGTGCATACTTAAATTCAATCAATCATCTTTTGTAAAGGTGTCTCTGTTGTACTCGTATCTATATATTTTCAATATTATTATCTACATGATAAAACGTGTTCACAAGAATTAATAGATGATCATGCAAACGGTTTGGTCTTTTGATTGTCTTTTATAGCGATTGTTTAGGCAGTGACCTTCTCTGTTATATCCATTTGTCATGGACTTGCACAACGGTTAAAAAAATTCGCTACACCTAACTTTGAAACTTGTATCTACGTCTGTTTGTCTTTTGGCTCTTCAATAGCCGACTAAATTATTGTCAACAAAGGAAATACTTTATTATTACTTATTATTTTAAATGATACAAATAATCATTTTCTAGAAGATGTGAGGAAATACTTTGAGCCTATTTGGCAATCATTTTGTTCCCGAAAATAATTTCTGTTTAAAAATAGTTTTTCTCATTTTATTTCCTAAACTAGTTCCTAAGTATTTGAATACGTTTGGTAATTATATACAATTTCTATTTTCGGAATAGAAAAATAGCAGAATTGCATTTGATACGATCCTTTTTTTTGTATTGTAGAATTTCTTTTAATTTTTTGATAATTTTATGAATTTTTTTTTCTTTTTTTCCCCTCTTCTCTTTATTTCTTTTTCCTCCTCTAGTAGGTTGCCAGCCTTTTTAATTTTGTTCTAAATCTATTTCATGAACAAATTTGTTCCCAAAAGTGGAAAAATTAGTTGAAGTTACCAAATGGATTTTGTGTGTGTGTGTGTGTGTGTGTTTTTTTTTTTTTTTTCTAGGAAATAAAAGAGTAAAAATAACTAAGAATTGGCCGATTAACAAATAGGCCCTTTGTAGCTTTTTTCTCTCACGTTCTCTTGAAAAAGCCTCCCAAAAAAGACGAAAAAGTTAAAGAAATCAAGGTCTCTTGTTTTAGACTATGACGATCCAATTGCGAAGAACAAACCAAAATTGTAGATCATCACCTATCCTCGGACGAAATGGAAAAGAGGCCATAAAAGTATGATGAAGCTTGTAAATGCCGCCCGGTTTTAAAAGAGTTGATTCCTTCTAAACTTTACACTCTAGATATAAGGCCGTGCTGTGCACCTTGCTCGGGTATCAAAACGTCAATTTCTTTTCTTTTCTTTTCTTTTTTTTTTTTTGGTGAAACAAAACGTCAATTTCATTTAATATTTTTATGGAAAACAGATTCACATTAATAGAAATACTTTATACTTAATATAACGTACATGAATTGGTGTAAGCAAGTAGTTTTAATCATCGGAATGTACGTTCTTGACCTTTGAAAGTAACCATTTTGTCTCGTTGCAAATATGAGAATAAATCATTTCTTTTTCTGCCAAGAAAATTACTTGTCATCTCAAGATGTCATCATCAGCGCATTTTGCAGTGACAAAAAATTTACTTAACTAAAAAGGAGTTACGTCATTAAACATAAATTACTTTATCCCATGAGAATTAGACGTAATGATAAAGCTTATGAATTTAAATGGGAGGTTTCTTTTTTGTTTTTTTCAGGGTTAATACTCTAAAAAATCCCAAATTGGTATACCTGCGACAAATTTACCAAAAACTATTTTTTTGACCATGAAAAATACTAAACTGGTACATTTATAACAAATTTATCTCGACTAATAATAAAAAACCATAAACTGGTACATTTATGATAAATTTACCTCAAACTAATTTATTCGACTGCAAAAAACCCCAAACTGATAAATTTGTGACAAATATACCCTCCGCTAAATTGTATTAATACCACAAAAAAATCACAAAAATTGTAAACTATGACAAATGGAGTGTAAAATTCCAAATTTGTATACTAGTCAATTATTACGTGTCATTTCACTTAATAATTTGATAGTAAAATTTAACGAAAACTAACGACGGGTAAATTTATCACAGGTGTATCAGTTTGGGTTAAATTTGTCAAAGGTATATCAGTTTGGAGTTTTTGATGGTAAAAAAAATAATTTGGGGTAAATTTATCACAGGTATACCATTTTGGGGTTTTTCAGGATATTAATCCTTGTTTTTAACTCATATTCAATCACGTCAATCATAGTTCAATGCTAAACAATGATGCATATTTAAATTAATCAATCTTCTTTTGCAAAAGGTGTTTCTATTGTACTCGTATCTCTATATTTTCAATTTTATTCTCTACATGATAGAACATGTTCACAATTTAATAGATGCTTGTGCATACCGTTTGGTCTTTGGACTGTCTTCTTTGGCGATTATTTAGGTAGTGACCTTTCTTTTTGTTATATCCATTTGACATGGACTTGCACAGGGGTTAAAAAATTCTCTATGCCTAACTTTGAAAGTTGAATCTACGTTTGTCTTTTGGCTCTTCCATAGCCGACTTTTCTTACTTTTTGAAAAATGAAAAGGTAATAAAGCAAAAAAAAAAAAAAAAAAACGGTGAATGTGGTGAATTACCTTGTGGACCGAAAGAGAAAAAAACTTGATGAACTACCTCAACGTAATAAAGAAAGTATCAAGAAAATGTTATTGCTTTGCCCATCGTTGTACATCTCAATTTTGACTCCAGGCCCAACCCCAAATTTTCAAGAGGTCTTTAGGATACGTCGTCAATTGAAAATGAAATTTCTAGTGTTTTTCTTTGAAGTATGGCGGTTAATGTTCACACTTTTAATAACCTGATAATGTTTAAATTTTACTGTTTGGCTTCGAATTATGGGACAAAGCCTAAACTTTCATGTTTAAACGGTCAATGTAGATGATCCTAAAGCATGTGATACAAAATTAGGGTGTTCACTGGTGTAAGGGTAACTATGGCTTATGGCCAAAGACTTATTACAAGTATGCTTCAAGCAACGGCCATTAGGGAATGTTTGATAAGATAGGGTGTCCACACAAGGCCTCTTAATAATTTAGCATGCATAAATTGTAACTCATCAAACACGACAGGACAGCTAATAGAGTAGCAATTATCAATGGATATTAGAAATTTAGCAATGGCAGTAGTTTAAAAGAGAGGGAAAAAAATAGGGAGAATGACACAAGTGGTCCCTGAATTTCGGTCCAATATGCGATATAATTTCTGAACCTTTGATTTCTTTTATGTCATCCTTGAACTTGAGCCCAATGTACAAAATCATCGTTGAACTTTTAACTTGTTTAATGTGATTCCTAAAATTTTGTTTCATATAGTCTTGAGACTAGATTAAATATTTGCTAAAAATTTTAAGGATTACATTGAATAAATTTGAAGTTTAAGGACCCCACAATACATTGGGCCAAAGTTTATGTCAATGTCTTAAAAATATATTTTTGGATAAGTCGTCACCAGTTTACATCTCCCCTAATTCCCACTGACATATGCGCACACAGACGTCCGCGTTTCCACTGGAGCCGAGGTAGATCCCGGTGTTTTTCGATACATGATTGGCGTCTCGTGATAGCCCGCCGATTTCCCTATATAAAGAAAGACTGGGGATGCTTCAGAAGCATACACTACGCATTTTATAGAGTCAAGCCATATACACCATCAACAGCATCGTGAAACCGTTGCACGCGACTCCGTCGTTATGTCCTCTTACGCAGAACGAGATGCATGGTTCGCTAACATCAAAACCACCTTCCACAGGCAGCTCGAAGCCAACGTGGTTGCCAACACGTGTGTGTTTCAAGTGCCCAAATCGCTGAGCTCTGTCGCGCCAGAAGCTTACGCCCCTCAAATGGTTGGTCTAGGACCGTACCACCATCTCCGGCCCGAGGTCTGAGCAATGGAGGAAGTCAAGCTGGACGCGTCCCACCGGTTTTTCAAGGGAATTAACTATGGGAGCTTTTCTGGTTTCACCGGCAGATTCTTTGATCAAGAACTAGAACAGAAAGTCCGTGCTTGTTACCATAAATTTTTGGAACTGAATGATAACCGGTTAGCGTGGATCATGGCGGTCGATTCTTTGTTGCTGTTCGATTTTCTATAACGCCACAGCATCGTCAAGACAACCCTTGAGTCCTCAGAGTGGCTGCAGAACTTGGCCAAGCCTGTAGGGTGGAAACTGGTTGAGGATGCCATTCTCAGGGATGTGATAATGTTGGAGAATCAAATCCCCTTCTTCTATATTGATGGTTTTTGTGATGGGCCTAAATAGGCTTGTCCGCCCATGTTGGGCCCAAAAACCCGGTCTGTAAGTTAAGGGCCCATGGAGGAACGTTTAGGATATGAAGAGTCACATTGTTTGGGAAGTAACGTTATTCTAAAAAGTAACGTCTTTTTAGTAAAGAGAGATTACATTCTCTAAAGGTAACGTTTTAGATGAATAAGTTCTCCCCCCCAAAAAAAAAAAAAAAAACGTATGCTTTTCATAGGTTTCTCTCCCCAAAGTAGCAACAGTATGCTCCTCACTAGAATAGTGCCAGGATTCTTCCTCGGACTTCAACATTGGTGTAATCTGTGAAAGACAAAGTACTTTCGATTCCGTGATGTACCTTTGATCGGTGATACATGTGTTTTTCCTGGGCACGTTTCCACGTTCGTCATTTTTGGGGTTTGATTGAGTGTCAAATCGCTATTAGAGGGAATCCGTTTCCCCCCACATTGGTATTAGAGCATTGTTCATGTTTCTCGATCCCCTTTTCATGTATGAAAATTGTTTTTTTTTTTTTTTGGTTGAATTTTGTGAAATGCCATTGTTGCTCGATCAGGGACAAAAAAGTCCCGACACTACGTACTGTTCCCCCTATTTATATTTTTTTAAATCGAAGTTGTTTATGATAACTTAGGGTTGTAACTCTGGTTGATATGAGAAAATCGAGTGGCGGATTGCCGCCGGAAGTCGTCGAACGCACCGCCACGTGCGGCTAGAAGGAACTAGCGTTGCACATGCCAGTTCGATTCCCAAGCGCGTGTGATGCGCACATGTGGTCGCTGAGGCGTGCGCGGCATGTGCCCAATGACGTCATCATAACGTCATCCCGCCGTGCCCGCGCACGCGCATGGCACATGCTGTCGGTCGACCCATCCGGCCCAACTCGTTTGACTCTGACTCGTTGACTCATGACCGTTGATCGTTGACTTAGGCGTTGACCGTTGACCGGCGTTGACCATTGTTGACTGGCAAAAAAGAAGAAGGAAAATTATGTATTTTTCATTTTGTTTAATGTGGATTATAAGTAATCCCTTTTTGTTTTGCATTTGTTGCAAGAATAATAATGCGTTATGCATGCATGCTTGCATTTCCGAGAATGGACGAAGAAAAGGCAAGACTTAAAGAGCTAATGATAGAATTAGCTAATTATCGGTGGAATGATGGTGACGTAGTATCACATATGGTCAAGGTCAATAAGGTGATACAAGAAATCATCTGAAATGGTTATCTTATGCCGGATTTTGAGAAGGTGCTGGCGTTAATAAACACTATTCCACCTGAATGGCAAGCAGTGTTAGATCGTCTACGGAAGGTCAATGTGGTCCCGGATTATAATATGCTTGCCATAGCTTTTATAAGAGATTACCATAGGATCGAGTTAACCAAAACTTCAACCCCTGAGCTGAGTGTCACATGGGGCGGAGTGAATGCGCCTTGGAGATGGTATGAGAGCTTTTCAAAAGTTTTTTCGTGGTTGGCAAATGTGCCTTTAGAAGTCTCAGAGTTTTTTACTAAGAGATTAGAAGAGACTTTCCCTAATTACTTTATCTTAGAATAGTTTGAGATGTTTTAGGTGTAAATATCTCTTTCTATGTTGATATTTTCCTTTGAATATATTACTTAGTGTAATGGACATGTTTAATTATTAAATGTTCAATACCATTTGCTTATGTTCTTATTAACTGTTGTGGGTAGTTCGTAGAAGTTTTTGTAGCTTCAAAAAACTTATTTTTTTGCATAGAATATTATATTAATGATAGTATTGAGTTAGGATTTTGGAGGATGATTGGAAACATAGTGACATTTTGATTATGAAACCTTACTTGAAATTATCCATTAATATGATGGGTTTGTGCAAAATGGATGCATAAATGATAGGTATTAATAATTCGTGCATATGTGTTTGATATGTTCAGATTCAATGGCTTCAGCAATTAAGAGTATAATTGCAGAGTTGAACAAAGAAGAAAATTTGAATGGTGAAAATTGTGAAATATTGAATATGAAAATTCAATATGTGCTTAAAAAATAAGAAGCACTAGAAGCTCTTAATCATGTTATGGAAGATCTTGAGGATGCTGTGCACCACTTTGAGTTAGCAGAGGACCGTCTAAAGGCATATGAGCTGAAAATAGATATTTGCCGTGCTAGTTCTAACTCACAAAGGGCTTCGAGCTCTAAGCGCAAGCGTATTGATTCGTTCAATATGTGGAAATGCAAAGAATCAAGTCCTTCATGTAAGAAACCAAGAGTTAACCAACATAAGAGAGGAAAACGTCATTGAGTGAAGAGAATGTCAAGGGTGAAGTGTTTTAATTGTGACAAGAAAGGTCATTATGCTCGCGAATGTCGCGAGCCAAAGAAGGTAAACACCCATTGTACATTTGAGAACTTTGCTTATGTGTCAAGTTCTGTATTCTTGACTGAATCTAATACCTTGTGGATAGTAGATTCGAGAGTAATAGATCATGTAGCGAAGGATAGAGAATCCTTTGTGGACTTTTGACGAGTACCGATTTGAACTAAGTGGATCTATGTTGAGAATAACTCCAGAGCCAAAGTAAAAGGGATTGACACATGTCAATTGAACATGCGTGGTGAATGCACTTTGTTCCTACATGAGGTGTTATATGCTTCGGAGATTCATCGAAATTTAGTGTCTGTTTTAGTGTTGGTGAAGCTTGGTTTTAATATAAACTTCCATAATAGAGGTGTGGATTTGTATTTAGATACAAACTGCTATGGTAGTGGTTATTTTTTAGATGGTTTTATTGTGCTAAATGTTGACTATGGTAATGTCAATGTTTGCGTGGTGAATGCACTTTTTCATATCTTTTAATTTATATGATAATGATATGAATGTGTGGCATGCTAGACTTGGTCATATTGGTCAGTAACGAATGAATAGGCTAGCCAAAGAGGGCTTATTAGGCACTATTAAAAAAGTCGATTTGCTAATATGTGAGCATTGCCTGATAGGGAAATGATAAGAAAACCATTTGGAAAACGTACAAGAGTTGATTATCCTTTGCATTTAATCCATTCTGATGTCTATGGTCCAATGAATGTGAGAGGAAGGCATGGGGCTATTTACTTCATCACATTTATAGATGATTCTACTCGATTTGGATATGTCTATTTAATTTCTCACAAATCTGAAGCATTGAGTTATTTCAAAAAGTTTATGAACTTGGTTGAAAATCAATTAGACAAGAAAATAAAAGTATTGAGATCCAATTGATGTAGAGAATATTTATTTGATGAGTTCAGAAATTTATGTGATGAAAAAAGGAATAGAAAGACAGTTGTCTATTCTATATACTTCTCAACAAGATAGTGTTGTAGAAAGAAGAAATAGAACCATATTGGAAATTGTTAGGTCCATGATGACGTATGCTAACTTACCTATCACTTTTTGGAGTGATGCGTTATTAACTGCTACCTCCATATTTAATCAGGTGCCTTCCAAATCAGTTACTTTCAATCCATATGAGTTATGGACAGGTAGAAAATCGGACTTAAGTTTTCTTAAACCATAGGGTTGTGTTGCCTATACTCACGAGCCCTCTCACAAGTATGGAAAATTGGGTCCCACATGCAAGAAGAGTATTTTCATAAGATACTCAAAACACTCGAAATGGTATGTGTTCATAGGTGAGCAGGAAAGTGGAAGTATAACTGTATAACTGAATTCGAATAATAAGATGTCACATTCTTAAAGAATGATTTTACTAAAAAGGGCGAAATAGATGAGGATTACTCCTTATTTGAAACCTTGGATCAAGATAATGAACTTAGTAGAGTTCGTCCAAGTGGAAGTGACATGAGAAGTGAGGAATTTAATTCAGCTTATTCTCAATTACAACCACATAATGAGATGATATCGTCATTATCTAATCCAAGTAGGAGCATAATGGGGAATGATGTGCAAAGTGTACAATCTCCCCTACAGCGAATAAGTCGCAAAAGTATTTCTCGTCGACGTTATGGCATTGAAGGGGAAACTTCTATGGTTGCTCCGCAAGATGAAGATGAGCCAATGAATGTAAATGAGACTCTAAGTTGCCTTAGTAAGGAAAAATGGATGCATGCAATGGAAGAAGAAATTGAGTCAATGAAATTAAACCATATTTGAGAACTGGTCGATCTTCTGAAAGAACACAAAACTATTGGAAACAAGTGGGTTCTAAAAAAGAAAGCGTAAAGCTGATGGCTCAATAGAAAGACATAAAGCTCGCCTTGTGGCAAAGAGGTATAATCAACGAGAAGGAATTGATTATGAGGAAATATTTTCTCCTATTGTGAGATTTATCTCGATTCACATTATTATGACAATAATGACAAGTATAGATCTTGAATTATATCAAATGGATGTAAATACTGCTTTTCTCAATGGAGAATTAGAAGAAGAAATATATATTGAACAACTTGTAAGTTTCATTATGGAAGGTCAAGAAGAAAATGTATATCAACTTTTGAGATCAACAGATGGCCTTAAGCAGTCGTCGAGACAATGGTATATACGTTTTCATAATACCATAATGGCATATGATTTTATAATGCTTGATGAGGATCATTGTGTATATATCAAAAGAGCCAAAGATCAATATGTGATCATATCATTATATGTTGATGATATACTAATTGCTGGAAGCAATATAGAGTTTGTTAATAGTGTCAAGAGTTGATTATCTTCCAACTTTGTGATGAAAGCAATGGGTGAGGCTGCATACATTCTTGGAGTTAAGATTTCAAGAGATCGTTCAAAGAGGTCATTATCTCTGTCACAAGAAACATACATCAATAGGGTTCTTGAACGATTTCGTATGCAAGATTGCAAACTCATAGATACTCCTATTGCAAAAGGTGAAGGATTGAGCCATAGAATGTGTCCTAAAACTTCACATGAGAAGGAACAAATGCAACATGTTCCTTATGGTAGTGCTATTGGAAGCTTAATGTACGCTATAAAGTATACAAGACTTGACATATGTTTTGCAGTTGGAATGGTGAGTAGCTACCAATCCAATCCTGGTCAAGCACATTGGAAAGCTGTTAAAAGAATACTGAGGTATCTGAAGGAAACTGCTGATTATACATTGAGTTATCAAGGAAAGGATCTACGGCTTGAGGACTATTCAGATGCTGATTGGGGAGGAGATTTAGATGAAAAGAAATCTACCTCAGGATTTGTTTTCTTACTGAATAATGGCGCCATGTGTTGGAGTAGTAAGAAACAAACGTGTATAGCTTTGTCTACGATAGAAACTGAGTTCATGGCATTATCAGCAGCAATACAAGAAGGTGTTTTGCTTAAAAGATTTTTGGATCATTTAGGTGTTATTGAAAATGCTGCAGACTTCTTGTTAGTTAACTGTGATAGCCAAGCAGTAATAGCATACACTAAAGATCTAAAATATCATGGCAAGACCAAACATATAAATACCAAGTATAATTTTGTCAAAGATATGGTTGCACAAAAACATGTGAACTTACAGTACAAATTTACACATAGAATGGTAGTAGATCCTATGACAAAGCCAATAACTAGAGATGTGTTCAGTGGGCATGTGAAATCTCTAGTATTGCGTAGAGACTGATGTACTGAATATTGTAATTTTCCTAAAGTGTTCACATTTAATGAATTATGTTTTCATTATTAATGGTTATGAATCTTTGTTTGAAGTTTATGCATCTCAATGCTTAGTGCATTATATAAAGTTGGAAAAGTATGTCGGACAGATAAAAGATTAGCCCACTCACACAGATAATCGCCTCTATTTACTATATGACAGATAGAGATGAGACGGTTTTAAGCTTATTATCTAGGTGATAATCGAGAGCTCAAGTTTAAAATCTATATGTTGTCTTAACTGAGTGTTAAGATAAGGACATGATATTTACTGCGTCCGAAAGTAAAATAATCCACATATTTTATTTTATCCATCTATGATGCTAGATGTGAGTTCTGATGAATTATGTGAATAAACAGATTCGTGAACTCAAGTTAGACATTGGGTATGTCTGAACTATTATCTGTATGGTGATTGATGATGTATACATACGCTCCATGGAAAATGAGTTAATACTGTAATACGTATTTCATACTACGTATGCATGAAACGACCAATAAAAGTGGCAAAAGTTTTGATCTCAACTTTTATGCCGTGTGACTTTAGCGGAAAAGAGTTCCACATTTTAGTGCCCTCATAACTCTTACTTATTCTTAAGATTTTTATTCAGTGTTTACTATCTTAGAATGTTGCTAATGATCATGAATTGATTCGATCTAAGGGGACATTTCTAGAATAGCAAGTTGAATTGAAATTGAGAATTTTAAGGGAAAAGGAAGATCGATTGTGGAAAATCACATTCCAGTTTTGTATTTACCAATCGATCAATTATAATTGTTTTAGGATAATCATAATAATATATATATATATATATATATTTGTTTAAAAAGAGATTAAGAGAGATATAAATGTGATCAATCGATTTAGGATATTGCATACTAAATCTACTCAAAGTATGATGCCCATTATAAGCTGCTATATATTCTTAACAGATGTATGACAATGAGTTCTCAAAGTATGCTGGTAGTACGGATTATTCACCGGTATGAATGTAGTAGAGAGGTAAAGAGGATTATGTTCGGCCCACCATGTACGAATGAGAGATGATGGTTTTTGTAATGGGCCTAAGTAGGCCTGTCTGCCCATGTTAGGCCCAAAAACCTGGCCTATAAGTTAAGGGCCCATGGAGGAACGTTTGGGATATGAAGAGTCATGTTGTTTGTGAAGTAACGTTATTCTAAAAAGTAGCGTCTTTTTAGTAAAGAGAGATTACGTTCTCTCAAGGTAACGTGTTAGATGAATAAGTTCTCTCCCCCCCCAAAAAAGAAGATACGCTTTTCACAGGTTTCTCTCCCCAAAGTAGCAACAGTACGCTTTTTGCTAGAACAATGTCAAGATTCTTCTTTATGTTGAAGAAAAATCCCTTGGAGTTTTGAAGTTGACAAAATAGCCTCTACAGTATGGTATGAAGATTCCAAGACTTAGTCAGTTACGTTTGAAGATTTCAAAGTCTAAAGGTTTTCTGTCTGAAGACAGTCAAGACCCAAAGTTCGGTATGAAGTTTTTCCGTCTGAAGACTATCAAGACTCAGTTTCAGTCTGAAGACCTTTAAGACCCAAATCAAAGTCTGAAGACAGTTTGCGATTTTGACAAGCTGGCTACAGGTTATTCTTATGGTTAAGGAAAGTAAGGTATTAGATTTTATATTTCCTAATCTTAACCATGGAATATCTCTGGCTGTGATCGTGAACTTGGAAGATTTATTCTTCGGATTTTATCCGTCGAAGATCAAGCTTATTTTTGGAAGAATATAATTTTGGGAACTCAAGATCCTGATTGTATGGGCGAACAAGATTGATGAGCTGCTGTCTACTTACATTTTCGGAGACAAGGAGATCACTTAAATTGATTCAGTCCAACTGGTTGATAGGATGAATTTTGGAAAGTGCCAACAGATATGGAGGCACGGAAGTTATTTAAGGTGGATCGGTATTGCTCGGAAATAAGGAGAGACTGGGTAGAAAAATCTCGATGTTAGAATCTCTGAAATCACTTGATCTCTAAAATCTTTCATGTTCATATTGTGTATCAAAGAGAGTGAGATATAGTGCGAAAACAGCAGGAAGCTGTAGGAGAGACTGTCTATTGAAGAAGTCTAGTTCGTGAACTGTAACAACTCTCAATTGTTACATAGTGATTACAGCCAGTTGGCTGCCAGTGTGGAGAGTGGACGTAGGCTTAGAATAAGCCGAACCACTATAATCCTTGTGTCAATTCTCTCTTACCCTACTCTATTTACTTTATGAATACGTGTTTTATTTATTATTGATATATCTATGATATTAACGTATTCTACCGCAAAAGATTCCAAAAGAATTCCGCAATAACCTATTCACCCCCCTCTAAGTTGATTCACTAGCCTATTTCACCTTGGACTTCAACATTGGTGTTTAATCAATAAAAGACAAGGTACGTTCGATTCCATGATATACCTTTGATTAGTGATTCATGTGCTTTTCCTGGGATGCTTCCGCGTTCATCGTTTTTGGGGTTCGATTGAGTATCGAATTGCTATTAGAGGAAATCTGTTTCCCCCAACATGTATGAAGGAGATGTTGAAGCTCTCCACTCTGGACAATGATGAATAAAAATGCTTCGTCAAAGACATCTTTCCCTAGATATTGGTAGCATTTTGCAAGGCGCTCTCACCGATCAAGGAGATAAAGACGTATCCACCCAATACAGCTCTGGGACATGCACATCTATTGGATCTTCTGTATCACATGGTCGTGCCCCACATGGTCGTGCCCCAAGGAGACGAAGCCAAGATTGACATTTATGCAGAAGTTGTTTCGACAAGAACTGTTACTGCGACCAAGGAAACCGGTTCCAGTACATTGACTCCCATTAAAAAAACTGTTCGACAGCTATGGGCCTAAAGTCATTGGAGCAGTCAAGAACTTGGACTTACATGTAGTGCAATCTTTTGCCGAGATGGCAAAACTTTTGCTTGCCCTGCCACTCTCTGACCTAACGAATGCTCTTTCAAACTTTCTTCAAGAGACTCCAGTAGCAGATAATACCTTGATTCCTAGAGCTTTTAACCTTGCTAAAGCCGGGATAAAATTCTGCCCGACCGAGACTATCATGGACATTCAATTCGACGAGAGCAAAGCCATGTTACACTTGCCCGTCATCCAAGTGGGCGTGAATACTGAAGTTATCATTTGCAATCTAGTGGCATATGAAGCGATGGCCACGTCCAACTCCCTCATATTTGCACGCTATGTGGAACTGATGAGCGCGCGTATCAACACCAGGGAGGATGTGAAGTTGCTTCGGGACAGTAACATCCTCATAAGCCACATGAAAGACAATGACGTGACGTCAATCTTCAACGGTGCAATCAACTCCATCAAATCAACCCGCAATATCCAAGCGGATGGGACGATCACGAGTGTCACACAAAGGTCCGAATGTTGATGAGGATGTCCAACTACAGTTTCTGGAAGATTCTGGCTCTTCTGGCCATCCTCTTGTACACGCTTCTCGTAGGGCTTCAGTCCTTTTGCTCACCTTATAACTGCGCGCGTCTCTACCGCGCAGGCAGTTCATTTTAAGACGCGCTCTGTTTTAAGTATTTGGTCTTCTGGATCCGGTGCTCACGTTATTCCGTTTGAAGCATTTAGGTTTTAACGTAAGAACTGTGGGATTTATGAAGTCAGTTGGAAGTAATTTAAGTGAATCAAGTTGTACCAATCTGGTATTCCCAGTAGATGTATTTCCTTAAGAGTGTGTTTTGAAATAAATAAAAGGGTTATGAAGGGTTGAAACTTCTAAGTTTGGCTGATTATGCAATTTTCTCCCCTATGTTTAGTTTTGTGCAATTGAGTCAAGTCCTTCCGGTCAATCCCTATTACAAATACCGCCAAATTTCATTTCACGAAAAATAACTTTAAATTTTTTTTTTTTTTTGGACTTTTTGGTGTTTGTTTCGCAGAAAATGAACTAGTTAAGGAAGACATTCTCCATTATTGGAAAAAAACACCTTCAAAGATGGGGAAAATATTTTCTACCATAACTTCTTCCACCCCACCTTCTTTCACCAAGTACATTTTTTATTTTATTTTTATGCTTTCTTTTTCTTTTTATTTTTTTAAATCAAATTTTTAATTTTTTTTCTTTATTCCCTTGTCTTCTTCTTCTTCCTTGGCCTTGGCCGCTTGTTAGCCATGATGGTGCCCAGCAACTAGCCATACACCAACTTGAGCCTTGCCGCATGCCTACAAGCTCCTTGCTGGCTTGTGGTGAGGCAAGCGAGGCTCTGCCCTGCCAAAGTCTAGATTCAATGAGAGCAAGGCTAGAGCTCACTTGGATCTAGCGAGCCATGAGCTCACTAGCCTTGGCGGAGCTTGAGCTTGCCTAGATTGGGGAAGCTTGGGCTCTCTTGGATTTGGCCTTCATCATCTTGATAAGCTCGGGCAAGCTCGAGGGATGCTGTCGCCGATCGCTAGCCTTTTGGCCTTGCCCTGGCTTGCCCTCTTGCTCATTTGGCAAGCTTGAGCTCATTGCTTGCCAAATTGGCAAACTAGTGGCGTTGAGTTGGCGAGGCTAGAGGTAGGCGAGCTTTAGGCTTGTTGTTGCGCTCTCCAGATTGGCAAACTAGTGATGAGTGCACTTGAGCTCACCAATCTGGCGAGCTTGAGCTTGCTACTCGACAGATCGAAGAAGAAGAAGACAAAAAGAAAGAAAAGAAAAAGAAAAAGAAAAATTTTAAAAAATTAAAAAAATTAAAAATCGATTTTTTAAAATAAAAATAATTAAAAAATATATAAAAAATGTGCATATAAAAATATTTTCCTTACTAAACAGCGAAATATATTTTCCACTTTATTTTTAAGTTATAGCTAAACACCATTGGAAAATGACTTTTTAGAAATTTTTTTTTTCATATACGCTATATTTTTTGTGAAACAAATGGAGCCTAGCGTTGTGATGTTGCTACTCTACATAAGGTGCTCAAGTCAACGACTCAACGGCACGGGGGAAATGACCCTGGTGGCTCTCTTCAAATGATCAAATTGTTATTCATCGGCTTAGCTTAGTTTTCCCATTATTTGTACATATAATCCTGCGTAAGTTTATCTTACTTTCATTGGTGGAAGAAAAAATACAAAAAAAAAAAAAATTTCATATTATGCCTATTGTATTATGAATACCTCAATTTTTTTTTTTTTTTTTTTTTTTTTGTGTCATAAAAATTCCTAAATTTGTACCCACATAGCACATATACTCTCTATCATAGTTCTACCCAAGATTGGCTTTACCAATCTTAAGTGACAACTTGCGTGGACAACGATAGACAAATAGAGGTGGCGTAGCTGCTGCGTGGTAAAAATATGCCAACTCATTTTTAAAATGAATAAGAATTCTTCTTTTATATGTTTTTCTTTGGTTCAATTTCCTAAAAAAACCCCAACTGTAGATTTACTTCTGATTCTGTCTTGAACTTCTTTTTTGCTAAGATAAAAAAATCACAATTTTTTACCTTTAAGTCTAAACATGTCCTCCAATAACTTTCGGTCCAAAGTCACTAATATTAGTGGTCTGACATGGCATTTTCACGTCCACGTTAGCGAGGATTTAAAGCTTAAAGCATGGTTCACAGTCACAAGATGCATTCCCACAAGTGTCCTTTTTATTTGAGCTGCACCACACCCAATTAGAACCAAGCAACCCTCTCTTCCTCCATCTCTCTTCAGCCACTGAACCACAGGCGTCGCCACCACATTCCATCGTCACCGGCGAACCACCACGCCATTCCCAACTGTGCATTTAGTCGTCGTTGTCTTCTTTGTCTCTCTTCATTGCCCTCCTTGTCTGCAACACTGTTTTGCCGAATATGGTCGTTGATGAAGTAAATTTCACTATAAGTTGGATCTTTATTTAAGAATGGATAGGGTTTTCCAGCGATTTAGACAGGAAATAATGGATATGAACTAACTACGAATACTAAGAATGATAAATAATAAAGAATAGCAAACAAAGACTCGACAAAGTAGATTCCTGGAGAGAATTGATAGGTGTGATTGATCGAGGATCTTTACAATTGATTCTCCTAGGCCTTATGTAGCCTTGTACAAAGTGCAACCGTTATTATACAAATCCCAAATTCTAACTACTCTCGGGATTCAAAGCCTCAACTTGATTTGCTTATAACCACACATTCTTATTTGTAAAAGATTACAATTTGACTTTGTCTCTATGCACGCATCTTTGATCGATCTCCAAATCGCGTCCCCCTTTTTATTATATGTCGATTTCCAATCTTTGCCAATTCTCTTTCATCATGATGGCCACCTACATCGGTCACTGATTTGCAGGGATAGTTTGCTGCTGTCCTATCGACAACGCACTCTTGCCAATCCATCAAAACTCGAACTATTTTATAGTGTCAAAGTATGCTCTCTTTTCAAAGAATCAAAAGTAATTCTTTTTCCTTTTTTCTGTTGCTTAATGATCACAAATCCATTCCTGGACAGGTAATCCTAGGTCCTTGCTTCGTCAAACCTTAAATTCCTTTATCTCTTCAGGGTTGTTTCCCTCCATACAAGGAAGAAAAGCTTCCATCCTAGAGGGACGTCACCATCACAACACTCGAGCATTTCCTTTTTTTTACCCCACGTTTTACAATTGATATTTAAGGATAAGGTCTCAAAAGGAATCAACCTGGCAATATGCCAAAATTGACGAGGCTCTCCAATTCCCTTGCTTTGATTGGAAGCTCGATTTGGGTCTTCTGTGCGGTGTAACCAAATGTTCCTTTTCAATCATGTAAACATGTAAAGGACACATCTTATTGTTCTTTCTTAGATTGCTATTGCAAAGAGTCAGGTGAAGTCGCCTGGGAAGAACATGTAGCATTTCTCTTGTTCTAGCCATCCAAATATGTCTTCTTTCACCCAGCGCTAAAAGTTTCAAAGAACTTAGCAAGTTTAGGTTTTTACCCAGCTAAAGGCAAATTTTTTGCGCTTGGACGCCTTGTATAGGTTGATCTTTACAGAGGACTGAACCATGCATCCACGTCGATATATGAGGATAACTTTGGTGTCTTCTACGGTCCCTTCTAGATTCTTCAGGCATGAGCAAAGCTTTATTTTCCTTCTTTGTTTTGCGATATAAAGCGAGCCCCGCCTCCTTCTAGGGATATCAAATCTGAACCTTACTTTTCGGACGCCAAAGAATACATACTACTAAGTTATAAGCTCAACCCTATCCCTTAGGTTAGCCTAGTGAGTAGTATAGATCTCTTGTAAGTAGATAGAGCATTTATTATGCACCTTTATAAAATAATATAATAATTATATTGTAACATCCTCGATTTCGACCCTTATTTTAATCCCAACTAGTAGGCTAAAGATTAGTACGCTGATAGCAGGAATAAACCATGAATTGACTCGAGGGTCGGTTATGGACTAAGGACTAGCCATAGAACCGGCCAGGCGACTGGCCAATGGACCAACTAGAATATTGCCCGACTGCCCCAAGGCTTGGCCCTTTGACCTAGTTGTGAGCCCTTTACATGGAAAATGAAATGTCCAAACTCGGTCTCGCTTGTTGAGCTTGGTTACGTTCAGTTTCGTCCAATCATGACTTAGGCATGAATGTCACACCCCGATCCTCCGAGCGCGCGCCCATCCCTTTGCGGTTGATTAACTAGCGACGTTTAGAACGCATCACCGACCCATTCATTTTAATGCGCATGCGGAAGCGAATAATAAATCCATAGACAACAACGAGATGGGATAGAAAAGCAGTACCACAATTTTTTATATTAAAAACTAACACACTTATATATACATATATCAAGCTAGGTCATATACAATACCAGTCTATAAAAGCAAGGTCTACAAAATAGGGGGGTTTCATAAACTACAGATCCTCGTCCTTACTCTCATTCTCATTGGAGCCTTCAGCTGAGTACATCAGAGTTCCTGGGTCTGAAAGATCCGAGTCGAACACCGAACCCTTCGGAGGATCCGTCGTGCCCTTCTCAAGAGCAACCTTTAGTACATACCAATGAACCTCAGACTCAAGTATGAGAGCCTCTCTTTGTCCATTCCGCTTCTGACGATACCATGATCTGTATTGATGAGGTACCTTATAGGGTAAGGCCTCATCCACCTAGACCACAGTCTTCACCAACTCATACACCCATCCCCTTGGGTCCCCATGCGCGGGATAAAACACTTTTGCTCCGTGACCTTTTTAGGTCGACCAAAATGTTCAAGAGGGGTTACCATCAAATGACCTAAAAATGTTATCTTATAATGGGGTGAGACAACGTCTCAGCAAGTTCACCCCCTAAGCCCCGACTAGAAAGAAAATACGCTCCAAGGGTTGCCTAAGCACAAACACGAGTTAGGGGACTTACCTTAGCCTCCATTCCTTCTTGCAAGTTAGCACAATTCACAATTTCATTGAATCATATCAACAAATCACATCATCACAACGGATCGAAATATCGATCAATCGACTTAATCAATTCCATGTCATCAAGACCATCTTTTAGTCAAGCCATTCAATACTATCTATAGAGTCCGATCATATCCACAACTGCTCACTCTAAGTTGAAAATAGATAGTATAGCTCGCATTAAGCTGATAAATAGTGTATTGCTCTCGCTAAGTTGATATATCCAAGCCATCGGGCTGATATAGCACACTAATAATGCTCACCAGAAGTTGTTAAGGTGTACTGCTCTTGCTAAGTTGATATATCAAAGCTCGTAAGCTGATATAGTACATTGGTATACTACTATCGCTAAGTTGACATATTAAGCCATCAGGCTGATATAGTATACCCGTAATGCTCACTCTAAGCTGATAAAGTATATTGCTCACGCTAAGTTGACATATCAAAGCCCCTAGGTTGATATAGTATACTGTTTTCATAATCTAAGAATGCCATCGTTTTTATCATTCTTAATAAAAATAATCGTGTATCGGTACACGGTCGGCCTTAGCCAAAATATAATATTTTCCTTTTTTATAAATCCCACAATTTAATATGGTCCACCAAAATATTTTTGGTGTTGTAGACCGACGCTCGGTTATTTTCTGATTAAATACTGAAAATATAAAATTTTGGGATAATTACCTCAAAATTACAATCAACACTCAAATTGCACAAAATAGCAGTTAATTGAATAAATCAATCACACCATTGCAATCGGCATAAAATTCCGGTCACCGGTCTAATTTCCGAAAAATAATTAATTAATTAAATAATTACGGAAAATAATTATTAAATGCCAATAATGCTCACTTAGGCCAATAAAGCCTAATTAAATACCGAGACGGGTTCGGACAATTTATGAACCTATCTAAATAAATACTACGGCTTATTTACTTGCTAGTTGCACTAATCTAACCACTTAACATGCATCAAGAATTAACTAAATCACTAATCCATTCTAACTAACCACCTAATCCTAGCTTAGCCTAAAATAATCAATCCTTAAGCGTCATTAACTTACTAAGTAGGGATTAGTGAGTCAAAATCACTTAATTAATGATCTGCTCGAACCAAAACAACGGGGATGCGGAGGCGGTCCAAAAATCCCGAAGCGGGTGCGCCTTCCGAGGTTTGGAAGGCCACCAAAGCGGGCCCAACAGTGGGCTGGAAATCCAAGCTGTTTGGTTCTATGGCTAGGCCGAGAAGGGCTAGACGGTGCTGGCTTGGGGCTGAAACGGGCAGGGACAGATGGCGGGAGCAATCGTCGGTCTAGGCGGAGTTGGACGGTGGCTGAACGGTAGCTAGGAAGCTCCGGTTGACCTCGACGGTGTTGGACGAGGCTTGGACAACTTGTTGGACTTGCAAGCTGGGTGAGACGGCGGCCAGGAACGCGTGGAATGGCGAGATGAGTGACGAGGCTCGCGGGGCGTGACTGCAAGCGGTGGCGTGTGACGGCTGCTCGATGGCAAGGAGGGATTGAGCTGGTCGATTTTCTGGGTTGTTGGAAGTTTCACACGACTAAAATGGAGGGGAGTGGTGGTCGACGGATGGGAGGAAGAAGATTAGGGGGGGGGGGACAAAACCAACTTGGAGGGTCCCATTTGGTGTCCATCTCTATTTTCTTGTTCCCTTGACTTGGCCCCACCATTTGGCTGGCTTCCTCAGCAAGTTGCAGCCCTCAAAGCTTCCTCTAGAAGCCTTGGAGTGGTCCAAATGTTGTGTCCATGGGGAAGCTACGAATTTTGGAAGTATTTTCCCCAAATTGGACCAATATTCCACTTGAATCAATTCAATTCGGCCTATATAAATTCAACCATCATACCCCCTCAATCAAATTGGTATTTTCCATACCAACAGAACTTACTTGCATCTCAATTTCGTGATAAAAAACGGCCCTATGAATTTCTCGGTCAAAAATGGTCCTATCCTGACTTTTCACAAAAAATCTTGGTTTGCAGAAAAATCTTCGAAGACTGAGTCGACATTCCTAAAATGACTTGTGACATGACAGAATTTTCAATTTCTTAAATCGGATTCAAATTTACGGTTAATTTCAATCTGACGCGATTTTAGTGTGACCTAGGCTACTGGGTAGCTTTTAGAAATTTTTAGTACAAATGGCCCGTGGTTGATTTTCTTTGAGCCATAATGAATCTCTTCGACACATTGGTGACTCTTAGTGGTCGTGAAAATTTTGAGGTTTCAACTATGGACACAAGGTACAAAAATGATAGCAAAATTAGTCTAGTGCCATCTGACGAGAATTTTGCAATTTAGTGGAATCACCCATGTTTAGCCACATATCTCAATCGAACCGACCTATATCTGATTTCTAATTGATCTTTATTATTGTATCGAAATGATCTTTACAGATGAGCATGGTCGAGTAGCCAATTCCTGGTCGAATCCTCAAGTCTACTGCACTAAAATCTCTTAATGACTTCCCCGGATAATCTAGTTATCTCACAAGTGATCAGCTCTGAGAATAGCATTATAGGTGCGTTAATGAAAGGCCCGATTTATTCAATTGAAAACAGAACTAAAATTCCAGGATGTCATAACTCTTTTCCTTTTATAAAAAGTTCGTCCTCGAAATTTAAACCATTTCAATCTTTAAACAAAAAGGTGGGAGTACAAACGTCTCATCGACTCTTCGCTCTCCTAGGTTGCTCATTCAGTGCCGTGGTATTGCTAGACCACTTTGACCAACGGGATGGTCTTTGTACGTAAAAATTTGTTCCTTTCGATCCACAATCTGAACCATGCTTTCAACATACAACACTCTGTCGTTCACATCCAATTCCTCAAAATTAAGCACGTGAGTCGGGTCAGGCTCATACTTCCTCAACATCGACACGTGAAAGAGGTTGTGCACTTTCGCTAGTTTTGGTGGCAACGCAAGATGATACGCTAGGGTTTCGATTCTCTCTAGAATCTCAAGTGGACTTACATACCACGGACTCAGTTTTCCTTTATTACCAAAGCGTGAAGTTCCCCTCATCGGTGACACTTTCAGAAAACGTGATCATCAACTTGGAATTCCAAAAGCCTTCGACGCTTATCTGAGTAGCTTTTCTGGCGGCTCTGAACAGTCTTTAATCTATTTCTGGTAATTGCAACTGCATCTACTGATTGCTGAACCAACTCTAGGCCTGTGATCTTTCTCTCCCTGACTTTATCCCAACACACGGGTGTTGTGCACGCTTTGCCATACAACGCTTCAAAAGGAGCCATCTGGGTGCTTTGTTGGTAGCTATTATAATACACAAACTCCACAAGATGAAGCTGTTCCTCCCAGCTTCCCTTAAAATCCGATGCGCAAGCTCGTAGCTTGTCTTCGAGGGTTTGAATCGTTCTCTCAGACTGGCCATCCATCTGAGGATGATATGTTGTACTGTATTGTAACTTCGTACCTAAAGCACTCTATAAGCTCTTCCAAAAAGTAGCTGTGAATTTCGGGTCTTGGTCTGAAGTTATTGTCACTGGCACTCCATGTAGTCGAACTATCTGACGTATATACAACTCTGTATGCCTATCCAAGTCAAGATCTTTTCGCATTACAATGAAGTGAGCCGACTTTGTCAATCTGTCGACCACTACCCAAATAGAATCGTTACCTCTTTGGCTCCTTGGTAATCTGATCACAAAATCCATTATGATGTGCTTCCACTTCCACTCTGGGATTTCGAGAGGTTGTAGAAGTCATCTCGGCTTACAATGCTGTGCTTTAACCTATTGACACGTCAGACACTTGGCGACATGCTTGGCGATGTCTGCCTTCATACCAGACCACTAATAGTGTTGGCACAGATTTTGATATATTTTCATACTGCTGGGATGAATACTGTAACTGCTACAATGAGCTTTTGATAAGATATCCTCTCTAAGCTTCACATCGTCAGGTACACATAATCGTTCTCTGAATCTTAGCATTCCATCATCAGAAATTTGAAAGTCAGATTTCCTTTTATTAGTATCCTCTTGTAGAATTTGTTGAAGAAAAATCCCTTAAGTGTTTTGAAGCCAACAAAACATCCTCGTGAGTTAAGTCTGAAGAATCCAAGACTCAATCGCTTAAGTCTGAAAAGTTCAAGACCCAAGTGTTTCAGTCTGAAGATCTCTAGACTCTTCTATCAAAGTCTGAAGACTGTTAGACTCAATTTTATGAGTCTGCCCAAGTTGACAGTGTTTTACTCCAACGGTTTGGTAATTCAAAGATTGGATAATATCTTCTATAATTCGTTCTATTTCATGGAAGATCACTGGCTGAAACTAAGCTAGAAGATTTTGGATTTATCTTTATTAAAATATCCATTGAAGAACAAGCAAGATTTGGAAGGTTCCACTTATGGAAACTCAAGATCCTGATTGTATGGGCGAACAGGATTGATGAGCTATCTTCCACATATATTCGACAGCTTGAAGATCACCTTAATTAATTCATTCCAATAGGTAGATTGGATGAACTCGTTTGGAAAGTGCTAACGGCTATGAAGGCACGGAGGAGTATTTAAGGTGGAGTCATTGTTGTTCGAAGAGCGTGTGCGCTGATAGGAAAATTCGAAGTCTGAACCTCTGAAACTCCTTGTTATCAAATTTCTCGAGCCTTAGTTGTGTACAAAGGAGAGATACATACAATGAGGATTTGCGTGAGCTATAGCCAAGACTTTCTATTGAAGAAGTTTAGATCATAAGTTGTACAAATCTCATTTGCTATATAATGAATTCAGTCAGTAGGCTGTCAGTGTGGAGAGTGGACATAGGCTTACATTAAGCCAAACCACTATAAACCTCTGTATTCAGATCTTCTTACCTTATTCTCTTTATTTTATTACTGCATGATTTAATTTACTTAAGTGTTTTTACTCTGAATTTATTTTAAGTCGAGGAATTTGGGTTAAAGGTTTCAAAAGAAATTTATGAACACCTATTCATCCCCCCTCTAGGTGTGTTTACTAGCTTTTATCAATTGGTATTAGAGCTTGTGTGCTTATTTGTTGGAAGTGCTAATATTTCATAAGCTAAAGATCTATGGCTAGTATTTTGGCTCCAAGTTTGATTGAAGGTTAAAGCAACACCAGACCACCTTACTTCGATGGAAAGGAATATAATGTATGGAAGAACAAGATGAAGGCATTCCTAAGATCAAAAGATCCTCTGGAATGGGATGTAGTAGAGAAAGGAATTATTCCTAAAGCTACATCATCCATAGGGAAAGAAATAGTAGATGGAGTGGGACTGTTACAAACCGAAATAACCAAGAGACAAGCCCTTGATGCTAAAGCTATTTATTCTCTATATTGTGCTTTGTCTCTTACTGAGTATAATAGAATCTCATCTTTTGAAACAGCTAAAGAAGTCTGGGACAGATTGAATGTCACTTATGAAGGAACTGATTGAGTTAAAGAAACCAAGATCAATATCCTTCTTAGACAGTATGAAGCTTTCAAGACGAAGCTAGGAGAATCCATAACCGACATGTTTAGTCGTTTTACAGATATTGTAAATAGCTTAGCATATCAGGGTCAGCCTATCTCAGGACCAATGAAAGTCAATAAGCTGCTGAGAGGACTTTCCAAAGAATGGAATCACGTAAAGACTTCTATAAGAGAAACACAAAGGATTATGCCTCTTTTTGTAGATGAATTGGTTGGCATACTTCAATCATATGAAGTCGAGTAATTCAATGAGGACATAGACACCAAAGATAAGAAGTCAATTGCTTTAAAATCTAATGATGATTCTGATGATACAGATTCTGAAGAAAACTTGGATGACGAAGAGTTAGCACTCTTGATAAGAAAGTTCAGAAAATTAAATAGAAAAGAAAGAAGGTTCAATGGGAAGAGACAAAGTAATCAAAGATTTCAAAAGAAATCAAATGAAGAAGATGAAACTAACAAGGATATTGTTTGCTTTGAATGTAAGAGAAATGGACACATCAGACCCAACTGTCCCTTGTTGAAGAAAAAGAAAGGAAAACCAGAAATATTCAAAAAGGCACTTAAAGCTGAAATATGGAGCGACACAGAATGTGAAGACAGTGATGAAAAGTATGCCAACATCTATCTTATGGCAAAGTCAGACTTAGGTTCAGACTCAAACTCAGAATCAGACTCAGACTTAGACAGTGATGTCAAGGTTAGAAATTTAAAAATTCCTACCAAAGTCTCAAATTATATAGATGAACTTTGTCTTAGCCCTAAAACCTCTCTTAAAAGGATTTCTGAATTGAAAGGAGAATTTCAAACTAAAACAACAGGAAAAGATTTTGATTGAAAAAGTGAAAACTTAAACAAATGTTTTGCTGATTCAAAAGAAAATGAAATTGCTCTTTCAAAAGAAAATACTTGCTTGAAAGAAGACATTTTGAGAGTTACTAAAAAATTTTCAATGGGATTTGAAAAGTTAGACAAAATTCTTTCAATTGAAAGACTATATTTTAATAAGTCAGGATTGGGAATGACATCGGAAACTATTCCCTTGATTGATTTTCCAAAAGTAGAGGAAAGAATTAAAAATAGACCTATAAAGTCTTTTTACAAGAATCATTTTTAAAAGGTTTTTGTAAAACCTGTTGAGAGAAGTGCTCTTAGATGCTCAAAGTGTAACAGTTTAGAACATTTTGAGAAGGATTGTCCCAAAATTTGGAAACTTGTTAAGAGAAATTGGGCAAAGACTGTGTATGGTACTAACAATGTTGGACCCAAGAAAATATGGGTACCAAAGAAAACTTGAGTACTTCATTTAACTACAAGTTACTATCAAGAAGAAAATCAAGTGGTATTTGGATAGTGGCTGCTCAAGACACATGATAGGAGATTCAACTTGTTTCATAAATCTCTTACAAGTGAAAGGAGGAAATGTTTCCTTTGATGGCAACAACAAAGGAAAAATTGTTGGTTGTGGAACCGTAAAGATAGGAAATCTCACAATCAACAATGTCTCTTTAGTTGAAGGTTTAAATTATAATCTTCTCAGTATTAGTCAGCTGTGTGACACTAGATACAAGATCAACTTTCAAGAAGATATATGTTTTGGAATAACCAAAGATTTCTTACAATCATTCACTGGACGAATACATGGAAATATCTACTTACTGAACATAAAGTCTGATAGTTCACAATGCTTGATATCTATTCAAGATGAAGCTATTCTCTGGCACAGAAAGCTTGGACATATCAACATGAAGCAAATTGCAAAAGTTTCATCTAAGGAGTTAGTCCGAGGACTACCTAATCTGAAGTATCAAAAACATGATCTATGCACACCCTGCGTGCTTGGAAAACAGGTTAGAAACTCTTTCAAATCAATAAATCAGGTATCTACTAAACATGTTTTATGGCTATTGCACATGGATTTGTTCGGACCAACGAGAACACAAAGCATTGGAGGAAAAAGGTATTGTTTGGTAATAGTAGATGACTACTCTCGTTTTACTTGGGTATTCTTTCTTTCAACCAAATCCAAAGCATTGTCTTATTTGACTAAGTTTGCTAAGAAAGTTCAAAATGAAAAATGTTATGCTATAATAAGTATTCGTACTGATCATGGAGGTAAATTTGAAAATCAAGATTTTGCTAATTTCTGTGATGATTCTAGCATTTAGCATAATTTTTCATCTCCATATACTCCACAATAAAATGGAGTTGTGGAAAGGAAAAATCGTTCTTTGCAAGAAATGGCAAGAACTCTTTTGATTGAAAGTAATATTTCTCCTCGTTTTTAGGCTGAAGCAACTTCAACTGCTTGTTATATTATTAACAGAGTTTTTCTAAGACCTATTTTGGAGAAAACTCCTTATGAATTGTTCAAAGGAAAGAAACCTATTGTCTCTTATTTTAATGTATTTGGTTGCAAATGCTTTATCTTAAAGAATGCAAATGATCAAATTGGTAAGTTTGAAGAAAAATCAGATGAAGAAATTTTCCTTGGTTACTCAACGTCAAGCAAAGCTTATAGAGTATTCAACAAAAGAACTTAGACTGTGGAAGAATCATTGAATGTGAAGTTTGAAGACTCAATACAGAATCATCCCAGTCAGATTCAACCTGAAGACTATGAATCTGTGCAAGCTCCTACAAATTCCCCCGAACAAAGTCAAACTTTTGATGCTCTACAGTAGACTAAATCAGTAGCACTAACTGAAACAAAAGTTCAGCAAAGTGACAAACCAATCAGTAATTGGAAGCATAAATCTAGTCACCTTGCAGATCTCATCATTGGTAACATTGATGAAGGGATTCGTACTAGATCCAAAAGGCGTGAAGAGTCTAGCGCTCTAGCACTTGTTTCAGAAATCGAGCCCAAGACAATAGAGGAAGCTTTGATTGATGATAGTTGGATTGAAGCTATGCAAGAAGAATTGAAATAATTCAGAACCAATAATGTTTGGGAACTTGTTCCTAAACCAAAAAGTAAGTCAATAATTGTAACTAAATGGGTTTTCAGGAATAAGCTGGATCAACAAGGAAAGGTGGTGAGAAACAAAGCAAGACTCGTGGCCAAAGGTTAACACAAGAAGAAGGAATCGACTATGATGAAACCTATGCTCCAGTGGCAAGGTTAGAAGCAATAAGATTACTTCTTGCTTTTGCTTGCTTTAAAAATTTTGGGTTATTCCAAATGGACGTGAATAGTGCATTTTCAAATGGAATTATCCAAGAAGAAGTCTATGTAGAACAACCATCGGGATTTGAAGATCCAAGAAAACCAAACTTTGTCTTCAAGCTAATGAAGGCATTGTATGGATTAAAGCAAGCACCCCGAGCATGGTATGAAAGGTTAAGTAATTTTTTAATTCAAAATGGTTTTGCTAAAGGTAAAGTAGACACTACCTTATTCATTAAAAGAGAAGGAAATGATTTTATACTTGTTCAAATTTATGTTGATGACATAATTTTTGGCTCCTCTAATAAAAATTTACGCTATAATTTCTCAAGATGTATGCATGATGAATTTGAAACGAGCATGATAGGTGAGTTAAACTTCTTTTTGGGACTACAAGTCAAACAATCAAAAGAAGGAACCTTTATTCACCAAGAAAAATATGCAAGAGATCTCATCAAGAAATATGGTATGGAGAATTGCAAGAAGACAGAAACCCCAATGTCAAATTCATTAAAGCCAGACAAAGATGAAGAAGGAAAAAGTGTAGACCAGAAGCTATATAGGAGTATAATTGGTTCACTTCTTTACCTTACTGCATCTAGGCCTGATATTTTGTTTAGCATTTGTATTTGTGCTAGATTTCAACTGAATCCTAAAGAATCTCACATGATTGCTGTGAAGCGTATTATCAAATATGTTACAACTACATCTAAGCTAGGTCTATAATATTCCAAAGAAAGAGACTTTACTCTTCTGGGATATTCTGATGCTGACTTGGCTGGCTGCAAAGTGGACAGGAAAAGCACATCAAGTACATGTCAATTATTGGGAAACATATTGGTATCTTGGTTCTCACGAAAACAGAGTACCGTAGCTCTTTCAACAGTTGAAGTAGAGTATATAGCTCTTGGGAGTTGCTATTCTCAAATATTGTGGATGCAACAACAATTGAATGATTTGGAGTTGAAGAATCTTGCACATAAATCAAATGCGACAACACTAGTGCCATCAACCTTACAAAGAATCCAATACTTCATTCAAGAGCAAAGCACATTGAAATCAAGCATCATTTTATTAGAGATCATGTTCAAAATGGTGAAGTGGTGATTCAGTTCGTCGATTCGAAGAACCAACTGGTGGACATATTTACAAAGCCATTAGAGAAAAGTCACTTTGAATCTATTCGCTCAAGATTGAACATCATAAAGTCTGAAGATGTTTAGATTCTAAGGTAAAGTCTTGAGATATTCAGACTCAAAGGTAAGGCCCGAAAGTATTTAAACTCGAGGTAAAGTCTTGAAACACTCGAGACTCTAACGTAAAGTCGAATGCGTGTTATTTTATAATTATATTTATTAGTTCTCTTTATGCCATATTAGATTTATAATTTTTTTGAAATTTCGAAATCTGCCTTTTATTTGAATTCCGACATATTTATGGGAGTTTTCTTTTTCAAAAATTGGCAGTTCTTTATTTTCTTTAATTTTGGCAGTTTTCACTTTCCTTTGCGACGGTTCACTATCTTTTTTTTTTTTTTTTCTACTTTTTATACCTTTGAATCGTCGTCTTCATTTCTCACTTTCTCAACAGTCACCTCTTTCACTCCTTTTCGAAACCCTAAAAGTTAAAAAAAAAAAAAAAACTCCACTTGTGTCTCTATTCCATTTGTTTACTCCATAAAAATCCAAACTTTTTGTGGACAATTTGCCTATTCGCCCTCAAGTTAAACATGTCTTCAAGGAAATCATCAAGGCTTGCCGGAAAGGGACAACACAAGAGATTCGAGGGGCCTACTCGAGTGGACCTTATCGAAGAAGAAGACTCTTCGCAAACAGAAAAAGCAAGTTAACAACCATTCGAAGAAGTTATTGAAGAGGCTGAACCAGTAAGAACACTTAGACCAAAACTCGCTTACTCTCTCTACAAGAAGTTGAAAGATGGAGGAACATAGTTAAACTTGATTGATAGTTTTCTAAAAGAGAGAGGTTATCGGAATGAAACCATCTTTCTGCGTGAGATGGAGAAATTGGAAGTTGTTAAAGGAGGAGTTGCGCAAAGTACTTTTGAGAACATACCGAGCGATCCACGGTTTGGAACCGCAAATCAACCTTTAGACGATGACGAGAGGCTGTTCACACAGTTCCAACCAAGGATGGGAATTGCTATTAACACTATTTGTCCTGAGGGAAGCCTGTTTCGCTCTAAGACAAAGAGTGAATTTACTCAAAACTGTTGAAGAGAGGGGTCATGAACCCCAGAAGTGTAGACTTTGATTTTCTTGATTCAATCAAGATTAATTTGAGAGAAAAGTTTTCTTGTTTATAGCTTGAGAGTTTGTGGCACCCCAACTCCGGTAGGGTAACCACAGGTATTTACCATTTACCTTACTACAAGCCAGTCCAGAGGCTTTTCAATTAAAGAGGAACCATAGCTTAAAGGGGTTGATCAATAAAATTCTTCTCCCCTTTTTAGTTCCTTTTTTTTTTTTTTTTGTTAAAGGTCCTAGCGCAGTTCATATAGCGGAAGCAAAAATCAACATCCCATCCCTTACTCCAACGACAATAATGCAATGCACACCAACTATATATCAAAAGAAAAGACAAAGCTGAGTCGCTTTTATTTACATTAGCAAGATGGACATCTTGGGTCGGTTACAGCAAAAGGCCAAGGTTTATAACCACACTTGGCTATAAGCAAAAAGAACTCGACCCTAAATCAAACATATATGCTCATCCATCAACATGCGTCAGCTATCCCAAAAAAAAAGGTGTCAGCTCCCACCAGTTGTACATGCTATCACACCCAACCCGGTGCATTGGGCGGCGGCGGCGGCAGCATCCCTACCATCACCCCATGGCATCGAACGTGAACAGATAAAAACTCCTGGATAATCGAGCCATTAGCACGACCCACATCGTACATTACGAGGACACGAACTCAAACAAACACTAAATTGGGGGCACCGACACAAGTGTGCTCCGTACTCTCCATATCCATATTAGTAGGTATGCCATAATAAGTACCGCGTGCAACTGATAGCAAAGACATCTTTCTAATTTGAAATGTTAATTCCCAAAAGAGGTGAGTACAACCACTCAGCAGTAAAGATCCACCAAACTACACAATGCAGCAAGCAAAGCAATCAAGGTATCATAAACACATATCATTCGTGCATTCAAGCATGCCTTACCTTACATCCATGCATATATCACCATGATCCATGCATCAAAACAATTCATGTTCCATGCCATATGCACATACATGCGTGTGATCATATCATCCATACCATACCATCATATATGTATCTCATGAGATCCACTCAATGCATCCATGATCACAATTTCGATGCCATATGATATTAGCTCAGTTTCATATGCAATCATATCCCATGCCATATGCTCACACACATATTCATGATTCAATTTCCATCTCAACTTTCAAAGGATCTCATTTCTTTTTCCAAGGATCAGTGTTTGCATCCCTCTTCTCGCACCCAATCCTGGCATCGCGAGGACCCTTTGGCACAAACCTCCGGGCATCTCGCATCTCAACTGGCATCACGAGGACCCTCCGGCACAAACCTCCGGGCATCTCGAAACTCCTGAGGCATCGTCGGCTCACACCTCCGACGGTCTTGTTATTATCTCAATTTATATTTACACATGTATTTCAATTTCCACATGGCATTTGATGCAACAATATCGAGGGTCTCAATCAGCCTTTAATGCCATATAACATGCCATATGTTATCACATATGCAGCAAAATCAATCATTCAGAACATTACATTACATGAAAAGTTCCATTCATTTTTTAAAACACATTAATGTTCGGATAAAACAGAATGCACTCCATTAATTAAAACTCTAGGAAAATTAGTAAATGGCATTAATAAATTCTGAAAAATTGAGACATTATAGACGAGACCTAAAGGCAGATATCTCATGAAAAACACCATACCAAAAGAATCTCACACAAAACAGTACGGTCCATGCATCACAGTTCTCAAAACTTCAATATTTCAGCTTGCACAGTTTTGGAAATAATTTAAATTAAATACACAAATGAACTTCAAAAATTCCAAAATTTTGACATGTTATAGAAAAGTCATAAAGGTAAATATCTCATGAAGAAATTGAAACCCAAATCGCTCTAGATTAATAGATATAGACGATTAATTCTCCCCATTCTCGGTGTTGTCGTTTTCCAGATTATCATCTTTCAAAAGAAACTCATTTATCCAACCTATATATGTTCGTTTCTTCTAAATTTTCAGTATGTTATTCCTCAGAATATTACCTACAACTTTCATTAAGGACATATGATCAAATTTTAGCTGGATGATTTTATAAAAAAATCACAGAATCATACTAGGTCAAAGTAGCTTTTTCCCAGATCCAGTTTCCTCAAAGAACAACGATTTCACCGACCTATTTTTCTTCATTTCCTCTAAATTTTTGATATTTTCTACCTCAAGAAGTCCACTACAATTTTCATTAGGAGATCAAAGTGAGATTTTCACAAGAAAGTTGTTTTATAGTCCACGAAATCACTGAAGGTCAACACAACAAATTCCAGATCTAATTTCTCCAAAGAAAATTCGTTTCACCAAGAAATATTTGTTCTTTTTATCTCAAATTTTAGTATGTTGTTCCTCAAAATTTTCTCTACAACTTTCATGAAGAGATTGAAGTGAAATTTCAAATAAAAAGTCACATGCAGCACAAGAAATCACCAAAAGGTCAACATAACGGTTTCCAGATCTAGTTCCTTCAAAGGAAAATCATTTCACCAACCAATACTCGTCCGTTTCATCTAAATTTTTAGTACGTTAATATTCAAGAAGTCCTCTACAACTTTCATGAAGAGACTGAAGTGAAATTTCAAATAAAAAGTTGCATGCAACTCACAAACTCATGAACAGTCGGACTGGTTTTTCCAGAAACAGCATGCTAGGCCAACAAATCTCTCCCCAAAGCTTCGAAATTTCATCACTTCCACCACAACCAAGATTCACCATCTTCTACACACACATTACAGCAAGCAAAGGGTAGGTTTTAGGACTCTACTTGCCTCGGATTTAAGCACAAAACAGCGACAAACGGCGGGCAAGGCGGCGAACGAACGGCGGATGGACCTCCTTCCTCTCTCTCGCATGCACGGCCTCCTTCTCTCTTGGTTTCCCTCTCTCACTCTCTCGACAACTCTCTCTCTCTCTCTCTCTCTCTCCAAAACTGGCTCCTATCTTTAATTTCCTCCCCCTACAATCATTTGCAATGATTGGATTGGCATGTGGCCGCCCAAGAAGGCCAATGGGGGCAGCCACACTTGCCTCCTCCTCCATGCCACTTGGCAAGCTTCATGGGGCAAATGGGGAGGCATGCAAACCGGTTCCCCTCCCCCTTTGGTCGACGGCAACCCCTTTTGTGCTTCATGGGCCAAGCCAAAAGGGCCGAATGGGGGGGGGGTCTTGGGCTGGGTTTTGGGCCAGCTTGGCCTAACAATTACAGCCCCTACCCTTTTAATAATCTACTAATATTTTCCATTTAAATAAATACCTAACTTGCAAAAATAATAAGGCCATAAAACTTGTAGTCATAAATCCATAAATTCCAATTTATAATACACATGGCCAATGATAGAATTTTCTTTCCTATCATATAATTATCCATTAAAAGCTTGGCCATAAATCTTATTGCAAATTATGGATTGAATGGCTACAATATAACTTGATGGTACTTCCATCACCTGTTCATAGACTTTAATGTAATTGGAGGTTGCCATGAATTTTGGGATGCCACAGAGTTTTTGCACCGATTCGACAATCGGCTATCTTGAATTGACGGCCTACTTCTTTTCAAATCTGTCATTTTTAGATGCAAATAGACTTTCATTTACTTTCAAGGATAGAGAATATGTTGTGGATTTCAACACTCTTATTGATATAATCGGGGTGAAAAGAAGGAGTTTCCAACCGATTAGGGTGTCCATAGCACATGCCACTTTGGAGATTGTTCATGACAGAAGCCGGGAAGGCAAGATATCCTACACCATGATGAATGCCTCCAATGTATTACTCCATAAGATTGTCATCAATTGTCTCAGGCCCAAGGCAACATCGAAAACTGATGTCTCAAAAAGACAGAGGCAAAGCTCATGTTTGCTCTAAATCAATGAGTCAGATTCTCCCTTCCACACACTTTCTTGTTCCACATGTACAGAACTGTGGTGAAGGACAAGGGTCAATTGCCTTACTCCTTTCTAGTCACTCGTTTGTTCAGGCACTTCAAAATCTAAATTCCTACTCCCCTTTGCCTGATCAACTCTATTCTCATGCTTGTTGGTTACAAGATGGTAATGAAAATGAAGCTGAAGGAATTGGACAAAGCCTTGGAGGGATTGAAGGAGAAGACTCCCTCGAAAGAATCTGTTGCTGCTGCTACTAAAAGAAAAGGCAAAGAGCCCATGGTTGCTCCAGAGAAAAGAAGAAGAAAAATCATCCTACAAGATGAGGATGATGAAGAAGTTGATGATACCATGACACTTGCAGCTCTTAGAGGATTGAAAAGCTTTGCTAGTTTTTGAGATAGTGGAGAAGAGCAAGCAAGGAGAGAGGAAGAGACAGAGAGAAGAAGAGAAGAGGAAGCAAGAGCAGAAGAAGAAGAGAAGATGAGAAGAGAAGAAGAAGATAGGATCAGGAGAGAAGAACAGGAAAGAAAAGCTCAAGAGGAATTTGAAGAATTCCTCGAGCCATTCTCTGCAGTACCCCAATCTGGAGAAGAGGTTGCACATCACTCTGCAGGAAAAGAGGCAGAGCATGGCGAAGAATACTCCACTCCACCTTCTGGCCACAAGACAGGGGGAGTAGCTGAAACAAAAGGTACATCATCGCCATTCAATTCTAGTGATGTTAGTCGGTTTGGTGTAGATGCAGAAGATGTCTTTGCATCACACTTTCCAGAGATTGAGGTATCTTCTCCCACAGAAGGTCGAAGGGCTGAAAATGAACCCCCAAGTTCTAGACTCAAAGAACAGAGTTTGCAGGTCCAAGCACTGAAAATGTCAATTCAGCTGATTTTTCAAAGCTGTTAGATATCATGATGGATCTTAAAAAGCAGGTCTATGGGATGGATTATGAGTTGCGGGATTTGAAGCAAGCACTCTTGGCTACTTCCATTTCTATGCAGGACCAAATTAATGCCCTTAAACTTCAAGTTGAATCAAACGTGAAGGGTGCTGATTTGGAATCATTGAAGGAAGGATTTGCTAGCCTCGAGAAGACAGTTAACTCGCTGGGTGAATTTCAGCTTGTTCACATCCCCAAACAGCCTGGACTTTTATCATCTCTTTCATTGATTCCTCTACCTCCTTTTGATGTGACAAAAAAGGGGGAGAGTGATGTAGATTTGATCTTTTCGTTCGTTTTTGGATTTATAACTTATTTCGTTTTTCAGTTTGGACATTTTGTTTGGACATCTCATGTTTTGTTCTTTTAAGACTTTGGACTAGTGGCGTGTTTGAACTAATGCTTTAATGATTGGGTTTGGACTTGTGAACTTGCAGAATTATTTTATACTTGTGAGGATAATTATTTTTCTGGACTATGGTTGCAGAAGTAATATAAAATATTCCTTAAATTATGTATGAGTTTTCTTTGCAGGTCAAGAATTTTTCAAATTTGCCGAGATGTTTTGTCACCATCAAAAAGAGGGAGATTGTTGAAGAAAAATCCCTTAAGTGTTTTGAAGCCAACAAAACATCCTCGTCAGTTAAGTCTGAAAAATCCAAGACTCAATCGCTTAAGTCTGAAAAGTTCAAGACCCAAGTGTTTCAGTTTGAAGATCTCTAGACTCTTCTATCAAAGTCTGAAGACTGTTAGACTCAATTTTATGAGTCTGCCCAAGTTGACAGTGTTTTATTCCAACGGTTTGGTAATTCAAAGATTGGATAATATCTTTTATGATTCGTTCTATTTCATGGAAGATCTCTAGCTGAAACTAAGCTAGAAGATTTTGGATTTATCCTTATTAAAATATCCGTTGAAGAACAAGCAAGATTTGGAAGGTTCCACTTATGGAAACTCAAGATCCTGATTGTATGGGTGAACAAGATTGACAAGCTATCTTCCACATATATTCGACAGCTTGAAGATCACCTTAATTGATTCATTCCAACGGGTAGATTGGATGAACTCTTTTGGAAAGTGCTAACGGCTATGAAGGCACAAAGGAGTATTTAAGGTGGAGTCATTATTGTTTAAAGAGCGTGTGCGTTGATAGAAAAATTCGAAGTCTGAATCTCTGAAACTCCTTGTTCTCAAATTTCTTGAGCCTTAGTTGTGTATAAAGGAGAGATACATACATTGAGGATTTGCGTGAGCTATAGCCAAGACTTTCTACTGAAGAAGTCTAGATCATAAGCTGTACAAATCTCATTTGCTACATAGTGAATTTAGCTAGTGGGCTGTCAACGTGGAGAGTGGACGTAGGTTTACATTAAGCCGAATCACTATAAACCTCTGTGTTCAAATCTTCTTACCTTATTCTCTTTATTTTATTGCTGTGTGATTTAATTTACGTAAGTGTTTTTACTCTGATTTTATTTCAAGTCGAGGAATTTGGGTTAAAGGTCTCAAAAGAAATTTATAAACACATATTCACCCCCTCTAGGTGTGTTTACTAGCTTTTATTAGAATTTTCTGAACATCTAGGTCTGTCGGCTAAAGTAATTTAATCCCAATCTGCACATCCGGCTTAATTATGAGGGTGGCCATGAGGTGTGAGAGGTGGCTTACCTCAAATTTGAAAACCGAATCTCGAGCTCTTTTGAGTAAATTCCATTCCTTAACAAGAATGTGTGCGACTGAAGACTTTCGACTTAAAGCGTCAGCGACCTTACTTGCCTTTCCAGGGTGATATAGAATATCACAGTCGTAATCCTTTAGAAGTTCCATCTAGTAGTGCTGTCTCATATTTAACTCCTTCTGAGAGAATAGGTACTTGAGACTTTGATGGTTCGTGAAGATTTGGAATCTTTCTCCACACAAATAATATCTCTAAATCTTCAATGCGAAAATGATTGCTACAAGTTCTAAGTCATGCATTAGGTAGTTCAGCTCATGAGGTCTCAACTGTTGAAGAAAAATCCCTTGGAGTTTTGAAGTTGACAAAACAGCCTCTACAGTATGGTATGAAGATTCCAAGACTCAGTCAGTTACATCTGAAGATTTCAAAGTCTAAAGCTTTTCCATCTGAAGACAGTCAAGACCCAAAGTTCGATCTGAAGTTTTTCCGTCTGAAGACTATCAAGACTCAGTTTCAGTCTGAAGACCTTTAAGACCCAAATCAAAGTCTGAAGACAGTTTGCGATTTTGACAAGTCGCTACGGGTTATTCTTATGGCTAAGGAAAGTAAGATATTTGATTTTATATTTCCTAATCTTAACCATGGAATATCTCTGGCTGTGATCGTGAACTTGGAAGATTTATTCTTCGGATTTTATCCGTCGAAGATCAAGCTTATTTTTGGAAGAATCTAATTTTGGGAACTTAAGATCCTGATTGTATGGGCGAACAGGATTGACGAGCTGCTGTTTACTTACATTTTCGGAGACAAGGAGATCACTTAAATTGATTCAGTCCAACGGGTTGATTGGATGAATTTTTGGAAAGTGCCAACGGGTATGGAGGCACGGAAGCTATTTAAGGTGGATCGGTGTTGCTCGGAAATAAGGAGAGACTGGGTAGAAAAATCTCGATGTTAGAATCTCTGAAATCACTTGATCTCTAAAATCTTTCATGTTCATATTGTGTATCAAAGAGAGTGAGATATAGTGCGAAAACAGCAGGAAGCTATAGGAGAGACTGTCTATTGAAGAAGTCTAGTTCATGAACTGTAACAACTCTCAATTGCTACATAGTGATTACAGCTAGTTGGCTGCCAGTGTGGAGAGTGGACGTAGGCTTAGAATAAGCCGAACCATTATAATCCTTGTGTTAATTCTCTCTTACCCTACTTTATTTACTTTATGAATACGTGTTTTATTTGTTATTGATAAATCTATGATATTAACGTATTCTACCGCAAAAGATTCCAAAAGAATTCCGTAATAACCTATTCACCCCTCTCTAGGTTGATTCACTAGCCTATTTCATCAACTGACGGGAGGTGTATGTAACAACCTTACCATATTGCATCAACACGCAACCTAATCCTCTGAATGACGCATCATTATAGATCTCATATCCTCTAGGACCAGATGGAATAGTTAGAATAGGTGCGGTAGTCAGTTTCTACTTAAGCTATTAGAAACTACATTCGCATTTGTTTGTCCACACAAACTTTTCCTCTTTCTTCAGGAGTCGAGTCAATGGCGATGCTAAGGCTGAAAATCCTTCCACGAACTATCTGTAGTATCTAGCTAAACCCAAGAAACTTGTGATCTCTATCACGGTAGTCAGTCTCGGCTAGTTGATAACTGCTTCAATCTTGGTCGGGTCTATGGAGATTCCTTCACCTCAAATAACGTGGCCTAGGAATGCAACACGAGTCAGCCAAAACTTAGATTTGCTAAACTTAACGTACAACTAATGAATCCTTAAGGTTTGAAGCACTAATCTCAGATGACTCTCGTGCTCGTCAACACTCCTCGAATATACCAAAATATCATCAATGACTATGATCACAAATTGATTTGGATATTCATTGAATACTCGGTTCATCAAATCCATGAAAGTGGCTGGAGCATTCATAAACTCGAACGGCATTACAGTAAACTCATAATAACCATATTGAGTACGAAATGCTGACTTTGGAATGTCCTTTCTGATCCTAAGCTGATGATATTATGTCCTCAAGTCAATTTTTGAAAATATCGATGCTCTTTGCAACTGATCAAACAAGTCGTCAATCCTCGGTAGTGGATGCTTGTTCTTGATCGTCACCTGATTGAGTTGGCGATAGTCGATGCACAAATGCAACGAACCATCTTTCTTCTTTATGAATAGAATCGGTGCTCCCCAAGGTGATGCATTGGGACGTATGAATCCCTTATCCAACAATTCCTACATTTGCACCTTCAGTTTCTTCCACTCAGACAACGCCATCCGGTAAGGAGCCTTAGAGACTGGCTCTATCCCCGGTATTAACTCAATCACGAACTCGATTTTTCTTTTTGGTGGTAATCCTGGCAATTCCTTCGGAAATACATATGGAAATTCTTGCACAACCGAAATGTCTTCGATCTTCAGCTCTTTAACTGTCGTATCCATGGCAGTCGCCAAGTAACCTTGACAACCCCCGTCTAACAAACGGGTTGCCTCGAGCAATAAGATTAAGGTAATCGAGGGTCCTCTTCAATTCCCAACAAACTCGAAGTTCTCACCCTCTAACGGGTTAAACTGAATCACTTTACGATTACAGTCCATCTTAGCTCGTTGCTTAGTAAGCCAGTCCATGCCAATTATCAAATCAAAGTCATACATGATTAGGACTAATAAGTCTATTTCCCTCTCTTGCTCACCAATCGCTAACTTGTAACAAGAACAACCCAATATAGACAACACCTTATCCTTTAACGATGTAGATATGCTAAGCACTGACTCCAGCAACTCAGGATTTAATCCTACTAGCTTAACATATTGCTTGGCAATAAAAGAATGAGTCGCGCCAGGGTCAAATAAAGCATAGGCAACATGGTTGTTCAGTGAAATCGTACCTATAATCACATCAGGCGAGTCCTTAGCCTGACCTCTGGTGATGGCATAAATTGTCCCTCGAGCTGGGGGTCTAATCTGTCCACCCTGTGGTGCGTTCTAATGCGTAACCTCTTATCTGACCCAACTGCGGTGGCAGCGGTAACTGTGGTTGTACTCTTGGTCTTCTAGGACAATCTCTGGTTATGTAACCCTGCTGTCCACATTTAAAACAGGCACCCCTCCTTCGAGGACACGAGGCGGTACCATGTCGCCTTCCATAGAAGCGACATACACCATTTTGATTTGGCGTTGACTTGCCAAATGCACCCATTCCTGTTGGGTGAGACTTGAAATCTTCCTCTGGTTATGGGCCTCTTCCCATGTCGGATCCCTTTTCTATGCAAACTAAACCTTGATCCAAACAAGGTGGCTTGCTCGTTCAGACTTCTTTCTAGCAGCTGAGTTGAATTGTACATTTCCCGATAATCCTTCAAATCAAACGGCACCAGTAGTTGCTTCAGTTCTAGCCAAAGGCCATTTCTAAACCTTCGAGCTTTATCCTCTAGATCCTTGATCAACATCGGAGTATACTGGGAAAGCTCCGCAAACTTGACCTCGCACTGATCAACAGTCATCGTCCCTTGGTGGAGGCGCTAAAATTCTTCTATTTTCTACTCTCGGGCACGTCTCAAAAAGTATTTGTCATTGAAGGCTTTGAGGAAAGCATCCCACACTGGGACTATGCCTTTTGGAAATACTGTGTCTCTGGCAGCTCTCCACTAGGTATTGGCGTTACCCTGCAATTGATATACTGCCAGGACAACTTTTTCCTCTTCATTGCACCTCAGAATGCAAAAGCTTTATCTAAATCTTGAATCCAAAGAGATGCGGTCTCTAGATCTCTGGTACCAGTGAATTTCAGTGGGTTTAGCTTTAGGAATTGTTCCACCAATTTGTGGATCAGTCTCTTTCTTTCCACAACCATGTTTCCAACTGGAACTTTGATAGGTGCGGCGATAAGTGCGTCGACGGCTACAGCAACAATAGCGAGAGCTTGAGCGGCGGTTGCAACGGCTGCGGTAAAGGCGGTAGCTTGATTTTGGGCATACTGCCCCATCATATCTCTCATCGCATCCAGTGCCTGCGTGATCCTGGTAGTTCTCGGATCACTAGGGGCTACTACCCCAGCACCAACGGGAGGTAGTGCTACTCCACTGGTGCTAGCTTGAGCTGGCGCCCTACCATGACCTCCTCGGCTACCGACCCTCGTTGGTGAGACGATGTCTCAGCAAGTTCACCCCCTAAGCTCTAACTAGGAAGAAAATACGTCCCAAGGGCTACCTAAGCACAAATACGAGTCAGATGACTTACCTTAGCCTCCATTCCTTCCTGCAAGTCAGCACAATTCACAATTTCATTGAATCATATCAACAAATCACATAACCACAATGGATCGAAACATCGATCAATCAACTTAGTTGATTCCATGTCATCAAGACCATCTCTTAGTCAAGCCATTCAATACTATCTATAAAGTCTGATCATTTTCAGGACTGCTCACTCTAAGTTGAAAATAGATAATATAGCTCGCACTAAGCTGGTAAATAGTATACTGCTCTTGCTAAGCTAATATATCCAAGCCATTAGGTTGATATAGCGCACTAATAATGCTCACCAGAAGTTGCTAAGGTGTACTACACTCGCTAAGCTGATATATTAAAGCCTGTAGGCTGATATAGTACATCGGTATACTGTTTTCGCTGAGCTGACATATCAAGCCATTAGGCTAATATAGTATACCCATGATGCTTACTCTAAGCTGATAAAATATACTGCTCGCGCTAAGCTGACATATCAAAGCCCGTGGGTTGATATAGTATATTGTTCTCACCATATGAGAATGCTATCATTGTTGTCATTCTTGATAAAAATAATCGTGTGTGGGTATACGGTTGGCCTTAGCCAAAATATAATATTTTCCTTTTTATAAATCCCACAATTTAATATAGTCCACCAAAATATTTTTGGCGTTGTAGATTGACGCTTAATTATTTTCCGATCAAATACTGAAAATATAAAATTTTGGAATAATTACCTATAAATTGCAATCAACACTCAAATTGCATAAAATAGTAGTCCATTAAATAAATCAATAACACCACTGCAATCGGCATAAAATTCCGATGATCGGCTATTCTGGTCTAATTTTTGGAAATTAATTAATTAATTAATTACGAAAATTAATTATTAAATGCCAATAATGCTCTTTTAGGCCCATAAAGCCTAATTAAAAACCGATATGAGTTCGGAAAATTTCTGAACCTTTCTAAATAAATATTACGGCCTATTTACTTGCCAGTTGCACTAATCTAACCACCTAACATGCATCAAGGATTAACTAAATCATTAATCCATTCTAACTAACCACCTAATCCTAGCTTAGCCTAAACTAATCAACCCTTAAGCGTCATTAACTTACTAAGTAGGGATTAGTGAGTTAAATTCACTTGATTAATGATACGCTCATATCAAAATGACGGGGACGTAAAGGTGGTTCATAAATCCCAAAGCGGGTGCGCCTTTCAAGGTCCGAAAGGCCATCAAAGCGAGCCAAACAGTGGGCTGGAAACCTAGGCCATTTGGTTTTGTGGCTGGGTCGAGAAGGATTGGATGGTGCTGGCTCTGGGCTAAAATGGGCAAGGACGAATGGCGGGAGCGATCACGAGTCCAGGCGAAGTTGGATGGCGGCTGAATGGCGGCCATGAAGCTCCGATTGACCTCGACGGTGCTAGATGAGGCTTGGATGACCTGCTGGACATGCGAGCTAGGTGAGACAACGGCTAGGAATGCACGGAATGGGGGGACGAGCGGCGAGGGTCACGGGGCGCGGTGGCGAGCAGTGGCGTGCGACGGCTGCTCGACGGCAAGGAGAGACTGAGTTGCTTGGTTTTCTGGGTTGCTAGAAGTTTCACACGGCTGAAATGGAGGGGAGTGGTGGTTGATGGATGGGAGGAAGAAGAGGGGAACAAAACCAACTTGGAGAGTCCCATTTGGTCTCCATCTCTATCTTCTTGTTCCCTTGACTTGGCCCCACCATTTGGCTAGCTTCCTCAGCATGTTGCAGCCCTCAAAGCTTCCTCTAGAAGCCTTGGAGTGGTCCAAATGTTGTGTCCATGGTGGAGCTACGAATTTTGGAAGTATTTTCCTCAAATTGGACCAATATTCCACTTGAATCAATTCAATTCGGCCTCTATAAATTCAACCATCATACCCTCGATCAAATTGACATTTTCCCTCACCAATAGAATCTATTTGCATCCCAATTTTGCGATAAAAAATGGCCTTATGAATTTCTCGATCGAAAACGGCCCTATCTCGACTTTTCGCCAAAAATCTTAGTTTGCAGAAAAATCTTCGGAAATTGAGTCGATGTTCCTAAAATGACTTGTGACATGACAGAACTTTCAATTTTTGAAATCGGATTCAAATTTGCGGTTAATTTCAATTTGGCATGATTTTAGCGTGACCTACGCTACTGGGTAGCTTTTAGAAATTTTTAGCGTAAATGAGCCGTGGTCAATTTTCTTCAAGTCACAATGAACCTCTTCGACACATTGGCGACTCTCGATTGTTGTGAAAATCTCGAGATTTCAAATACGGACACAGGGTATCAAAATGACAGAAAAATCAGTCTAGTGTCGATAGACTAGAATTTTGCAGTTTAGTGGAATCACCCACGTTTAGCCACATATCTCAGTCGAACCGACCTATCTCTAATTTCTAATCGATCTTTACTATGCCGAAATGATTTCTGCAGATGAGCATAGTTGGGTAGCCGATTCCTAGTTGAATCCTCAAGTCTACTGCACTAAAATCTCTTAATGACTTCCCCAGATAGTCTAGTTATTTCACGAGTGATCAGCTATGAGAATAGCACTATAGACGGGTCAATGAAAGGCTTGATTTATTCAATTGAAAATAGAACTGAAATTCCAAGATGTCATAATGAACCTTGGGCCAAATTCGATTGTGGTCAAACTTGATTAGTCCCTACCTAATGACAAGGCCTTCAAAACTAAGATATTTCCAAGTTGCATTTAATGCCCTCATCTTGTAGCTAATTAAGGAGCATTGACTAAGATGAACACATGGCACATTAGGCCTTAGCCTTGGAAGACAAGTATGAAACTTGGACTAGTCAAAGTTTCTTAGAAAAACAAGTGTAAACAAATGTGAACAAATGTGAACGTATTAAATGAAGTGTGGAAAAAGGGTGTCCCTATAGCCTAGGTCTAATCATATCTTAAATACCTAAGTGTGAAATGTGGACTTTGGAGCCCATAAGGAAAGGGCCACGCGTCCAAGAGGAAAAGGGAGAGAAGCCAAGTCAAGTCCAAACTTTGAACTTAAGATAAGCTAATATTAATGTATTTTGAAATTTAGCAATTTAATGAGCAAGATGAAGTGTCCAAGCTAACCGAGGACCTAGTTGAAAACTTGGAGGATAAGGACGTCTAACAATTAATGCTTTTTGACCAAGTAGGGTGCCAACTCTCTCCAATTAGATAAGCCACCTTTGATTTTCGAAACAATTGGACTGTCTATTTGCCAATTTTAGAGAGCTTTTTATGATTTGAATTTGATAAAACTTCCTTCATGAAAGTTATTCAAAACATCTTGCTTTACAACATAATTAAATTTCATGTTTTTCTAAGATAAAATGATTTAGATAAAGGCCCAATTAATTACCATTTGGAACCTGCCGAGTATAATAAATCATTGACTAGATTGCTTTCTCGAATTTTTATAAAATTTTTCCTTTCAAATTTGGGTATGCTATATCTACAACATATAAAAATTTCAAATAGTTCTATAAAGATTTGGATTTCGAAATTGGTCCTCCTTTACGGACATTGAATCTGCTAGACAGATAGATTGTTGGCATATGTTTGGTGATTGGTTGCTCTTCCTACAGCACGAATTGGACTTAGCTTCCTTCATGAAGAATGTTAATTAGGGTATTCTCTATAACATACTAAATTTCGTAATGTTTCAATTCCATGTGATGGGGCAATGATATTAATTTCAAAAATCGGTCAAAACTGTTTTTTTTTTTTTTTTTTTTTTTGCTTAGCAACCATGAATCACGCCTAGCTTGGCCTCTAGTCCTTAATTATCCTTTTGAAGTGTCCCAATCTACTCAGCTATGATCCTACCCTATCCTAAGGGTTGAAGACCAAGTAACACCCCTCATAAATGCCTCTTAACCCGTTTGTTTGAGGACAATAATGCGGGCCTATTAGGAGACCTACGGTGCCTATTAAGGGGTAGATAAGTGTGAAGCGTGCGAACACATTTAATGGATTGTGGGCTAAGTGTGAATGTATACAAACACATTTAATGAGTTGTGGGCTAAGTACGAATAGGTGTGAATGCATTTAATGCCCTTTTGGACTATTCTTTGGGGAGACCCTATAAATAGGGGTAGAACCCTCCATCTAATGCCATCCTCACCCAAAAGCCTTTCCTCCTCTTCTCCTCTCCCTTAACCGACCAATTCTCCCTCTTCTCCTCCATTCGTCCATCTTGCCCCTAGGAGTCCTTGCTATTGGTCTTGCCACCGTTGCCGCTGGTTCAAGCCGCCAATTTAGAAAGTTGTAAGTAGAATCTCTAACTCTTGACTAGGTCGATAGCCTACGTTGTCAAGTTTAGTGGTGTGCTCACCCGTGTAAGCCGTGTGTATATTGTAATGTCATTTTGTATGGTTTGCTCATATTTGCATGCTTGAGTGTGTTCATGCCCTGGGATGAGGTCGAGGTCGCTCGGCTTGAAATCGACATCAAGTCCTGATGGCCTAAGCCGTGAGGTCTTAGACCAATATTGAAGCATGCCAATTTCAAGTCTTACTTGGTGTGGATATTGGCCTTGGCATGTGACTCAACCCACGAACCAAAAAATCGTGCCCAGCATATTATATAGTATGATGTTAAGAGCCATGGTACACTCACTTGAATGAGCATGCCTTTGGGCCACGTATGAGTCGACTAAAGAGAAAAGTAAAAATTGGCTTGTGCCCATCGCTACATAGTGTTTGCGGTGATGCTTCATTCATTGAACAGGATGCCTTGGTTGAGCTAGGATGCATGGGCTGGATGCTTGAGTTTAAGCTTGGATGCCTTGGGTAAGGTAGCCTCAAGAAGTCTTGGTGATGCCTAGATGCCTTGGTGAGCTAGCGCTGGGATGTCTCGGTTGAGCTCGGATACCTTGGTTAAGCTGGGATGCTTAGCTTAAAGCTGGATGTCTTGATTGAGCCAAGAGAGCCTGGTCGAGCCAGGACGACGGTAAATGAATTTGCATGACTGCCAATATATGGATAAGCATGATATGTTGATGTTTTCATTGATATGCAGACGATTGTTGGAGAAAACTCCTTTATTGTTTTGAAGTTGACAAAACTTCTCCAAAGTCTAGTCTGAAGACTTCCAGACTTTAGTGTCAAAGCCTAAAGACTACCAGACTTTAGGTTCAAAGTCTGCCCATACTGACAGATTCCAGACTGAACGCTACTAAAGAATAAAGACTTATCCCGACGCAAGATTATCCTTATTTCTTCAAGAGTTCGATTCGTATGGCTTATGGATGGCTTTTTGGTTAGATACAACACTTACATGATTGACTATCTTTATTGGAATCAATTTCGATATTCAAAATCTTTTGGAAGGCAAGCAAACTTGGAAAGTTCTACTTATGGAAACCAAGATCCTGATTGTATGGGCGAACAGGATTGATGGACTTTTATCTCAATCGATGAATGACTTGAGATCTTCTTGATTGATTTTGTCCAATGGGTTGATTGGAAGAATTCCTTTGAAAAGTGCCAACGGTCGAGAAGGCATGAAGGAGTATTTCAAGGAGATGCCTCTAGTCATTCAAGTAGAGCGTGAAAGAAAAATTTCAAAGTTTGAAACTTTCTAGTTCCTTGCTATTTCATTTATTGAGCTCAAATTTGTACTCAAAAGAGAGAAAAATTCATAGTGAGACTTCGTGAAAGAGAAGCAGACTCTTCACTGTGAAGTTGAGATCATCAAATTGTAAAATCTCTTTTGTTTTATAGTGGAATTCGGCTAGTAGGCTGTTAGCGTGGGAGAGAGGACGTAGGCTTGATCTAAGCCGAACCACTATAAACCTTGTGTTCTTATTCTCTTACCTGAACTCCTTTATTTTGTTTGTAGTTTTATCCAATTGTTTAAGTTTGAACTCATTCATAGTCTGTGATTTTCTAAAAACAAATTATTTCTACTGAACCTTGCGAAAGTTTTTGTTCACACCTATTCACCCCCTCTTGGTGTTGTTACTAACCCTTTCAATTAGTATTAGAGCTTGTGTGCTTATTTTATTGGAGTATTTTTACTTCTAAAGCCAAAGATCTATGGCTTGTTACTAGCCCTTTCAAAGTCTGAAGCTTTCTAGTTCCTTGTTATTTCATTTATTGAGCTCAAATTTGTACTCAAAAGAGAGAAAAACTCATAGTGAGACTTCGTGAAAGAGAAGCAGACTCTTCACTATGAAGTTGAGATCATCAAATTGTAAAATCTCTTTTATTTCATAGTGGAATTAAGCTAGTAGACTATCAGCATGGGAGAGTGGACGTAAGCTTGATCTAAGCCGAACCACTATAAACCTTGTGTTCTTATTCTCTTACCCGAACTCCTTTATTTTGTTTGTAGTTTTATCCAACTGTTTAAGTTTGAACTCGTTCATAGTTTGTGATTTTCTAAAAGCAAATTATTTCTACTGAATCTTACGAAAGTTTTTGTTCACACCTATACACCCTCTAGGTGTTGTTATTAGCTCTTTCAATTGGCATCGGAGCTTGTGTGCTTATTTTATTGAAGTGTTTTTACTTCTAAAGCTAAAGATCTATAACTAGTATTTTGGCTCCAAGTTTGGTTGAAGGCCAAAGCAACACTAGACCTCCATACTTTGATGGGAAGGAATACAATGTGTGGAAAAACAAAATGAAGGCATTTTTGAGATAGAAAGATCCCCTAGAATGAGATGTGGTAAAAAAAGGGATCATTTCCAAAGCTACATCAACCTTAGAAAGAGGAAAGGAAGTTGTAGATGCTGGCGAAATGACACAAGCAGAAATAACCAAGAGACAAGCTCTTGATGTTAAAGCTATCTACTTTTTATACTGTTTCTTATCTCCCACTGAGTATAACCGAATTTTTTTTTGTGAAACAACTAAAGAAGTTTGGGACAAGTTGCATGTTACCTACGAATGGATTGATCGAGTAAAGGAAACAAAAATCAATATTTTACTCGGACAGTATGAAGCCTTCAAGATGAAGCTTGGAGAATCCATCACTGATATGTTCAGTCACTTCACAGAGATTGTAAATGGCCTAGCATATCAAGGACAGCCAATCTCAAGACTAATGAAGGTCAGTCAACTGTTGTGTGGACTCTCCAAAGACTAGAATCACGTGAAGACGTCAATTAGAGAAACTTAGAGGATCATGCATCTTTCAGTAGACGAACTTGTAGGCACACTTCAATCATATGAAGTGGAGCATATCAATGAGGAAGAAGATTCAAAAGGTAAGAAGTCAATTCCTTTAAAATCTAACAATAATTCTGATGATACAGATTCCCTGGAATGAGATGTGGTAGAAAAAGGGATCATTTCCAAAGTTACATCAACCTTAGAAAGAGAAAGGAAGTTGTAGATGTTGGCGAAATGACACAAGCAGAAATAACCAAGAGACAAGCTCTTGATGTTAAAGCTATCTACTCTTTATACTGTGCCTTATCTCCCGCTGAGTATAACCAAATTTCTTCTTGTGAAACAACTAAAGAAGTTTGGGACAAGTTGCATGTTACTTACGAAGGGATTGATCGAGTAAAGGAAACAAAAATCAATATTCTACTCGGACAGTATGAAGCCTTTAAGATGAAGCTTGGAGAATCCATCACTGATATGTTCAGTCGCTTCACAGAGATTGTAAACGGCCTGGCATATCAAGGACAGCTAATCTCAGGACTAATGAAGGTCAATCAACTGCTGCGTGGACTCTCCAAAGACCGAAATCACATGAAAACGTCAATTAGAGAAACTTAGAGGATCATGCATCTTTCAGTAGACGAACTTGTAGGCACACTTCAATCATATGAAGTGGAGCATATCAATAAGGAAGAAGATTCAAAAGGTAATAAGTCAATTCCTTTAAAATCTAACGATAATTCAGATGATACAGATTCAAAAGATGATATGGACGATGAAGAGCTAGTGCTCATGATTAAGAAGTTCAGAAAGTTCAATAGGAAGGGAAGAAGATTCAACTGGAAGAAGCAAAGCACTCACAAATTCCAGAAGAAACCATCTAAAGACAACGAAATCAACAAAGATGTGATATGCTTCGAATGTAAGAAAAAATGGCATATTAGACCCAATTGCCCTCTATTAAAGAAAAAGAAATGAGGAACTAAGAAACACAAAAAGGCTCTGAAAGCATAAACTTGGAGCGATATCAATAATAGAACTAAAAAAAATATAGGTTCCTCTTATTCTTTTTTTTTTTCAATGTTCTAACAAAAAAAAATGTCACTCGACATCCTTCATGATTGAGCAATCCATGGGTCAATATATCTTAAATATGATGAAATTCACATGAATCGCATTGAAAAAAATGATTGATCAGTGTCATCTATCAACTAACTTAACTTTGTCATTTTCCAGATAATTTGGCCCCTCATCCAAAAATACATTTTTTTCGGCTAACTTCTCCACATATCAATTCAGTCTTAACTTTGAACTAACTTAGTTTTGTCCATTTAGTTTGGAAGGACGTAGCAACATTTGATTTGACCACCTTTTAGGCTATTAGCTTTCAGCATTAAAAAAAAAAAAAATCACTATTACGGTATCATTTATTCCACAATAAAATAAATGATTTGAAATATATTTCTTTTCAAATGATTGCTTGTATCACTTAGAAAAATGATTGAACAAAAAATGTTTTAATCATCTATGAAAATGTTTAGACATAAATTGTTATCAATAAATGAAATAATCATTTTGACTAATTATCTCTAGTGATTGAAACTCGATCTTTTGAGGAATTATTTTTCAAATCATCCATTTTTTACTGAAGACATGAAGTCTAAATATTTTATGAATTTACATGGCAACTCTTTTCTAAAAGCAATATTATAAACAAAATACCATAAGGGAAACAATTTGCAGCAATTTGATCAATTTGAAAAATACCATTAATGAACATCAAATAATGTTGACCCAATCGTGAAAAGAAGTTTTCAGACCAAATTGGTGATCAAGAAATTGAGAAAAATAAATCCACTTAATAAATTGAATTAAGAATAATAATATAGAGCAAAAAATATAGGATCTTTTTTCCTTTCTTGAATATTCCAACAAAAAAATCAGTAGTCCACGTCCTCAATGATCTAGCATTCCATGAATTGTATTGAATTCGACGATTGGTCAGTGTCAACTCTCAATTGACTTAACTTAGTTGTTTTTTTCAAGTAATTTGGCCCCTCTTCCAAAAATATCAATTTTTCTTCTAACTTCCCTATTTATCAATCCCGTTGGAACTCTTAAATAACTTAGCTTTGTCCTTTTCCTTCAATTTGGAAGGAATGAGGAACATTCAATTTTTCCACCCAATAGCCTGCCAAATTTCGGCATTCAAAAAAAAAAAAAAAAAAATAACTACTAAGGTTTTGGTTATTTCACAATAAAATGAATTATCTCTTTTATATATATATATATATATATATATATATATAAATGATTGATCGTATCACTTAGAAAAATGAACAAAAAATGTTTTCATCATCTATGAAAATGTTCAAACATAAATTATTGGAAAAATATGAAAATAATTATTTTTGACTAATTATTTTAAGTGATTCAAACTCAATCGTTTTAGAAAATATTTTCCAAATCTTCCATTTTTCGTGCAGCAAATGAAGCCTAAATATTTTATGAATTTACATGGCAGCTCCTATTTGGAAGCGATATTGTTTACAAAATACAATAGGGGAATCATTTTGTAGCCTTTTGATTAATTCAAAAAATAACATCATTTCATAATGAACAATGTTGACCCAGTCATGAGAAGAAACTTTCACCCTAAGTTGGTGATTAAAAAATTGAGAAAAATAAATCCACTTAATAAATTGAATTCGTAATAATAATAGAACTAAAAAAAAACTTGGGATCCTCTTTTTCTTTGTTTTTCAATTTTTTGACCGAAAAACAAAATCGTCACTCGACGTCCTCAATGATCCAGCAATCCCTGGGTCGATATCTTTTAAATATAGTGAAATTCGCATGAATCGCATTGAAGAAAATGATTGGTCAATGTCGTCTATCAGCTAACTAACTTATCAACATATCAATTCAGTCTTAACTCTCAACTAACTTAGCCTTCTAGCTTTTGGCATTAAAAAAAAAAAAAATCACTATTAAGGTTTCGTTTATTTCACGGTAAAATGAATGGTTTGAAATATATTTCTTTTCAAATGATTGCTTGTATCACTCAGCATAATGATTGAATAAAAAATGTTTTAATCATCTATGAAAATGTTTAGACTTATGTTGTCAATAAATGAAATAATCATTTTGACTAATTATTTCAAGTGATTGAAACTCGATCTTTTAAGGAATTATTTTTAAAAATGACCCATTTTCTGCTAGAGACATGAAGCCTAAATATTTAATGAATTTACATGGTAACTCTTATTTGGAAGCAATATTATGAACAAAATACAATAAGGGAAACATTTTGTGGCATTTTGATTAATTCAAAAAATCCCATTAACGCACATCAATTAATGTTGACCTAGTCATGAAAAGATGTTTTCATCCTAAATTGGTGATCAAGAAATTGAGAAAAATAACTCCACTTAATAAATTGAATTAAGAATAATAATAGAGCGCAAAAAATATAGGATCTTCTTTTTTCCATTCTTGAATATTCCAACAAAAATATCAATAGTCCACGTCCTCAAGGATCTAGCACTCCATGAATTGCATTGAATTCAACGATTGGTCAGTGTCGACTCTCAACTGACTTAACTTAGTTGTTTTTTTTCAAGTAATTTGGCCCCTCTTCCAAAAATATCAATTTTCTTCTAACTTCCCTATTTATCAATCCAGTTGGAACTCTTAACTAACTTAGCTTCGTCCTTTTCCTTCAATTTGGAAGGAATGAGGAACATTCAATTTTTCCACCCAATAGCCTGCCAAATTTCGGCATTCAAAAAAAAAAATTAACTACTAAGGTTTTGTTTGTTTCACAATAAAATAAATGATCCAAAAATATATATATATATATATATATATATTAAAATAATTGCTTGTATCAATTAGAAAATTGAACAAAAAAATGTTTCCATCATCTATGAAAATGTTCAGAAATAAATTATTATGAAAAAAATGAAATAATTATTTTTGACTAATTATTTTAAGTGATTGAAACTCGATCGTTTTAGGAAATATTTTCCAAATCTTCCATTTTTTGCGAAATGCATGAAGCCTAAATATTTTATGAATTTGTATGGCAACTCTTATTTGGAAGCAATATTATTGACAAATATGATAGGGGAAACATTTTGTAGCCTTTCGATTAATTCAAAAATAATATCAATTCATATCGAATAATGTTGACCTAGTCATGAAAAGAAACTTTTACCCTAAATTGGTGATCAACAAACTGAGAAAAATAAATCCACTTAGTAAATTGAATTAAGAATAATAATAGAACTCAAAAAAATATAAGATCCTCTTTTTATGTGTTTTTCAATATTTTGACACAAAAAGATCGTTACTTGATGTCCTTGATGATCAAGCAATCCATGGGTCAATATCTCTTAAATATAATGAAAGTCGCATGAATCGCATTGAACAAAATGATTGGTCAGTGTCATCTATCAACTAACTTGACTTTGTCATTTTCTAGATAATTTGGCCTCTCATCCAAAAATACATTTTTTTTCGGCTAACTTCTCCACATATCAATTCAGTCTTAACTCTCAACTAACTTAGTTTTGTCCCTTTAATTTGGAAGGACATAGGAACATTCGATTTTTCCACCTTTTAGCCTTCTAGCTTTCGGCATTAAAAAAAAAAATCACTATTAAGGTATCATTTATTTCACAATAAAATAAATGATTTGAAATATATTTCTTTTCAAATGATTGCTTGTATCACTTAGAAAAATGATTGAACAACAAATGTTTTAATCATCTATGAAAATGTTTAGACATGAATTGTTATCAATGAATGAAATAATCATTTTGACTAATTATCTCTAGTGATTGAAACTCGATCGTTTGAGGAATTATTTTTCAAATCCTCAATTTTTTGTTGAAGACATGAAGTCTAAAATTTTATGAATTTACATGGCAACTCTTATCTAGAAGCAATATTATAAACAAAATACGATAAGGGAAACATTTTGTAGCATTTTGATCAATTCGAAAAATACCATTAATGAACATCAAATAATGTTGATCCAGTCATGAAAAGAAGTTTTCACCCTAAATTGGTGATCAAGAAAGTGAGAAAAATAAATCCACTTAATAAATTGAATTAAGAATAATAATAGAACACAAAAACTATAGTATCTTGTTTTTTCTTTTCTTGAATATTCCGACCAAAATAAAAAAATCAATAGTCCCCGTCCTCAGTGATCTAGCACTCCATGAATTGCATTGAATTCGACGAATGGTCAGTGTCAACTCTCAATTGACTTAACTTAGTCATTTTTTTTATAGATAATTTGTCCCCTCTTCCAAAAATATCAATTTTTCTTCTATCTTCCCTATTTATCAATCCAGTTGGAACTCTTAACTAACTTAGTTTTGTCCTTTTCCTTAAATTTGGAAGGAAGTAAGAACATTCAATTTTTCCGCCTACTAGCTTGCCAACTTTTGGCATTAAAAAAAAATAACTAATAAGGTTTTGTTTATTTCACAATAAAATGAATGATATGAAATATATACATATTTTAAAATAATCGCTTGTATCAATTAGAAAAATGAACAAAAAATGTTTCCATCATCTACGAAAATGTTCAGACATAAATTATTATGAAAAAAATCGAATAATTATTTTTGACTAATTATTTTAAGTGATTGAAACTCGATCGTTTTAGGAAATATTTTCCAAATCTTCCATTTTTCGCAAAATAAATGAAGCCTAAATATTTTATGAATTTGCATGGCAACTCTTACTTGGAAGCAATATTATTGACATAATATGATAGGGGAAACAATTTGTAAGCCTTTCGATTAACTCAAAAAATAACATCAATTCACATCGAATAATGTTGACCCAGTCCTGAAAATAAACTTTCACCCTAAATTGGTGATTAACAAATTGAGAAAATAAATCCACTCAATGAATTGAATCAAGAATAATACGAAAAAATATAAGTGATTCAAACTCGATCGTTTTAGAAAATATTTTCCAAATCTTCCATTTCTCGTGCAGCAAATGAAGCCTAAATATTTTATGAATTTACATGGCAGCTCCTATTTGGAAGCAATATTGTTTACAAAATACAATAGAGGAATCATTTTGCAGCCTTTTGATTAATTCAAAAAATAACATTATTTCATAACGAATAATGTTTACCCAGTCATGAGAAGAAACTTTCACCCTAAGTTGGTGATTAAAAATTGAGAAAAATAAATCCACTTAATAAATTGAATTCGTAATAATAATAGAACTAAAAAAAAAAGAAAAAAGAAAGTTGGGATCGTCTTTTTCTTTGTTTTTCAATTTTTTGACTGCGACGTCCTCAATGATCCAGCAATCCCTGGGTCGATATCTTTTAAATATAGTGAAATTCGCATGAATCACATTGAACAAAATGATTGGTCAATGTCGTCTATCAGCTAACTAACTTATCAACATATCAATTTAGTCTTAACTCTTAACTAACTTAGCCTACTAGCTTTTGGCATTAAAAAAAAAAATCACTATTAAGGTTTCGTTTATTTCACAGTAAAATGAATGGTTTGAAATATATTTCTTTTCAAATGATTGCTTGTATCACTCGGCATAATGATTGAATAAAAATGTTTTAATCATCTATGAAAATGTTTAAACTTATGTTGTCAATAAATGAAATAATCATTTTGACTAATTATTTCAAGTGATTGAAACTCGACCTTTTAAGGAATTATTTTTAAAAATCACCCATTTTCTGCTAGAGACATGAAGCCTAAATATTTAATGAATTTATACGGCAACTCTTATTTGGAAGCAATATTATGAACAAAATACGATAAGGGAAACATTTTGCGGCATTTTGATTAATTCAAAAAATACCATTAACGCACATCAATTAATGTTGACCTAGTCATGAAAAGATGTTTTCATCCTAAATTGGTGATCAAGAAATTGAGAAAAATAACTCCACTTAATAAATTGAATTAAGAATAATAATAGAGCGCAAAAAATATAGGATCTTCTTTTTTCCATTCTTGAATATTCCAACAAAAATATCAATAGTCCACATTCTCAAGGATCTAGCACTCCATGAATTGCATTGAATTCGACGATTGGTCAGTGTCGACTCTCAATTGACTTAACTCAGTTGTTTTTTTCAAGTAATTTGGCCCCTCTTCCAAAAATATCAATTTTTGTTCTAACTTCCCTATTTATCAATCCAGTTGGAACTCTTAACTAACTTAGCTTTGTCCTTTTCCTTCAATTTGGAAGGAATGAGGAACATTCAATTTTTCCACCCAAATAGCCTGCCAAATTTCGGCATTCAAAAAAAAAAAAAATTAACTACTAAGGTTTTGTTTGTTTCAAAATAAAATGAATGATCCATATATATATATATATATATATATATATATATATATATATATATATATATATATTAAAATAATTGCTTGTATCAATTAGAAAATTGAACAAAAATGTTTCCGTCATCTATGAAAATGTTCAGACATAAATTATTATGTAAAAATGAAATAATTATTTTTGACTAATTATTTTAAGTGATTGAAACTCGATCGTTTAGGAAATATTTTCCAAATCTTCCATGTTTTGCGAAATGCATGAAGCCTAAATATTTTATGAATTTGTATGGCAACTCTTATTTGGAAGCAATTTTATTGACAAAATATGATGGGGGAAACATTTTGTGGCCTTTCGATTAATTCAAAAAATAATATCAATTCATATCGAATAATGTTGACCTAGTCATGAAAAGAAACTTTTACCCTAAATTGGTGATCAACAAACTAAGAAAAATAAATCCACTTAATAAATTGAATTAAGAATAATAATAGAACTCAAAAAAATATAAGATCCTCTCAATATTCTAACATAAAAAGATCGTTACTTGATGTCCTTGATGATCAAGCAATCCATGGGTCAATATCTCTTAAGTATAATGAAAGTCGCATGAATCGCATTGAACAAAATGATTGGTCAGTGTCATCTATCAACTAACTTAACTTTGTCATTTTCCAGATAATTTGGTCTCTCATCCAAAAATACATTTTTTTTCGGCTAACTTCTCCACATATCAATTTAGTCTTAACTCTCAACTAACTTACTTTTGTCCCTTTAGTTTGGAAGGATGTAGGAACATTCAATTTTTCCACCTTTTAGCCTACTAGCTTTCGGCATTGGAAAAAAAATCTCTATTAAGGTATCATTTATTTCACAATAAAATAAATGATTTGAAATAAATTTCTTTTCAAACGATTGCTTGTATCACTTAGAAAAATGATTGAACAAAAAATGTTTTAATCATCTATGAAAATGTTTAGGCATAAATTGTTATCAATAAATGAAATAATCATTTTGACTAATTATCTCCAGTGATTGAAACTCGATCGTTTGAGGAATTATTATTCAAATCATCAATTTTTTGCTGAAGACATGAAGTCTAAATATTTTATGAATTTACATGGCAACTCTTATCTGGAAGCAATATTATAAACAAAATACGATAAGGGAAACATTTTGTAGCATTTTGATCAATTCGAAAAATACCATTAATGAACATCAAATAATGTTGATCCAGTCATGAAAAGAAGTTTTCACCCTAAATTGGTGATCAAGAAAGTGAGAAAAATAAATCCACTTAATAAATTGAATTAAGAATAATAATAGAACACAAAAACTATAGTATCTTGTTTTTTTTTCTTGAATATTCCGACCAAAATAAAAATATCAATAGTCCACGTCCTCAGTGATCTAGCACTCCATGAATTGCATTGAATTCGACGAATGGTCAGTGTCAACTCTCAATTGACTTAACTTAGTCATTTTTTTTTTTATAGATAATTTGTCCCCTCTTCCAAAAATATCAATTTTTCTTCTATCTTCCCTATTTATCAATCCAGTTGGAACTCTTAACTAACTTAGTTTTGTCATTTTCCTTAAATTTGGAAGGAAGTAGGAACATTCAAATTTTCCGCCTACTAGCCAACTTTTGGCATTAAAAAACAAATTAACTAATAAGGTTTTGTTTATTTCACAATAAAATGAATGATCTGAAATATATATATTTTAAAATAATCGCTTGTATCAATTAGAAAAATGAACAAAAAATGTTTCCATCATCTATGAAAATGTTTAGACGTAAATTATTATGAAAAAAATGGAATAATTATTTTTGACTAATTATTTTAAGTGATTGAAACTCGATCGTTTTAGGAAATATTTTCCAAATCTTCCATTTTTTGCAAAATAAATGAAGCCTAAATATTTTATGAATTTGCATGGCAACTCTTACTTGGAAGCAATATTATTGACATAATACGATAGGGGAAACATTTTGTAGCCTTTCGATTAACTCAAAAGATAACATCAATTCACATCGAATAATGTTGACCTAGTCATGAAAATAAACTTTCACCCTAAATTGGTGATTAACAAATTGAGAAAAATAAATCCACTCAATCAATTGAATCAAGAATAATAATACTCGAAAAAAATATAAGATCCTCTTTTTATGTGTTTTTCAGTATTCTCACACAAAAAAATCGTTACTTGATATCCTTGATGATCAAGCAATCCACGGGTCAATTTCTCTTAAATATAGTGAAAGTCACATGAATCGCATTGAATAAAATGATTGGTCAGCGTCAACTATCAACTAACTTAACTTTGTCATGTTTCAAATCGTTTGGCCCCTCATCCACAAATACTAATTTTTCTACTAACTTCTCAACATATCAATTCAGTCTTAACTCTCAACTAATTTTGTTTTGCCCCTTTACTTTGGAAAGACATAGGAACATTCAATTGTTCCACCTAATAGCCTGCCAACTTTTGGCAATAAAAAAAAATAACTACTAAGGTTTCGTTTATTTCCCAATAAAATGAATGATCTGAAATATATATTTTTTAAAATGATTACTTGTATCACTTAGAAAAATTATTGAACAAAAAATGTTTTCATCATCTATGAAAATGTTTAGACATAAGTTGTTGTGAAAAATGAAATAAATATTTTAGACTAATTATTTCAAGTGATTGAAACTCGATCGTTTTAGAAAATATTTTTCAAATCGTCTATTTTTCGCACAACAAATGAAGCTTAAATATTTTATGAATTTGCATGACAGATCTTATTTGGAAGCAATATTGTTGACAAAATACAATAGGGTAATCAGTTTGCAACTTTTTGGTTAATTCAAAAAATAACATCAATTCACATCGAATAATGTTGACCCAGTCATGAAAAGAAACTTTCACCTAATTTGGTGATCAAAAAATTGAGAAAAATAAATCCACTTAATAAATCGAACTTAGAATAATAATAGAACCAAAAAAAAAAAAAAAAAAAAGGATCCTCTTTTTCTTTGTTTTTCAATTTTCTGACCAAAAAACAAAATCGTCACTTGACGTCCTTGATGATCCAGCAATCCATGGGGTCAATATCTCTTAAATATAGTGAAATTTGCATGAATTGTATTGAACAAAATGATTGGTCAGTGTCATCTATCAACTAACTTAACTTTGTCATTTTTCAGATAATTTGGCCCCTCATCCAAAAATACTAATTTTTCGGCTAATTTCTTGACATATCAATTTAGTCTTAACTCTCAACTATCTTAGCCTACTAGCTTTTGGCATTAAAAAAAAAAAAAAAAAAAAATCACTATTAAGGTTTCGTTTATTTCACCGTAAAATGGATGTTTTGAAATATATTTCTTTTCAAATGATTGCTTGTATCACTCAGCAAAATGATTGAACAAAAAATGTTCTAGTCATCTATGAAAATGTTTAGACATATGTTGTCAACAAATGAAATAATCATTTTGACTAATTATTTCAAGTGATTGAAACTTGATCATTTAAGGAATTATTTTTAAAGATCATCTATTTTTTGCTAGAGACATGAAGCCTAAATATTTAATGAATTTACATGGCAACTCTTATTTGGAAGCAATATTATAAATAAAATACGATAAGGGAAACATTTTACAGCATTTTGGTTAAGTCAAAAAATAACATTAACGCACATCGATTAATGTTGACCTAGTCATGAAAAGATGTTTTCACCCTAAATTGGTGATCAAGAAACTGAGAAAAATAAATCCACTTAATAAATTGAATTAAGAATAATAATAGAGCGCAAAAAATATAGGATCTTTTTTCTTTTCTTGAATATTCCAACAAAAAAATCAATAGTCCACGTCCTCGATGATCTAGCACTCCATGAATTGCATTGAATTCGACGATTGGTCAGTGTCAACTCTCAATTGACTTAACTTAGTCACGTTTTTCAAATAATTTGGCCCCTCTTCCAAAAATATCAATTTTTCTTCTAACTTCCCTATTTATCAATCCAGTTGGAACTCTTAACTAACTTAGCTTTGTCCTTTTCCTTCAATTTGGAAGGATTGAGGAACATTCAATTTTTCCACCCAATAGCCTCCCAAATTTTGGCATTAAAAGAAAAAAATTAACTAATAAGGTTTTGGTTATTTCACAATAAAATGAATGATCTCAACTATATATATATATATATATATATATATATATATATTTATGAATGATTGCTCGTATCACTTAGAAAATGAACAAAAAATGTTTTCAACATATATGAAAATGTGCAAACATAAATTATTGTGAAAATATGAAAATAATTATTTTTGACTAATTATTTTAAGTGATTGAAACTCAATTGTTTTAGAAAATATTTTTCAAATCTTCCATTTTTCGTGTAGCAAACGAAGCCTAAATATTTTATGAATTTACATGGCAAGCTCTTATTTGGAAGCAATATTGTTTACAAAATACGATAGGGGAATCATTTTGCAGCCTTTTGATTAATTCAAAAATAACATCATTTCACAACGAATAATGTTGACCTAGTCATGAAAAGAAACTTTCACACTAAGTTGGTGATAAAAAAATTGAGAAAAATAAATCCACTTAATAAATTGAATTCGTAATAATAATAGAACTAAAAAAAAGGGATCCTCTTAAATCGTTAAATGAAAGCGTTGTTTATTATTTAAATATTCCAACATAGGTATGCTTCAACCAGCGGCCATTAGGGAATGTTTGATAAGATAGGGTGTCCACACATGGCCTCTTAAGAATTCAGCATACATAAATTGTAACTCAGCAAACACGACAGCTAATAGGGATGATTAATTAACAATGATCCCATTGAAACGCATATTTGTGGATATTAGAAGTTTGGCAATGGTAGTAGTTCGAAAGAGAGGGGGAAATAGGAAGAATGACACAAGTAGTTCTTGAATTTCGCCCCAATGCATACTGTAATCCTTGAACTTTTAATTTGTTTCATATCGTCCTTGAACTTAAGCTCAATGTGCAAAATCATTCTTGAACTTTAACTTATCTAATGTTGAACTTTCCATTTGTTTAATGTGGTTCATAAAATTTGGTTTCATATAGTCTTGAAGCTAGATTAAACATTTTCCAAAAGTTTAAGAACTACATTGAATAAATTTAAAATTCAGGGATGACATAGTACATTAAACCAAAGTTTATGAATAATTTATGTCACTATCCTAAAAAAAATATTCTTGAATGATTCATCACCAGTTTACACCTCCCCTAATCCTCACTAACTCATACGCACACGCACGTCCGCGTTTACATGGGAGCCGAGGTAGGTCCCAGTGTTTTTCGATACATGATATGCGTCTCGTGATAGCCCGCCTATTTCCCTACATAAAGGAAGACTGGAGATACTTCAGAAGTATACACTACGCATTTTATAGAGTCAAGCCATATACACCATAAACAGCATTGTGAAACATTTGCACGCGATTCCGTCGTCATGTCCTCTTACGCAGAACGAGATGCATGGTTCACAAACATAAAAAAAACCTTCCACTGGCAGCTCGAAGAGAACGTGGCTGCCAACGTGAATGTGTTTCAAGTGCCCAAATCGCTTAGCTCCGTTGCACCAGAAGCTTACGCCCCTCAAATGGTTGGCCTAGGACCGTACCACCATCTCCGGCCAGAGGTCCAAGCAATGGAGGGAGTCAAGCTGGATGCGACCCGCCGGTTTTTCAAGGAAACCAAGCACGGGAGCTTTTCTGGTCTCACCAGCAAACTCTCTGAGCTAGACCAGAAAGTCCGCGCTTGTTACCGTAAGTTTTTGGAACTGAATGATATCCAGTTAGCGTGGATCATGGCAGTCGATTCTTCCTTCCTGTTTGATTTTCTCTGCCGCCACAGCATCGGCAAGACAACCCTCAAGTCCTCAGAGTGGCCGCAGAACTTGGCCAATCCCATAGGGTGGAAACCGGCCGAGGATGCCATTCTCAGGGATGTGATAATGCTGGAGAATCAAATCCCCTTCTTCTTTATGGAGGAGATGTTGAAGCTCTCCACTCTGGACGATGATGAACAAAGGTGCTTCGTCAAAGACATCTTTCCCCAGATATTGGTAGCATTTTGCAAGGCGCTCTCACCGATCAAGGAGATAAATACGTATCCGCTTGCTCCAGCTTTGGAACATGCGCATCTATTGGATCTTCTGTATCACATGGTCGTGCCCCACACGGTCGTGCCCCAAGGAGACGAATCCAGGATTGACATTCATGCAGAAGTCGTTTCGACAAAAACTGTTACTGCGACCAAGGAAACCGGTTCCAATACCTTGACTCACATTAAAAGACTCTGCGACAGCTATGGGCCTAAAGTTCTTGGAGCAGTCAAGAACTTGAACTTACCTGTAGTCCAATCTTTTGCCGATATAGCAAAACATTTGCTTGCCCTACCGCTCTCTGACCTAACGAATGCTCTTTCAAACTTTCTACAAGAAGCTCCAGTAGTAGATAATACCTTGATTCCTAGAGCTTCTAATCTTGCTAAAGCCGGGATAAAATTCTGCCTGACCGAGACTATCATGGACATTCAATTCGACGAGAGCAAAGCCATATTACACTTGCCCGTCATCCAAGTGGGTGTGAACACTGAGGTCATCATTTGTAATCTAGTGGCATATGAAGCGATGGCCATGTCCAACTCCCTCATAGTCTAATGGTTTGTGTGGCTTTTCTTCCACACAAACCATTATAACATAGTCTAAATTGTTGAAGACTTTAAATTGAGCTCCTCGAAATGGTTTGTAAACATTTCAATGACACTGAAACGACGCTTACAATAATAGGTTCCTTTATTCCATCATTCGTTGCAAATTCCAATCTCAAAGCCATAATATGAATTTGCTTTTGCCAAGACTCAACTTCTTCTTCAATTCTCAAACAAATGTATGTTCTTTGACCTCGAGAGTGCATCAGTTGCAATTTATTGCTTTATTTTTGGTCCTGCTTGCCACAACAATATTTAAGCATCGGTAGATCATCTTGTTTGACTAACCGAAGCCTCTACTCAATCAATGCTTCGTGATCAACAATTTCATGCCAAAGAACAATGTCGTTGTAGGTAGCAAGCGACTGCCTTATCAATTTCATATTTAGTTTTGCCTCTCTTGTGTGAATTCGATCTTTTGAAGATCCCCCTTCCCCTTTGCAATGCCAATGGCTCATTTCAATAATCCCTAGTATGGAGGCACCCACTTACACTCTTGTGTCATCGACACAACTCTTCTCCTCAATTGATACCCCATCCTCAAATTGATCATCAATCCATCTCACATCATTAATTGCAGAAGTTGTTGTATTCAATTGCGCCATTGCCGCCATTGGCAAGTCTTATTCAAGCTTTTGACCTCATGGACCATTGCCCTCAATGGAAATTTCATTATCTTCCTTTTCAGATGGAGGTCGATTCAAGCGTTAGATTGAGCACGAGTAAGCCAAGATCTAATGCTTCTTGAGGAATTGAGGATTTTATTCTTTGAGAAGGCGACTAGCGACAAATAACTCCAATTCGACTTCTCGTTACTAAGATCGAAGATAGTCTACATGACAACGTGAAATTCACAAGCTTGTTGGTGGGGAGCCTAAAATAGAACGAAGGAGGAGGCATAAGGAAGATGAAAGAAAAAGAAATATTAAAGAAAAAATATTCTTGGACAAAAATACCCTTGGTTGTGAATAAGATTGGAACCTTGGGTCCCTATTTGAAACTAAGGGTGCATTTAGTAACTATTTTGTTTTCGGAAATAATTTCTAATAAAAAATTATTCTTTTTTATTACGTTATCGGGAAAAATTTCAAAGCGTTTGAAGACGTTTGATAACTACCCAAAATTTCTATTCCTAGAATATAATAGTGTTTGGCACTATCTTGAAGATTTATGATCCAAATCATTTTCTTTTCATTTTTAAATAATTTTATTACTTTTTTTTCTTTCTCTTCTTCTTTGAGCGTTGCCGGCCCTTAGTGAGGTCACACCTCATCGGTTGAGCCTTGCCGGCAGCTGGGTGAGGTTCACCAGTGGTTGAGGGAGATTTGAGCAAGACTCGCCTAGCCACCGACAAGGCTCAGCCTCGCCACTGGCCTTGCCTCGTTGGTGGTCAAGTGAGCCTACGACGAGCTTGCCGGACCTTACTTTGGCCAGGCGAGTCTTTGGTGAGCTTATTGAACCTCATCCAATTAGTCACTAGCGATCGATGGTGGCAGACGGCGGTAGCGGCAGTAGCGATTGACAACTGCGATGTTGGAAGAAGAAGAGAGAAGGGAGAAGAACAAAAAGTACAGAATAAGAGAAAAGAGAATGAATAAATTTAGGTTTGCTTGACTATGGAATTGTTTCAGATTACAAAAAAGTAATTTGTTTTTATTCATTGATTCTGTTCCAAATCTATTTTCAGGAACAAAAAATTTATTAAATGGATTTCTATTCCAAATCTACTATTGGGAATAAAAGAATAAAATTTGTTACTATTGCCAAAAGCGCTCTAAGTTAGCCATTTTGAGGTTTTATTTAAGACAATGTTCATTTTGGATTATTTTTTGAGGAAAATAGTTTCGCTTTGAGTCCTTATTTAAAATTTTCCCTTCTCTTTTTAATATAATACTCCACTTGCATATTGATCTAATACTCCATGGGACCATATCTCTAAAATATAGTCAAATTCACATGAATCTCGTTTTGGTCGGCATCAACTCTCAACTAACTTGGCTTTGCCATCTTTTTCTACCGATTTGTCCCATCTTCCCAAAAGATTGATTTTGCTTCCGACTTTTTAAAATATTAATTCAGTCTCAACTCTCAACCAACTTAGTTTTGTCCTTTTTTCTTCACTTTGGTAGGACGTAGGATCATTCTATTTGTCCATCTACTAGTCCGCCAACTTTTGCAAATTTACTATATAGACTTTGTTTATTTCGTGAGAAAAGAAAATTTTAATTTTTTTTTTTAAAATGATCACTTGCATCGTTTAGAAAAATGATTGAATAATTTTTTTCAATATCCATGAAATTGTTTAGATATAAATTATTGACTATAAAGGAAATATTTTCTCATTACTTATTAATTTAAGTAATACAAATGATCATTTTTAGGAAAATATTTTTCAAATTTTTCATTTTCCGCAAAACAAACCGATCATAATAGTTTATGAATTTACATGACAACTCTTATTTTGAAGCAATGTCCTCGATAAAATTCCATATGATGAAAATCTTGAAAGATATCTTGATAAGCAAATGTGAGGAAAAAGATTGGGCCTGTTTGGTAATTATTCAATTCCTTGAAAATAATTTCTGCACAAAAATAGTTTTTTATGATATTATTTCCCAGATGAGTTTATGAGCATTTGAATACGTTTAGTAACTATATAAAATTTATTTTCCCAAAATAGAAAAAGAATAGAAATGTGCTTGGTACAACTCTCATTTTTTTTTTTTTTTTTTTTTTTTGTATTGTAGAATTTAATTTAATTTTTAATAATTTTTGAGATTTTTTTTTTTTTTTTTTCTTCTTCTCTTTTCTTCTTTTTCCTCTTTTAGTCGAACCCTAGCATTCTTGATTCTATTTTAAATCTACTCCCATGAACAAATTTGTTCCCAAGAGTAAAAAAATTAACTGAGAAACAAATTTGATTCTTTTTTTGTTTGAGAAACAAAAGAACATAAATAGTTAAAAATTGGCCAATTACCACTTAGGGCCTTTGTGGCGTTTTTTCTCTCACGTCCTCCTGAAAATACCTCACAAAAAAGATGATAAGGTAAAGAAATCCAAGTCTCTCGTTTTAGACTATGACAACCGAATTGGGAAAAACAAAGCAAATCGTAAGCTATGCTCGGAAAAGTGTCCATAAAGATATGATGAAGCTTGTAATTGCTGCCCGGTTTTGAAAGACTCGATTCCTTCTAAACTTTACACACTAGAGATAAGCCCGTGTTGTGCACCTTGCTGGGTATCAAAACGTCAATTTCATTTAATATTTTAATGGAAAACATATTCACATTGATAGAAATACTTTATAGTTATTATAACGTACATAAATTGGTGTAGAAAGTAGTTTTAATCATTGGAATGTACGTTCTTGACCTTTTAAATTTAAACTTTGTCTCATTACAAATATGAGAATAAATCTTTTTTTTTTTTTCAGCCAAGAAACTGACTTGCCATCTCAAAATGTCATCATCAGTGCATTTTGTAACGACAGAAAATTTACTTAACTAAAAAGGAGTCACGTGGTCAAACGTAAAATTGATTTATTCTTTGAGAATAAGACGTAATGACAGAGCTTACAGATGTAAATGGCAGGTTCCATGTTTTGCTCTTTTAAATCATATTCTATCATATCAATCCTAGTTCAATGCCAAGTAATGGTGCATATTTAAATTCAATCAATCTTCTTTTGTAAATGTGTTTCTATTGTACTCGTATCTATATATTTTCAATTTTATTCTCTACATGATAGAACATGTTCACAATAATTAATAGATGTTCGTGCAAACGGTTTGGTCTTTCGTCCGTCTTCTTTGGCAGTTGTCTAGGTAGCGACCTTCTTTTTTGTTATATCCATTTGTCATGGATTTGCACAGGGATTAAAAAATTCTCTATACCTAACTTTGAAACTTGTATCTATGTTTATTTGTCTTTTGGCTCTTTAGTAGCCGGCTTTCCTTACTTTCTGAAAAATGGAAATGATGATAAATTGAAAAGAAAATGAAAGAAAAGAAAAGGTGAACGTGGTGAAATAACTTGTGGACCGAAAGAGAGAAAAACGGTAGGTTTCTTGTTTTGCTCTTTTAAATCATATTCTATCCCGTCAATCATAGTTCAATGCTAAAAAATGGTGCATATTTAAATTCAATCAATCATCTTTTGTAAAGGTGTCTCTATTGACTCGTATCTATATATTTTCAATTTTTTTTTCTACATGATAGAACGTGTTCACAAGAATTAATAGAAGTTTATGCAAACAGTTTCGTCTTTGGACTGTCTTTTTTTGCGATTGTTTAGGTAGCGACCTTCTCTTCGTAATATCCATTTGTCATGGACTCGCACAGCAGTTAAAAAATTCTCTACACCTAACTTCGAAACTTGTATCTACGTTTGTTTGTCTTTTGGCTCTTCAATAGCCAACTAAATTATTGTCATTAAAGGAAATTTTTTTATTACTTATTATTTTAAGTGATACAAATAATCATTTTTAGAAAAATACTTTTCTAATGGTTCATTTTCCGCAAAACAAACTGACCATAATATTTTATGAATTTCATGACAGCTCTTATGTTGAAGCAGTATTCTCGATAAAATTCGATAAGATTAAAATCTTGAAAGATATCTTGATAAGCAAATGTGAGGAAATACTTTGAGCCTGTTGACAACCATTCTGTTCCCAGAAACAATTTCTTCTTAAAAATAGGTTTTATTTTATTTTATTTTATTTCCTAAACTAGTTTTTAAGTATTCGAATATGTATAAAATTTTATTTGATAACTGTATAAAATTTATATTTCAAGAATAGAAAAATAATACTAGAAAAATAACAGAAATCCGTTTGGTAGGGTTCTCAATATTTTTTTTTTTTATATTGTAGAATTTCTTTTTAATTTTTGATAATTTTATGAGTTTTTTTTTTTTTTTTGGGTCTTTTCTCTTTACTTCTTCTTCCTCCTCTAGCTGGTTGTTGGCCTTCTTGACTTTGTTCCAATCTATTTGATGAACAAATTTGTTCTCGAGAGTAGAAAAATTAGTTGAAGGTACCAAATAGATTTCTGTTAATTTTTTTGTCTTGGAAATAAAAGAATAAAAATAACCAAGAGTTGGCCGATTAGCAAGCAGGCCCTTTGTAGCTTTTTTCTCTCACGTTCTCTTGAAAAACCCTCCCAATAAAAGATGAAAAATGTAAAGAAATCGAGGTCTCTCGTTCTAGATTATGACGATCAAATACACTACAAAAATATGGGTCAAAATGGGTTAAATATGTCAAATATGGGTTGATTTATTTTTGACCCGACCCATTCCCGACCTGACCCGACCCGACCCGACCCACCCATGGGCCACCTCTACGTGTGGCCACACATGCCTGAGGCCTTCTTTGCGCGATTTCTCTATTCTTTGTATCGGCCGCATCTTCCATCGTCCGATTCTCCTCCGACATCTCACTTTAGACCAAAATAATTGGAGGGTTATAAAGACCTTGTTGGCACAATCACATAGGTCCAAGATTTGGCGAAAACAACCAAAAATTGCTTGAAATCAAGCAAAATTACCCAAAACGCAAAATGCTAATCACTGCGACTTCTGCTACGCAATTCACCTTTGACGATCACCATAATGCCGACTTAACTTAATGCTTTTGTTGCCCATGGTGCCGTGACTGTACTAGTCCGAAGACGAGTGATGGGCTGCTTGAATTTTGCCGAAATTACCAATTTTTCTCTCAATCAGATTTTGCCCTGAATTTATTCAATCAAAAGGCTCCACAAAAATCATCAAGGCAGAGATATAACAAACTCTGGTACCAACTATTAGAAATGTTGCGGAAAACCAAGATTATGATAATTAGGGTTAAATGCGGAAAAGTGTAAATTTTGCTCTAACTTCCGGCCATTGATGACATCAAGTATAGATACGTGTAGCCTAAACAATCATGAATAAGCATTTTGCCCTCTCAACGTTAACAGTATGTTGTTTGATTATCAAATAATCAGAATAGAATGGATAATAAAAGGGTCTGGATTAGATGATTTATTTATATTTTTATACAAATCCTAATAAATATAGTCTTCCATCAAGACATTTCCTAATAAATATGGACAATCTCCATAGTTATCAGTAATTAAATTTGGATAATGAAACCTCATTAAAACCTAACGTGGGCAATGTTTAAAGTAAATATGAGATCACATTAAAATGATTACAACATAACCAGCTCCTAATTTGTAAGCTATTATTAGGCTCAGTCCCTGGGGAGAGGATACACGTACTTGATCAGCCAAATGTTCCTTTTTCGGTCGTGTCAAGGACGCATCCTATTTTTTTTAGAACATTGGTGAGTCTACCTTGATGATCTCTGCAAATTTATGCCATAGACCCTTCTGTATTGCTAGGCTGAAAAGCTGCATCAACGTTACATTTCAAAGTACCGAAATCAGGTGGTTCCAAATCTGTGGAGGGATCGGTTGTGCTGTTGCGTTACTGGGATGGATAGGAACAGTGAGCTAATAAAGGCATCTCTGTGTTAATAAAGATTCGACCACCACTTCTGGATCCAGGTGATGCCCACGAAAGACGAAATCATTCCTCATGCGCCAGATCTGCCAGAGAACAGAAGCAACAAGTTCCAGCGCAAGTGAGTTGTCACAGATACAACCCTCTCTGTCAGCCATTCTTCAAACCGATGAGTGGTGGTAGGTTGTACTTGGATGTTAATCTGTGGATGTGCCCAGATTTCGGTTGTTTAGGTTCACGAACATAATAGAAATAAGTGCTCAATAGTTTCTGGAGTGTTTTGTTTACAAAACGGGCACAAAGGATCTGGAATGATATGGCGCTGAAATAAGTTGGCTCTAGAGGCGATTGCATTATGACAGAGTGACCACAAAAAAATTCGAAGTTTAGGTTCTGTGTGCATGCCCCAAATTTTTTTCCATAGGATCCTAGGATGCTGATATGATGAGGATGCTGTGTGAGTATTGTGTTTGTCTTTGAGATTTGTTAAAGCATGGTAGTTACTCTTCACTGAGTATTGGCCATTTGTTGTGGCTATCCACAAAAGCTGATCTTCAGTAAAAGAAGGCCTAACTGGAATGGTTAGAACTTCTTCAACAATCTTATCATCAAGAAAGCTTTGGAGAAGAGATGTTTTCCATCTGTTGTGAATTGGATCAATGCAATTAGCCACCATATTGGGTTCGTCTCTCGTGGCTGGTCCACCAAGAATGCCTCTTGGTAGCCATGGATCCTCGCGGATTCTAATGTCGCATCCATTACCAACCGACCATCGAACATGGGGTAAGATTGCATCTCGGCCCAAGAGAATACTCTGCCATCCCCAAGAGGGACGAGGGCCCTTTTGCGCCGATCGAAAATTAGTGGAATGATTATAGAGACCCTTAAAAAGCCAACACCAAAGAGCTTCAGGCTACTATAGTAAACGCCATGCTTGTTTTCCAAGCATGGCCTTGTTAAATTCAATGAGATTGCAAAATCCCAAACCACCATTGTCCTTACTACGCTATAAAACCTCCCATTGCTTCCAGTGTATCCCTGCTCTATTCTGATCATTCCTCCACCAGAAACGAGCAGTACTCTTTTCTATAGTGCGACACAAAGAAACAGGCAGCTTAAAGATCGACATGGCGTAATGAGGAAGTGCCTAGACGACAGATTTAAGAAGAATTTCCTTACCTCCCTTAGAGATAAACTTTTCTTTCCATCCTTTCAACTTTGTCTATACTCTTCCCAAAATCCAAGAGAACATTTTCTTTTTAGAACGGCCCCAGTCAGACGGTATCCCCAAGTATTTTCCATACCTTTGGAGCGCTGGTATTTTGAACTCTGTAGACATATTGTGCTGAAGAATAATAGGACAATTCTTGCTAAAAATGAGGCCCAACTTTTTGCAGTTCAAGGCTTGTCCCGAGGCTAGACAGTACTGATTTAAAATATTAGCAAGGTTCTCACATTCGCGAATGTTAGCCTCAAGGAAATAGATGGCATTGTTAGCAAAAAAATAAATGAGACAGGGTAGGACACCATCTATTTAACTTGATACCCTTAAGATATCCCATGTTTACTGCTTGAGTAATCAGAGTTGATAAAACATTCGCTAAGAGTATAAGAATGTATGGAGAAAGAGGGTCCCCCTGTCTTAGACCGCAGGTTGGATGGATAAGGGGAAGAAGTTCACTATTAAATTTGACATGATATGATGTGGTAGTAATACATTATAGTACCCACTGTACCCACCGTGGATGGAATCCTATTTTGAGAAGATGGTCGTTAAGGAAATCCCATTCTACTCTGTCGTAAGCCTTTTGCATGTCCGTCTTGAGGATGACATTAAAATTTCGCTTCCTTCGTCGGATCTTGAATTGATGAAGAACTTCTTGAACAGTTAAAATGTTGTCTTCAATTTGTCGTTCACTTACAAAAGTTGACTGTTCCATGGAAATCGGATTAGGTAACTGAGGTTTGAGTCGATTAGCTAGTAGCTTGGATACGACTTTATAAGCAAAGTTGCAGAGGCTAATTTGTCTGTATTGATCAAGTCTCTCCGGGTGAGGCGTTTTAGGAATCATAGCAATAATGGTTTGGTTCGGGATGGGAGGCATCCTGCTTGATTGAAAGAAGTTCTGAACAAGGAGAAGGAGGTCCTCCTTAATTACCTCCCAATGAGTCTGATAAAAAAGGCCATTAAAACCGTCAGGGCCAAGAGCCTTAGTTTTTCCCAACTGAAAAGTAGCTAAACGGACCTCCTCTAAAGCAACCCTGCGTAATAGCTGGTCATTCATGTCGTCGGTTATCGCCTATGGACATTGATCTAGAATAGGGCCATAAGGCCGATATCCTACCGTTGTGTATAAACCAGAAAAGAATGTGGAGGTCATAGCTTTCAAAGTGTGAGGGTCACGAATCCATTGCTGGTTGTCATCCTGCAACATGGTAATGCGATTGTGCTGCCTTCGTTAAAGAGTAGTTGCATGAAAAACTTCGTACTTTTGTCACCTCACTTTAGCCATTGAATCCTCAACCGCATAGCCTAATATTGCTCTTCCTGTTGCCAAGATCGGCGTAATTCCTCTTTGAGCTATATTGCTTCCAATCTATTGTATTGACTATGTTGCTGGTTAGTGATATGTTGTAGACACTACTGTAAGAGTTTGACTTGAAGATCACCCCTGGTAAACTTGGATCGACTCCACTTGGTCAAAGCTTGGGAAATTTTGTGTAGTTTTGGAATAAGGCCATCATCACAGCCCTGCACTGATTTCTAGGCATCTAAAATAACTACTCTGCATTCTTCATCATCATTCCAAAAAGATTCAAAATTGAATCTCTTCCCACATCGACGAAAGGACGCTGAAGTATTGATGATTAAGGGGCTTTGGTCAGAACCCACACCAGGCAACGCGAAGACCTCAGCTTCCGGAAATAAGAGTCGCCAATCCATTGTGCACATCGCCCTATCCAAACGCTCCTTCACTAGCTCATCTCCCTCTTGGTTATTCATCCAAGTAAACTGACACCCTTTACTAACTAAGTCCATAAGAGCACAGTCATTTAGAAGCTCTCTAAAGGAGAGCATGCGAAATTGATCAGCCTGCCTTTTCCCTATCTTTTCCCATAGATAGAGGGCTTCGTTAAAATCCCCTACACAGAGCCAGGGTAGTGCATTAGAAGAACTTATGGCTCTCAGATTAGCCCACAGAAGCTGTCGAAGTTGGTAAACGGAGGGTGCATGGATTCAAGTCAGGCGAATGAGGCAATTGTCCTGAACATCCCTATAAATGAAATCCAAATAATCATTCGTTGAGCGAACGACATCTAGGGAAATCTGATTATTCCAAAAGGCTGCTACACCTCCGGCCAGACCAACAGGGTTGATAACATGAGCATTGCTTAAGCGTAAGCTGCGCCGTATACTTCTAATCTTGACTTCATTGTTCTTAGTCTCCATTAAGAACAAAATACTAGGCTTTTCCTTGGCTGTCATGGCCTTGAGGGCTTGAACTGTTTGGGGATTACTCAGACCTTGACAGTTCCAGCATAAGAGTTTCATTTGTGAAAGGGTGGCTGTTGAGGGCCAGCCACCAGAGCCTAGTTTCCATCCTCCCTTGTGTCAAGCACAGGCGTATCCAGTAGGTCAGCATCATCCAGATCATGCAGCAGTATCGTCTATGAGTCGTAAGGAGTGTAATGTTTCTATTTCTCGGTGATGCCCACCTTCGAAGAGAGGCGGGAACTCTTTACTTTCTTATATTGCTGATCCAAAGTTGGATATTGAATTCCCTTCATCTTGTCTTGTGCAGGAAAGGTCGCAGCAAGACGAGAAGCTTTAGGCATGATATCCTGTTGAAGATGATGCTGGTTAGAAGGTGGGAGTATCTAAGTTGCTGCAAAGACAGGCGTTGAAGCAGCAGCTGCATCAATATTAATAGGCGGGGGTAGGAGTGGCACAAATGGAAGCTGTGAAAGGGGCGTCTCAGGTATGCTATCTTTTGGTTGGTCTAAACTGTATTGAGGTGTGTAGAAAGCATGCCAATATGGACTATTTTCTCTAACTTCGGCTCTAAGCCATTGACCATAGACCATGTTATCTCGTCCTTCGAATTTAGCCTCCTCATAGGGTACCTCCTTGCAGTGCATGGCATAGTGACCCAATTTCCTGCAAGAGTAACAGAAATGGGAGAGTCGCTCATAGCGAAAATCGAGTCAAAGTAGTTTTCCAGCAAGACAGATAAATTTTCCTGTCTTAGGGGTTCCTGCAAATTTAGTTCAACTCTAGCCCAACCAGCCTTAGACATTGTTCCTTCTTTAGAATCAATTCGGACATCAATAACCCGACCTAGATCTTGCACAGCCCGTGTGATCATCTGTTCATTCCAACGGTAGCCCAAAGATTTGAATCCAGAAAGCACAACTAGAAAAATCATAACAATGGAGTGGGGTGTTAGGCTGCCACGGCTTGAAAATGACTATATGGCCTGAAAAATTCCAAGGGCCGCCATCAAGGACTCGTTGTTTATCGACAGCAGAATAGAATTTGGCTACATATAGGCCTACATCGCATTGAGAAATATCAACTTGCTCTGTCCTCCAGACCCGTTCCAAAGTAGTTTGAAAAGTTGGGAAGTTTATGGAAGGGCTAGACAGAATTCGCCCCACTAAACTTAAACGACATTCTGCCAATTTTTCAGATGGGGGCGCCACATCCCAGACATCAATTTGTTTTTCAGTCGAGAGTCTACCCAAACGTGAACATGGCCTGGCCAGACACACTGAGTCACTCTATTCTGCAGAGTCCATAGCACAGGAGGTCGAAACAGAACAAAAGGACCAGAAATTAAGGGCCAACAATCATGGAACCAGCATAACTCAACAAAGTGCGAACAAGAAATGGAAAGATTGCGAGGAACAGTGGGGTAGAAGGACATGATCAGGCGAAGGGAGAAAAACAAACCGATCGAAACAGAGGAGGCCGAGAGAATAGAGGACACAATCAGGCGAAGAACAAAACCAGATGGAAAGGGGCTTTTGGTTGACTTCAGTCCCCACCACCAAAGCCAAAGCTGAGTGCAAGGTGCGACATCTGGGGAGAACAAAGGAGGGGCAGCCATGGGTGGGTGAGGCAAAAGACGAAGACCCATAGCGTCAGGCCCCATTCTCAAAGACAGAGAAAAAGGAGAAGAAGATGCCAAGGAGGGAATCGACTGAAGAAAAGAGCCAGGGAGAGGGGTGAGAAGGAAATTAGGTGGGCCACAGAGAAATCAGAAGGTAATTGAGGGTTAGGGTTTGAGAAGCCATGACTACCAAAAGGGGGAACTCGAAAAAACGAGAGGAAAACGCTTCATAAATGAGAGAGAAACAGGACTTGTAGAGAGTTATTGAGTTTGAATTGAATATTATTGTTTCACACATTGACCCTGTGACGTGATTGCTATTCTATACTATACTTGGCCAAATGATTACTTTAACCAAATCCTCGATCTTAGATCTTAGATTTACAAGAAGCTTAAGTGGCCTCATACAAGGTAGTGGTGACTCCAAATAAGTTAGGATCTCATCGTTTAAATCGAATTGAGTCCCCCAATGTTCGTACAGTAAGGGTTTGGGAGATTCCCCTCCAAACGATAACGAGTCCCTTGAATAGAGAAACCACCTGTTCCCATTCGACGTACCACTAAATCCACTTCCCCTCAAGGAAAGACCCCTCACAGAGGATCACGACAAGGAATAAACTTATCCCTTCAAAATGCATAAATGAAGATACACTTATAGGCATTTCGGGAAGCCTTACGATGAGACGTGACCGCCTTGTCTTGGAGCATGTTCGCCTCATCTTGAGGAGAGCGCACCTCAAGTCAAGACTCGTTCTTTCCAAACCCCTATCTCCTCTGTATGACATCCAATTCATATGATTTTTGCGTCTTGAAAGGCTCTTGAGCCATCACAAACTTAAGATTTCAATGCATACCAGGGCTTAAGGCTTGGGTATGAATTAGGCATCCGTAACTTATCATTTTCAAAAATTTATTTCAACTCAGAGGTCTGGATTCTGAGGCATTAGAAGGTTGAGCCGATAATTTCTCTTTTCCGGCATTCGTTCAACTTGATTTTTGATACTTTAATATGCTTGCAATCTCTAATTTTGTGAGGTGCAATTGAAATCAGAAAATTTTAAACTTCCCGAGACTACCAAAAATGGGTGACCAGTTCCCAAGGATGACTAAGGCTGCGCATAGCAACGCTTCCGGCCGGGGAACAATTTTTTTTTTTTTTTTTTTTCAGAAATGGTTCTTTTCTATTTCTATTAAGGGACAATTTCGTGTAAAAAAACCCGTTTGGTAACTACACAAAATTTTTACTCTAGAAATAGAAAAAGAATAGAAATGCATTTGGTAAAAAATAGTTTCTTTTTTATATTTATTTATTTTTTATTTTTGTTGGCCGATCGCCGCCGAACGCCGCCGCCGCCGCCGGCCAACCTCCGCCCGTCGCCGCATGTTGCCATCGGCCGACCGCTGGTCGCCAACCGGCCGCGCCGCCGCCACCGCCGGTCGCACGACCCATCAGCCGCCACCTCCCGCGGCCACCTGGCCGCATGCGGCGGCGGGCGGAGGTCGGCCGGCGAGATCGGCGGCGGTGGTCGGCCGGCGGTCGCCGGCGGTGGCGGCGGGCGGCAGTCAACGGCGGTCAATGGGCTGTGCGCAAGAGAAGAATAAAAGAAAAAAATTCACTTATTTCATAAACTTGTTCAGGGAACCAGAAGCAACTTTTTTACTTTCGTTTCTATTCCGGGCTAACTTTTTATTCCTGGGAACAAAAAACTAACTTGCGGTTATCATGCAGGTTTCTATTCTTTTTTTCTTCCCAGGAACCAAAGAATAGAAATTCTTCTTCCCGGGAAGGTTCTCATGCAAACCCTAAATAATTTGTTTTTGTGTGTAAAACCCATTTTTGATCTTTACAATGTGTTTTGGGCCTTGTATATCCTAATCAACTTGAGGTCAACTCTCAGTCAATCTAGGGTACGCAGGACCAAGTGCAATACCTTGTCCCGAGGGAAAATCGAACCTTCAAAAGAACGACTATTTGCTTGAACGTGTGTGTTGATGGCTTTGCCAACCCTTTATATTTAAGATATTGCGTTTATCAACTACTTGGCTTTTTTCTATGATGTCGAATACTTGAAATTTTTCTACTCCCGGAGCAAATTAAGATGTGTCCTAGTGGCCAACAATAATTTATTTGGGTTCATTTTTAAGTGATAGTTAATTTCTAGAAAGGTAGTGTAACATCCTCAATTTCGACCCATAAGGATTGGCCATAAAGTCCTAAAAAGATCAATCGATAGGAATCACGGATCAGTCATGAATTGACCAACCGACCGACCGATCGATCACGAATTGATTGAGGTGTCGGCCGTGAATTTCTACCAACCATACCGATGGGATAAGATCACCAGCTCATGTCACGAGGATTGATCACAGGATGATTTTGGATCGGTGGATGGTCATGACTCAATCATAGTGCCCGGCCGCGAGTGATTCCACCTGGCTATGCACACACGGAAAATCCAACGCAATCAAATGTGATTGTCTTTCGACCAAAAATATATTATTTCCTATTTAATTTTTAGTGATCGGAAAGGAATCTTGAATTGGTGATGTCCAATCATGGATTGGTAATGCACCGACCATGAGCCATACGGATGGATCGGGTGCTGTATTCCATCACTAATTCTAAGATCCATGAGTGCCTTGGCTTAGTACTAGGTCATGAGAAGCCTTAGAATTAGCCTTGAACCGACCAAAAGACAATCGACCCTTTAGGCCAATCAACCGTCCACAGGAATGGTTCGGGCAAGCATGGGATGTGATGGCCGAACCTCGGGTGTATGTGATTCGATTTTTCAAGGTGTAGCTAATGACCCAGTCTCTGGTCCTGGAACCAACTTGGATGATATAATTCTCTAGATCGCCTTATTAATGAAGAAAAAGACGAAAGTATGAAAAAGTCTATATTTTCCTCATTAAAAGAAGGGGTATGTTGTTATTTGAATGGTCAAAAGTAATGATAACGGCCAAAATATCTTCAAAGATTCTAGAAAAAGGCGAAACATATGTGGACCAATTAGAGAGCGATACACGAGCCCTAATTAATGACTGAATGTTCTAGATTGCCAAGTTGGCAACTATAGTACAATTATTGTCAAACTTCATTAAATGTCCATTAAATGCGACATATAGGTGGACCAATGGAAGAATGAAAAGTGGGCCATCATCGATGACACCTAGGAACTTAGATTGCCAAGTAAGCCCTTTAGCCATGCCAACTCACTTTCTAGGTGTAATTATGAGGCAAAATAGACTTGCCACCCAAGGACTTTAGGCGGAACACTTGAAAAAATCAGAGTGGACCATTTGGCTTGGTAATGATACCTTGAGATTTGCCTTGGAGAGGAAGTTAGTAATACATGCTTAGGTGTCCTCTAGAATCTTAGGTTATGATGAGCCTAAAGAATAGCCTTGGTGACCAAGCCAAATGCCAACAAATCAAGAGAAGACATTAGGCATCAAGGGGGCTTACGTGTCCCCTAGGGCCATAAGCACATCATAAGCCTAAAATGAGCATTGGAGGGTAAGTAAATAGATAAAACAATACAATCAAACACAAACAACCATAGGTGCCAACTAAGGAGACTATATGACATCCCGATTTTCCTTAATTTTATTTTCAATCAATTGAGTCGAGCAATTCATCTGTGCATATAGTTCGTCTCTCTGAGTCGGCCACTCACAAGGGAACTGGTCTATTGGGTGAAGCAATTAAGGGATGTTGATGTGTCAGACTTGGGGACTGATCACCCTCGGGTCGGATGCAAGAAAATTTCCCTGAAAGCTGCTCAGTGGATTAGGCGCATTGAAATCGCACCAGATTGAATTTAACGGTGAAAATTGAGTTTGAATTCAGAAATTGAAAGTCATGGTATGTCACAAATTATTTTAGAATCATTGACTCATTTTCGAAAGATTTTTCATGCAAGCCGAGTTTTTCAGCAAAACAATCAGAGAATGGCTAATTTGGCTCGAGAAAGTAGTAGGCCTACTTTTGGTCGTACTTTTGGGACTTAAGTTGATCTATAGACAAGTGAAGATGTGAATTGAGGTGTGGTGACATTGGATTAATTTTATGGACTCAACTGGAAGAGAATTGAATGGAATTGAAGGAATTAGTGTACAAGATTTCATGCCCTGACGAAAAAATAAAATGAACCCATTGGAAGAAGTTGTGGAGGATTGGATGAGTGGATTGTGATGTCATCCTAGGTCATGGTGGGCCACCTTGGTTGGATGAAAGAAAAAGAAAAAGAAAAGAAAAGAAGACCCCTTCCTTCTCTCTCCTTTCTCTTCCCCCTTCTCTCTTCCGTCGGCACTCCCCCATCTTCTTCTTCTTCTTCTTCTTCAAGCTTGAACCGGTGGGAAGGGGGGAGAGCTCGTGCATGCAGCAGCCTGACGGAAGCCAGCCGAAGCTCGCCGCCGCACGCCCGTCGCCGAAGCTCGCCGCCGCAGCCGTCCTCCGTGCGCGAAGCCTGTGCGCTCGTTCGCCACTTCGTCCAGCTGCGTCTCAGCTTTTGCCGTGTGTTTCAAGAGCTATCGAAGCTCATCCCCGCCACCGTCAACCTCCCCTTTAGCCCGTCCAAGCCCTCACCGGTCTTCCCTTCTTGTTGCGCCTCAAACCAAGCCCATTTCCGTCCCCAACCAGCAGCGGGCAGCAAGCAGAAAAATGGGTATGGCAGCCCCTTCGTGGGCCGTTTTGGCCGGCTTCCTGACCCCGGATGCTTGGCCCGCTTTGGAGAAAGTCGATTCCCTCGTTGTCCTCGTCGTTTTGGTCTGTTCGGCTCGTCATTTGGGTGAGTTTAACTCACTAAACCTTGATTAGAGTGTTAATGATGCCCTAAGTGTGTTTAGTTTAAATTAAGTGAGTTTAGGTGGATAGATTAGTATATTTAATTAGGAGTTGGATTGAGGGATTTGTTTAAGTTAAATTGTGATTAATTAAGGTTAAAAAGGAGTTATTTAATGTTAAGCATTGATGGGACTTATTGGGTTTTAATTTTGAATTATTTAATTGCTTCGAATTTATGGGGATTAAAATAATATATTATATTCCTAAATTATTAAAATAATATTATTTTAAAAAAATGGAAAAAAATTATTTTTCACCCTAGTTGCTCGAATTTCGTGCCGATCGCTGCTGTGTATTTAGAATTTAAATTTGATGATTGTTTATGGCGATTTGAGAGTGATTGCGATAAATAGGGATTCTTTTCATAAAATCCCAAGTGTAGGATTTTGATGGAAATTTAACCGTGAAGTAATTATGAGTGGAGTTAGAAAGTCGTCGAAGTATGATTATGCTAGCTGGGCCGAGAGTTGCCACCAAATTGGATTTGGTTGCGCCCAATCGGGCCGTAATTCGCCACCTGATAAAGGTCGTGCCCAATCGGGTCGTGATTTACCACCTGGTTGAGGTCGTGCCCATGGGGCCGTGATTGACCACCTCTTAGAGGTTGTGCCCATGGGGCCGTGATTGACCACCCATTAAAGGTTGTGCCCATCGGGCCGGGATCTACCACCTTTTGAAGGTTGTGCCGAGTGGGGCTGTGATGCCACTAGTTCTAATTGCCGAGTGGGGCCGTGATTACCACTAAAGTTTAGACTTGCCTGTAGGGTCGTGATTGAGAGTCGACATTGATTAGTCGGAATGGCCATATGATTATCTCAATGACATGTAATCGACTGAGTCGATTGATCGCTGAGACGATCCGAGTAATTGAATTGTTTGGATGAAATGATTGTGCTACAATTGTTTGGTTCTTATAATTGCACGTGATTGATTATATGAATTGTACTAACCTGCAGGTAAGGACTAAGATGAGGTAAGTCCTCTTGATGTCGTGGCTAGGCCACCTTTGGATGTATTTTCTTTCTAATAGGGGTTTAGGGGGTTGAATCTGCTGAGACAATGTCTCACCCCATTGTGGGCCAACACTTTCAGGTCCCCTGTGGACGGAGCAACCAGATCGCTTGGGTCGATCCTGAGGAGTTGCAGAGGTGAAGTCAAGAGGATTGGAGAACGTGTTCAACTTGTAGGTTGTAGGACAGTTCCTTTTTAAGAGCCAGTCTTTTGTAGGCTTTTGGTTGTAGGCCTTTGTTTGTAACTCTGTTGATTTATTAAAGTGTATTGTTGTGAAATTGCTTCCTGCTTTTCTATCCTGTATTTTATTGTTAGGGATTTTTATATTATGCTTCCACATGTGCATTAAAGAACTGATTGGGTCGGCGACTTAACCTGGGAACGTCGCATTTGTTTGATCACAGTGGGATGTTAGCGAGCCCGAGGTTCGAGGCGTGACAGACTAGATAGGCCAACTCGTTCCTTAGGCTTAATCATGAGATTTGCACCAATAATTGAAGAGGAGGAGGCCTATATATAGGAAAAGACATCCTCACATTTTGAAGGCTTAGCCATTCTCTCCTTTCCTCTCCCTTTCTCTCCTCTCTTTCACATCCTTCTCCTCCAAGCCGCCTTAGGAGTCGTTCGATCACTAAAGGAGTATCTTGGAGCTAGACTCAAAAGTTGTAAGTAGAATCTCTAATTCTTGGCTAGGATGAGGTCAAGGTTCGCTTGGCTTGGAATCGATGTCAAGTCACAATAGCCTAAGCATGCAACTCAAACCACGAACCAAGAATCGTTCCTAGCACATTTTATAATATGATGTTAATAGTCACAGCACACCTACTTGAATGAGCACGTTCTCGGGCCTTGCATAAGTTGGTCAAGATAAGAGATGAAAAACCGCTTGCGTAATGCACTTGTTGTGTTCATTTAAAGAGGAAAAAGCGCCTGTCGTCACATAGTGTTGGCGGCGATGCCTCGTTCATTGAACATGATGCCTTGATTGAGCTAGGATGTCTGGGTTTAAGCCCGGATGCCTCGAGTAGCTAGTCCCAAGATGCCCTAGTTGAGCCCGGATGTGTTGGTGAGCTAGCACTCGGATGCTTCAGTTGAGCCGGGATGCCCTACTTGAGCCAGGATGTCTAGTTAAACAAAATAGTCTCGTCAGTAAAGTCTGAAGAATCCAAGACTCAGTTGTTTAAGTCTGAAGAGTTCAAGACACAATCGGTTCCGTCTGAAGACAGTCAGACCCAGAGTTACATTTTTACATTTTTTCTGAACTGTAAAAACCAAAAGTAAGCCTACCAATAGAAAGGATGAGAAGGTCACAAGCCAACTGGAGAGAAGTCTAAAATCCAGCCAGACACCCAACCAGAAACTCCTTGAAGGAAAAAAGAAAAACGTCCTAGAAGTTACGGTTTCAAATTAACTTTTCTGGTTGCCATTTTTTATGAGTTCTTGTAGGCATCATGGATATTTTCATGCAATTTCCTGGAAAGCTTGACGAGAAATGATGACGTCCCTTTGTGAGAATTGTTCATCAGACACCCGTTGTTATACAAGTTTTTCTTTGTGGCAAAACTCGATATATCACCTTCTGGTTGGTCAAGTATTGTAATTGCAAAAGAAGAGTGCACGATAAATTTTTCTCTTTCTGATGGAAAATTGAAGGGTAGAACAGGACAGAACAATGAGCTCAAGATTCTCCTGTGTCCTGATGAGTATTGGTGGCAAAGAAATGATGAATGTGGGAGTCCACAGCTGCATCAAGAGGCCGCTGCACCTAGGAACTTTGGTGCGATCCTGGCCAAGATTGACAGCAGCGGAACCGTTAATGGGTGTCTAATGAGCAATTATGGGGCTCCGATGTCCTTGGTGTCTGTGAAGTTACGTACTAAGCGCCAATCTCAATAATAAGCATAGATATAATCGTGTCATTGCCAGGATGAAGATGCTGTTTCTTACCATGAACTTCCGATGATTGACCAGCATGCATTATATCAGCTTGAAAATGTTGTGAAGAACATTAAAGAGAGTTATGAGAATTATCAGTTCTTCAAAATTTTCTAGGTTTCTTTCTTATTGAGCCACTCTTATGCCTTTCCTTATAATCAATTACTGCGCTTCACCTTCATCTATCCGATAGCTTAAGTTTTCAGATTAGTAGGCCTTGGTTCCACAATTCGCATAACCTAATTACCTTTTTCTTCTATTCTAGACAGTAATAATGCTTCTAATGAGGAAAGTTGTTCCAAATCCGATGAGGTTGATGAGTCTAAGTTGCCTCTCCAGCTTGCAATAGTTGGGAGACCTAATGTTGGAAAGTCTACATTGTTGAATACTTTGTTACAAGAAGATCGCGTTCGGTTGGTCCGAAGCTAGTCTAACAAGAGATTCAATTAGAGCTCATTTTCAATTTCAAGGCAGAACTATCTATTTGGTAAGTGTGAACATTTTTATCATCACCTTTTGTCGAAGGTTTTAAGGTTGCATAAGTTTGGGACATTATATAGAATAAGCATGGCTATTTGGTTGGTGTGCTGACTTGCTTTCTTCATGGACCCAGCCAAAATCGAATCAGTTATTAATGGATCGAAATCGACATCAATATCAGAGATCAGAAGCCGTGAGGATTAGACAGATTATTACAGAAGGTTCATGAAAGAAATTTCAGCATCAATATCATCGTGGACTTGACCTCTCAAGAAAGAAGAGAAATTCGTCGGCATAGACAAGTACGAGGATAGTTTCCAGAGCTTAAAGGACTTGGTATGTATTGATGCAACATGAGAAGATTGTTACATAACCATCCCACCAGTTGAGATCTCAGGAGGTAATTTACCAATGCGTGACTTGGGACTCAGAGTTCAAACAAAGTAGTTTAAGGATGTACTCAGATCCACCTGTCCCATCTCTGTCTCTCTCTTTTTTCCTTAATTTGTAAGATTTCTTTTGAGAAACGGCACCATATGCTACTCTAGGTTTTTCACTTGTGAGAGTTTTGATAGTGATTTTGCCTATTTAACTCACCAATTTCATGTAGAGATTTGTCAAAGTAGACAATTTAATGGAGTGACGTCAATGCTTAAGAATGCTGAATGAGACGTATCAGGATGATGAAAGGCAAGCCTTATCCTATACACAATCCCTTACTTATACACTTGTGAGATGAGTGTAGGAAGTTCTATATTTGCAAGGTAAAGAGTTCTCTCGCAAAAGGTACGATAACTGAAACGATGTGAGGCAATTCATTTCTCTATCCCAAATAGCACACACGCTCTCAACATGTCCTCGAGAGTCTAAATTGTCCTCTCAGTCTGGCCATCTATCTGCGGATGATAAGCCATATTGAATTGCAGCTTCATTCCCAAAATCTGAATTAGGGCATTGTGAAAGACTCAATTTATCACCCTTAATAACAGGAGTATTTCCTGGTTTGCAATGTTGCATATTGAATCTTTCTAAAATGCAATCAAGAGGATGAATGAAGCTAGGTGGCTGTTCCATATAAACAGTCTCATGCAAATCTCCATGAAGGAAGGCATTCTTAACATCAAGTTGATGTATTTGCCACTGTTTCATAAGGGCTATAGACAGCACTATGCGAATTGTGGCATGGTTTACCACAGGATTGAAAGTCTCAGTAAAGTCGAGCCCTTCCTCTTGATGAAAGCCTTTGGCTACCAGTCGAGCCTTTAGTCTGTCAAGGCTACCATCAGGGGCAAGCTTGGTCTTAAACACCCACTTGCAGCCTATTGCATTCATCTGGTTAGTTCTGGAAACTAATATCCAAGTTTTGTTTTCATACAGTGCACTTATTTCTTCTTCCATTGCACTATACCAAGCTTTATCAGTTAAAGCTGCTTTAATAGATCTTGGTTCCATAGGAACTTGGTACTCAGCTAAACAAGCATACCTTGGATTTGGTTTTGTAATTCCAGACTTCAGTCGAGTCTGCATAGGATGAATAGTAGAGTTTAGCACAACTGGATTTGTCAACTTTCCTATTACTTCTGCTTTTATGGAATGTGTACTGGTGTCTTTTATCTTCACTTAGCAAATGATCTATGATTCATGTCCTTGCACTGCTAAATGCATGAGAATGTGAGACGACTTAAACAAAAATGAGTTTGTGTTCGCATTCTAGCGGGTGATTGCCTCAAGAAAATGCTGCTGACCATGTTTGTCATCCATTTATTCCTTGTCCTGAACTAATGCTTTGATATGCTCCACTTCTATTAGCTTTCATGGCCAGTGTCTTGATGATCTTAGAATCACCTATGGTACCAAAACTATACCTTCACAAGTCTACCACAAAGCCTTTGAATTTTTTTTCCAAATAAATGCACTGGCTTGAAACTAGATCTTTGTCAACCAATATCTTAAATGGAATGAAAAAAAAAAGATTCATGATCACACTGATTTTCTAGTTTCAATTTTTTTACCTAGCAATTACCTTTGTCAAGCATATTAATAATAATGGTTTTTTCACTGTGAAGACAATTGCACTCATATTGCAAAATGTGAAGGATTGAGCCATAGACTGTGTCCAAGGACTCCACAAGAGAAGGAACAAATGAAGCATGTTTATTAGGCTCATTATTTGTGTTTCCATTGAGGTCGGGCTCAAACCCCTAGTGACAGTGCCTGATGCCTCGACACCCAAGCTAGGGTCCATGAAGGCCGTGCTTGAGTCCTTTGCACTTAGGCTTAGTATTTGACGTGCAAACACAAATATTTTGGTCAATAACTTATGTGTCTGCATACGCACGCGTGCAAGCATGTTTTATGTGTGTGCCTATCATTCTCGGGTGCAATAGGGTCACGAGCTCAAGCTCTTGATATTGCATTTGAGCACTAACTTACGGCGAGGCCGCCGGCATGAAGCAAAAACGAAATCTCAATAAATTATCTTATCCAATATCAGTTCAATTCCCAAATGGGAGCACCACACATGTTGGAATGACTGGCACTGTGAATCTCAGCTCACTCATTACTCTCAAAAATGTCATTTATGTCCCCACTTTCCAGTTTAATCTCATATCAGTCTCTCGAGTTTGTAAAGAAAATTCTTGTCGTGTCATTTTTTACCATGACAAATGTCTATTTCAGGCCCCTTCGACTGGCAAACTGATGGGCTTAGGTAGAGCCTATCGAGGACTGTATTTCTGGATTGATATTTCATTATCCTCTATTGCATTCAATAAACCATTGTGTAATGCTGTTGCCAATGAAAAGAATTTTCTTTATCATAAAAGATTGGGCCACACTGCTGCTTTTCCTAGTCTCCAATGTCCCATTTCCCCACTAGCAAAGCAAACTCGTGCACCTTTTCAAATTAGTACAACTCGAGTAGACGATATCCTTTCTTTAATACATGCTGATGTTTGGGGACCATATCACACAATAAATCGTGATGGTTCAAGATTTTTTCTCACAATAGTGGATGATTTTTCACGTGCCACTTGGGTCTTTCTCTTACAATCAAAGGCTCAAGTTCTATCTTATCTCAAAATCTTTCTTTCCTTATCCAAAACTCAGTTTGGAAAATCAGTTCGTCGCATTCGCACTGATAATGGGAGAGAATTTTTTAGTGGAGATTGCAAGTCCTTTCTGTCCTCAAATGGAATTCTGCATGAAAGTACATGCACCTATACCCCACAGCAAAACGAGGTTGTTGAGCGAAAACACCGTCATCTCTTAGAAGTAGCACGGGCACTTAGATTCCAGGCATCCATACTTGAAGATTTTTGGGGAGATTGTGTGATTACTGTGGCATATCTTATAAACCGGATGCCATCACGCATTCGGAAAGGGAAAACTCTATTTGAATTACTGTATGGAAGGAAACCAGTTCTGAATCATCTCAGAGTATTCGGTTGTCTATGCTATGTGACCACAGTCGGACCCCGAGACAAAATGTCTCCTCGAGCAAGACCATGTATCTTCATGGGATATCCCAATTTAAAGAAGGGATATAGAGTTTATGATCAATCTACAGGAGAATTCTTTGTGTAAATTAGAGATAATTATGTTAAGAAACAAGTATATCCTACATCATTAACCACAAAATGGTAAATAACAGAATTTTAAATTGACATATAGAGAACAAGCAATGAATAAATAATAGAAATAGTTAAAATGTAAAAACTAGAGACAATGGCCACACCTTAACGTTTTGCTATAAGTGGTCACACCCTTAACATGGAATTAAAAAACCTAAGCTGTATTCCTAACTTTAAAAAGTTCAAATCGTTACCTTTTAAGGCCTATTAAAATAAGTTGTGGGGGCTCGAAGAGGCAACAACCCTTGCTTGCCCCTCCCCAGCTAGGCACAGATGATCAGCTTTTTCTTTAATAGTATCACTTAGACATAGGTTCAATAGCTTAGCGTAGACATCACATCAGTCCATCCAATAAAACAAGTACAAAATTCTACTTAACGGCTAATCCGTCATTAATTACACTAATCACAATTAATTAAGCCAATCACAATTAATTAGGCTAAATGCGATTAATTAAGATAATTACAATTAATTAGGCTAAACTCAATTAATTAACCTAATTATAATTAATTAAAAACTAATTGCCATTAATTAAAATAATTACGATTAATTACGCAAATTACGATTGATAAAATAAATCACGATTAGTTAAACTAAACTCGATTAATTATATATCAAGTTGCTTTGTGCCTTTGCTACTCTAATATCGATTGACTGTGCGTGCATTCTCGTTCTACACGGAAAGCATCAATTTGAATGTGGATTTTCGAGTCGCCCAGCAAATTGTTGGTCTAGAGCTGTTCATAGCTCATCTCCCTCCCCAAATGAATTTAATGGGTCTCCCTCACAAGAAGTGGCTACTTCAGGTTTCGTGAATGTCATAAAAGAGACGGTGGGAGAATGTCCATCCCTCAACCAAAGACAAGTGCATACTAATCCTTTTAGTGATGAGGAACTTCATGCCAAGCACAACAATGATTTGACTTCCAATTGTTTGATGACGGAAGTTTCACCAAAGATCAAATGCATGCAGGTAAGTATTTTTTTCCTATTGCATATCTACCTTGTTAACATGCTTTTATTTGTTATTGTGCTTTTATTTATGAGAGTGGTATTGCCAACGGAACTATCTATGGCACTAATTGACGGGGCGGACCATAGGTTGAGAGGAAGATTCTTGAGTCTTATCTAAACCGGAATGAAGGCTCGCTTGTCCTTTTTCAATTCTAGAAGTGGCTTCCACTGCTGCAAGATGAGGGGCACCCTAGCCATGGTGAGAGGTCCCTCTTCCAATATCTTTCTACGGAACATGGGATTCGGGATACGAAAATAGAAGAACCCTCGGTTATTAGCCATCACATCAACTAGCTTAGAGCCCCAAGTATTCTTCAGAGCTTGCTCAGTGAGCTGAAACGGGAGTCTTTTCCCTACAAAGTAACCAATCAAGTACTCATTCTGCTTGGGGTCTACAGCTTGTAGCACCTCACTGGATAGATTAACAACCGCTCTATCCTCCACAAAGGAAGGAGGAATATAGGTCAGTTCGTAATCCTTAGCTGCTAGCCGTGCTACATTGGCTCAAGACCGAGCTTGAGGAGGCCTCGAAGAGCTAGCTGGGTTGCTCGGGGGCCTCTTAGTAGGGCCATGTGCACGGTTACGGCCCCTAGATCATCCTTCACGAGACTGCTTGGAACGCGGGCCATGCTCAACACCATCCCCAATTGGAGTAGGCCCCCTGACAGGACGAGGGGGGTGGACTGGCTTTCTAGCAGGCCGGGAGGCTTCGAGATAGAGGGGGGGCTAAGCCCCTTACCACTACTAGCACCTATGTGAACCTCAGCCGAAGAAGACGCCATTGGTGCAAACAAAACCCTCCAACAGCCCAACAACAGCCACTACGATACAACTAGAGGAAAGGAGTCCATACCTGGGCTAATAAATGATGAGGAGAGGAGCTTACAAGCCACCACGGCCACTGCAAGGCCTTTCGCCCAGCCTCCGAACCAGCTCAAGCAGAATAGAGCATCTCGCGAAGAGCTAGAGCAACAGCGAATCGGGCCTCGAGTAGGGCAACTTCGATCACCACTTAGGGGACAAACCGAGAGAAACTGTTCGGTGAGAATGAGGGTGGCCAGAAGAAGAAACCCTCCAAAAATTGGAGCAAAAGGAGCTTTGCAGGAGCATTATTGGTTCACTTCTCTACATTACTACATCTAGACCTGACATTTTGTTTAGTATTTGTATCTGTGTTAGATTCCAATCAAATCCCAAAAAATCTCACTTAAGTGCTGCAAAGCACATCACCAAATACATTGCAACTACTCCAAAGCTAGGTTTGTGGTATCCCAAAGAATAAGACTTTACTCTCCTTAGATATTCAAACGCAAATTTAGCAAGATGCAAAGTTGATAGAAAGAGTATTTCTGGTACATGTCAACTACTAGGCAACAAGCTGGTATCTTGGTTTCCAAGAAAACAGAGTACTATAACTCTTTCAACAGCTGAAGCAGAATATATGGCTTTTGGGAGTTGCTGCTCTCAAATCTTGTGGATAAAGCAACAGCTACGAGACTTTGGTATTGAAAAATTGTGCACCGAGATCAAATGTGACAACATCAGTGCCATAATTCTCACGAAGAATCCAATTCTTCATTACACTTATAATTCTACCCATTTACCCAATCTATCTGTGTAAGCCAAACATAAACTTAAGGAAGTCTCAACCATATAAAAATCCATCTTCTTCAGAAAAGTCATTTGTGTGGCTCCAAAGACAGACAGCAGTGCCATCCTTACTGATAGAAAAGCTGCTATTCTAAGGCAAAAGTGAACCAGTGGTAATGAACCAGCTAGAAGCCCTAGACAATTTTCTAAGGTTGAAGTCCCACAAAATAGAAAGATTCCAACGACAAAACAAGAGGAACTCAGTGTCCGGTGGCAAACCACCACTTACGGAAACGAAATATTTAATGGAAGCATATAAAATTGATGTGGTGTTGATCGAATTCCTTTATTCGACAATCAATAATAGAGTGGAACTAGCTATAATATGTTAGTCAACCACAATAAACTATTTAAATTAGGATCGAAAGGACTACTGGTGATTGATAACGATTGAGAACTTCTAAAATTCAGTAGAGTCCTCGTCAGAAATGCACCTTGAGAAAAAAAAAAATTCGACGAAATCACACTTAAAGAATCCATGGAGGTAAATTCGAAAATCAAGATTTTGCTAATTTCTGTGATGATTCTGGTATTCAGCAAAATTGTTCATCTCCATACACTCCACAACAAAATGGAGTTGTGGGAAGCATAGCATTAAGAGACAACTCGCTACAACTTATTCACCACAGTAAAATGGAGTTTGCGAACGGAAGAACCGCACTATTTTGAATATGGTGAGTTATGAAGAAAGTGATCAAAAAGGATTTGAGCTAACATTAGGGATTGGGAGTAATATAAATATTGTTTTCTGTGGCATCAACGGGCTTGGACCAGGCCTAAAATCAGCCCAACAAATCTCACCCAAACTGAGATTTGTTATTGAGTTGGGTCGGGCTTGCTTCACGGACTGTTGGGCTGACTTCAAGTGGGCCGAAGTTGGCTGAAGCGGGCTTAAAAAACTAGGATGCTGGACTTGCAACAAAAGATACTAAAACATATATATAACAATACACACGCAATGATTTACAACGAACATAAATCAATTGCAAGTAATTTAAAAATTCTAGAACTTTTACATATATATACCCTAGAATTTCAAATTTCAAATTCTCAATCAATTCTCAACAAAATTATACAAATTATATATGGTTAGAAAGATCTTGACATGTAAAACAAAAGACCTAAGGTTTCAAGATCAATTGAGCAATAAATCCACATGAAAAAATAACGACCGAAATGCGTCCACTTTTCATACGGAAGCTGATATGATGCCACAATGTTGATGACATGCCACCTGTCCATATATCCATCCATCAACAATTAGTGAAAAAAATTAGTTGGATGCTAGTCACGTGCACCGATTGCGGAAATCAAAAGTTCAATGCATTTTTTGGGGAAGAAATCAAACTTTAGTGACTAATTGTAAAGATCATTGACAGTTTCCTTTCATTTTTTTTATCGATGTGTTTTGATACAAATAAGGCAAGCCTATGCCAAATCTGAAGAAAATGCAAAACCAAATGAGGGATATTTGGCAGAGATATAATTGCTGGTCCAGCTGTGAGGATTGCTCCCGCAATCACTACTCTATATGCTTCGAAACAATGGCAAAGTGTGCCGTGTGATCCTTCTCTTATTGAGTCATCCTGGCTGAAAAACCTATCTACTTCAATTATACTTTTTCAAATTTAGGTAAGCTGCTTTTTAATAGTTCTGCATTGGTCTATATCTATGTGTTCAAGACATTCTTAGTCAGGATACTTTTGAGATTAGCATGAAGGAACTGTATCTTTGACAGAAGTAGTGGCATTCCTCTCTGTCTGATGCTATCTTGGGGTTTTCTTGGGTGAGCCATAGATTTATAAATTCTTCTCTAAAACTTCAAGCAGAAGAGATAATTTACAGACATGTATATGGCATATGTAAGTGCAAGAAGAATTGTTTATAGGCATATTTTCCCTTTATTAGATTTTGAAGCTCTACCTTATATAAGCTCCTTGGGGAAGCATACGTATAGAAACCTAGGGGTAGATTTCATGTTATATTTGCTTTTCTTTTATGATGTTAACTCCTTTTTGACTGGAATAATAATGGGTAAAGATAAGGTTGAATAATCACTCAAGTGGTCAAAGATATTTGTGTTTTAATTATCTTTTTCCTTTCCCCCTCACCGGACTCCCTTGTGCACGTCTCTCTTTATTTCCCTCACTCTTGCAAGTCTTTCCCCCCAGCCGGCGACCCTTCTTTCCTTGTGTTCGGCCAACACAACTCCTCCACGTCTCTCTCTCTCTCTCTTGCACTCCCCCCCATCCGACAACCCCCTAACATCCTCATCCTTTGCTTTTCTCTCATTTTTTCTTTCATTTTACTCACACATTTCCCCTCCTTTTTCCTTCGAGTTACCTCCTTTAGACGCACTTAATTTATTTGGATCATCTGTCACAAGCTCATCCCATTCAAGAGTGTTAAGCTCAAGAAGCCTCATTTCATGATTTCTGACAGGTAAAGTATCGCCAGGCTCTGTTGAATATGCAGCAACAAATAAAAGCATGAAAGAATAGTCCATTTTCTTTGTTGGCATGAAGTAATTAACCACCAGTTATTCTAGCTGATTTCTTTCTATAAATAATCAGCAAGAGTTGACGGCCCTCATTGGGCTTGGGTGAGGTCTTGCAATGTGCTTTCCATCCATAGCAAGGGCTTTGCGGCCCACTAGCTTTATGTAAAGAGAGGAAAAAAAAAAGAAATGAAGAAAATCAATAAAGATTAATAATAAAAAAACTGAAAATTTTTTAAAATAATTAAAAAATTTTATGTTAATATTAATTGCTTCACGTAAGATCACTGTCGCTGATGAGTTGCCAAAGACTCGTTTGCCAAAATCATTTAAAAACTTATTATTAAATTAGCATATCAAAATGTTTATGACTGAATTAGTAAGTTGTCACAAGATTTAGGATTAAGTTGGCAAAATTAAAAAAATTTAGGATTGAATTAGTTGTATAATAGGGTTAGATTAATTTGAACAATTTTCCCTTCATAATGGTTGAGCAAGAAAAAAAAATGTTGAGTGAGCTGTGCTTTGACTATAAATGGACTTGGAGAAAAATGGGCCTGGCATTTCGATTTGCTAGGATTGACTGTTGGCAGTTCAACTTGTGTCTCGGGCCCCGAAATATTCACGCCGCCACCAACCGTCTATTGTTTCCAAAAAAATGGGAGGGTTGCAATCAATTACTCTTTCTGTCAGTAATGAAACCAACTATAGTCACACAAATCGATTCGTAGTACGTAAAGTTTACATAACCCCGAGAGGGTCCCTAAAGCACGAATTGATTGTGGTTTGGATTGTCTAGAAGCTCTCTTGTCGTACGTGACTTTTTCCATCTTGTGCGGCATATTTGAATATTGTTGGTGGCGTACTGTTATCTCTTTGGTTTTAAATTGTTTAGGCCTTTTCCCAAAAAGATATTATGAACTTTTGAGTTGTGGGCATATCATCCCATGTTTCTCATCCAAAGAAGGTTCAGCTACATCAGTTTTCCAAAACCTATCACGGGGATGGATGATTTAAATGATAAGGAATCTCAATATAAGACTATTGCTTAGTCAGGTGCATATTCTTTTGTATCGTTTCTCAATTTTGAATCGCACCACAGAGGATTGGAAACATCATCATCATATATACCCATACCAATCTGACAACATTCCCCGAGCACATGTCATTCTTATATATACCGTGGTAAAAATTGTCCGGCAAAATTAATCTTTGAGATGGGAAGATAAAATTTGGACCTAGGGTTACAACTATTTTTGGTGGCGACGATTTTTTTTTTTTAATAATATCTAGAGAGATTTATATAAATATTTACTTACAAATTATCACATTAGTGTAACTCAAAATAGTTTGAATATTCTGAATTGAAAGAGAAAGCTAGTCGTGTGACTTGCGAGTTTACTATTAATGAATAGACTAATGTTTTATACTTACCGTTTACCAAAAAAAAAAAAAAAAAAAAAAAAGACTAATGTTTTACATCGAATAAAAAATTAGTAATGATCATTGAGACAACGAAAGCCTAAAATTATTGGAATACATATCCAGAAAAAATTACAAAAACGATCTTTGTTTTATTGCCACTATTTAATTTTGGTCATCATACTTTATCTTGCGATAGATAGGGTCCATAAAATATTCGCCAATTATCATTTTAGGAAAAATTTCAATGACCGACCAAGGGAATATGCTAACGGAGGTATGCAAGCGGCACTAATATGGAATGAAAAAATAATTATGCAAAAGATATTACAAAATGTTCCCCATATTACTGTCGATGTTTAATTTTGGTACTCATGCTTCATCTTACGACTAATTAGTCCTTACCCAACTTCTGATCCCAATTTTAGATATATCCTTCCAAATGCAGGTAGAAATTAGTCAATAAGGGCCCAATTAATATGCTAGTTGACACAATTTAAAGAAGTTATAAAGATGAAAACTCGCACATCTGATTCTAATATGATTATTCTTAAGTATCATAGCTTTTACTCATACTCATGACTAATGCCCATTTATTATGGAATTAACATTTTAAGGAAGACAATTTGGCCTAGTGCTGTAACTCTTCTCCTAATCCAAATGGACTAGATTCTCGAAAGTAGTACTTAAGGGTGATCATTTAGTAACAATTACTCCCCCGGCATAATCCCACACAAAAAGAAAGAGCATAGAGCCCCAGCTCGACCTCTATCCCTTTCGATCGAACCATCTTGGCTTGTAAGCCCGCATCCATGCCTGGTACAGGCAAAGCCCAGCAAAGCAGCAGGCTACCAGGGAGCATTGAGCAATGGGGGAGATGAGGGCGACTGTGCCCATGGGTTGAACCACACCATAGGCTGAAGTGCTTCCACGGCAGGAGAAGGGCACATCAGTGTCCTCGTTGTCAGACCGGAACAAGAAAGGGAATTCTAAAGACACTAAAACAGTGTTACCAGGTCAAGGCTTCTCAGAAGCAAGTCACGTATCATTTTCTCATTATTCGTGTTATTGGATTTTGGCATCAAATAAATATAATGTGCATTACAATGACCAATTGTTACTTATAATACTATGAACTACTTATGTGATATGCACTTTATGTAGACATATATTGCAAACACACCTTCACATGTATCGATTCATATGTTGGACATGTGCTTATTAATAAACACATTTTAACATGTGCTTTTTATTCTTTTCTTTTTTTAATCAGTGTCACCAATTTTGGCATAATGTTATCCGGGCTTGTTGGCGGCCGTCCGCCTCTGTCGCACGACAGCCACACGACCGCAGCACGATCGTCGCACGATCGCCGCACTACCGCCGCACACCGACCGCACGACCATGGCTGTCGTGCGTTGAGTGCAATCCCATCTTTTCCTTGACTGTCTATGATTTATTTCTCATCAATGATAATTGGCACTGAAGAAGAGGACTGTATTAGGCCATTTTATTATATTGTTATTATGATTTGATATATCGATAACATTCCACAGGTCTGCTGTCATAGCTAAGGTTGTGTCGGACTTGTCCAGCCTGCAATAAGGAATGCTCCTGCTGTTGCCTGTATGCATCGATATTTTTCTTTGATTCCATTCTGAAAAGACATGCTTTGTGGAGGTCGCGTGAATCATAATATGTTCCCCGTTGAGACTTGTATTTTTCTTTTTGGTGCTTTCAGTGTACTATCTCTTTCTATGTCAACTAGATGTTGAATATCAAACTTCTCTGTGTGCCCCTGTGATTAATGCACTGCACAACCGCCGCCCATAGCCCAGCGGCCACCGCCGACCGCCAGAGGCCGTTCGCCTCCGCCGCACGACAACCGCACGACCGCTGCACACCGACCACACGACCACGGCTGTCGTACGTTGAGTGAAATCCCATCTTTTCCTTGACTGCCTATGATTTATTTCTCAACAATGATAATTGGCACTGAAGAAGAAGACTGTATTAGGCCATTTTATTATATTTTCATTGTGATTGGATATATCAGTAACATTCCACGGGTCTACCGTCATAGTTGAGGTTGTGTGGGACCTGTCCAGCCTACAATAAGGAATGCTCCTGCTGCTGCCCATATGCATCGATAATTTTTCTTTGATTCCATTCTGAAAAGACATGATTTGCGGAGGTCGCGTGAATCATAATATGTTCCCTGTTGAGACCTGTATTTTTCTTTTTGGTGCTTTCAGTGTGCTGTCTCTTTTTATGTCAACTAGATGTCGAACATCAAACTTCTCTGTGTGCCTCTATGATTAATGCACTGCACAACTGTCGCCCACAGCCCAGCGGCCACCGCCGACCGTTGGCGGCCATCCGCCTCCGCCGCACGACGACCGCATGACTGCTGCATGACTGCCACGCGATCGCAACATGACCACCGTACAACGACCGCACGACCGATGCACAACCGCCGCACGACTGCCGCACACCGACTGCACGACCATTTTATTGTATTGTCATTGGGATTTGATATATCAATAACATTCCATAGGTCTACTATCATACCACGATGCTTTCGAGAACAATAGGCAAGAGTTGATAAGCTCTTATGATGAAGCGTGCATGGATTTTGATGGGGTCCGTCTTGATACCCCGGACGCCATTGCTACATTCTTGAATCGCTTGGCTGAATTCGAGTTCAATTCGGATGAGTTCGATGCGTTCATTGACCACCTCACTCATCGCATCTACGCCTCCTTTGCTGGATAGTATTGGAGTGAAGGGCTACATTGCAACTTCAACCATGTATTCTCTATTGCTTTTGCTGAGTTTTTTTTTTTTTTTTTTTTTTTTTTTTTTTGGGAATAGGAAGAATACTGACTTTGTGTTTTGCCCTCGACTTTTATTCTGCAAAGGACACCACAGGGAGCATCCCTTGTATTTTCTCTCTTCCGTACCATATCACATGCCATGGATGAAGGACAGGCAGTGGCGGAGGAGGCGGAGGAGGACCCATCCAGGGCACAGGCACTACTGGAGGAGGTGGGGCTCCCGGATATGGTGGAAGAACTGCGGGGCAGGATAGCTATTGGATGTATGCCCTAAAGCATCCGAGAAAAACCATCCAATAATTGCCGTAATTAAAGAGATTAAATTGTTGTTCCCATGATCAGCAACCGTTGTTGATCCAAGAAAAACCGTCCAATAATTGCCGCAATTAAATGGATTAAATTGTTGTTCCCATGATCAGCAACCGTTGTTGATCCAAGAGAAACCATCCAATAATTGCCACAATTAATGGAATTAAAATCGAGAGTAATTCAGCGGTTTCATATTTATTGTCTTCGCAAGAAAGATAAAAAAGATATATCGTGTGTGTGGGTGCGTTCCAAGAGTGACGCAAGAAAGAAAAGGGTTTTCTCTCTTCCGGGCCGTGACTATAATATATAGAGGATAAGACGGATTGTCTTCAAAAAGTGATTGCTAGCACAATCATAGTGGTGAATATCCAAAAGTTTTCGCTTCTATTCGACGTCCATTGTTGGTGTGTCTGAACTAGAGGTCCGACGCTTGTGGGGCTCGAACTGTGGAACATCTGAACCATTTCGTGTAAAGTGCTCTTCGAGAGGTAATTCGTTTAACTCACTTTTATATATTCGATTTTTGATTAAAACGCACGAACAACGCCTTAGGAGAGTCATGTATAAGATATATCATATTTGTTTTCGCTGCGTTCTGTTGTTAATTTTATCTATACATGATTCATGAAAACCCCAACAGTGGTATCAGAGCCAACCTTAGGCGTTCTTCGTGCGTTTAATTGATTTATAGTTCAAAGAAGTTTTTGCGTTCTAATGGCCAATTTGTTTTTGTTAAGAAAATTAGTTCTCTTACTCTCATGTGGCCTATAGAAGTTGATTAATTTATATGATAAATTTGATCAACTAAGCAAAAATTAGAACTAAATCAATTTTGAATCAAAAATCCGTAACTTGTTATACTTTGTGCTTATATTATGTGAATGTTTTGTGATTGTGAATTTAAAGTTAACAACACAACTTTCGTTCGAAATCATGCTCGTGAAATTTGTTTCATCGACTTTGATTTCTTGACGTGGTTTGTGTTGTTCGACTTTAAATTTGATTAAATGCAGAATTTTATATATGTCTTCCAAAGCTTTAAATTTTGAATTTATGGCTCATAAGGAAGGGTGGTGATCATGAAAAAATCCCTAAGCATGATGATTATTATATGGATGAATGTATGATGATTGCGGGTATTCATTTTTGGGGATGTAATTATTAAATGGAGGCTGCGTCCTTCCTTTTTATTTTATTTTATTTTATTTTATTTTTCATGTAATGTAATTTTAGCATATCAATTGTTGATGTAATTGCTACGAGAGAGAGAAGGAGCCATTGGAGGAGCCATTAAGCCGGTGAGCTCTATGGGCCCGGTCTTTGAAGAGTTCAAAGATTGAAGAAAAGGCAAAGCGCAGGTCCATATTATTAAAACATTAAAATGGCAAAATGGGTCTCTTTGGCTCGAGACCCATTAAACCATAATTTCATGATCACTACGTAGGATAGATGTTTATGTGATATCTATTTATTTATTGTGTTTATGTTATCATGCATGTTAAATTGGTTAATGTGCAAAGTGAGACCATTAATAACGACCAAAATCTCCTTATTAATAATATTAAGTCGAATCGGGTTTCGGACTTGTGGCCTTCCATCGTCGTGGTTTGATCCAATATTATAATGGTTAACTAACCGGTTATGGATACATAGGGGTTAATTACCATTCATAATATTGGACCACTCCATTATGCATGTGATGCTATGAGGTTGGAGCCAAATGATTTCTAATAACTGTCAGGTGAGGAAATCGTTTGTGTTTTCAATACTTACATGAGACGATGGGCTGGACTTAACTATGATCATGATGCCAACAACTGTTAGGTGAGGTTTTCATGGTCTAGAGGCCGAAGTTATGATTAGGACTCGCATACGATGCGTTGAACAAGTTGGTTCACTCACTAAGTTCATAGAACACCAATAACCTGTTAGGTGAGGTGGGCTTTGGGCTAGTGGGACTCCAATCCCCACTAGTAATCTTTACCAACAAAGATTACCGCTTCCCATCTTAAGGAGTATGGGATTCGAATATAAATTTAGTGGGAGGATCTATTTCATTTAAAGGCCAAAATGAAATAGTTATTATAAAAGATACAACATCTAACAATTTATTTTCTGCAAAAGATATATTGTTACTCGAAAATGGTGACCACAAACCCACTCGCTTCTATACTTGACAAGAATTGTTTGACTGGACCCAATTTCCCGATTGGGTAAGGAATTTGAGAATTGTTCTCAATTCAGAAAAAATTGGGTATGTGCTTGATGAAAATATGCCAACCTCCTTTCCTGAGGGTGGGACCCAAGAGGAGCGTGTCACTTATGATAAGTGGCGTGATGATGACTTAAAAGTTAGGTCATATATGCTTGCTTCGATGAATAATGAATTACAAAAGAAGTATGAATCTATGGAAGATGCTAGGTCGATCATTTTTCACTTAAATGAGTACTTTGATGAGAATGGTCGAACCTCTAGATATGAGATATCTAAGGCATTGTACCGTATGAGAATGGCTGAAGGATCATCAGTTAATGATCATGCTTTGAAAATGATCTGGCACATTGAAGAATTGGCTAGGCTGAATCTTGTTATGGACAACGAGTTAGCTGTGGATTTGATCCTCCAATCTTTACCCGATTCCTTCTCTGGTTTTGTCCAAAACTTCCACATGCATAAGATGGAGAAAACTCTCGTTGAGTTACATACCATTCTGGTAGTTTATGAGAAGGAAATGCACAACACGAGACCAAATGTAGTGGCTATGGCTAAGGCTTCTTCTTCAAAGGGTAAGACTGTTTTAAAGAAAAATAAATGGAAGAGGCCTGCCAAACCTATTGTGCAACCAAAACCCAAGATTGATAAAGGGAAATGTCATTACTGTGGTGTCAAGGGGCACTGGAGGAGGAACTGTAGGAAGTACCTCGCGAGCTTGAAGGTCAAGCCCAAGGACCAACCTTATGAAGGTATGGCGTCTATGCTTATTGAAACTAATCTTATGGTTAGTGTTGAATCTGCTTATGGGTTCTAGATTCTGCTGCAACTTCACATATTTGTATGTCTTTGCAGAATCTAGAAATAAGCAGGATGCTAGGGCGAAATGAGATTGTCCTAACATTTGCCAATGGAGCAAGAGTTGCTGCGTTAGCTATAGGGACTTTTCGTTTATGTTTGCCTTCTGGACATGTAATGGTTTTAAAGAACTGTTTGCATTATAAGAATGCTGTTAGGAACATCATCTTTATACCTCGTTTGGGTAAAGAGAATTATGAATTTTCTTTTGTAGATGATGTATGTTCTATTTATCATAATAGAAGATGTGTTGGTTCTAGCTCATTAACCAATAATCTTTATACCATTACAATGTCCGGTAATGCGATTACCGATGTCAATAAGCAAAATACAATTGATATAAATGCCATAACTAATAAACGCCCTAGAGATGGTCCAAATAAAAAGTATGTTTGGCATCTCCGATTAGGTCATATTGGAGAAGACAGAATTAACAAGTTGAGTAATGATGGGTATATTGATTCATCAAATTTTGAGTCATACTCGACTTGTGAGGCATGTCTTCTAGGAAAAATGACCAAAGCGCCATTTGTGGGACAAAGTGCGCGAGCTGCTGACATATTAGGATTAATACATACAGATGTATGTGGACCAATTAATGAAACTACTAGAGGTGGTTATAATTACTTCATTACCTTCACCGATGATCAGTCATGGTATGGTTATTTATACTTCATGAAGTATAAATCTAAATCCTTTGAAAAGTTCAAGGAATTCAAGGCTGAAGTTGAGAAACAAACAGGAAAATGTATTAAGGCTCTTTGATCAGATCGAGGAGGTGAATACCTTAGTACTGAATTCTTGGACTATCTTAAAGAGAATTTCATTTTATCACAATGGACACCTCCTGGAACTCCAGAACATAATGGTGTATCTGAACGTAGAAATCGTACTTTATTAGATATGGTGCGATCTATGATGAGTTACACCGATTTGCCAATATCCCTTTGGGGATATGCCCTTGAGACAGCTGTATATATACTCGAAAGAGTGCCATCCAAATCTGTTCCAACTACGCCCTATGAGATATGGCATAGTAGGAAACCTAGTCCGAATCATATTAAGATTTGGGGTTGTCCAAGCTTTCGTGAAAAAGCTGAAAATGGACAAATTGGATGCAAGATCTGAACAAGGTCGCTTCATTGGATATCCAAAGGAAACTCTTGGATATTATTTCTATTTTCATTCAGACCAAAGAATTTTGGTGAGCAAGCACGCTTCTTTTCTGGAGAATCAATTCATCCAAGAAGGTGGTGCTGGGCGGAAAATAGTCTTACAAGAAGAAAATAATGAAGTACCAAACAATCAAGTTTAGATACCAATCTCTGATTCAGTGGGAGCTTCTGATACACAACCTCTTAGGAGAAGTGCGAGAACGTCTCGCCCACCTGCTCGTTATAGACACTCGGTTGATCATATTGAACCTTTATTCATTGTGAATGATAATGATCAACCTGGTGATCCTAAAACCTATGAGGAGGCGATGTCAGACATCGATTCTGGTAAATGGCTAGAAGCCATGAAATCCTAAATGGATTCAATGTATTCCAATGAGGTTTGGACCTTAATTGACCTGCCTGATGGTATTATACCAATTTGCTGTAAATGGATCTTCAAGAGGAAGATGAATAAAGAAGGTCAAATTGGAACTTACAAAGTACGGCTGGTGGCAAAAGGATATCGTCAAAAAGAAGGAATTGATTATGACGAAACTTTCTCACCTGTGGCCATGCTAAAATCCATTCGGATTATGTTGGCTATAGCTGCACACCTTGATTATGAGATATTCCAGATGGATGTCAAAACAGCTTTTCTAAATGGTTTTCTTGATGAGGACATCTATATGGAACAACCACGAGGTTTTGAATCCAATAGTGAAAAACGGAAGGTGTGTAAGCTTAAGAGATCCATTTATGGACTCAAACAAGCCTCCAGAAGTTGGAACATCCGTTTTGATGAGGTGATCAAATCGTTTGGCTTCATAAAAATCCGGATGAACCTTGTGTATACAAGAAGATCAAGTGGGAGTGCAATTGCATTTCTAGTTTTGTATGTCGATGATATACTCTTGATTGGGAATGATGTACCAATGATATCATCGATAAAACTATTCTTGTCATAGAAATTCTCCATGAAAGATTTAGGAGAGGCAACCTATATTTTAGGTATCAAGATCTATAGAGATAGATCAAGACGATTGATTGGCCTCTCACAATCTACGTACATAGACAAAGTGTTAACACGTTTTAACATGCAATGTTCCAAGAAAGGATCATTGCCTTTTAGGCATGGGATCCATCTTTCTAAGGAGATGTGTCCCAACACTCCTGAAGAAAGAGAGCGGATGGCGAAGATACCATATGCATCCACTATTGGAAGCATAATGTATGCTATGCTATGTACTAGACCCGATATTGCGCATGCTGTAAGTATTACTAGCGAGATATCGTCTAATCCAGAGGAGAGCACTGGATAGCAGTCAAGAATATTCTTAAGTACTTACGAAGGACTAAAGATTTATTCTTGATATATGGAGAAGGAGAATTTAAAGTTGTAGCATATACTGATTCCGATTTTCAATCGGATCCTAATGATTATAAGTCTACATCTGGGTTTGTCTTTACATTCAATGGTGGCGCAATTAGTTGGAAAAGTTTCAAACAAAGCATAACTGCTAATTCCACCACTGAGGCAGAGTATGTAGTTGCTTCTGAAGTAGCGAAGGAAGCCGCTTGGATGAAGAAGTTTATTTCTGAACTTGGAGTCGTTCCTTCAATTGAGCAACCGATTACATTGTTTTGTGACAACAATGGAGCAATAGCTCAAGCCAAGGAACTAAGGTCTCACCAAAAGTCCAAGCACATTGAGAGACGCTTCCATCTCATCAGAGAAATTGTTGGGAGAGGTGATATCGCCTTGCAGAAAATTGCCTCAAGAGAAAACGTGGCGCATCCCTTCACTAAGGCCTTACCTCGCCTTCTTTTGAAAGACATATTGACAAAATGGGTTTGAGGTACCAGACAAGTTGGCTTTAGTGCAAGTAGAAGATTGTTGGATGTATTCCCTAAAGCTGCTATGTAATAGTTACATATTAGGGATTTTAGTTGTATTTTCATTATTATTATTTAATTAATGGCAATGACGTATTCATTCATTTGTCCAATTATTTTATGAATGATTCCATAAGATCAGTTGCAACTAAAACCTATTCTTGAGACGTCGGAATATTTGTGACGGGTTCATAGTTAGACTGAATCTTTAAATTGTTCCCGATCGATGGATTATTGAGTGGATATTAATAATCCTGTTGAGACCGGTGTGTTCATAACTTCACCATTAAATATTGGATATTTAAGGGAATGATGAGTCACAAGTCATTAGGTATTGTGATGCCTGAGTTAAGAACACAAGTGTTTGTATTAGACAAGTTCACTGAACGTGATGCATATGGAACAATTAGCGACATGGAAGCTTTTAGCGAGGTCAATGTCTAATTGTTCATGCTTTAGTCTTGTGTAAATAATCCTTAGACCTGAGGCACAATGTTAACTAGTGTATCGAACAATTATGGTTCACAGGTGCACGTAATGCCGGGTCGTTGATCCGTCTTTGTATCTAATGGTTATAGTTTGTTCATATACGAAGTTGCATGTGTGCGCAATATGGAATCTGTTCTCCTTGTTACATGCAAGGTATAATAATGATGTCCTATGCAATCTAATTGTGACACTACATTGAAATCCTCGGCCGGGGTTGTAATCGAGAATAAATTGTTTATGTCTCAAATAAAATTCATGTCAATTAGATTTGTGCATATGATCAAATTGGTGACTTGACAAATATTCCATGGTCTTTGTTTGATCGGGACATAGTAAGACAGTGGGATTGAATTACACTGTAGCCAAAGCTGACAGGTTCATTATGTTCTTAAAGTATTCACACTATCTGGGTAGTCATGACATATTGCTAGATGTTAATCATGGCTTGTAGGACCCAAAGATTAATCGGGACAATTAATTCTATTGGGAGTACTAATGTGTTAGTACAAGTCCTACTACCAGCTTAGTGATGAACCTAGGGATGTCACACACCATAAACAATAAGGATGACGTGGAACAAGAGAGAAATATTGTTGCAAATGTGTTTGCAATTACTACAATCGAATTGAGTCGATTTGAAATTAAATTAAATGAGATTTAATTTAATTTGTATTACGTCACGAGCCTTCTTGCATATGATGCACTTGCATGCCCAAAGTGGATACATGTTAATGTATTCCATTTGTACATACAAAGATTAAGTTCTTTTATAGCTTTAGTGCAAGTGGGAGATTGTTGGATGTATGCCCTAAAGCATCCGAGAAAAACCATCCAATAATTGCTGCAATTAAAAAGATTAAATTGTTGTTCCCATGATCAGCAACCGTTGTTGATCCAAGAAAAACCGTCCAATAATTGCCGCAATTAAATGGATTAAATTGTTGTTCCCATGATCAGTAACCGTTGTTTTTTTTTTTTTTTTTTTTTTTTTTTTTTGATACCTAAGGAACCCCGTACAGCCGGTAGCCGGCGGGTAAACCCTGGGGCGACACTAGCGGAGGACCCACCACCCCGACGTCGCGCTTAAGATCCCGTGCGGCCAGCGTGATTCGACCCCCTCCACTTTCGTTAGTTTCATTGGAGAGCCTTATCCAACTGGGCCACCGCAGGCAGTGGTATCAGCAACCGTTGTTGATCCAAGAGAAACCATCCAATAATTGCCGCAATTAAAGGAATTAAAATCAAGAGTAATTCAGCGGTTTCATATTTATTGTCTTTGCAAGAAAGATAAAAAGATATATCGTGTGTGTGGGTGTGTTCCAAGAGTGACGCAAGAAAGAAAATGGTTTTCTCTCTTCCGGGCCGTGACTATAATATATAGAGGATAAGACGGATTGTCTTCGAAAAGTGATTGCTAGCACAATCATAGTGGTGAATATCCAAAAGTTTTCTCTTCTGTTCGACGTCCATTGTTGGTGTGTCTGAACTAGAGGTCCGACGCTTGTGGGGCTCAAACTGTGGAACATCTGAACCATTTCGTGTAAAGCACACTTTGAGAGGTAATTCGTTTAACTCACTTTTATATATTCGATTTTTGATTAAAACGCACGAACAACGCCTTAGGAGAGTCATGTATAAGATATATCATATTTGTTTCCGCTGCGTTCTGTTGTTAATTTTATCTATACATGATTCATGAAAACCCCAACAATAGCGGCACCAGCAACGGTGCTACAGTGAAACTCATTTTGTCTGGAGAATGTTTACCAACTGGTTGTTATTTGCTAGCATAAATATGGAGTTTTGTCCTTAAAAATTTAACCGAATATAGGAGAGGTTCTCTAGTTCTGAGGCAAGGCATACTTAAAGCAGGCCTCATTTCCTATTTCCTTGTGCCCCTATTTATTCTCTTAACAAATTGTTTTAAGTAGGTCTGCTCTTGCAGAATATCATAGTGCATGAGCTACAATATGAGAATTGAAGGGTTATGTTGGACTTTTAGTAGCCGAATCTTTTTGGTAGTGAATGTTTGGATATTCTATTGAAATTATTGTATGACATATATGCATAATATGGTGGTAATGGTTAGTTTTTCGACTGATGGTGATGATTAAATCGTTTATAATTGGTTAAGATATAAGTTTATGGCTCATTTTAATAGATCATTACTATATAGCGACAAGCAATGCATGTGAAAAAATTGCCTAAACAATGGAGTGAGTGATTGCGAGATCGGTAAGAGCAAGAGAGAGTCATAGAAGTGAATTGATTTAAGTAAACTATGAGTCTGTTTAATTTCCATATTATTTTGGACTTTACTATTTTAAATCCATTTACTAAATATAACTAAACCATGCAATAACTCAACTTATCAAATGTGGGTTAAGATATAAGTTTATCGCTCACTTTAATAGATAATTACTATATAGCGACAAGCAATGCATGTGAAAAACAGCCTAAACAATGTAATGCAAAAGTCCTCGTCTGCAACCATCACAATCCTTATTTAACTATAGAAGGGATGTCAAATTATTTGTGAATTAGAAACGAAAAGAAGCAAATATTAAATCACGGTAACAATACATTGAACATGATTTCTACATTCCAACTTGATAATCATTGTTTCTAACAAAAGTTCAGATATTTGATAATAAGATGGACAAAAGTTCGGATATTTGCTAAGGGAGTGTTGCGACCTCTTTTTTTCGGCGCTAGCCGTTAGATACAGGTGCCGACGGAGGCTAATGGCTCGGCTGAGTTTATTATGCCTGGACTCTCCCAAGTCCATCAATTCACGACTTTAATAGTTTAAGTTTTTAACTTGTAAGCTAATTTTTAAAACGGAGTCGCCACTAATCGATTTAGGGTGGGTTGATTAGAAACTCATGCGAAGTATTGGGAGAAATACTCACTCCTACGAAACCAGAGAAATTAGGATCGGGGACTTGATTACACTAGTTAATCACTAATGCCTTTTCGGTACCTATTCTTGTTTAAACCCTGAGGTTTTTTGGATACTTGAGGGATTTTCCATGCATTTTGGGGAGAAAAACATTTTTTGGGTCTTTTCTATTTTTTGAATATAAAAGGGATTTTTGGATTTTTGTTTTTTTTTTTTAAAAATACAAATCTTTTTTGGCTTTTTATGAAATTTTGGCTTTTTATGATTTTGTGGCCATTTTTTGATTTTTGCCATTTTTTGGAAAATATGAAATATTTTTTATTTTTTTCGAAAAATAATATATTTTTAACATTTTTTTAAATATTTTTCGATTTTCTGAAATTAAAGTATTTTATTATTTTTATTATTTTTCGAAAATAAATTGTTTTTTGATTTTTTAGAAAATATATTATTTATTTTTATTATTTATTAAAATATTATTTTATATTAAAATAATATAAAAACGACCTAGGTTGGATCTCGCGAATTGGGTCCGACTTGGGCCGTTCGCCCGCTAGCCCTTCTCTTTCGCGGCCCGCTGGCCCATTTTTGAAAAGTGACCACCGAACCCGACAACCTAGCTCCGCGACCCAAATTTCCGACGAAACCCTACTCGGATCCGACCGGGTGACGACCCGATTTCCGCCGCCCAGGACACGTAAAACCATACCTAACTCATGGCCTGGGTCTGACCCGACGACTCGGAAAATTAGAAACCCTAGGGTTCTCGATTCGCGGCGCCAAGGGAGGGGAACGAGGCGTTCTAGTGGCGGCGGCGGCAACGGCGGCAACGGTGACAACGAGAACTGGACAGGGGGGTTTGCAATGGTGATGGCAACAGCGACAACAGGTAAGGACGACGACCTGAGTTCCGAGCAGAAACGGTGACGGAGAGTGGTGAGGACAGTGGGATTTCCACCTGGTTTGGCAGTGGCGACGGCTGTAGGGACGACGTGGGCGACCGGGCGTGGCGGCGAGGCTCGAGGCGGCTGGTTTGGGGCTCAGTTGCAGCGAACGACATCAGGGAAGGGCAACAGCACAGCTCGAGGCAATTGTGCTGCAAATCTCTTCTCTCCAGCCCCTCTTCGCAGATCCGAACTCTCTCCTCTCTTCTGGCCTTGACTACTCCCAGATCTGGGTTTGCTTGCCACTAGCCTCCCGATGTCTCGGTGGGAGGTCGTTTGGCTTGTGACCCGATCCTTCACCCCCTTCGCTTACTCTTCGATTCCTCCCCTGAAGTCTCTCAAGGGGAAGATCTCAGAGTTCGCTGCTTCTCTCTCCCCTCCTCCGTGTTCTCCGTCGACGAAAACGATGGCCTATTTATAGGCCAAGGGGTGGCCGATCGACAGAGTTCGACCGTCAATCTCCGCGGCCTTCACCAGCTGAACCGGTGTCCCATCCAACGCTAGCTCCCTCCTGCTCCACGTCCCATCGCTGCTTGTGCTCTTCACTCCATGTGCGTCGTCGTCCGGCCACCCTTCCGACGTCGCGCCCTTTACACATGAGTTGCAGAGGCGCGAGGAAGGGGATGACTTGAAAGGGGACTGGGCCTAGCGCTTGGGCCATGGAGGCCCACAGAGGAGGGCCTGTTGCTTTTTCTGTTTTTTTCTTTTCTTTGTTTTGTTTTGTTCTTTTTTTGTTATTTGTTTATTATTCCAAAAGAAGGACAAAATAAATTAAACAAAAACTAATTAAAATTGATTCATCAACAACTGCCCCTCTTTGAAGGTGAGCTCGTAGAGATTGCATTCAAAAACAGACTGATGCCTAAATTTTATCCATGCATGCGTAGCAAATTATATTTTTTTTGGGACCTATTATTCTATGCAGAAAAAGAGCAATATAACTTTAAATATACTAACACATATAAGAAGATACCTGTAGTTACTTATCGGGAGTAAGTGAGATAGGGTGTGAACCTCGAGTTTGGCAAGTATTAAGGCGTCATCTTACCTGGTGACATGAGGAGGTTGCTTTTCCAGGATTAGAACCATTCTTTGGTCGCTTGTTAAAACAATCAAAAGTTTGTCTAGGACCCGAACTTTTCTTCAGTCGCCTTGACGAGAAATTGCTTTTCCAGGACCCGAACCTTTTTTCGGTCGCCTTGATGGGAAATTACCTTTTAGGACCCGAACCTTTCTTCGGTTGCCTATTAAGACAATTAGTAGTTTGTCTAGGACCCGAACCTTTCTTCGGTCGCCTGTTAAAACAATCAATAGTTTGTCTAGGACCCGAACTTTTCTTCAGTCGCCTTGATGAGAAATTGCTTTTCCAAGACCCAAACCTTCTTCAGTCGCTTATTAAAACAATCAATAGTTTGTCTAAGACTTGAACCTTTTTTCGGTCGCCTTGACGGGAAATTGCTTTTATAGGACCCGAAAACAACAGGCAAGAGTTGATAAGCTTTTATGACGAAGCGTGCATTGATTTTGATGGGGTCCGTCTTCGGACCCCGGACGCCATTGCTGCATCCTTGAATGGCTTGGCTGAATTCGAGTTCAATTTGGATGAGTTCAATGCGTTCATTGACCACCTCACTCATCGCATCTACACCTCCTTTGCTGGACAGTATTGGAGTGAAGGGCTACATTGCAACTTCAACCATGTATTCTCTATTGCTTTTGCTGTGTCTTTTATTTTATTTTTATTTTTTTTGGAATAGGAAGAATACTGACTTTGTGTTTTGCCCTAGACTTTTATTCTGCAAAGGACACCACAGGGAGCATCCCTTGTATTTTCTCTCTTCCGTACCATATCACATGCCATGGATGAAGGACAGGTAGTGGCGGAGGAGGCGGAGGAGGACCCATCCAGGGCACAGGCACTATTGGAGGAGGTAGGGCTCCCGGATATGGTGGAAGAATTGCAGGGCAGGATAGCGGCACCAGCAGCGGCGCTACAGTGAAACTCATTTTGTCTGGAGAATGTTTACCAACTGGTTGTTATTTGCTAGCATAAATATGGAGTTTTGTCCTTAAAAATTCAACCGGATACAGGAGAGGTTCTCTAGTTCTAAGGCAAAGCATACTTAAAGCAGGCCTCAATTCCTATTTCCTTGTGCCCCTGTTTATACTCTTAACAAACTGTTTTAAGTAGGTCTGCTCTTGCAGAATATGATAGTGCATGAGCTACAATATGAGAATTGAAGGGTTATGTTGGACTTTTAGCAGCCCAATCTTTTTAGTAGTTGATGTTTGGATATTCTATTGAAATTATTGTATGATATATACGCATAATATGGTGGTAGTGGTTATTTTTTCAACTGATGGTGATGATTAAATCGTTTATCATGGTTTTGGGAGTAGTTCCCCATCGCATTTTGTATAAAGCAGCTTTACATGTCAGGAGCATCATGCTAGCATGTTTTATGTGTCTTTCATGAGACTGCGGACTGTACTGGCTCACCGGATCAGGCATAACAAGGTTGATTGTTGCTTCCCAGCTGTGAAGCCTCGTATGTGGGGACAAGGGGACATGAATGGAGAATGTTTGCCATGTTATCTGTCAAGACTTTTGTTGAACCTAAACAGCATAGGCAGAATCCTTCTGTTTGTATGTTTCTATTTCTCTAGGTTACAGCTTTGAGCATGGGGAACAACCATGCTAAAGTCGAAAAGGCATTTGTCTGTTGCTATGAGGTTTTTTTTTTTTTTTTTTTTTTAATTTCTTCAGATAATAATTTTAGTATGATGCATCTAAGTTTGAGTATTTTCTTTCTCGTTTTTCATCACTTTGTTTTTCTTGCCTCCATTTTTTTTTTTTTTTTTGAGCTAATTTTAACACGTAAGTAAGTTCATCACTTTGTTTACAATCTAGTTCCCATTTTGTGGTCACTTAAAATTTAGATTTCTTTTGGAAGAATTAAAAAAAAGTCTTAAGCCTTTGTGCTCGGATTGGTGATCTCCTGGCAAGTCGCGATGGTGATGATCGCTATGCAGCCTCTTATCATAGTTTCCTTCTACTCGAGGAGGGTGTTGATGAAGGGATTGTCCGAACGAGCTCGGAAAACGCAAACTGAAGGATGCCAGCTGGCCAGCGAAGCCACCATGAACCACAGGACTATTACTGCCTTTTCCGCTCAGCGTCGAATCCTAGCATTACTTTCTTGGCCTAATGAGAAAGAATTTGAGAAAGCATATCAGGGGCAAAAGCAAGAATGGAGCGTCTATCAAACTGAATACTATATTTTCAGTCTCCATTGATCAATTAGTGTGTAAATTCTCTTTCGACAAGGGCAATCCAAGAACACCCGCTCGGATCTGCGTGAAGGATTATGATTTCCCCAACTGCCAGGATCATGCGTGCAACACCTTCTGCATTGACAAGATTGGAGCCATAGAGGGAGTTGGGGCGATCTGTAGTATGGATGGATCCAAGTGCATTTGTTTCCAACCTTGCTAATAAGTAAATGCTACCTCTTTGTTTCAACACCTAAGTGAATAAGGTCATTGACCTTTCCATGACCTGTCTTCAGTGATCACTCTCTCTCTCTCTCTCTCTCTCTCTCTCTCTCTCTCTCTCTCTCCCTGAACTTTAACGTGAAAGTCCCCCTCTGCTTGACCAAGAAGGGTATGTCCCAAGATATCACTAGTCTTGATCTAAATTATGTCTAACTTTATCATCTTTATTTGCCGGTCCGCCGATTACTCCAGATTGCAGCCATTTATCTTCCCATATTCGTATTAACTTGCCATCTCCCACCCTCCATTGTACCTCTTCTTCGATTGCTTCTCTGCCGATAAGAATGCTTTGCCAACCCCATGATGTATGGGCTCCAAGGTCTTGGACCCAGTCATGGGGAACTTGAGCTTGGCAATTGAGACCACGATACCTGGACTTGATTGGCGATGACAAAAGCACATGATGTGACATCTTAGGTCTGCCCTTGAGTGACCAGAGCCCGGATGTCTCGGTTGAGCTAAGAGGGCCTGATTGAGCCAAAAGGATGATAAATGAATTTGCATGAGTGCCGATATATGCATAAGCATGATATATTGATGTGTTCATTAATATGCTGAAAGTAAGCATGCATTGAAGTATGCAGGAATGTACATCTGCATGTAGTTGAGGATGGCAATAAATTTGCTATTGATCTGCCATCGACATTATATTGCGAGTGTTGTACCCACTGGATTTTGATGATGATATATCCTCCTAGTAGAATTAGGAGTTTTTACTTACTAGTCCATGAGTCACCTTGTTATTTTTTAGAATTGTAGGCATGAAAGTGTTGCAATCTTGTTAAAGGAGCTAAGGTTTACCCTAGCCTTTTGAAGATGTGGTGGTTATAAATATAATAGCCGTGATAAAAATGGTTTGTAAATGTGACTTATGTAATTGTATGTTTGTAAATGGTTATTTTCCTGGTTGCTTGTCGTTGTCCGGGTGTTATTTGTAATGCTTCCGCATGTGCTTAATGAAAAGATAAAAAGAAATGGGACGGCTACGTGTTTGGGATGTCGTGAAAATAACTCTTACTACTCGAGACCCTGGAGATGGAGTCAAGGTAGTTACAAGCAGGTGTTTATGGATTGAGAAGTTCATTGATGCGTGTGACCAATGAAATTTGAATTTTCTTCGAATATTTGCCTGTCCTGGACAATTATTCAAAGCATTTGTTTGTCATTCATGATTAATGGTAAAGCGTTTCGAATCCAACAACGTAGGAATGTTTTTGTGTCGTTCAAGCTTAAGGGGGAAAAGTGAATCCAACAAAGAAGGAAAGTGTCTATTTGTTTTCTGCTACAGGACTTTCTGAAAAAAGCTGTGAGTTGATAGCATTTTGCCGATGGATGGAAACCTAAGGACTGCCATGTTCAGACCAAGATTTACTTTGCTTGTGTTTGGGTAGTGAGAAATTCTTAAGTCCTCATTTTGCCTAACAGAAGTAACTAATTTTATTTTGAGTTTTGAGTCCAAAAACGAAGCCTGATCTAAAAATGTGCTGAAAATCCAATCCATTTCGTGCAACTCTCGATTGTGGCTCAAAGGGAGTCCAAATTATATTAAGTTTTCAATTCAAACTTATAGCAACGGTATCTTAATTTGAGGTGTCCGTGTCCAACACGAGGGAAATTTGCATAAACTCGAGCCTTAAAACCAAGTATAGTTATGGAATATCAAATTTCGTTCTATTTTTTCCCCTCAATGAACGTGTTTTTTGTATCATGTATTCACAGTTTGTCCTTGATATTTGAAATCTTATGTATTAATTTTTGAGAATCTTGTCATAAAAATTATCATAAGTTAACTGAAATAAGATTTTTCCATCATTAGTTTTCTAATTTTTCTAATTTATTGACATTTTTTTAAATTAAGTTTATTGACATTTTTTTTTAAATTAAGGACAGAAAAAAAAAATGAAAACCAGGTGTGGCCGGCCGAGGCACGAAGTCAGCAGGGGAATTTCCCATGCCTGGCTCGGCACATTGATATGCCATGGCCATTAACTGTTGAAAAATCCGATGTGGCTTTTTTTCTCCTTAATTTCTTTTCTGTATTTTAGTTTGCATTTTGCAGAGCACTTGCGTTGACGTGGTGCCAAGCAAGTGCTCCGCCATCAATTCCGTTCTCCGTTTTCCCTCCTTCTCCTTTCCCAGACTGCCGCCACTCGACGTAACCGCCGCCACTGGCCACTGCCGCCACCCGCCATAGCACCCATCTTCGGCGCCCCTGTAACCATCTTCCCACCGTCAATATCCACTGCATGTTCACCGGAACCCCGAGTCACAAGTAGACCTGATTTCTCAAGTAGCTTGTGCATATACACAGACATCAAGCATTTCAACGAATCCGGTTAAATTTGGCTACTTTCCAGTTATGAATATGAAAAGAGGGAATCTAGATATTTTGGCTATCTTCAAGATTTCACCGACTCCGGATTTCAGGAGAGAGAGAAAAAAGGAATGGCTGACAGAAGGCCGATGCCGGGACAAAAGGCACGGGAAGGAATTCCTACTATTGAATATATAAAAAATTACCAAATTAGTCCAAGTCCAAAATCTATTATATGGATTACAATTATATCTTAAATTTTTCAATTTTATCGTAACATTTGGGTAAAATTACAAGGTAACTAATTACCACTGAAAATTACTATCGTGACAATCCACGTAGGATGTCAATTCGAGTAAAATATTACATCAATAAGGCCCGTGGGATAGCCTCCACAATAGATTAATTGTACATTCCGAAAATTTTAGAATTTGATTACATTTTCATTAGAAATTCTAAAACTCAGTACATTTATCGCTAACATACAAAATACCTAAACTAACATTTAATTTTATCGAGATACAGACCACCACACGCCAAATTGGCAGGTCACTGTGTAAGCAGCCATCCAGCAGCCAACACTGGCCCAAGATCGCCAAGTGACATATCACAGGTACAAAAAATATATGGTGTGGGTGGGCGTTTCCCACACGGAGAATGCAAGCCATTGCGCAAATTCCTCGGCAACCACGACGTGCATTCATCCCCTCTCCTCCTGTATCAATCGAATGTGGACTTACTGTGCATGATGAACGAACTTCAGAATCTGTCTTTACTCCGACTTCTCATTCTCTCGAAACCTCCTTTCCCAGTCACGGGCATCATAGTCTTGCTCAATAAAGTCCTTGTCAGTGCTATAGACTATCCGATCCTGTCCGATGAATGTTCTTTGCGCCATCTCCCGAGCACATAAAAGCTACAAAAGTACAGACGCTAATTGTAAGCTAAACATGGTTTTTAAGACAGCAATTCCTGCAGCCCAAAGCCATATATCATATTGCTGCGGTTATGGAATAAATGTCTTAACTTTATAGAAGATAATGATAGTATATGCCTGTGTTGATGATGAGCAACTCTCAAACATTGGCATAGTAAAGGCAACCAACCCAGCTGCTTGGACACATAAAGAGATTTAAGTTTCCTCTCAATTTTGAAGTAAACTTTGTGCATGTGGGAATTGTTTTCCATTTTTATCTTGACATTCGAATCTTGAATTTTGTAAAGATTAGTTTTTCTGACTTCAAGCTATCGCTCTTGCTTAGGAATCACTTAGATAGCAACATCACTTAAGTGTTCATCATGTTAAGCAGACAAAGGGAAAGCAAATGCAAAAGCTACTGCACATAGAGGATCAGAGAAGGTTAGGTACGTATAACTTACAAATTCTAACGAAAAATACCATACCAAGAATGAAGTCAAAAACAGAAACTATGTTAGGACAATGGTAGACCATTGACTAAAGGAATAGTAACCTTTTGCCAGAAAAAGAATAATAACTGCTGGACAGAGCACAATGACAATGTTATTTACCTTCCGTCTCAATGAAATATCTGGCAATTCAAGTGCTTGAGCAAACTTTAGCCTGGTTTGGTTTCTTCTCTCAATTTCAGCATTCCTCTTGCGCAGGAGCAACCAACGGATCGCCGGAATTGCAAAAAATGAACCAGCATAGATCTGCAGATATTTTAAGTCACAATGAAATGTATAAATAGGTAGAGAGTATAAACTGCAGAGAACTGCTCTGAAATATCTTTGTGAAAACTGGAAAGTACTGATACACGGTGTACATGCATCAAGAAGTTGATGAGATACATTTGTAAAATGATTCAAAACCCCAATCAGCAACATGCCTAGAAAGTTCACAGGTTCAACTAAGACCTGGCATAAAGAAAATTATATGGACACCAGTTCTAAAACATTCTGTGAAAGTAACATAAAGAGCCACGAACTAGCACAAACCAATATGGCACAGATAAGTATGGTCACAGTAAGAGAATGAGCTTGTTGCAGTGATTTAAGGCAGTACAAGAAAACATGAAAACAAAATATGAGAGAGAGAGAGAGAGAGAGAGAGAGAGAGAGAGAGAGAGCATACGAGAAACTGTCTATTAAAATCAATAATTAATTTGATCTAAAAAGTATAACTACTTCTGGTGGGTACAGAGGGCAACGTTGTAGAAAACCCACAGAAGAGCTTTTCTATGAAAATAAACCACATGCAACTGGAAATGCCACCTTCACTGCCATATATTCAAGACAGAACTTTGCTATTCAGAATAATGTGCATAGAACATATCCAGGGAAACAAACACAGTCAAGTCTCCATCAATCTACTATTACATTGAGATGAAAATCTACTAACTTTAGGCAAAAATAAAAGGTAAAACAAAAATAAAAGAAACTAAGGAGGATCAAACGGTTAATAGTACCTGAAGCAAGGGAAATATGTCAGCAACAAACTTAATGAACCCACTTGGTAGAGTAGTGTAATCCCTTTCATAACCAAAAAACTAAGTCAGAGAGAGAGAGAGAGAGAGAGAGAGAACTGATATATCTATTATGATAGATAGCAACATACTTTAACATCGTCCCAAGAATGATAACACCAAAAAGATTAAGCCCGCCCAATCCAATAACCATTGCTCTCTCTGATGCACTAGTTTTACTGCAGAATAAGCAAACATTAGGGCTAGCCCTAAAATTCTTTACAAACTAATGATTATACAGAAAATGCTACCTAAACTGCCATTTCCTTTCTTTGAAGAACTTTTCTACTCCACCAACCCAATCAGTCCATTTTCTACCCACATATTCTTTCCTTCCAGTTCGCTGGGAAGAAGCTGTGCGCTGCAGAGATGGAAATCTATACAGAATGTTTCCCTACATCACAAGCAGCCAGAAGAATCTTTTAATGCAGGGATGCCACAAATTTGGGTTGGAAAAGAGTGCCATGCATTCAGATATCAATGTGTACAATTGGGATTATTACGCAATCAACACCTTCAACTTCATAAAAATGTGGAACACCAAATACATGATAATCGTGATACCCAAATTAACATGTACTTTTAGAAGGAAATATCCCAGATATCAAGTGTTCAATTGGCATTCAACAATACCTCTTCATCAATTTCTGGCTGTCCATCAAAACGCAAAAGTACAGGTAGGATGTATGATTCATCACTCTGGACAAAGATAGGAGAGAGCTCAATCAGTGCATAAGTCTTTATGACAGTTGACATGGACCATATACAGACCCATAAAACTCATAAAGGCCACTCATGAGATAATATAAAACAAAACTCAGTTAGGATCTGCACAACATTTAAAAAGGAGAAATAATTCATTCTCTCAAAATAGAAGACTCAGAGCTCCATATGAGGATCAATCATTCCATCAATTTCAAAATCAGATAATCTCATGCAAAGAATAGTCAAAGAAACGAACTTAAGGGGATAACATACTCTAAGTGAATGAACCAACCAATTGATCAGGATATGCATATCACCAACATAAAATGGAGAAGATTGTCCGAAGCATTGTCCATCATTCTAGCTTAATGATGAAGTATTGAGAAGGCATCCCTCAAAAACTAATCAAATGATAACAGAGCCATGACAACAATAGGACATAACTTCTATCTGGACATAAGAATCAGACATACACCATGACCCAGCTACTACATACCATATCTGTTGTCTTTTCTACATCAAGATAAGGAGCAAGTTCTTCAGCCGCAACAACACCACCGTTAGATGAAATATATTGACCAATCTGCAGAAACATTCAAAAGTAATACATCATTCAGCATCAAATTTCAAGGTTTCACTCATATTGATAGTCTACATTATTTAGCATTAACGCATTGCTTAAGATTTTCTTTTTTTCTTTTGGATAAACATGCAGGGTACTTTACACAATTAAAAGCATAGATACTAGTAACACACAAGGCATAAATAGTCTCTAAAGGTAAACATGGTAAGGACGCTAGGTTGTTTGGATCTTCCAATCGTTGAGTTCCTGTGTTACATGGTGCGCTCCACCAACATCCTTGGTGATTCAAGGGGCTTACTACTTTACTTCCAGATATTAGTTCTCACTTATGCAAGTTGAACAAGTCAAGAAGAAGACGATATTAATTTAAATTAATGATAACAGCGACGGACCACTGAACTCAGTGCTCAAATATTACCAACTTCCACCTTTCTTCTTCAATTCCTTGATTTGGATCACCATCGCCAAATACAAAAGAGAAAACCTGCACAGATGAATTCAAAAAGTGTTCTCTCACTTTTCCTCCTGAAGGTAGAAACGGACGAAGAAAATGTAAGATGACTGATCATGACATACAGATTCAATGAAGTTCATTTTGTCATTGTCCACTTGTAACTGTCGTCTCCTATAGTAATAGGGATCCCAATACCTTCCAAAAACCAAATATGGGACACATCATTTGAAGTTCCGTATAGCTGTAATAGTTATGTTGAGGATGTCCTCTTATGCACATTCAAAGGTTATGCTAACTCGATTGGAGTATGAACATGTGCAATTTTTCATGCCAACTTTTCAATTAAGAAACATGAGGTGCCTGCATCATCCAAACCGCTAAGCAGGTAATCTTGAAGCATGACATTTTAAGCTGAAGAAAGCATCTCATCCAAAAAACATATCAGTTCTTTCTCCAGGAGATGCTAATGCATAGTGCAAGAATAATAACTTAATTTATAAAACCAATATAGCCATGCATCTCATGCATGATACAATAACAGCAACTAATTAATAAAACGGTTCTAATTGTTTACAAAGAAATTGTGCATATACAGACTATGTTCCTTCAGAGTATAAAACGGATTGCATCTCATAGAGTAAAGAGAACATAGATCTATACATTGAGTAATGGAACTAGGATATTGGAGAAATGAACATCAGCAAATATATCCTTTATGTATACAACCATATAATTTGGGCAGCAGTAAGGAGCACTTGCCCACTCAGTTCCTTATCCATGGGTTACGTAGATAAAACGAAGAAGATCAATCACAAAACCTTTAATATATTGCAAAATCTGACTCGATTTTTTCAAATTAAACAAAGCCAGATGGTGTCTAGCCAAAAGAAAATAATAATAAAAAATAGAAAGCAAAATAAATCAGTAAAGAAGAATCACACTCAAAGCGTCATGGACGACCTAAAAAAGTGACACTGTCTAAGAATCACACTTGAAGCTCCATGGACGACCTAAAAAAGTGGCACTGTCTAAGAATCACACTCAAAGCTCCATGGACGACCTAAAAAGTTGACACTGTCTACCAGTAAGAAAAAGCAACCAACATACCAAAATAAATCGGTTGGACTGAGGTAAAATGTAAATCCAGAGTCATATGATCTGCCTCCACGTCTTCCTCGGTTATCTTCCTCACTGTCAGGTAAAAATTCAAGTGCGCAATCATATGAATTTATTTGCAATTCCAATATAGAAACAAATGAAAAACAAATAGCAAGTCAAACATCACCGTGGAAACATACCTTCTGCTTGAGATTAAAGCAATAATGGTAGTATAGACAAGAACTATTGAAGCAATTAGGGCTGTCCCAAAAGAAACTCTCACTAGATACTCAGCAGCAGCCTGTTACAAGACAAATTTCAAGTTGAGCACACACCAACAGAGTTTCCTGAGAGAATGCTGGGACATAAAAAAGACAAAAATTGGTACCTTTGCCTTGTCAAGCCAAGGTTCAATTTTTATCCTCAATGACTTAGTCGCAAGTTTTGCACGATAATCCTTTGGAAATACATACAAGACATCGCCTTCGTCTGAAACCTGTTGAAGCAACCTTAAAGAAACAATATTACTCAAGAAAGAACTTCAAAAAGCCAAATTGAAACATAATTGTTCAAAGATAATAAGGGTTTCATGTATCTTCTAGAAAATTCATCTGTGCTGTTTATTCAAGTAAGAACCTGTAGAATCACAACAATCTCAATTTCCACTATTTTTCTCAAGTCAATGCCTTTGGTAGAAAATGAGTTTTATGTATGCTCAAATAGCATCATCAATTCCCTACAGTACATAAACTCGACTCCACTATGTTCCATTACACTGTAGGTATGTCTGGTCAATTTTAATTATCTCATCTTCACACATGTCTAAACACAAAAGGTGCTTGTTCCTCTGGGAGAACCAATCATATAACTCTTCTGCTCCACATATAACGGATGTTTGCATTTTCTAAGCATAGAGCATCAGCATCATAATTTGTAATTTCACGTGAAACAATACACAAGTATATGCTAGGTTGCTAGGTAACACTTTCCAACCATAAACTTATCACAGTCCTCGAAAACCTAAAGATCTTACATAATGACAAATGAATCTATAGAGATAGGTTTAGTCAGGGATCAACAACCATCTTGGACAGAAATGTACAACACCATAGGTTTAGTCAGGGATCAACAATCATCTTAAGACAGAAATGTACAACACCACCACCTCCTTCTTATGATATCTTCTCTTAGAAAATTAAATTTGCAATGATTGAGCTTTATTTTCTAATGATCATTGGAATCTTTTGTATATGCTCTTGCCGACAGCCCCTGATAATTAGCAAATTGGTCTTTAAAGAGTAACATAGGCACCTTTGACTTCAGGTGATTACTGTTTCTTATCTCTACCAATGTTTTTCAAGCTAGAATTTAAGGTGCTCAACAAACTATCCTCAGTTTCCAGTCACATGCCGCAACTCATGAGTCTACATTCTATGAAAGACAAGATTCGATAAGCAAATGAGTACTAGAAACATACATGCTACGAGGGGTAGTGGAGTTAAACAATATCTTCTTCCGTCCATTATGCCCCAAGGAAAGTGACCTTACTTGCCACAATTCTAGCAAGTTAGCTCAATTGTCATTTTTCCCCTAGAAATTCTTGGTACAAACTTGTTCTTTTTCCTTCCAATCAAATTCACTTCTTTTTTCCACTTCTGATCCTTTTACTCTTATAGCCCAAAGTCTCTATGCACCAGTTTCAACAACAAATGTTTGTCCTCAAGCTTTTTCAAAGCCAAGTCCTTGTTCTTCAATCAAGAAGAGAGCCAAATCATTGGAGGTAATAATTCGATCAATTGGTATAACATTAACCTTTATGTGCTCCCGTCCAAAGGGAAGAAAACAGAGGCCATCCTGGATCTATTATGGATTAGTGAGAAAATAGTCAGTTCACATTAACTTGGTAATTATTTTTTTCAACTTTCTTGATGCTCTATTACATTATGGCTGGAGAGGTTTTTTATAAGTGTCCGACCAGATGATCAATTTGTCAGCTACCTAAAGATTTTTCTCTAACGTGTGCAAAAACTTCTCTACAGAAGCAATTGAAGGTGGACCAGACAAAAAGTATTGCTCAAGTACATAAATAAGACGATCCTCAAAAGAATTATCACAATGCTCCGACTGCTGCATCCTCTTTTTCCATGTCCAATAAACCTATGTCTGTGGTTTTAAATAAATTCCCTTCTTCAGAACCAACCATGGAAAAATTCGGTGTTTCCACTGGATTATGCTCTTTAAAGATGCACTGAATCTTGAAGTACCAAATTTTGCAGTTATCACCTTTTAGCTTTTCACCATTGTATGAGTCATAAATGCCAATCTTGCCAACACAACAGACAAGAAAAGAAGATCAAGTTCACTCACTGTAGGATGACCAAGAACACCAAGGGGAAAAGAGACACGATGAAAATGAATGCTCTCTCTTTTCCAATCTAGGTCACATTACTCGCAAGTGTAGTGAGCCAAAGAAGGCATCATCAAACTCTACTGATACTGGTGTTGTGCAAGTTTTGAGCACTGGTTTCCTCACTACATGCCCTTGTGAATTTCAAATTCAAAAGCCACTGAACAGGTAGCAAGAGACCAGGGAGTGTTGCTGAGTAGTATCAAGTTCTAGATGGAAACAGATGAGTACATGCAGGAAAAAATGATATTGAGCTGAAGCCATAGAAAATGGCATGTGAAAATTTGATGGCATAGTGGATGCTCACATTTCTTGATCACACTCCCAACCACGCATTTGTGAAATGGATAGGCCAGTGATTCAATTTAATAGACCAAATACTTCATATAGAATTGGTAGAAAGTCTACCACTGAACTGTTGTTCACCCACTATGCACCACCTGAATGGTCTCAAGCCTCTATAGCGAATTTTGGATGATTCAAAATGGCTACTCACTCTAGCGCACACAGATTCTGGTGTATCCCATAGTAAGTACTACCTGCCAAACCATCTCCAATTTACTGGAGAACATTAATGGATGAATTCGGAAGGGGTCCTTCCGATGCTTTTAACAATTAAGTCTCTCTTTATAGTCCCACAATTATGGGAAAGCTTGCTGCAATTTTGGGAAATTCAAGCGGCCACCATTTCTCGTTTTGACTAATCTAAAGAGTCGGATCAGGTCGGCCATCATGGACAGCTCAAAGCCCGTTCCAAACCCAACATCTCGCGATTTGCCTTTTCACTCATTTCATTATCTTAAAAATGTAACCTTTCTACATGAACTCTCTACATCATGTTTCGTAAGGCTTTTACAGATGGCACAGCACTCCCACCAAATGCCATTCAAGAAAAAGCGCTCGTGCTCGTGCTTGGCATTACAGTATAACTGGAACCTACCTCCAAGAAGCCATCGGTGTCGGCAGCAAGCGCCTGCAACGCCCGCTGAGCCTCGTTCACCTTGAGCCCGGCCCGGCTCGCGACGTCCCCGATCGTGACCCTCCGGCCGCACGAGTCCACGGCCTCCATCGCCCGCTTCCTCACGTCGGACGGCAGCCGGTCGCTCTCGACGACGCCCCCGGGCCGGGCGCCCAGGGCCGTCACGTCGGCGGCCGCCCTCACCGCCGCAGGGGCCGGCGGAGCCCTAGGGTCCCGGGCCCCGCCGAGCGAGACGCCCGGGAAGGAGGGGGCGTGCGGCGCCGACCTCCTGGGGAAGAAGCAGGCGGAGGGCGGCCGGAGGGAGAGGGAGAGGGAGGTGGAGTGGAAGCGAGAGGCGGGGGGCAGGGCGAAGCAGGTGGAGATGGTGCCCATCGATTTCATGGCGGGGAGGGTTCGAATTGACGAGATTCTTCCTTGTTCATCGAGGCTCGAGGCCTTTGGTGGATGCGATGCTGGTGGGTTCGAGTGGCTCAGGAATGGAGGCTGCTTTTGACGATTTTTCTCGCTGTTTTTAATGGAGGTTTTGTCCGTGTCACGGAATATCTCCAGGCCGGTGGAGGAAAAACGCATTTTAAAAATAATTAAAATCTTGAAAAATCATAAATTATTAAACTAAAATCTCAAATTATGACAAATTTGTCATTCGATAATTTCTGTTAAATTTTACTATTAAATTATTGAGTTAGATAATGATAAATGACAGTTGAAATGTATATCAATTTAGGGTTTTATTTCTATTTGTCATAGATATAATAATTTGTGATTTTTTGAGATATTAATACAATTTAATGAAAACAAAAAAAAAAGAGTAAATTAGTAATAAATGTATCAATTTGGAGTTTTTGGTGGTCAAACAATTAGTTTTAGGTAAAATTATCATATGTGTATCGGTTTGAAGTTTTTTATGATTAAAAATTAGTTTGAAGTAAATTTATTACGAATGTCTTAGTTTAGAGTTATTTGTGATCAAAAAATTAATTTGAAATAAATTTATTACAGATGCATTAATTTGATATTCTTCATAATAATAAAAAATAGCTCAAGGTAAATATATTGCAAATTTACAAATTTAAGATTTTTCATGATATTAATCTTTTTTAAAAGATACATATATATATAAGAAGAAGAGATATAGAGACGATTTTAACATTAATTTCGAACATGAAATAGGCATGTAGCATGAAAGGTGTGTTTGCAATGTGTGGTTGGACTTTTGGGAAAATCTTTTGAGAAAATACAAATAAGGTTTTTTTAAAATGTAAATAATTTTTGGTAGTGTACGTAAGAAGTGCCTCGTGAATCGACTTCCTTTTAAAGGCTATTTGGGGGAAAAAAAGACTTGTAAATGATTTTAGTGAAATATTTTTTTATAAATAATAAAGAAAATCTACTTGTGACGGTTGGACACCAATGAGGTAGATCTAACACCAGCCGTTGCTCGAGGTCAACCTGAGGCGGCCTTTACCGGCTTTGGATCTGGCTTTGCCAGCGGTCATATTTGGGCTCAATGGTGATGCTGCGAGTTGCGCAAGGTGGAAAATGTGAGGGTAAAACTATGACTTCGAAAATTTAGTGAGGGCAAAACTAGAAAGAAAATGTATTTGCATTTCGAAAATGCTAAAACCCAAAAATGGGTAGGACATGCGCTGGGCTAAAGGATTTCATAGCACTTTGGAAATGTAATGGTATCGCGCCAAACTTTTTTTTTTTGGCCAAACATGACTTATATTAACTAAGGAACTTTAGAGTCCCAAAATCAAGGGAAAATTCCAAATAAAAACTTAAACTGCTTTCATTTTCTCAAAAAAAGGCTCAAAATACCCATATTAATATCAAAGGAAAGCCTCAACTCATTTGCCGTGAAGAGTAATGTTTTCTTTTAAAATTTTTAATTTTTTCCTTTATTTTCTTTTTTCCTTTTTTTCATCTTAAAAACAAAAAAAAAAATTAGAAAAAGGGAAAACATAGGCAAGAGGGTGGGGTGGTGAAGGACAACAAGATTACCATTGCTAGAGTGAGGACCCACAATCCTCGCCGACTAGAGGTGAGGGCCAATAGGCCCTTGTCAAAAGGGGGAGAGGGTGATTTGAATGAGGGTTGCTCACTCTCCCATCGGCTTGAGCAAGGATCATCAGCCCTCACGTAGGTCTAGAAGGCCTCGCCTAGCGCCCCCAGACTTGGGGTGAGGTTCGGAGGTGTTGACCGAGGGTCGACAACTCTTACCCAAATCTAGGAGAGGGTCGTCACCCCCTCTCACATCTGGCGAGGGCCTATGGGCGCTCGCCTCTTATTAATGAGGGTCGTTGGCCCACCAGCGATGGGGTGGTGGCCACAGGCGAGAGGGGCCATGTTTTTCCTTTTTTTTAGTTTTATTCTTTTAATTTGTAATGAAATTTAATTTAAATTTAACTTGTGTTTGGATGAAAATATCCTTTATTGATTAGAATATTTTACCGGCCGGCAAGGCTAGGCCCTTATTTGAAGCAATCATAATTACTTCAAGCCCTTCATTGAGATTAATATGGGTATTTCACGCTTTTATTTGAAATAAGGTCTCCTTTAGGCCATTATTTAAGAAAATGAGAGTATTTGGGGTCTTTGTTAGAAATTTTCCCCAAAATCAATTTGCAAAGTGATACCTAACACAGCCCATCTCCTTTATCGCCCATAGTACGATCGCAATTTGGTTATCCTCTATAATGGTGTTGATTACAATGGAGACGGATTATTTCATGAATATAAAAATATGTGCCTTGTTTAGTAGGATTTGCAAAGTCTAGATCCTTCGTAACAACGTGTGTACTTTTTCTATGTAACATATTTGGCCTAAAAATGTACTTATCGGGAATGGATGCTTTTTGTTCTGTTTGGTAATCGCTTGTCTTTCCAAATGAAAACCAAGTCAGATTGATAATATCTAGGATGGCATCCCTATTTCTAGGACATGCAATTTTCGACATGATCCCTTCTGATTAGTGTACCTTATCCGACTGCTCAATTTTTTCAAAATTTTAAATAATTTACTATTCAATTCAGCCAATTTTGGATTTAAATCATTGATATGAATACCAGCCGTTTTATATGGCATGATTAGCGTTAACGTAGGTAATTTCTAATAATATTATATTTTTAATTAATTTTTTCTTCTCTTTTCTTCTTTTACGGGGCCTGGCATTGACATGACCTTCAGATTGATCATTTAGTTTGAATTGATCGCAGAACTCTTCAACTTTCTTAGCTATTGAGTTTGGTACTATTAGATATTCAAACCATGTGTGTAATGATGATCAACTATCAAGTATATAAGAAACTTTGTTTTCATCTTTCTCATGGTTTCTTGTGTTTCTCATCCTCTTCTTGTGTTTCGCGGTTCTCCTCTTGAAAGGTTGCCACAACGACATCTTTTGACTTTAAATGGCTCAAAAAGAGACGGTACAATTCAACCCTAGCAACTGATGCCAAGCTCGTAAGGCTTACTATGAAAAGGTATAATCTTCATTTTTCATAGACCGAGGAAGAATGCAATAACCTCATCATCAAATGAAGGGCATCCAGACATATGATTCGGATGATAGGCACGTCAACATCGACAATAGAAAATGAACGGCAGAAATAAACATAACTCACACATTTTAACTCTACAAAAGCAAGAGATGAGAATCTAGGAGTTGCTGTTAAAAGGAACTAAATTAGGATAAACATCGTGATAGAAACTCATTTTGGATCATATTGGCAGTTGAATTAGTGGTCTTCCATGGTTAACATTTGGTCCAGAAGTTCGATTCCTACTTCCGAGCAACAAAAATTGAGAACTTGAATGCATAATTGGTCAGATACTATACTCCTAAACAATTAGGGCCCACAAACGGGTCTGATGCATATCAATTGCATTTACTAACCTTGTTCACCAACTGCGGAGTCTCGAGTAACTGGACCAGTTCAAATTTTTACATTTTTTCCTTCTACGAAGCAAAACTTCAGTGAAATAACAATCCCTGAGAGGAGGATGACCGGAACGAAGTTACAGAATGGCTATGATATTCCTTATGGATCTGAGCTCACTAGTATGTACCCTAGCAGACACAAAAGTACATGTGCATGTCAGTGTGCACACAAGTTGGCATGCCTTGGAACATTGATGGATTTTTCCTTTTTAAGATGGGCCTAAGTTGGCCTGATGGGCCCAAAGGCCCGGCCCATGGGTTTAGGGCCCATGGAAAAGAGTATTATAAATAAAGGAAAAAACAGAGTGACGGTTAAGAAGCAGAAAAAGTGAAAAGTTACGTAATTTTTAGAGACTACGGATTACGCTCTCTGTTTTACGCGACGTCGTATTCTCCCCTTTTGAAGAACAATGACCGGATTTCTCTTCGAATAGTAACACCGGGTGTTTAGTCTGTGGAAACAAGGTGCGTTCGTCCATGTGATGTGCCTTAGATCGGTGATTCATGATTGGGTGTCAGAGCTCGCTTCCGTTACGTTACCTTTTTTTTTTTTTTTGGTTCGTTTTTGTGTCGAAACCACCTTTTGGGAATCCTGTTTCCCGGATTTCAATCCTTCATTGGTATCAGAGCCATCTCAATCATGTTTCCCTTTCTTGTTTGCATTTATAAACGAGTTTTGACTGTTTGTTCTTCGTAAAACACCATTATTGATTGATTAAGAAACATCAAATCCCGAGACGGTACTGTTTTCCCCATTTTTTTGTTTTTCAATAGATCGAATTGCATTTCTAATTGCTTAGGGTTAAAGTACTCGTCAATACGAGAATTTCGACTTGTCGCACGTCGCCGGACGCACCGCCACGCGCAGCCGATGCGTTCGGCTTTGTCGGCGCATGCCACGCACGCGTCGCGATGATTCCCAGGCGCGTGCGGGCACGCACGTGCGGAGGAAACCACAGGTGCGTGCAATGTATGTGCGTGGTAACCGCATGCGCTCGCGCCAACCGCCCGCGCGTGCAAGGCACGCGCCGGCTGACGTCACCATGATGTCGGCCGGCGGTTGCCCATGCACGCGCTGGGCACATGTCGGTCGGTTCATCAGACCGGGCCGCCCGGCCCGACCGGCCAGACCCGGCCCGATCGGCCTAACCTGACCCGACCCGATCCGACCAGCCCGACCCGGTTCGACCCGACTCGTTAACTTGGCACAACCGTTGACCGCAACCATTGACTGCGACCGTTGACTTTGACCGTTGACCGTTGACCATTGACCGACCGTTGACAAAAAAAAAAAAAAAAAAAAAAAGGGAATGTGTTTCTTTTTCAATTATGCCTATGTGGGTTATAAGTAATCCATTTTTATTCTGCATTTGTTGCATGAATCATTGAAAATTATGTATTTTCCCTTATGTTCATTATGGCTTATAAGTGATCCATTTTCAAGTTCTGCATTTGTTGCAGGAACTATGATGCATTATGCACGGATACCTGCATTTCCGAGAACGGACGAAGGATGTGCAAGACTTAAAAGGCCGATGACAGAGTTAGCTAATTATCGGTGGCATGACGCTGATTTAGTATCACATGTGGTCAGGGTCAATCAGATGATACAGGAAATCATCTGGAATGGTTATATTATGCCGGATTTTGAGAAGGTACTGACCTTCAAGAACACTCTTCCACCTGAATGGCAAGCAGTGTTAGAACGCCTATGGGAGGTCAACGTGGTCCTAGGTTATAGGAGGCTAGTAGAAGCTTTTGTGAGAGAGTATTATAGGATTGAGCTAAACAAAACTTCAACCCTTAGTATGAGTGCTACATGACACAAAGTGAATGCGCCTTGGAAGCGACATGAGAGCTCTCCAAAAGTTTTTCCATGGTTGGCAAATGTGCCTTCAGATTTCTTGGATTTTTTTACTGATAAATTAGCAAGGACTTTCCCTATTTATTTCTTAGATTGGTTTGAGATGTTTTGAGTATATATATCTCTTTCTGTGTTGATATTTTCATCTGTATGTAGTACTTAGTGTAATAGATATGTTGTATTATGTGAAAGCATTATTATTGGATGCCAAATATTATTTGCTTTCTGTTATTGTTGATTGTTGTGGGTAGTTCATAGAAGTTTTTGTAACTTCATAGAATTTAGTTTGTATAAGGCAATTATATTAATGACAGTTTTGAGTTAGGATTTTTGGAGGATGATTGGAAACATAGTGACCTTTTGATTCTGAAGCCTTACTTGAAATTGTTTATTAATATGATGGGTCTATGCAAAGTGGATGCATAAATGATAGGCATTAATTATTCGTGCATATATGTCTGATGTGTTCAGATCGATGGTTTCAGCAACTAAGAAAGTAATTGCTGATTTGAACGGCAACAATTGTGAAATATTGAATATGAAGATTCAATATGTACTGGAAAAGCCAGAAGCACTAGAAGCTCTTGACCATATTATGGAAGATCTTGAGGATGCCGTGCGCCGCCTTGAGCTAGTGGAGGACCACCTAACGACATTTGAGCCGAAAGTAGATATTTGCAAGGCTGGTTCTAGCTCAGAAAGGGCTTTGAGCTCTAAGCGCAAGCGTATTGATTCGTTCAATATGTGGTCATGCAAAGGATCAAGTCTTCCTTGCAAGAAACCAAGAGTTAACCAACACAAGAGAGGAAAACGTCCTCAAGTGAAGAAAATGTCAAGGGTGAGGTGTTACAATTGTGACAAGAAGGGTCACTATGCTCACAACTGTCTTGAGTCGAAAAAGGTAAACACCTATTGTACATTTGAGAACTTTGCTTATGTGTTAAAGTTCTGTATTATTGGCTGAATCCAGTCTTTTGTGGATTGTAGATTCAGAAGCAACAGACCATGTAGCAAAGGATAGAGGATCCTTTGTGGAATTCCGACGAGTACCAACTGGAACTAAGTGGATCTATGTGGAAAACAACTCCAGAGCTGAAGTAAAAGGAATTGGCACCTGCCAACTAAACATGCGTGGTGGACGCACTTTGATCCTACATGATGTATTGTATGCTCCGGAGATTCGTCGGAAACTAGTGTCTGTTTTAGTGTTGGTCAAACTAGATTTTAACATGAACTTCCATAATAGAGGTGTGGATTTGTTTTTGGAAACAAATTTCTATGGTTGTGGTTATTTTCTGGATGGTTTCATTGTATTGGATATTGACTATGTTAATGCAAATGTTTGTTATTCCCTTCTCACATCTCCTAATTCATATGATAATGATGTGAATGTATGGCATGCTAGACTTGGTTATATTGGCCAACAACGCATGAATAGACTAGCCAAAGAGGGCTTGTTGGGCAACATTGAAAAAGTCGATTTGCCCATATGTGAGCATTGCCTAGTAGGGAAAATGACAAGGAAACCATTTGGAAAAGGTAAAAGAGTTGAATTTCCTCTGCATTTAATCCATTCTGACATCTGTGGTCCAATGAATGTGAGAGGAAGGCATGGGGCTATTTATTTCATCACTTTTATAGATGATTATACTCGATTTGGATATGTTTATTTGATTTCTCATAAATCTAAAGCATTAAGTTGTTTCAAAAGGTTTATAGCCTTGGTAGAGAATCAATTAGACAGGAAAATAAAAGCATTGAGATCCGATCGAGGTCGAGAATATTTATCTGATGAGTTCAAAAAATTATGTGATGAAAAAGGAATAGAAAGACAGCTGTCTATTTCATATACTCCTCAACAAAATGGTGTTGCGGAAAGAAGAAACAGAACCATACTGGAAATGGTTAGGTCCATGATGGCGCATGCTAACCTACCTATCACTTTTGGAGTGATGCCTTGTTAACTGCTGCCTATATACTTAACCGGGTGCCTTCTAAATCAGTTACTTTCACTCCATATGAGTTATGGACAGGTAGAAAATCGGACTTAGGTTTTCTTAAGTCATGGGGTTGTGCTACCTATACCCATGAGCCCTCTCACAAATTTGGGAAATTGGGTCTCAGAGGAAAGAAGAGTATTTTCATAAGATACTCTGAACACTCAAAAGGATATATGTTCATAGGTGAGCAGGAAAGTGGGAGTGTAACTGAATTTGAATCACGGGATGTCACATTCTTAGAGGATGAGTTTCCTAAGAAGGGCGAAATAGGTGAAGATTACTCCCTGTTTGAAACCATGGATCAAGATAATGATATTAGTGGAGTTCGTCCAAGTGGGAGTAATATAAGAAATGATGAATTGAATACAACTGATTCTCAATCACAACCACATGATGAGACGACATAATCACTATCTAATCCTAGTGGGAGCATAATGGGAAATGATGTGCTAAGTGTACAATCTCTCATACGGCGAACAAGTCGTAAAAGTATTCCCCGTCGACGTTTTGACATTGAAGGGGAAACATTTATAATTGCCCCACCAGATAAGGATGAGCCAAGAAATATACATGAGGCTCTAAATTGCCCTAGTAAGGAAAAATGGATGCATGTAATGGGAGAGGAAATGGAGTCAATGAAGTCAAACCATATTTGGAAACTGGTTGATCTTCCAAAAGGACGCAAAGCTATTGGGAACAAGTGGGTTCTCAAAATAAAGCGTAAAGCTGATGGCTCGATAGAAAGATATAAAGCTCGCCTTGTGGTGAAGGGGTATAATCAACAGGAAGGAATTGATTATGAGGAAACATTTTCCCTTGTTGTAAGATTCACCTCAATTCGCATTATTCTGGCAATAGTGGCAAGTATGGATCTTGAATTGTATCAAATGGATATAAAGACTACTTTTCTCAATAGAGAATTGCATGAGGAAATATATATGGAATAACCTGTTGGTTTTATTACGAAAGGCCAAGAAGGAAAGGTATGTCGACTTTTGAAATCGATATATGGCCTGAAGCAGTCGTCAAGACAGTGGTATATACGTTTTCATAATGCTATGATGGCATATAATTTTACAATGATTGATGAGGATCATTGTGTATATATCAAAAGATCCAAAGATCAATTTGTGACCATATCATTATATGTTGATGATATACTAATTGCCGGAAGCAATATGGAGTTAGTTAATACCATCAAAAGTTGGTTATCTTCCAATTTTGAGATGAAAGATATGGGTGAGGCTGCATACATACTTGGAGTTAAGATTTCAAGAGATCGTTTGAAGAGATCATTATCTCTTTTGCAAGAAACATATATAAATAAAGTTCTTGAACGATTTCGTATGCAAGATTGTAAACTCATAGACACTCCTATTGCAAAAGGTGAAAGATTGAGCCATAGACTGTGTCCAAGGACTCCACAAGAAAAGGAACAAATGAAGCATGTTCCTTATGCTAGTGCTGTTGGGAGCTTGATGTACGCTATGATGTGTACAAGACCTGACATATGCTTTGCAGTTAAAATGGTGAGTATATACCAATCCAATCCAGGTCAAGCACATTGGAAAGCCGTTAAGAGAATACTGAGGTATCTGAAGGGAACTGCTGATTATATACTGAGTTATCAAGGAAATGATCTATGACTCGAAGGCTATTTAGACACTAATTGAGGAGGAGATTTAGATGAAAGGAAATCTACCTCTATTTTTGTTTTTCTTACTGAACAATGGCGCCATGTGTTGGTGTAGTAAGAAACAAACATGTATAGCCTTGTCCACGATGGAAGTTGAGCTCGTGGCATTATCAGCAGCAGTACAAGAAGAAGTTTGGCTTAAAAGATTTTTGGATCATTTAGGTGTCATTGAGAAAACTGCAAATCCATTATTGGTTAACTATGATAGCCAAGCAGCTATAGCGTACACCAAAGATCCAAAGTATCATGGCATGACCAAACATATAGATACCAAATATAACTTTGTCAAAGATATGGTTGCACGAAAGGATGTGAACTTACAGTACATATCTACGCATAGAATGGTAATAAATCCTATGACAAAGCCAATACCTAGATACGTGTTTTGTGGTTATGTGAAATCTCTAGGATTGCGTAGAGTCTGATGTACTGAATATTGTAATTTCCCTAAGTTGTTCACATTTATGAACTTGTGTTTTTCATCATTAATGCCTATGAATCTTTGTTTGATCTTTATGCATCTTAATGCTCAGTGCATTATATTAAGCTGAGAAAGTATGTCGGACAGATAAGAGATTAGCCCACTCACACGAGTAATCGCCTCTATTTACTGTGTGATAAATGGAGATGAGACGGTTTTTAAACTTATTATCTAGGTGATAATCGAGAGCTCAAGCTTAAAATATATATGTCGCCTTAACTAAGTGTTAAGATGGGGACATGATAAGTACTATGTCCGAAAGTAAAATACCCCACATATTTTACTTTATCTGTCTAAGATGCCAGATGTGAGTTCTGATGAATTATGTGAATGAGTAGATACGTGAACTCAAGTTAGACATTGGGTACGTCTGAACTATCATCTGTACGGTATTAAAGGAATAGACATACTCTCCATGGAAAATGAGTTAATACCGTAATACGTATTTCATACTGTGTATGTATGAGATGACCAATAAGAGTGGCAAAAGTTTGATCTCAACTTTTATGCCGTGTGAGACTCTTGAGGGAAATGAGTTCCTCAATTTTAATGCCCTCAGGACTCTTACTTATTCTCAAGATTTCTATTTAGTGTTTGCTATCTTAGAATGTTGCCAATGGTCATGAGTTGATTCGATCTAATGGGACATTTTTAGAAAAGCAAGCTAAACTAGAATTGAGAGTTTGAAGGAAAGAGGAAGATCGGGTTTGGAGAATCACATTGTAGTTTTATATTCACTGGTCAACCAATTATGACTATCTTTGGGATAATCATAATTGTAAATGCAATATATATTATTGTTTAAAAGAGATCAAGAGAGATATAAATGTGATCGATCGATCTAGGGTACTGCATACTAAATCTACTCAAAGTGTGTTGTCCATTATGAGCTGCTATATATTCCTAACAGATGTATGGCAACGAGTTCTCAAAGTATGCTGGTCGCACGGACTATTCACCAGTATGAATGTTGCAGTGAGAAAAAGGGGACTCCGTTCGGCCCACCATGTCGAGTGGGAGATGCCTATGATGGATTCTTCTTTGATATGCCTAAGTAAGGCCTGTCCGCCCATGTTGGTTTTGGACCACCATGTGCGAGTGGGAGGTGATGGATTTTTCCTTTTTAAGATGGGCCTAAGTTGGCCTGATGGTCCCAAAGGCCCGGCCCATGGGTTCAGGGCCCATGGAGAAGAGTATTATAAATAAAGGAAAAAACAGAGTGACGGTTAAGAAGAAGAAAAAGTGAAAAGTTACGTAATTTTTAGAGACTACGGATTATGCTCTCTGTTTTACGCGACGCCGTCTTCTCCCCTTTTGAAGAACAGTGACCAGATTCCTCTTCGAATAACAACACTGGGTGTTTAGTCTGTGGAAACAAGGTGCATTCGTCCATGTGATGTGCCTTAGATCGGTAATTCATGATTGGGTGTCAAGGCTTGCTTCCGCTACGTTACCTTTTTTTTTTTTTTTTGGGTTCATTTTTGTGTCGAAACCACCTTTTGGGAATCCTGTTTCCCGGATTTCAATCCTTCAAACATAAATCATACATTCACAATAATTCACCTGAAGATTTACAGAAAAGCAATGTGGCTGATATCATAAATAAATTAAATTACAATAGTTCAAATACTCCCAAGGAAAAAAAGCTAGGATTGAACAGGGATCTTCCTAACGACGGTTGAAGACATTATTAATCCCCTAAATGGTGCTGTTGATGCAGAAAAGTCTCATTTACGTGGTTTATCTACACAAATACTACCATACTATTGTCAAATGTACAGAAATATTGATGACCTGAAGTGTAATAACCTGGACAAGGAGAAAAACAGGACATAGCTAGAGACAATATGCTTACTAGTAGGTAATAGGCGAGGGAGAATGATGTTGTTGCTGTTAATGCTACAAGAGATGAAACAAAACCAAATTTGTCAAATGAGGCCAAAGGAGAGAGAAATAACATCCATTGAGAACATTACCTGAAAACTGATAATGTCTTCTCCAATGAAGCAAAAACTGCAAGATTGCCATAAAAAGGTGAGATACACAGGTCCTTAACAGCTTTGACACTGGAAGGGTGTATGTTATCTTCGCTTTCGTGGGGATAAATCCATCTGCACATTTACTCGAAAGAAAATGAAGTTGGTATTGATGCTGAACAAACCCACTACTCACGCCAATGTCCAGGAATTTCACTTTTGTGAGCACATCCCTAATCCTTACATTGGAGAGCATTGGTCAAATAAATAACATTTGACTCGAGCACATATATCAAATGGACATGCGCCCTCCCCTTACAGCTCAGTCCGTAAAACCTCAATGTCAAGGATAATATCAAAGAAACGAACTTAAGGACATATATTTTGAAAAGTTTCGTGCATCTACAACTCCACAAAGCATTGCATCGCCAGTTTGGAACCTGAAAACTTGTCTAATGAGTAAGTACCAAGACAGAAAAGCACCACAGGTACTATTAGCCATATCAAGTATTTTTAGAGCAAATAGTGAAAGGATGGCATAGTCTTCCAATTTCTAAGGACAGTAGAGCATGAGGGTCAATATGGACTCAGTAGCCCATATCGTTTAAATCTAGATTAGATCTAGTTTAGTCCTCTATAGTTGTACCCTCCTTTTCAATTTGATCATATTTTTCTCTTGTAATCCATTCCACTAACTTGCTTGATTTCTGAGATTGCTCCTTGTGTGACCTATTGGGAAAATATAGCTTCGAATTGGGTGAAACAATGAAGACGAATCTTTAGAATACTCAAGTCGGACTTTGAGGCGTGATATCACTTTCTTTAAGGATTTATTTGCCTCACAAAGTTGTTAATGGTCACCAACAAATTTCCTCCAATATACAACAAAGTCTCTAATGAAAATACTAGATAGCAATTCTAGTAATTCTCTAGGGTCTCTCTAGGAAACAATTAAAAAAATGGTTGTCGTTTTTAGAAAGAAAGCTCGAAGAGGAAAAATGATCACACAAACATTTCTTCCGGAATCTAACAAATATATATAAGACACTCTTTAAACAAAGGCAGCTCTTCGTGAAAATTGAACAAACATGTCCTTTTGAAATTCGCCCAAATGAACAAAGGTGTCCAATCGGAAATAGTTGAAAATCCGAACATTTACAACTCTTCGGGAAAAGTTGCAAACCGAACGAGTATCTTTTCCAAAGGTTGTCTTTAAAAGGCACAAACAAAATTCGGAATAATAATAATTTTTTTAAATAAATAAATAAAATTTCGAATTTATTATTTATTTATTATTTATTTTATTTATATTATTATTATTATTATTATTATTATTATTATTATTATTTAATAATTCCGAAAATTCTCAAAAGGAAAAACAACCTTTAGAACTTAAATAAGATAACCGTATGAAAGAAAATAAAATAAAGAAGAAAAAATAAAATGAAATTGAAGGGATTAGTGCTAATTAAACCACGGGCGCGAAAGCGTGCAAAGTGTTAAGTGCGCCAAAATCGCGCACCCGCACGCGGGTATGGTGAGGCCTAGCCCCACCCAATTACTCCTTTGATCATTCAAATGAAATTCCACACACTTTTAAATAGGCCCAATTCCTCCTACAAAACCTATTGGGATAAGTAAAAAACACTTTCAGTTTGTTTTCACAAACAAACTTCCAACAATCCCCCACTTTATTTGTAAAACAAAAGCTTTTCAAAATAAAATTTAAAACCGAACAGCCAAAATTTCAGTAACATTAATATACATACATAAAGGTCTCTTTCGAGTTAAACCTTTACTTAGTGCAAGTATATCAAAGCTCTATCAAAGTGACAAGTAGCTTGGCTTTAAACTTGTACTTTTATGTAAATAGAACTGGACATACCACACAAACACTAATCTCTTATTTCAACGAGAAGTTCTATATTACTCCGCACTATTATGGCCTTGTGCTTGATCCTGTTTCATGAGCTCTGTAGAAAGCAACCCTAACTTTCGTAAGAAGCGGCACCACTTCTAAGCTCATATAAGTGAAGTATCTACCATATGTTTCCGTTACTATCAACACATTACAAATTTGTATTATACTTCATTAAGAATTCAATTCAACCTACAAAACGTAATAGACGATACTGACTTCTCATATCAGGGCTACGCTTGTATCAAACAATCACATTCAATAACTTGTTCTTACCCATTAAACCTTGTAACTAGTGTTGTCCTAGAAAAAGGTATTATTGGTGATTTCAATTAAAGGGTTTCAGCCTCATTTCTTGTGAGGTCATTATTACCATGTGTCTTGGTAAAGCCTTTGTCAAGGGATCGGCAAGATTATTACTTGACCTCACATAGACAATTGTTATGGTACCATCTTTAATCAATTGTCTCACATATTCATATCTTAGACTAATATGTCTAGACTAACCATTATAGTTGCTACTATAGGCTCTTGCCAAAGTAGCCTGACTATCACAGTGGATAGAAATAGGAGGCGTAGGATTATACCATAATTTGATATCCAACAACAAATTTCTAATCCATTCAGCCTCTTTCTCAGTTGCCGCTAAAGCAATAAATTCAGATTCCATTGTTTAGTGAGTTATACAAATCTGTTTCTTACTTGCCCAAGAAACAGCACCTCCAGCTAGTGTGAAAATCCATCCAAAAGTGGAACGCTCATCTCCCACACTTATAATCCAACTAGCATCGGTGGCATCCCTCTAATACAGCCAGATAATTATTATAGAACAATCCTAAATTTTTAGTTCTCTTAAGATAACAAAAAATTCTAGCAATAGCTCTCCAATGTTTTGTACTTGGATTACTAGTATACCTACTCAACTTGCATACAGAATAAGCAATATCAGGTCTAGTACAATGCATCGCATACATTAAAGACCCTATAGCACTCGCATATTCTAGTTGTGCCACCACTCTACGAGTATTATGATTTAATTTAATACTGGAATCAAATGGAGTACTTATTTCCTTAAAACCAAGATGTTGAAATTTATTTAATAATTTTTCAACATAACTATATTGGCTTAAAGAATAACCCCCACTATGCTTCTTAACTTTAATACCCAAGATAGTATCTACTTCACCCAAATCCTTCATTTTAAACATGGAAGTAAGATACTTCTTAGTCTCTATAATTCCAGTCATATTCGTTCCAAAGATAAGCATATCATCAACATATAAGCACACTAAGACACCATATTCTTTAGTGAATTTAGAATATATACACTTATCAGCACTACTATTGATGAAACCATTTGACAATATGACTGAATTAAACTTTTCATGCCACTGCTTAGGAGCTTGCTTAAGCCCATAAAGAGACTTAATCAATTTACAGACTTTTCTTTCATTTCCAGGAAGAACAAAACCCTCTGGTTGTTCCATGTAAATCTCCTCATTTAAGTCTCTATTTAAGAAAGCGGTCTTAACATCCATTTGATGAACACAGAGATCATAAATGGAAGCCGGAGCAAAAAGAACTCGAAAAGAAGTTATACATGCAACAGGAGCATACGTATCAAAATAATCTATTCCTTCCTTTTGTCTATATCCCTTGGATACAAGTCTAGCCTTAAAAGCTTGAATAGAACCGTTAGAATGATATTTCCTTCTAAAAACCCATTTGCACCCAATAGGTTTTGATCCTTTCGGTAAATCTACTAATACCCAAGTATAATTCGACACAATTGAGTCCATTTCATCATTCACAGTTTCTTTCCAAAAAGAAGCATCTCTAGAAGACATAGCATCATCAAAGCTTTTGGGATCATCTTCTAAATTTAATACTAAAGGGTATTTATTTATTATGTTATTATCTCCATCTCCTTCAACAAGAAAAACATGAGTAATAAAATCAGGACCTAAATCTTTTATTTTCCTAGCTCTAGTACTTCTCCTTAGTTCAATCATGTCTTTAGGATCATTCATTTCTTCCTCTTGAGAATCTCTTTGAATTTCCATAAATTTTGAATTATTTTCAATAATTTCAGAACTTGTAAAGCATTTATTCTCAAAGAATTCAACGTCTCTCAATTCCACAATGACATTGGACTCTAAATCAAGAAGCCTATAAGCTTTACTGTTTTCAGCATACCCAATAAAAACACTTTTGATAGCTCTAGGACTGAGCTTTGTTCTCTTAGGATCTGGTGTTCGGTAGTATGCCAAACACCCCCACACTTTAAGATATGACAAATTTGGTTTCCTACATTTCCACACTTCATAAGGGGTTATATCACTTTTTTTGGAAGGTATTCTGTTATGAATATAGAATATGCAGTAAGTAATGCTTCTCCCCAAAGGTTAATTGGTAGCTTTGAATTTGAAAGCATACAATTAACCATTTCTCCAAGAGATCGATTTTTCCTTTCAGCCAAACCAATTTGTTGTGGAGTATATGGTGCCGAAACTTGATGAATAATACCATGTTCTTCACAAAATGAAGAGAATTCATTTAAGAAATATTCTCCACCTCTATCTGATCGTAGAACTTTAATTTTTTTTTTTCTAATTGATTTTCTACTTCAGCCTTATATTTCTTAAACATGGTAAATGCTTCATCCTTTGATTTCATGAGATAAACATATAAAAACCTACTGCAATGATCCACAAAGGTAATAAAGTACCTTTTACCTCCACGTGTTAGCATACCATTAAATTCACATAAATCACTATGAACCAAGTCCAATAAAATCGAATTTCTTTTAACACTAGGAAATGGTTTCTTAGTAAGTTTGGACTTTGCATATATTTCACATTTATCAAGTTCACCATCGAAATTTATTAAATCTAACTTCTTCATATTCTTCAAATAACGAATATTTATATATGACAACCTACTATGCCATAAGGAAGAAGACTTAGTTGATACATGCCATCATTAGCATAATCCTTTCCAACAAACAGCCCATTTTTCGACAGGATAACCTTGTCGGATTCAAACAAAACCCGAAACCCCCTCTTACAAAGTAAATCAATAGAAACTAGGTTCTTCCTAATTTCGAGTATAAATAACACATTAAGAAGAGTTATCTTCTTTCCTAGAAGTGAAGTCTATCTCCACCGTGCCCTTTCCAGCAACCTTTGCAAGAGTATTATTCGCCATCAGGACCTCTTGAATATTTGAGTCAACAATCTCCTCAAATTGCTTGAACATATACTTGTCCTTGCACACATGGATTGTTGCTCCAGAATCTAACCACCAACTAGATTGGACAGTGGTAGAATTGATTTCAGAAACCATAGCCATCTCATAATTAATTTCAGAAATTTTCATGTTCGAAAACATGGTTGAAATCATGGCCACATAATTTTCTTCAACCAGATTTGCATCTGCCTTCACCATCGGAATGTTCTTGTCCTCTGAAATGCTCTTGCGGTGAATGTAATCCTTGGCGTAATGTCCCTGTTTGCCACAAACAAAACAGCAACCCTTTTTCTTCTTTTGTGTTCTCTTAAATTTATGCCCGTCTTTTACGTTGAAATTCTGGCCGATTTTCCGTTTCTTATCCACAGCATTCACCTTGGAATTGTACAAGACAGAATTATCATGTAAACGTGACTCTTCCTCAATGCGAAGATGTTTTTGTATTTGCTCCAAAGTAAAGTCCTTCGACTTGTGAATTAGCCTTTTTCCAAAGTCTTTCCAACTAGGAGGCAATTTCGCAATAATTGCTCCAACTTGAAAATTTTTCGGAATATCAATCTTGAGTGCACGAATCTTATTCACAAGCACTTGTAATTCATGGACTTGTTCCAGCAAGGGTTTAGTATCAATAAACTTGAAATCAAAATACTTTGCGATTAGATATTTGTTAGTACCTTGCTCCTCCACTTTGCACTTGAATTCCAGTGCATTCCAAATTTCTCTGGCCAACTTCATTTCAATGAACAAGTCGTACAGGATCGGAGAGTGTATTCAGAATGTGCCCTCGACAAAGTAATTCGTCCTCAGCACGTTTCTTCTTCTTATTATTAACCATCTCAATGGCTTCCGCACTTGGCTGTCCTCCTTTAATAGTAGGTTTCGGATCTTCTATAGGCACCAAGTTAGGATCCAGTATGTAGGAAATCGTCAAAGCAGTGAGTAAGAACATCATCTTATCCGTCCAGCGAGCAAAATTGTTCCCATCTAACCGGTCCAATTTGACCATGTCTTGATTCATGACTTTGATTGTCTCCGACTCTATTGTAGCGCAAATAAATCCTTAAAATTTTTGGGAAAATATAGCTTCGAATTGTTTAGAACAATGAAGACGGATCTTTAGAATACTCAAGTCGGACTTTGAGACGTGATATCACTTTCTTTAAGGATTTATTTGCCCCACAAAGTTGCTAATGGTCACCGGCAAATTTCCTCCATGATACAACAAAGTCTCTAATGAGAATACTAGATAGCAATTCTAGTAATTCTCCAGGATTTCTCTAGAAAACAATTAGAAAAATGGCTGTCGTTTTTAGAAAGAAAGCTCGAAGAGGAAAAATGATCACACAAACCTTTCTTCCGGAATCTAACAAATATATATAAGACACTCTTTAAACAAAGGCAACTCTTCGTGAAAATTGAACAAACATGTCCTTTCGAAATTCGCCCAAATGAATAAAGGTATCCGATCGGAAATAGTTGAAAATCCGAACAATTACAACTCTTCGGGAAAAGTTACAAACTGAACAAGTATCTTTTCCAAAGGTTGTCTTTAAAAGACACAAACAAAATTCGGAATAATTATAATAATTTTTTTAAATAAATAAATAAAATTTTGAATTTATTATTATTATTATTATTTAATAATTCGAAAATTCTCAAAAGGAAAAACAACCTTTAGAACTTAAATAAGATAACCATATGAAAGAAAATAAAATAAAGAAGAAAAATAAAATGAAATTGAAGGGATTAGTACTAATTAAACGGTGGACGCGCAAGCGTGCAAAGTGTTAAGTGCGCCAAATAATCGCGCACCCGCACGTGAGTATGGTGAGGCCTAGCCCCACCCAATTATTCCTTTGATCATTCAAAGGAAATTCTACACTTTTAAATAGGCCCAATTCCTCCCACAAAACCTATGTGGGACAAGTAAAAAACACTCTTAATTTGTTTTCATAAACAAACTTCCAACATGACCTACCACTACTACTTGCTCCTTTAGATATTGAGTGACCATGCTAAGTGGACTCGCTTAGATGATGTGACTAAATACATATATTGTTAAAATATATCTCGAGTTTAAACTCGAAGCGAAAAGCTGAATTTTGAAAATAAATTAATTTGAAACAAAGGGAGAGTGGTAAACAAATTAGTCTCGTCGTTGACGTCATATTCTTAAACCCAAAGCTGGTCAACAACATTTAAAATCTTGGACTTAGTTGACCGAGGCACATCTATTTCTTGATGAAGTCGGGCAGGGCGAAACAGGAAAGTCTAAAAATTGGACATGGGTCGACTGCACCCTAGTTGGATTCTATTTCCTTTTTATTACAGGTGGCGTACGTATATATATATTAGAAAAATAAATTCAAATCAAAATGGAGAAAAATAGGGCACAAAATTTTTTATTTTTTTTTTTCAATTTTTTTATGTAGTTACGATTTACGTGATAACATTGTGATGATAAACAACATTTTTTTTTGGGGGGAATTTTGGTTGATATTGGAGTGATGACCGAACCGGTAATACACAAAATTGAGCTAAAAATATCCTATGTGTATTGAGGTCCAGACGTGAATCCTCAACATGTTATCGCTCCTCGGGTCATTAATTGCGCGGTGGACCTTTGATTGTATTGGCATTTGCTACGCGATCATGTTAGCGACGGCCAATCCAGGCGGAAGTTCACCCCACCATCGACGACCTCAGAAGTTATAACAAGTTAAGGATCCACATCAGAATCTCACGTGGGATATCTTTAGCTCCTTTATGCGTACTACCAGTCCGCTTATCACTCCTATGTCAACCACCCTCGAATGATGCACCATCTAGGGTTTCAATAATGGATTACTAATGCATGAACTTTGCTCGGGCTTTCTCTAACCCCATACGGCATAGGGTTCAAATTTTTTACACGCAATATCATTTTGATTAGAAGTTGCCGCTAATTTATTTTTGGTTGATTGATTAGAAATCTAAGTAAAGTATTTGAAGATATATTTTACTAACAAGAGATTATGGATTCAATGACTTGATTATACTAGATTACTCTAACACCCTTTTAGTACATTTTTCTTCTAAAAAATGTTTAAGAAGGAGCTTAGCTTGAATTGATTTTTAATCCATCCACTAACACATAATGTAATCATGTGAATGCACAACAAGTAATGAAACACCTAATAACCAAAATGGTAAATAACTTGCGAAGGGGTAAGGAAGGAATTTACTTATCTCAAAGCAGTGTAAGCATCTAAAAAGTTAATTAAAAAATCACATTCTCAGCCTAAACACGTTTTCAAATTAACACACAATTCCACTCAACTTTTTTTTTTAAGGGTTTTCTCTTATTTTAATGGTTAGTTATATGCAATGCATGCTATCAATCTAACGTGACATGCGACATATCACTTACCTAATTATTCTAATTCCAACGACAATTAGATATGTTATTCTAGCATAGAACGTAAGTGATTAAGTACATGAATCTAGACATGCAAATTTTAATATGACATGGAATCTAATGAAATGAGCCAAACATGCAACTTTTAACGGCTGATAAAATTGACATGCAACTATTGTAATATGACATGCAATTTAATTAAATTACTCTACATGACGTGCAATTTAATTAAATGAATCTAACATGGAATTACTACATGATATACATTTTAGAACCTAATTCTAGGTGACATGCCCATGACATTTTTTATTTTGGTACTTTTCATCGAAATTCGGAATTAAAAATTAATGAAAAAAATTATCTACAACTAAATATTGTCCATTTCATCTTAAGGATTAATCAAGATCGAATCCCAATTTAAATTGGATATTATCTCTAATTAGATGAACTATATCGTAGCTTGCAATCTACATGTAAAAAGATTATAAATCTAAATCCTAATTGATTTTAAAAGATTATCTAGAATCATTTTAAACATGCATTGCTATCTAATATGCAATTTTGTCCATTAATATCTACTCTATCTTATCTGCGTCTTTTTGAGATTTTTTGTGCAAACGATAAAACCAAACCAAACCAACAGAACACAACATCTATCACTCAAGATATCATCCATATCTATTCAAATTCAAAAAGAAATAAATCGACCATCATATCTAACGGCATGTGGATAGGATTGACCGATTTTCTGTGCGATCGCGGACATGAGATCGGACTGTGTATAAGAAAATTATGCTAATCCATAGATATTCGAAAATATTTTTGGATAGGATATATCATCCGAATATTTAATCAATATCACAAATTTTCAAATTAAGCAACCGAATATTCCAATATTCAAATTAGATTAGATTCTTACCTAACTCAAAATATTGGGCGGATTGGATGCCGGATCATGGTGTAGACAGCCGCTGTCAGGCGGTGATCACGGTATGGCCGACGGTGGTGTTCGGCCGAGAAGGCTGGGGTTCGCGGTAACTTGCCAGTTTTTGGTGTCTCGCGATGTGCTCGGCGATGAGGAGTCGACTCGGTGAGACTTTGGATGGTGAGGATCTCGGTAAGGTGATCGACGCGACGAGGAATCGGCAAGAGCTGGTCGACGAGGTGAGGGCTTGCCAAAAAGACCTGCAATAATAAAAACCGAAACAAAAGCTTGACCGTGTGCTAGGCGTGCTTGAGTGCTCGCCGGACTATCCAGGTGCTCCGCTACAGTTTCACTTTCCGCTCCCTTCGGTCTCCTCATCAACTCCTCGAGCTTTAATTTGCTACACCCCATGGTCATATTCTTCACTTGGCTTCGTGCTGTACATTGATGCCCAAAACTTCGCGGCCTCAATTGAAGGAGCAGTGGCACATCGGAAATGGTGGTGGTATTTTGGGATGAAACGGCTAGACGCTACCGGAAAACCTGCAAACACAAACTAAAAACTCGTGATGTTTGGTGTTGCAAGTGACTGCGAGCGCTGGTTCGCTAGTGCAGATGCTTGGACCCGAGGTCGCTGGTCACAGGGAAGTCTTCTCGGCATGGTTGTTGTCTCGTTGATCAATAGAAAGTCGATGAGCAGGGACGGCGATGTAGGGCTTGGCGTAGACAGCAGTGATGGAATTTTCTTTTTAATATGGGCCTAAGTTGGCCGATGGGCCCAAAGGCCCGGCCCATGGGTTCAAGGCCCATGGAGGAGAGTATTATAAATAAAAAAATTAAAAAAAAAAAAAGAAGAAGAAGAAAGAGTGGCAGTTTTTTATACGTACGGGAGAAGTTACGTATTGTGTGACACCGAGAGATTACGTTCTCTCAATTTTTTGGTGACGCCGCTTTCTCTTCTCTGAAGAACAGAGTCTCACCTCCTATTCGAATAGCAACACCGGGTGTTTAGTCTGTGGAAACAAGGTGCGTTCGTCCATGTAATGCATCTTAGATCAGTGATTCATGATTGGGTGTTAGGGCTCGCTTCCGCTACGTTACCTTCCTCCTTTTTGGGTTCGTTCGTTTTTGTGTTGAAACGACCTCTTTGGGAATCTTGTTTCCGAATTTCAATCCTTCATTGGTATCAGAGCCATCTCAATCATGTTTCCCTTTCTTGTTTGCGTTTATAAACGTGTTTTGGCTGTTTGTTTTTCCTAAAACACCATTATTGATCAATTAAGAGATGTTGAATCCCGTCGCGGTTCTGTTTTCCCCATTTTTTTGTTTTTCCGTAGATAGAATTGGGTTTATAATTGCTTAGGATTGAAGTACTCGTCAATACGAGAATTTTAAGTGGTCGCACGTCGCCGGAAGCCGCCGGACGCGCCGCCACGCGCAGCCGATGCGTTCGGCTACGTCGGCGCGTGCAACGCACGCATCGAGACGGTTCCCAGGCGCACGCGCGCGGGGAGGAAACCGCATTGCACACGCGCGCGCCAACCGCCCGCGCGTGCAAGGCACGCGCCGGCTGACGTCACCATGACGTCGGCACGTCGGTCGGCGGTTGCCCACGCACGCGCGGGGCACACACCGGTCGGTTCATCCGACCGGGCCGCCCGGCCCGATTGGCCAGACTCGGTCCGACCCGGTTCGACCAGCCCGACCGGGTTTGACCGGTTTGACCCGGCCCGTTGACCGTTGACCATGACCGTTGACCGTTGACTCAACCGTTGACCGCGACCGTTGACGACCGTTGACCGTTGACCAAAAAAAAAAGAAAAAGGAATGTGTTTCTTTTTCAATTATGCCTATGTGGGATTATAAGTAATCTATTTTTATTCTGCATTTGTTGCATGAATCATGAAAAATTATGTATTTCCCTTATGTTCATTATGGATTATAAGTGATCCATTTTCAAGTTCTGCATTTGTTGCAGGAACTATGATGCATTATGCACGGATACCTGCATTCCCGAGAACGGACGAAGGACGTGCAAGACTTAAAAGGCCGATGACAGAGTTAGCTAATTATCGGTGGCGTGACGCTGATTTAATATCACATGTGGTCAGGGTCAATCAGATGATACAGGAAATCATCTGGAATTGTTATATTATGCCGGATTTTGAGAAGGTACCGACCTTCAAGAACACTCTTCCACCTGAATGGCAAGCAGTGTTAGAACGCCTATGGGAGGTCAACGTGGTCTCGGGTTATAGGAGGCTACTAGAAGCTTTTGTGAGAGAGTATTATAGGATTGAACTAAACAAAACTTCAACCCTTAGTATGAGTGCTACATGACACAAAGTGAATGCGCCTTGGAAGCGACATGAGAGCTCTCCAAAAGTTTTTCCATGGTTGGCAAATGTGCCTTCAGATTTCTTGGACTTTTTTACTGATAAATTAGCAAGGACTTTCCCTATTTATTTCTTAGATTGGTTTGAGATGTTTTGAGTATATATATCTCTTTCTGTGTTGATATTTTCATCTGTATGTATTACTTAGTGTAATAGATATGTTGTATTATGTGAAAGCATTATTATTGGATGTCAAATATTATTTGCTTTCTGTTATTGTTGATTGCTGTGGGTAGTTCATAGAAGTTTTTGTAACTTCATAGAATTTAGTTTGCATAAGGCAATTATATTAATGACAGTTTTCAGTTAGGATTTTTGGAGGATGATTGGAAACATAGTGACCTTTTGATTCTGAAGCCTTACTTGAAATTGTTTATTAATATGATGGGTCTGTGCAAAGTGGATGCATAAATGATAGGCATTAATTATTCGTGCATATATGTCTGATGTGTTCAGATCGATGGTTTCAGCAACTAAGAAAGTAATTGCTAATTTGAACGGCAACAATTGTGAAATATTGAATATGAAGATTCAATATGTGCTGGAAAAGCCAGAAGCACTAGAAGCTCTTGACCATATTATGGAAGATCTTGAGGATGCCGTGCGCCGCCTTGAGCTAGTAGAGGACCACCTAACGGCATTTGAGCCGAAAGTAGATATTTGCAAGGCTGGTTCTAGCTCAGAAAGGGCTTTGAGCTCTAAGCGCAAGCGTATTGATTCGTTCAATATGTGGTCATGCAAAGGATCAAGTCCTCATTGTAAGAAACCAAGAGTTAACCAACACAAGAGAGGAAAACGTCCTCAAGTGAAGAAAATGTCAAGGGTAAGGTGTTACAATTGTGACAAGAAGGGTCACTATGCTCGCAACTATCGTGAGCCGAAAAAGGTAAACACCTCTTGTACATTTGAGAGCTTTGCTTATGTGTCATGTTCTGTATTATTGGCTGAATCCAATCCTTTGTGGACTGTAAATTCAGGAGCAACAGACCATGTAGCAAAGGATAGAGGATCCTTCGTGGAATTCCGACGAGTACCAACTGGAACTAAGTGGATCTATGTGGGAAACAACTCCAGAGGTGAAGTAAAATGAATTGGCACCTGCCAACTGAACATGCGTGGTGGACGCACTTTGATCCTACATGATGTATTGTATGCTCCGGAGATTCGTTGGAATTTAGTATCTGTTTTAGTGTTGGTCAAACTAGGTTTTAATGTTAACTTCCATAATAGAGGTGTGGATTTATTTTTGGAAACAAATTTCTATGGTTGTGGTTATTTTCTAGATGGTTTCATTGTATTAGATGTTGACTATGTTAATGTCAATATTTGTTATTCCCTTCTCACGTCTCCTAATTCATATGACAACGATGTGAATGTGTGGCATGCTAGACTTGGTCATATTGGCCAACAACGTATGAATAGACTAGCCAAAGAGGGCTTGTTGGGCAATATTAAAAAAAGTTGATTTGCCCATATGTGAGCATTGCCTAGTAGGAAAAACGACAAGGAAACCATTTGGAAAAGGTAAAAGAGCTTAATTTCCTCTGCATTTAATCCATTCCGACATCTGTGATCCAATGAATGTGAGAGGAAGGCATGGGGCTGTTTATTTCATCACTTTTATAGATGATTATACTCGATTTGGATATGTTTATTTGATTTCTCATAAATCTAAAGCATTAAGTTGTTTCAAAAGGTTTATAACCTTGGTAGAGAATCAATTAGACAGGAAAATAAAAGCATTGAGATCCGATCGAGGTCGAGAATATTTATCTGATGAGTTCAGAAAATTATGTGATGAAAAAAGAATAGAAAGACGGCTGTCTATTCCATATACTCCTCAACAAAATGGTGTTGTGAAAAGAAGAAACAGAACCATACTGGAAATGGTTAAGTCCATGATGGCGCATGCTAACCTACCTATCACTTTTTGAAGTGATGCCTTGTTAACTGCTGCCTATATACTTAACCAGGTGCCTTCCAAATCAGTTACTTTCACTCCATATGAGTTATGGACAGGTAGAAAATCGGACTTAGGTTTTCGTAAGCCATGGGGTTGTGCTACCTATACCCATGAGCCCTCTCACAAATTTGGGAAATTGGGTCTCAGAGGAAAGAAGAGTATTTTCATAAGATACTCTGAACACTCAAAAGGATATGTGTTCATAGGTGAGCAGGAAAGTGGGAGTGTAACTGAATTTGAATCACGAGATGTCACATTCTTAGAGGATGAGTTTCCTAAGAAGGGCGAAATAGGTGAAGATTACTCCTTATTTGAAACCATGGATCAAGATAATGATATTAGTGGGGTTCGTCCAAGTGGGAGTAATATGAGAAGTGATGAATTGCATACAACTGATTCTCAATTACAATCACATGATAAGACGACATCATCATTATCTAATCCTAGTGGGAGCATAATGGGAAATAATGTGCTAAGTGTACAATCTCCCATATGGCGAACAAGTCGCAAAAGTATTCCCCATCGACGTTTTGACATTAAAGGGGAAACTTTTATAATTGCCCCACAAGATCAGGATGAGCCAAGAAATATACATGAGGCTCTAAATTGCCCTAGTAAGGAAAAATGGATGCATGCAATGGGAGAGGAAATGGAGTCAATAAAGTCAAATCATGTTTGGGAACTGGTTGATCTTCCAAAAGGACGCAAAGCTATTGGGAACAAGTGGGTTCTCAAAATAAAGCGTAAAGTTGATGGCTCGATAGAAAGATAAAAAGCTCGCCTTGTGGCAAAAGGGTATAATCAACAGGAAGGAAGTGATTATGAGGAAACATTTTCCCCTGTTGTGAAATTCACCTTAATTCGCATTATTCTAGCAATAGTGGCAAGTATGGATCTTGAATTACATCAAATGGATGTAAAGACTGCTTTCCTCAATGGAGAATTAGATGAGGAAATATGTATGGAACAACCTATTGGTTTCATTACGAAAGGCCAAGAAGAAAACGTATGTCGACTTGTGAAATCGATATATGACCTTAAGCAGTCGTCAAGACAGTGGTATATACGTTTTCATAATGCTATGATGACATATAATTTTACGATAATTGATGAGGATCATTGTGTATATATCAAAAGATCCAAAGATCAATTTGTGATCATATCATTATATGTTGATGATATACTAATTGCCGTAAGCAATATGGAGTTAATTAATACCATCAAAAGTTGGTTATCTTCCAATTTTGAGATGAAAGATATGGGTGAGGCTGCATACATACTTGGAGTTAAGATTTCAAGAGATCGTTCGAAGAGATCATTATCTCTTTCATAAGAAACATATATAAATAAAGTTCTTGAACGATTTCGTATGCAAGATTGTAAACCCATAGACACTCCTATTGCAAAAGGTGAAGGATTGAGCCATAGACTATGTCCAAGGACTCCACAAGAGAAGGAACAAATGAAGCATGTTCTTTATGCTAGTGCTGTGAGGAGCTTGATGTACGCTATGATGTGTACAAGACCTGACATATACTTTGCAGTTGGAATGGTGAGTAGATACCAATCCAATCCAGGTCAAGCACATTGGAAAGCCGTTAAGAGAATACTTAGGTATCTAAAGGGAACTACTGTTTATATACTGAGTTATCAAGGAAAGGATCTGCGACTCGAAGGCTATTTAGACACTAATTGAGGAAGAGATTTAGATGAAAGGAAATCTACCTCTATTTTTGTTTTTATTACTGAATAATGGCGCCATGTGTTGGTGTGGTAAGAAAAAAATGTGTATAGCCTTGTCCATGATGGAAGCTGAGCTCGTGGCATTATCAGCGGCGGTACAAGAAGGAGTTTGGCTTAAGAGATTTTTTGGATCATTTAGGTGTTATTGAGAAAGCTACAAATATATTATTGGTTAACTGTGATAGCCAAGCAGCTATAGTGTACACCAAAGATCCAAAGTATCATGGCAAGACCAAACATTTAGATACCAAGTATAACTTTGTCAAAAATATGATTGCACAAAAGGATGTGAACTTACAGTACATACCTACACATAGAATGGTAGCAGATCCTATGACAAAGCCAATACCTAGAGATGTGTTTTGTGGTCATGTAAAATCTCTAGGATTGCATAGAGTCTGATGTACTGGATATCGTAATTTCCCTGAGTTGTTCACATTTATGAAATTGTATTTTTCATCATTAATACCTATTAATCTTTGTTTGATCTTTATGCATCTTAATGCTCAGTGCATTATATTGAGTTGAGAAAGTATGTCGGACAGATAAGAGATTAGCCCACTCACACGGGTAATCGCCTCTATTTACTGTGTGATAAATAGAGATGAGACGGTTTTTAAGCTTATTATCTAGGTGATAATCGAGAGCTCAAGCTTAAAATATATATGTTGCCTTAACTAAGTGTTAAGATGAGGACATGTAAGTACAGTGTCCGAAAGTAAAATACCCCATATATTTTACTTTATCTGTCTAAGTTGTCAAATGTGAGTTCTGATGAATTATGTGAATGAGTAGATACGTGAACTCAAGTTAGGCATTGGGTATGTCTGAACTATCATCTGTACGGTATTGAAGGAATAGACATACGCTCCATGGGAAAGGAGTTAATACCGTAATACGCATTTCATACTGCGTATGCTTGAGACGACCAATAAGAGTGGCAAAAGTTTGATCTCAACTTTTATGCCATGTGAGACTCTTGAGGGAAATGAGTTCCTCAATTCTAGTACCCTCAGGACTCTTACTTATTCTCAAGATTTCTATTTAGTGTTTGCTATCTTAGAATGTTGCCAATGGTCATGAGTTGATTCGATCTAATGGGACATTTCTAGAAAAGCAAGCTAAATTGGGATTGAGAGTTTGAAGGAAAGAGGAAGATCGGATTTGGAGAATCACATTGTAGTTTTGTATTCACTGGTTGACCAATTATGACTGTCTTTGGGATAATCATAATTGTGAATGCAATATATATCATTGTTGAAAAGAGATCAAGAGATATATAAATGTGATCGATCGATCTAGGGTACTGCATACTAAATCTACTCAGAGTGTGATACCCATTATGAGCTGCTATATATTCCTAACAGATGTATGGCAACGAGCTCTCAAAGTATGCTGGTCGCACGGACTATTAACCAGTATGAATGTTGCAGTGAGGAAAAGGGGACTCCGTTCGGGCCACCATGTCGAGTTGAAGATGCCTATGATGGATTCTTCTTTGATGAGCCTAAGTAAGGCCTGTCCGCCCATGTTGGTTTTGGACCACCATGTGCGAGTGGGAGATGATGGAATTTTCTTTTTAATATGGGCCTAAGTTGGCCTGATGGGCCCAAAGGCCCGGCCCATGGGTTCAGGGCCCATGGAGGAGAGTATTATAAATAAATAAATAAATAAAAAGAAGAAGAAAGAGTGGCGGTTTTTTATACGTACGGGAGAAGTTACGTATTTTGTGACACCGAGAGATTACGTTCTCTCAGTTTTTTGGTGACGCCGCTTTCTCTCCTCTGAAGAACAAAGTCTCGCCTCCTCTTCGAATAGCAACACCGGGTGTTTAGTCTGTGGAAACAAGGTGCGTTCGTCCATGTAATGCATCTTAGATTGGTGATTCATGATTGGGTGTTAGGACTCGCTTCCGCTACGTTACTTTCCTCCTTTTTGGGTTCGTTCGTTTTTGTGTTGAAACGACCTCTTTGGGAATCTTGTTTCCGAATTTCAATCCTTCAAGCAGCAACGTTGTCGTTGGGCTCAGTTTAGAGAGGCAGCAGTGGGTTCGGGCGCAGCAGCAGCAACGGAGGAGTGGAGGCCATGTCGTCGTCGGAAGGTGCTCGGCCGAATAGGAGTGGCCAAGGCTCGCCTCTACCTTTTTTCTATCTCACTCTCTCTATGTGTGCACCATTCTCAAATTTCCGACCTTCAGAACCTACAGGAAGAAAAAGACCTTTTCCTATCTCTGCCTGACTTTTTGTGGACGTGAATTCTAGGTGTCCAGCCCCGCATTGTCAAGACTAAGAGCTCCTCTTATAGTGCAAAATTAGGTTTGCTCCTTTTATAGTGTAAAATTAGGTTAGCCCTTTCTTATGAGGCCAGATTTCGGCCTTACAGGAGGCTCAACTATGCTCAGAGTCCCTCTAATTAAAGTTTAAATTAATCACATAGCTCAATTATATAAATTCCAGCCTTAATTATATAGATTCAATCAAGCCTAGAAATTCGCCCTTTGATGTGAATTTTGGCCATCATATTCCAGTCAAAATTGCTAATGTGGCATTTTTCAGCGACATGTTTTACTAAGGTGGCAATTATTTTTAAAAAAACTTATTCACGACGTGACTAACTTGTCCTAAAATGACCTTTTTTCGCCCCAGAATTTGATTTTTAATATAAGTATTAATTATATATATTTTAAAGAAAAGGGTTGCAACAAAGTAGGGAGAGCTTCTATGGCCCTTACCATTACTACTGTTGCACTATCATTGAAAAGTGCCAGCGACGGTGGGGTGAGAAAGTGCTAGCGACGGTGGGGTGAGGATTAGGCCGGTTCGTTGGGCCTTGACCAGTGGTTGGTGACCTTGGCCAACTACTAGCAAGCGTTTGTAGGCCTTTGCCCAAATTTGGGGCGAGGGGGCAATAGTAGTGGCGAGGGCCTCTTGTGACATTCCTTTTTCTAATTTAGTTTTTTTAATTTAATTTCATTAATATTTAACTAAAACTAATTTTGGGACAAAAAGATGTTGTTTTGCATCTCCATTGCTGAGTAAGCTTTCCGGCAAGCCATGCATACTACTTATATTATTAAAAGTAAGCCACATTGGATTTTCTGCTACTCTCGTTGGAATTGGCACTTAAGTGTCTCAATCAAAAAAAAAAAGTTACATTTAAGTATACTTTTTGAAAGTTTTGGCACTTAAGTGTCCACCCGTCTCAAGTTTTAACACTCTTAGTGTACAATTTCTAGGGAAAATGGCATAGATGATCCATGAATTTTGACCTAATATACAACGTGATTCTTGAATTTTAATTTGTTATGTGTGGTAAATTTTTAGCATAATATGCGATGTGATTCCTAAACTTTAAATTTGTTCAATGTGGCGTATAGACTTTTGGTGCATGGTTAATTCAATCCTCTGACTATTTAAAAATGTTCAAAAGAATGATAATAATGAATATTTTCATGTAGTTCATGGACTAAATTTAGCATACACTAAAAGTTCATGAATTAGGCTATGAACCATATTGAACAAATTAGAAGTTCATGGATCGCATTATACATTAAGGAAAGTTTAGAATCAATTTTGAATAAATTAAACATTCAAGTATCACAGTGCACATTGAGCCAAAATTCAATGATCATTAATGTCATTTTCTCTTATTTTTATAATAAACCAAGCCAGATTCTTGCTCACAAAATTCAATTGGACTCTCCTTTTTTTTTTTCTTATTTATTTATTTATTTATTATTTTGTTCTTACTAAAATGTATGGTTAAAATGCGGGCTGAAATTCAAGCGTTAATAGGGACTATCGAGGGCTGAAAAGTCCAAAACCGAACCCTTGTCTAAATTCGTCCATTAATCGAGTATGCTATAGAGACTAGACGTAGTGCATATGTCAAGAACAATAAAGCCATATCATTTGCTCCTTCCTCTAGAAATTCATATCTTGTATGACCTAAATTCCTTACATTATCAAATGAAAATGATCATGAACTCTGCAGCATATGTGTTCATTTTACGATTATATCCCATTGCATGCTGAGTAAAGTTTTGTTTAGTCTCACTTACGTACACTTGCTTCGATCTCTAACTTTTACTGACATTTTCAATCCCTAACTTTTATCGACATGATGCCATAATCTATTGTGTCATAATGTCAACATTATAGTAAACGGTTTTACAATTAACTATACACATTGACGTTTTATAAAGATTAGGATGAATGCAGTTTTTAGACATTTATAGAGGTACCCTGTGGATCAATTTAAGTGGTTCATTCTGATAATTGGATCCACATATGTAAATTTTTCTTTGATCGCTGTTTTGCCCCATACAGAATGGTAAGAATAATGAAAGAATACTTTTATTGATTCGTTGATTTTGGAATGGCCCTCCTGTCGTATTTTGAACGGATTTGTCAAGTGTGAGGATTCGGTTGTGAGTTACCGTTTGTTACTTCTCATTTTTTACTCATATTCCTTTCTGAATTCTTGTTTTGATTCTCTCGTTCTTGTTAACACTAACCAAATGAGAGCTCAATGACTAAAGTGTTATGCTTGATTCTTATGCACTAGCTAGCTAGCCGACGAGAGGTTTTCAGGTATTTTTTTGAAGCCCATCATCATATATGTTATTACGAATTGTTGAATTCAAAGCATGGAGTATGATCAATTTAAAAGAAAGAGTGCTCATAGGGCATCCCCCGGATGGGGAAGGCAATGAAACAAATTCAATCCGTGAATTGTGCACATGAGCTTGGGCCAAACCTGACTTTACTAGATCAATGGAGTGCGTACTAATTGGAAATCAACATAAAGTAACACTTCCTTCCCTTACTCTCTTAGGTAGTTTACTATTATCATGGTTCTTTGCATTGCCTTTTGTAATTTCTCAAGGGCAGGAATAATCCTTGAAAACATTGCTTGCATGCCTCAAACGATTATCATTTCTCATTTCCAATCGATGGTTGTCAAAAATTTTATCAGCAAATTATGAAGCAGGGGTTCTATATTCCAAAGGTTTATCAAGGTTAATTTGTATTTTATCCTCGAGCTCAAAGAAGAAAAGGGGTCTAGTCTAAGGGATTTATTTGATTAACTAATCTGTATTCTCTAGAGCACATATTTCATGCATGTAGGAAACTCGAGAACTGAAAATAATTATTTAGATTCAGTCCAGTGAACCAAGTACCTAAGCACCACTAATTTTGAGGGATCAACTTGCGGGTCCATGTTGACCTCCGCAGCCATCCTCGGTCTCTTCTCTAGTCTTCTCTTTGTTCCCCCATTAAAAAAAAATGTGCAGATTCTCACACTCTTGGTGCTTTTGTAGGGGTCTAGAGTGTATTTGCGTGTTTGGGAGAGGAAGACAAACGGAGATTGAGATGGAGATGAGGTATGTAAACGTTTGTGGATGTACACGAACAATAGAGATATGGGGTTTCGATAACATCTACTAAAGTACTTCATATGTGACTGTTCACATATGGAGTTAGGATTTAGTTGTTGAAAGAGAGAGAGAGAGCGGACGGTAATGATTACGCAGTACACGGGGACTTGTTTTTTTTACGTAAACTATCAAGACAAATTAATTTTTATTATAAAAGTCATGTGATATTTTTTTTGTTATAATTACTTGCTGGAGACACTTAAGTGGTCTTTTTTTTTTTTTTTCCAATTTGACATTTAAGTAAACGAAAATTTTTGACACTAAAATAAACGTCATACGAAGCTTTTGAAATTCCTATTGTCTTTATGCTGCATATGATGTTATGTCATATTGCCATGTCATCATGTTATGCCACATCATGTTGCCACATCATCATATCTTGTCATATCATCATGCCACGTCATCTATGTTATGTCATCATGTTTGCCATGTCATTGTCATGTCATCAATTCCGTGTCATACTTTTTATGTCATAAAAGAAATTGCATGTTAGGGTTGTCTTGATAGTATTTTACATGTCATGATAGAACATTACTTATTTTAATTGTGTGTCATGAGAGTTAAGTCATAATTTAGCTCTAAGTTTGCATTTCATGCATGCATATAGTATAATTTTTATTTTAAGTTAAATAAAAAGCTGAAAAATTACTTACTTGATTGCTGGAGTGTTTTAATTCCTGTTTTCTAGCAAATTATATGTTTCGTGCTTTGATTATTGGTTATTACTTTATTGGTTGCACACCTGCATAATCACTCTTTACATGTTAGTGGCTAAGTTAAAGATTAATCCAAGTTGATTGTATAAATATTTTTTTTAACTAAAAGAGAAAAGTTACTGAATGAGCATTAAAGTAATCTAACATAATCAAGTCCCTAAATCCATTGAGTCTCTGATTCGTATAAATATTCTTCCACACTTTACTTAGGTGCCTAATCAACCTACCAAAAAAAGGTTAGTGGTGACCTGATTTTGCATATTAAATAACCTGAAAATTGCAAATTGGTATGGGTTTCGGAGAGTTTAAGTTAAGTGTAAACTTAATAATTCAATAACTATTTCTTGGATAGTTCACCCAAGGGAAGGTTGTGACACATATAACATAACATGGTATGAACCAATCACAAAAAATTTGAGCTCTTTGGAGTGTCTTATTGGTGTATATGGTTGTAAACCCTATTATTCATACAATTCTCGAGATAAGGACATTACAAGTGTCATAACTTTCATAAAACGCTCACCGAAGAGCTATCATTTTTTTCTTTATCTTTCCATTGAAGATGGAGTTTGCTTTGCAAATTGGAGTTCGTTGGGACAATATAGAACCTATGCAAAGTTCACTACCTTCGATGAATGGTGATTCGGGAGGAGAATTGGCCATAGCTATGGTAACGAGTTGGGTTGGAGGATTGCCAACCAATCACCATTGATTAGACTTCAAAATTTTTTTTTTTCCTCTCAGTGGTGTCACCAGCAATATCTTAACGCTAAATCCACCTAGAGCAAGTGAAAGGAAGTGAAGATGATATGTATTTTGGAGGAAACATGTAATTTCATTACTTCTATATTCTTTCTACAAACATGCTTGTATTTATAATATAAAAGAAAATCAAGGAAAGAATAAATATGATTAATCTTTCCTACTCTATCTTCGAATATCCATGATTGAATCAATTAGAGTCGGAATCAAGAACAAAATCAATTCCTTCTCCAACACTCCCCCTCAAGCTAACGCCTTTTATATGTCAAAAACGCCAAGCCTGCTTAGTAAATAAACATGTTGTCTCTAGCATAAGGGCTTAGTCAAAATATCTACAAGCTGTTCCATTGTTCCAATTCTTCAGGTTGTAATGAATCCCTCTTGAATTTTTTTCTTAAGTGAAATGATATTCAACCTCTTTATACTTTGTCCTTTCATGAAAAACAATATTTACTGCTAATTTAAGTGCACCATCATTGTCGCAAAATAGCTCAGTTGCTCCAGCGAGTTCTACTCCATGATCCAAAAGTAGACCCTGTATCCAAATTATTTTGTAAACCGTTTTTGCCAAAGCCCAATATTCTAATTCGGCTAATGATAAGGAAACAAGTGATTACTTCTTAGTCTTCTGCAAAATAAGAAATCTTCCCAATTTAATGCAGAATCTTGTAACAGATCTTCTAGTCACTGGGCAAGTCACGTAATCAGTATTAGAATAAGTTGTCATCTTCATGTCACAATCATGAGACAATAAAATTCTAAGTCTTGGTCATCCCTTCAAATATTTTACAACCTTTAATACTGCATTCATATGGGACTGCTTTGGACTATGTATGAATTGACTGGGTATTTGTACTACAAAACATATATTAGATCTGGTCATAGTGAGATTAATTTCCTAACCGTTGATAACTTTATGGATCTTGAAGCAACTAGTCCTCATTAGATGATGAGATACCTCTATCATATTCGGATGTCATGAGCTTGACATTTTGTTTGATAGGAATGATCGCCAGCTTGCATCTTGATAACCTTATATATATATATATATAATCTCCAAGACAAATTTCTATTGACTGAGACATATCCCTTTATCAAATCTAGCTATCTCAATCCCAATAAAGTACTTGGGAGGCCCCAGGTCTTTGATATGAAAATTTAAATGCAGATACTCTTTAAACTTTCTAATGGCAGAAATGGCAGAATCGTCATTTCTTATTATAAGTATGTCATCAACATATATCAACAAGTAAATCAATAAGGTACCTTTGGTCCAAGAGACAATGCATGGTCATGCTTGGAGTGTTGAAAACCTGCACTTGCAAGTGCAATAGTAAATTTCGCATATCACTACCTAGAAGCGTGCTTGAGTCCATACAAGGACTTATGTATATGACATACCCAAGACTCCCCCTATTTGCGAAGGCCTTGGGGAAGGTCCATGTAGATTTCTTCATCAAAATCACCATGAAGAAAAGTATGATGGACGTCCATTTGATGTAGCTCCCAATTGCGGAATGCAACAATAGATATGAAGGAACGCATAATTACCTTTTTGGCTACAGGACAAAAGGTCTTATGGTAAGTGAAACCTTCCTGTTGAGCAAATCCTTTGACAACTAACTCGGCCTTGTAACACTGAAGAGAACCATATGCCTTATATTTGATTTTATATACTCATTTACAACCAATCGGTTTTCTATGGGAAAGCAGTGGAACTATATCTCGGGTATAATTATTCGCAAGAGCATCTTGTTCGACCTCCATGGCCTGCTGCCATTGTGGATCACGTACTACTTCACATGATGAAGGCTCATATTCCTATGATATATGACTAATACAACATATATTTTGGCAATAGTTGACTAAAGGAAACACAAGAGGACATAGGATAATGTGCACTTGAAGAATATAACGTGGAGCATATATAGTCCTTGGTTGTCCTTGGTCCACATAGGTGGATGAGTGAGACGTCCAGACCGGTGTGGTAGCTCAACTGGCTATCCAGTTGGCAATGATGGAGAAGATGTATCAATCTATTGCTGTAGAGATGAAACAAAAGGATTAGCCTCTTCGTGATATGAGACTGGTGACTTGATTGCAGGACTTGAGTCTTTTGGGATGGTTGACATTCTTCCTATTGGGATGAAGAAGTGCGGCAAATTCATAAACAAATCTTCTTCCGATAGAAACTATCAATTGTTGGGTGCCAATTTAGTTGTTGAAGATGAAGAAATGGATTCTTAGAATGGAAATATATCCTCATGGAAAACAACATCCCAGTTAACAATAAAATGATCTATCAATATTTCCATAACTTTGTATCCTTTTTGGAGTGAAAGGTATCCCATGAAAAGACATCGGAGAAACATGTGGGTCAATCTTGTCCCTACGTCCCATAGTTATTGCATATCATAAACAACAAAAAAACTTTCAAGTGTCCTAATTTCGGTGGTTTCCCAAAAAGCATCTCATACGGACACAACCCATCAAGAATTCTAGTTGGCGTGCAATTAATCAAATATGTAGCCATGACCACACAATCTCCCAAAAAAATTTCAGGAATTGATGCCCGGTACTTAAGAGCTTAAGCTACTTCTAAAAGATGAGGATGTTTTTGCTTTACATCTGATGCCCCCAGCACATCACTGCTAACACGATTATAACATTCTTTCACTTTTTATGAATGTTGAAGCAGGTATGGTCAAAAATGACCTAGGACATATAAAACTCAAATGAACACATACGGGAGATATGGACCAGTCAATCACATTTCATTTCTTATTTATGTACTTATGTGACATATGTTGGGGTACATTGTGAGACAAAAAGGGTCCTACCACCCCTAACTGCGTCAAAAGCTTCATCAGTCCTATCCTCCCAACCTACAAGTGCATATATACAATGTCACTTATCCACCATCCTCCATTATGTCAAAAATCACTAATTGATTTTCCTAAAAATGCTACTCCACTATCCTCCGATCCTTGCCTCACTCTACTCCTTTGCTGCCATTATTGGCCTCGTCGTCATCGAAAAGTGGGAGAGGTCCCACCAAACGTTCGTTTATATGGGCATATACTGTGATGAACCCTAGAAGTACAGGGCCTGTTGGGGATTCAATATTGACTATTAGGATAGATATGCACTACACAAAGACAACTTTGGGCAAATCAGGATTTACAGAATCAGTTGATGACTCGAGAAGTGGACGGGAGCACCATAACTAATTGAGGTGGAGGCAGGTAGGACTGGCATGTCTAATGGTTTGGAAAAGGATAGTCAACAACCAAAGAGTACAAACTCAGCAAGCATAATGTCAACCAGTCTATACTACGTAAATCTATCACTACGCATGTGAGGAAACTCCAAATATAAAATAAATGAAATTAGTTTGAATCACTTGTTTGAGAACCTTCGTCAAAATCAAAATAGTAGGTCAATAAGAAAATAATTTCTTTGAAACCAATAAGTCAAATGGAACTTGGAAACACCAATAATCATATTTGCTTTAGAAAAACGTAGCTGACACCATCTTCTGAGAGAACCTCATTACCTCCTCAGGCATCTCGCACCCACATGGCATCCTGACAACATATGGGGGGACCATGTTATACCCCCCAAGCATCTGAAAGAACCTAGTTACCCCTCCAAGCATTTCGCACCCATTCCGGCATCACGAGAACATCTAGGGACCCCTGTTAACCCCCAGGTATCTAGAGGAACCCCATTACCCCTCCAAGTATCCCTACTACAACCCAGGGCATCATCGTCGTGGGAACCAACAGAATTCAACAAACTCACACCATGATGCAACAAGTCAATAATTCAATTTAAAAATGTAATTTACTTTCCTAATGCATAGGAAAAAACTCAAGTAGAATCAGCCAACTTTTATTCACTTATAAATTATGGAAATGGTATAAAACTAGTTCATCGGCAATACCAGTCTTAAAAGACAAGTTGCAAAAGGAAATTTATCCAAAATCCCAAAATTGTCCCATAAAGGCAATTTGCATGCTTTTGGAAATCGCTAACATTACCTAAATAAATCAGGTTCAAAAATTACAAAATTTTACTACAACGTAGATGAGACCCAGAGGAATATTTCTCATGAAGAACTCAAGAACCATTCAGCTTGTATGACTCTCAATAGTCGAATAAACTAGGCCAAAATAGAGTGCAGAATTGCATAATTGGAACAAACGCAAAAGGGACATTTCATAGGTTTAAAGAGTTCTAAAAACCATGGAAAAACTATACATTATAGTCTAATATGTAACTTACAACTTTCATGAAGAATACTTGTCCAAATTTCTTATCGAAGAGTCAACAAAAATTCGTGATCATCTAGAGGTCAGTAAGGTTTTAGGAAAAGCTGACTCAAACCCGTGTTTTATCAAGGTAGTAATATAAGTCCGAGTTGTATGAAGTTTGAAAAATCTAGGATTAAAATATACTGTAGAACAAAGTATAAGGTCTAATTTTCATGAGGAGAACCTCAAGAAATTTGTACCACACAATCTCATATATAATTGGCAAAATCGTGGGTTGATCCATGATGGAATCTATCATTCAACAAGGTCTTCAAATTTCGCTCGGTTTCTACGTCACTCAATCTCGAGCACACACAATTTCAATAACTGGCACAGTAATAACACATTCAAGAACCCAATAAACCATGAACTCAACAATGCTAGCTATATACATCTTCTGAAATCACCGTTTAACACGAATGTATATGAAATTAATGAAAACTGTAGGAAATTCAAGAAACTCACCCTTGCCAAGCAACATTGACCTACATAGCATAGAATAGAGGAAAATCTGCTTGCCTTAAGTCTTCAAAAACCCTTTTTGTAGCTTAACTAAACGATTGATCTTCCGGTGATTTGAGTCAGGCTAAGAAAGCACGGTGAAACTATGCAAACCAGCAGGTGGCTCGGGTGTTGGCGGAACGAGGGTGCATCGCTAGCGAGTTGATATGGTGTGAGAGCTATGGCTGTGTCGTGCGAGATGAGAGTGTAAACAGAGAGGGATGACTTCGGTTTCTATTTACGGTCGATTTAAAGCTTTGTAACAATTATAGAATTAATGGCCAGAATAATGTTCTATTTTGGCTACAAAATTAATGTCCAAACTAATGTCATAAAAGGGTTTTTGAACCAATATCCAAACGCAAACTCTAAAGCGAGTTCAAACTCAATGCCCGAATTAATACTCTGAAACGATTTCAAAGTTAATGAACTAAATAGAGTTAAGTAAATGTGATTTGAGACTGATTCTATGAAGTAATCAAGAGAGGATCATGAGATGATCGAGAGATCAATCAAATTAGTCACTCACAAGAGCAATTTCTAGCACAATTGAAGTGGTGAACTCCCTAAAATTTCTCTCTACCATTCAACACGAGATTGGTGGTGTGTCTGAACTAGAAGTTCAACACTTGTGGGGCTAAGATTAAAGAACATCAGAAATAAAACAATTCAGATATGCTATGAGGAGATCAAACGTTTTATATTCTAGATTTGAAGATCGTCGGAACCAAACTACTTTGGGCATAATACAAGGGTAATGCAATAAGCTTTCTTGTTCATTTCTATGTACTTCTTATTAAAATGCATTAATAATGTTTTGGATATACGTGCAAGGGTGTTTTTGCTTCTAATACAAATCATTTTTTATTTAATTTCACCTATGCACATGAACTTGTTTTTCAAAACAATACCTCAACAACGGGCATCCCCTTAATATCGCTATTCCAAGTAGAAGAAGGGAATCATTTTAATGTACTGCATGCATAAGTTTACTTAGTCCAGCTCTATTACTTCCTTTGTTTGAAGATGCTGTGGAAACAAGTAGACATATAATATAATAGACAAAATAAGAAAATAAACTAGATACCAGATTTATGTGGTCCAATCAACATGACTTACATTCAAGAGGAGAGTAGTAAAAAATTCCACTATGGATAAAGTGATATGTTGACATCCCGAATTTTCAACCCTGTTATCTATTGAATTAATCGGGCATTTCTTTGACGCGCCTATAGGGCTATTCTTAGAGCTGATCACTCTCGAGATAATTAGACTATTTGAGGAAACCATTAAGGAATTTTAAGGCAATAGACTTGAGAATTCGACCAGGAATCGGTTTCTCGAGCATGTCCATCTTTAGAGGCCATTACAGCACAATTAAAAATCGATTTAAGATCAGAGTTAGGTTGGTTCGATTGAGAGGTGTGGCTAATTGTGGGTGACCCCACTAAATTAGAAAATTCTCGTCGACCAGACCCTGTGTCTGTATTTTAATCCTCGATATTTTCACGACAATTGAGAGTCGTCAGTGTGTCGAGTGGGTTCATTGTGGCTTGAAGAAAATCGACCATGAATTATTTACACTGAAAATTTTTTGAAAGTTACCCGATAGCCTAAGTCACGCTAAAAACGCGCCGAATGGAAATTAACCGTGAATTTGAGTCCGATTTTAAAAATTGAAGATTCTGTCATGTCACAATAAATTATAGGAGCATCGACTCAGTCTCAGAAAATTTTTCTGTAGCCCGAGACCTTTTGGGAAAAAGTCTTCCTAGGGCCTTTTTGTCCAGAAAAAGCCGAGGATCATTTTTGATCGCGCAATTGGGATGCAAGATGGATCAATTAGTGAGGAAAAATACCAATTTGATAATTGAGGTGCTAATGGAATTTATTGAGACCAAATTGGATTAATTGAAGCAAGATTTAGTGTCCAATTGAAGCCTAAGTCTTTGAAATTCGTATGCCCCTTGTCTAGTCCATTTTTGGACCACTTCAAAGGTTACAAAGTGAAGCTTGGTGGCTGAATTGCAGCCAAGGAAGACATGGATGGTGGTGGATGGTAAAGGAGACGAGAATGGAAGAAATGGCCCTTGGTGCGCCCCTTGTCCCCCATCTCTCCCTCTCTCCCTTATCCACTGTCCAAGCCCTCTTCCTCCTCCATTCAAGCTATTGTGCAAAGACCAGAGGTGCAGGAGAGAAGCCAGAGTAGCCGCGCCACTACCGGACAGTAAGCTGCATGCCACCGTCGCCGATGTCTCCCCCGCCTACGTGCCGCACGCACCACCACCTCTCTCTCTCCCTCACTCAGTTCCAGTAGGCTGTCCTGGCATTCCAGGAGTTGTCCAAGCATCTTAGACCACCGTGAGCTGCTACTAACAGCTGTTCGAGCTCCACCATGCCCCGCCAAGGTCCAGTTTTGCTTCCTCAGTCCATCCTCGCCTAAATCGAGCCATGCTCTTGCCTTTGCAGCCACCAAACAACCAAGAACAAAGAGTATTTTTAGTGGGTTTCCAGCAACTTCAAAGCCCGTTTTGAAGGTGTTATGGGCCTCGAAACCTAGGCCCACTTTGGAGACAGTCGGCCCCCGTCGCATCCCCATTGAATTGAATGGAACAGCTCGATAAACAAGTAAATTTAACTCACTAATCCTCGCTTAGTAGACTAATGATGCTCAGGGATTGATTAGATTTAGTTAAGCATGATTAGGTAGTTAGATTAGATTAGAGTTAAATTAATGATTTGCCAATGCATGTTAGGTAGTTAGATGTAGCCATTAGTGAGTAGATAGGTTCTAGTATTTATTGAACGAATCTCGGAATTTTTCCGGGTCCATTTTGGCATCCAATTAGGCATTTCAATTCTAAGTTGGATTTATTGCTATCTAATAATTAATTCTTGTAATTATTTAATTATTTATTTATTTTCCGTAAATTCAACCGGGATGGCCAGTGATCGGAATGTTATGCTGATTATCATGGTGTAGTCTATTTATTTATTCGAGCTTTAATTTGTGTTGAATTGATTTAATTATGATTTTTAGGATTTATTCCTAAATTAATTAATTTTGGGTAATTAATTGAAGAACAACCAGGCATTGGTTGATAGTGCCAATAAGATTTTGGTGAATTATAGAAAATAGTGGGATTTGTAGAAAGGAAATTATAGTATATTGGCTAAGGCTGGATGTGTACCCACGCACATGTATCTTTATCGGGCATGATAATAGTGGGAAATTGATTATGTAATATATATCACGCCGCCTCGATAACTAAGGATGTCATCTCGGAAAAAGGCATTATATTATGTCGGCTGGATGACTAAGCAAGTCGTCTCAGAGAAAGACATTATGAGTTGTTGACTTGGTGATTTGATACATCATCTTGGAGATTGCACATGGGCTTGGTGGTTAGGTATGTCATCTTGGAGAATGCACGTGAGCTCGATCATTAGGTATGTCGTCTTAGAGGATGCACGTGGTTCGGTGACTAGGAATGTCATCTTGGAGAATGCACATGGGCTCGACGACTAGTTATTCCATCTTGGAGAATGTATGATATTAATTAAAATGATCAGGGAAAGGTCGGGATAACATGTAATTGACTAAGTCGATTAATCAATGTTTCAATCTGTGGTGATTGATTGGGTGCCTATTGAACTGTGTTGAATTGCAAGTGGAATCTAAGATCAAAGTAAGTCCTCCGACTCGTGTTGTGCATAGGCAGTCCTTATGGCATATTGGCGTTCTAATCGAGTCTTAGGAGAGTAGAATTTGCTGAAACGTAGTCTCACCTCGTTGTGGGACAACATTTCAGGTTCGTAGATTGCAGCACCTTTACCTCCCCCTCCTCCCGAGCTTTTTAGTATACCAGAGAGCATTTCGGAGATAGCTTATCACATATTGATAGATCACCACCTTGAGGGATTGGAGTACGTTTTGATGAAATCCACCGTTTGGAGCGAGGAATGGGAGATTGTGGAGCCTGAGGAGGAGGTACCGGAAGAGGATCAGGAGATGGAAGACCCCAAAGAGGAGCTTGAAGAAGATTCAGAAGAGGAATCGGAGGAGGATCCAGAGGATGATCCAGAGTATGACTCGGATGAGGACTGAGACCTCACCCTGTTTTGCAAACCCTAGGTTGTGAACTGATGTGTGATAGATCGGGCATTATGAATAGTATTGTAATATATACTATTAGGTTGGCTTGTATAAAAGTATGGTTGTGATTTTCAAATGTAAAAAATATGGCCCTACTTTTCTATCCCATTGTTTTATTATCTGGAGATTGTTTAATTACTTCCGCTTGCGTAATAAAATAAAAGGATCGGCAATGCCTCTTAGGACATCACTATTAATCGACCAGGTGAGGGATGAACGCGTGCTCGAGGATCGAGGCATGACAATATGACTAAACATTACAACTAGATTCGAGTCACTCAAACACAAGTGTTCCCCATCCCCTAATTACACATGATAACTCACAATATTTGGCTCTCATAATTCCTCAAAAATAATGTCTCAGGCTTACGAAGGAATTCACAAAATCTCAACACAAGATTTTCATGGCTTCAAACACTTTGAATGTAACTTGCAACCAAAATTTTATCTTTGATGCACTTCACAAGAAGTCACCCTTCTTATATGTAGACAAGAATTGGATCCAAAAGAGGAAACATTCTCCAACTAGGAAACTTTTCAACTAGAAAACCTATTCAAATAGGAAACCTACTTGAATTAGGAAAATTTCTTCTCTTCACCTAAACTAGAGACTTATTTTAACATAGATACTTCCTTGAGGATAGAAATATCAAAGCTTGAAGGTAAAAGACACCAATTTAAGCAAACAAGTGTGATATTTCCGTTACTATGGAGATAATTTCGTCATCATCAGAAGAGATTAGAAGTGTTAACAAGATGGATGGCTTTTTTAGGTTCCTTTGTCTTACAACTCATTAAATACATTTGAGTATAGATATTTCTTCCTTTCATACCAATTTAAATTGTTCATTATATGGTTCAAATCTTTTGATTTGTCCTAGACCAAAATCATTTGAATTCTTCCTTGTCCACATTAGATTAACTATTGTTCAATGTCTTCGCTTATTGCCACAAAAATTTACATTTCATTACCAATCTTTATGTTTTATATTGATCAACTTGGTTACTCATAGTTTTCTATTGAAAATTAATAGGGGTAAGTATAGTGGAAGTTCTAAAACTCATCACGAAAGGCTAATTACGTACTAAATTTTCAAAAAGTACAATCAAGTCCTAAAACTTATCAAGAAAGTACAATTGAGTTCTAAAATATTCAAAAAGTGCAATCAAATTTTAAACTTGTCATGAAAATGTAACCATATGCTAATTTTTTTTTTTAAAAAAAAAAAATTGCAATCAAATGAAAGACTTGATTGGAGCAATTTGACAACTTTTAGGTTTTGATTGCATTTTCTGAAAGTTTTAAAACTTAATTGTGCTTTCGTAACAAGTTTTAGGACTTAATTTCACTTTTTGAAAGTTTTATAACTTAGTTGTATTTTCATGACAAGTTTTAGGACTTCCAATGCATATATCTCAAATGTGGTCTTTGAATATTAATCATAGTTTGGCATTGTTCAAGTTATTTAAGAAATTAATTTGAGTTAAACCTCGTTTAGCGTCAAAGTTTGGTTTCTTAGCATTGTGATTGTTGAAAGCTTTCAATTTAGTTATTTAGACGTAGTTTAGTGGCCCCAACCTTCACCACGTCTCACACCGTAAATTACAAGATGCTTAATGCTGATCATCCCATCTTATATAGTAAAGGATGTTATAATTTTATCTAATATGATGACACATTCAGTTTAAATTGCCCACATTAGATTTCATTAAGGATTTATTATCCAAATCTAGTTATTGATAACTATGATTGTCTAGATCTACAAAGAATAGTCTTAATGGAAGACTATATCTATTAGCATTTGTACAAGGATATAAATAGGTTATCTAAGCCAAATCCTCTTATTATTCTCATTATTCTAATTATCTGATATTTAGAGAACACACCATCAACATCAAGATTACAATTGACTAGAAGTGCCTATTCACAATCATTCAAGCTCTAGTATCTGTTTTTGATGTCATCAGTGGCTAGAGGTTAATTCAGAATTTACATGTTTCCGCATTTGATCCTGATTATCAAGATCATGGCGTTTTGCAAAATTTCTAACGGAGGAACTATGCTGTTTTGCTAGCACAGAATCTTATACCAATCATCCAAGAACTACCCGGGTCCTATTCCAAAGGAAAAGGGAATGACAGTTTTCGAATTATTCCGTGCAATTGGGCTTTGCCAGGTGAGGTTTGGCTAGTGATGCCTGGATACCTGGGGATCCTGAGATCAATAGGAACCGAAACACCAATTTTGCCATTATTTTAGGCGTTTCATATGTGCATGAATCGAAGCATGAAGATAGGAGTGATAACTTACAATCTAGAGTAATTTTCTTCCATGTCCTGTCACATCCTCGAGCACAGAAACATTAAAACTTGGTAATTAGAGAGGCCTCTTTAATTTAAGCAGCCAAGTGCGACCTTGTCCAAATAGTTGAGGAGGCAGATTCTCTTCCTCATAGGGAAACCAAAAGAAACACGATTGCTAGCGCAGCGAGATCTCCCTTGATTCTAGGAATTTGCCAATTGAAAAGTGAAGGAAATGATCTTGCACCTGCCCATAATTTGAAGTGAACATTCTGCGTGATTAGACTAGTAACAAGGTTTTTCATCTAGTCCTGTTTTCTTCGAGTGAATTAAGGTAGTCACCATAGATATCCTCAATTTCTAGTCCTTTTATTGTGTGTTTTTTTCTTTGTTAATGCCATGAAAAATCTCAACTAGTATAGTTTATCAAATTTACTCTTCATTAGTTTTCATTAAATTTTACCGTTAAATTGTTAAGTGGAATAACACGTGACAATTAAAGAAAGTATCGATTTAGGGTTTTGCCTTCTGTTTATCATATATGTTGTTTTCGTGGTACTAATCTAATTTAACAGAGGATAAATTTGTTATAAATATATTAATTTGAGATTTTTTTATAAAAAAATTAATTTAGAGTAAATTGGTGACAAATATATAAGTTTGAGGTTGAGAATTTTGTATTATTAAAAAAAAAAAAAATTTGGCTCTCTCAAAATCTCTACCTTTCAGTGTCTTCGGAACTTGTGAACTGCGACATCAGCAAGCATATATGATGTATCCTTCAATCGGCACAGCGAATCCGTGCTGATAAAATGCAGGACAAGTCTTGTGTTCCGTGGGTTAAAAATCAGAATCATTTGCATTCGTAAAAGCATTGATAACAGTCAAATCTCGTCAGTAACATCAAGTTGGCTAGCAAGCAATTCGCTTAACCTATTACCCGTTTGTCATTTACCAACACTTTTAAGAAAGCACTAGTAGTATCATTTTAAATTTTCAAATTCACCGACTTTTATTTTCAGAGGTCACTAACGTGTTGAGTTATTAATTCTTATACGAAATTACCGAAGTTCACTTTTTTTTTTTTTTTTTCTTTTTCCTAATTTACCAACTATTCGTAACAATTTGCTAACATTCATCTAAAGAGTTAGTAGATCCATATCTAGGTACGTTATCGAAATAGTTGGTAACTAAGAAGTATTAAATAAATGTTGGCGAATGACTTGAATGAAACAAAGCAAGTAATTTCATTGAAAAGTTGGGAAATTGAACTCAGGCAAATAAATGTTGGTGTAGTAATATTTAGTTCCGAGGACATCAACATAACGTCCCCACGATAAAAAAATGTACGGCAAATACTTGATGAACTAACAATTTCCATATGCTCCACATGATCATACTTTATAACCGATCAAAATTCCAGTAACTTAGGATAAGAATCCTACGTTGAATGGAGACCCTTTCGAGATATTCCTAATGATTTTTGTGATCTATCTCTATGAATCTCTATGCCAACGATATAAGAGACTTCATCCAATCCCTTCATCTTGTTTCATGTGGCATACCTGAATATGTATTGGCAAGTGATTTAAAAAAATTATCTCGCCTGCAGTAACCTAAGTCAGAATGAGCTAAGTTGGGCTTTGTATCTCTCAACATTGCCAGACGGATCCTTTTAGTCTTATATAGACCCATTCACAACCGACGGTCGTAGCCCTTCTGATAAATCAATGAGATAAAATAAGAAATCTTCCATTGTAGCAAGTGTTGTTCCATGCCGACAATGGGCAAGCTTAGTTATAATCTTCAAGAAACCTCTCAGATAAGCTTTGATGCATATTTACTGACCCAAAGAGGGAAACGCTATATCACGTATTTGCATCGGCACTAACAACTGAATATGAAGCCTCAAATTACCAGACTGGTGAAAATCTCTGTTTCCTCATTTCCATTTTGATTTACGATCTGTACTCAACGTATTTATCTGTTGACACCTCAATATTCCGGCAGCACCACCAGAGCATAACCATTTCTCACTGCCTTTATTCATGTTCCATCTCACCCTGTGCATCGCCACAATCTTAGGAGGAAAAGTCTCGAGTTCTGTCAAACTACCCGCATTTTCTGCTCCCTCAGGAACTGTCTCTGGCTCATTGTCCCTTTGCGTCTCAACCAGCGGCCTCTTCTTATTAAGCTTCCCAGAGGTTTGGTTCTTTTTCCCCTTGAAAGATGCCAATGTCTCCTCCCATCCCGTTTCCACACTTGGATCATCACCATAGCACAGTGCTGCCACAGAAAAAGAAGTAAAAAAGATTGGAACTTGAAAGACTCCTGACTAGTATTTAAGCGCCAGTTCTCCAATAAAAAATTCACAAGATATTACTGGGGTCAGCCATATACCTAGTGTTTGGTTGTCAGGAGTTGGTCCCTCCTCCTCGTTTTCCATGGCTTCTTCCACCTCTGGAGATGCAGATAACATTTCATTTGTTGAACTTGGGGTCCCCTTAAGTTGTTTTCCTAAAGTGACAGGAGTATCTGATGGCAACATGTTAAGTACAATGGCCGATCCCTCCTCTGCAACAGACACACACAGGAAATGTGGGGCTCGATGTCGTGATGGATCCTTGTCCACTGCCTTGGAGGTGAGCTGATCACAGTGAATACAATCAGAGTGCGGTTTTGCTGAACTGTCACATATAGACTTTTATATTACAAAATGTTAAAACACGTGATGTGGGCATCCTGTGTTGCAGTCAAAGCTTGTAAAACTTGCTCAACCTTGCAGCACTGGCAAATTTAATTTGTGATCACTAATTTTTATATATCATTGAAAAGACAGGAGACAGAATTCGATACAAGTAGATTACTTGGATCATACATATATGCCATGTGAATCGCTTGTTTTTTTGTTTACTTTTGTTGGTTTTGGATCTTGCCGTGCATTCCTTTAATCTTCCTTCATGTCACACAGCAAACAGTCAGTTGACCCATAAGTCCCAATTGTTACACAGGATGCCCATGTGGTTCAAATGTGCGCTACAAGCCTTGAACATGACACCTCGAATCCCATAATCAGACATGATGAGAGAACAAGGATGGAGGGTTTGAGGAACATCTATGTAAACAGAACATTTTGCTAAGAAAACATTAAATAGGACTTTGCAGAGGAGATTCAAGCTGACCTGGAATTGGCAAACGTTTCCATCGGCACCACTATAGGCAACCATCCCTGATTATTCAAATTAATACCAGGAATTGGTTAGTTAATCTAAGTGGGTAAGATCACTAGAAGATAGTAGTAACATAAAATTTAAGCTTGCAGTGAACTGCTCTTGTTTAGGGAGTAATGATAGAGCTAAGACAATAAATTTAATCAATCTTTTTAGGATAAAATGTAAAGACAAACAATATTAACAGAGGTGCAATTATAGAGGTGCTTCCAACAGAAAAATTTTAAGTGCCCAATAAAGAATTAACTTTAAACATCCGAACAAAAAAAAGAAGCATACCAGTATGTCTTGAGACATGAACACTCCAGATGGCAAAGGATGAACAGTACAATGTATGCAACCTTTGTTTCGTGCCACAGAGAGGTTTTCCAGTGACAGGACCATCATATGCAGACCTTGACAAGCTAAGCAACCTCACTGTTCCATCATCAAATGATAAAAGAACACATCTGAAAGAGAAAGAAGGTTGATATTTCAGCACTTGCAACAGAAAATGTCAAGGCTACGAGACATACTTTAGCATTGCGGTAACAAGGATACCTGGGATCTGGCAGCCAATCAAGGCTAAGGATATTCTTGGGTGCAGAATGAATGTGCCACAAGGGATGAAATGGATCACTGCCAACAAGCAGGAGTAACTTATCAAGTATTTCATGCAACATAATCTACTATCACTAAAAAATATGAACGAACAGATATACTATAACCAATAACCATAGCAGGACCACAAGAACACCTGCAATAAGACTAATCGCCAAGGTGCTTTTTGGCCCAGATTTCTGCAGCTGGTTTGTCAGCCCTCATGATTTATTTTAATGTCCAAAACCAGTCAAAAGCCCACTGGCAGAAGCCAAGACTAGAAGTATGAAAAAGCAAGCTCCATTGTATTGTCATTCAATTTTGGTGCAATTGAAAATAAATGAGCAATTGATCCCAAAGTTGCCCTTTAAAGTGTGAAGAGTAGGTTTACAACAAAATTGTGCATATATGCAGAAAAGCCACGAGAGTGAAAAATTCACATTACTCCTTCCAACTTGTAATTTAAGAATCATAGGGAAGGCAAGTTAAAAGTCACTTCTTAACTGAAATTCACAAACAAAATCCTAAGGATCTCCAAACAGGCTCCAATCTATATTTTTCATTGCAAGCCTAGTTTATTCATGTTTACTACAACCACGATCTGAACCTTGGCCTCAACATTAAAATCTGGTAAAAACAGTATGCTTGAATTAGCATATTAGGTACTGGACAAAAAAGAATTAGCATATTAGGCATTAGAGTGAGAACTTGATTGAATATTTAGGCATTCAATTGGCTGTTGTCATGCCTCCAGTATACCTGCTCCGAAAGCTTTTTCCTACTTTGCCAGTTTAGTTTGACTGACTAGCAAAAATAAGGTGTAAATTTTTCCTACCACACACAAAGCTTCAGACGTGAATGCATACTAATATTTCTTGAAAATGAAAAAATAAAACCACAAAAACCTATCTAAGTCCAATAACAGTATTACAACAACCACCACCACTACCTTAATAATACTACAACAATAACAACAAGAACAAGCCAAGTGACAATACTAGTACAACAACTAAAACAACAACAAACCTTTTCCCAGTGTGTGAGATCGGCTAATTCAATCCTTAAGTTATTTCATTCTGTTTTCGTAGCAAGACTTCTGAAGGATCCAAGTAGTCCATTTATTTCCTTAAACTTCTAATAATGTCTTTTTAGGTCTGATCTATCCATTAAGTGGCATCCCTCGATTGCACAAAATACTAGATACACTTCTCTACTTCATCCATTTTCCTTGGATTATGTCTATGTTAGTTCCATTGCGATTTTCTTTTTCTTAACAGTAGTTCCATCAAGATAATTGATCCAAGATAATAATTACTTATTTCACTCTAAATCTCAACCCCAGTTTCATGTGAACCTCTTCCTTCCCTTACAAATAATCAAAATACTGTAATTGGTATTTTCATATGAGGAGACACATTGCAAAGATGTGTTGTAACCAACCAATCAAAAATAAGATGCACACACGTGATGCCAAGTAGAGTAAGATTCATAGCATGCGGGTCGGTTATACTAAGTCATCACTACCACAAGGTGTATCATCATATAAAATGCTTTTTCTTGAATTCATCCTAGATTCTCAAACTTCCCTCCAAAATTCAAGCAACATGTATCCATGCCCCATCTTCATCTACTAACAGTAATACAATTGGAAAAGGATACCCCATGAAATGTCACCCAAGTACTTCTCAATGACCTTACCCCTGACCAGAACAACGACACAATGACTTTTTTTTTTTAGCCGTAATGTAACCTATCGTCGATGGTTAATTTTCGCAACTTCATACACACATCACTACTAGCTTTATATACAATAAACATGTGCCACATTCTCCAACTCAAAACCATCTAACACTCTTTCTAAGAGCCTATCATATACTTTCCGCAACTCTATGAAAACCATGAGCAAATGGATTTTGTCCATCTGTCGTAGTGTGTTTTGCAACCTTCGACAGAAGTAGCATTTCTGATCAATCAAATAAGAATGAAGTTTTATTTCTACAGACTAGCAAGCTTAGTTATTAGATAGGTTTGAACAATAATGGCCAATCTCCCGTGATGAGCGAGTATTAAGAGATGTATTCATTAGGTACATGTGCTTAACATCAGAAGAGTTTATATAAGTTGGATTAGTTGTTGTTAAGCCTTTAGCCTACTCTACAGACACAAACAGTTCTAGCGTAGGCATCAATCCCTCTTGAAGCATCATCAGAACTCAACAAAAATCCTAATGTTCTCGTGCAAGTACATATTATCAGAAAAGTGGCCATTCTAGAAATTGTATTAAGACACAGAGAACCTCTTAACATGGATCATAAAGAAGTTGACAATAAGCTACCAAACATACCGCATGTCCCAGAACTTAATGCCTCCATGTCCAGCAGTGACTATGACATTTACACTCTCGGGATCACTGCAAAATGTTTAAATTCCAATAAAAGAATTACTTAAAATACATATGTTTATTAAAAATTTAAAATATGACAAAGCAAGGTCAAACTAAGTAGTCTTCACAATCGTAATGAAAATAAATCATAAAATGCAGTAATTTATACCTATTCTAATAGGAGAACTGCCATTTAAATTTATCAACATTCATAAAATGAAGAAATTGTACATTAAAATGGAATTGGGATTTCTTTATTCCCCAAAAATATATGATATTGTAAGGCTAAAAAACAAAAGTTGTACTCAAACCAGTCCATCGATATACCGGTGTTGGCTCATTTTATCATTAACAATAGACCCGACACTATGATGTGCTTTAGTTAAGATGATCTGAAGCTCTATTTCCCAGACCAGATCACCCTAAATGGACTTTGGAGACAAATGGACACATAAAAATATTGTCATTTGACAAAATGTTTAAAAGTAGAAAAAAGGAGAGGTGAAACCAACCTAGACAGAGCCAGGACCTAAGCTCCAGCTAAAATGGCTAATGAAATGGGAAGTGAGCCTAACTAGGATAACATTGTGGAGGACCTATAACTTCCGACTAGAATGGCTCTCTTTTCTCAAATAGTCATCAACACACCCCAAAATAGTGACTATCCAATTGTAACAATAGGGATCAGTGTAGGAGATAATCTCCAACTAGAATGGCCTTCTCTTTTATTAATGAATCGTCTATGTTGCACCAAAATTGTACAACAAAGGACTTGGCAGCTGCAAGAATAGGGATAACTGTAGCTTTGGCACACTGTCTCCAGAGAGCTGGATGCATGATTACCAATTCTGTAAAAACAAGGCAACCGTTGTGCCTTCTTAGTCTTCTGACTATGTTTTGATTGGTCCATAATTACCTGGCAGCTGGGCAAGGTGAACACACCATACACATGAGTCAATAGACGTTCTTGAACATTCTGTCATTCTTTATGTGCCTGGGTAGCATCCTCCATGCACTGCCTGATTGACCCTCTCAGGATCAATAATAATCAAAACTAAATCTAAAATTTTCTGCCTTGTTACCTTTCCAACTAGGGAATTACATCGGCGGAAAGATGGTCTGCCTTGTTTCCTTTCCAGCTAGGGAATTACATCAGCAGAAAGATGGTTTGGCTTCTTGTTGCTTTTGTTTTTGCCTTTTCTTTGTGGGACAACTCTAATAATATGAGACATCTAGCCTTATTCAAAAGTTCGCTCTTTTAAGCCCTTTTTTCATTGCTTACAGAAGTACTAAAGTTTTAATTATTGAAGTTCAACAATTTTATGCAGCAAATAAAAGACAACCTAACATTTACATACTGACAATCCAAAAGGAACAAAAAACATGCAACTGAAGTAAAAGTCACCTTCCAAAAGGGGCCCAAGCAACTGCTCTGACAGGAACTGTATCTGCAGTGAAATGAAGCAAAGGCCTTGTATCTGCAATTCAAGAGCATAAATTTGATTAATACACTAATAAAAATAAATGCAAGTGCCAATGAACCAAAAAGTTTGACAATCAGAAGGGAACCGACAGACAAATTGCCAACTACCTTTGGATGAATTACTTGCAAAGAATTTCCACAAAGCTACCTGAATGTCACAAGTTTGGTGTTCAATAAAAAATATAAGCTAGAAAGGCACTGGGATAAAGAAACAAGTGGTGATTAAATCCAAATAATCCAGAGACATAAGTTAGAAATGGCTTCTTTTTTAAGGATGTAATCCTCCTTGTTGCAAGCCATGTGCCACTTCAAGTTGCATCATGAGAGCTCTAAATGTTGGATAAATGGCAGCACTTTGGCCTGAGAATTGGTATGGGACAGAAGCACAGGCCAGGCTGATGAGAGAAAACAGAAGAAAGCCCTGCCAGCCCCCTTGAGCAAAATATTCCCTCAAGGATGGATAGTTTCTATGCCCAGGCTTGGTCTACGAGGCCCACTGGTAGGCCAAGCAATTCAATTAGCAAACACTTTCTCCTGAACCATAAAATAATTGAAAGATCTTCGGCAAACCAAGGGATTAAATCAAGATTCATATTTGTCTGGACATTTCATACTAGCGAACAGAATCATTTTGCAGAAGGAGAAAAATGAATCGTTGAGGTGGGTGCGACAAATTGCAGAACTCACAGTTATGATGACAAAAGAGAGAGCTGAAGCTCTTCATTGGAGAAGAAGATAAAATAATAGCAATACCATAGTTACAACGTAATCTCCTCTTTAATAATAAAAATCATATATGAATTTATGTCCATATTCCCTACACATGCTCAAAAGCTAGGAACTCTTAAAGCCATAACATTCCTAGAATTCTGGACACTTTTGAAAACGAATGAACATACTTACATGGGGAAGAGAATACACAAAAAAATTATCCTTCTATGTTCTATATTCCCAATTAAGAAGAGAATACACAAAATATCATCCTTCTGTGCTTCTATGTTCCTAAAATTTAAAAATTGTGTTCATTATCTATACTGACCTAGGAACTCCTAAGTACATAAAAAATTGTCCTACCAAATCAAAATGACTGGCATTATTCTTATGGTCATGTGAATACATATCAATAGGAAAGAAAATGGAAGATTTTGCCTAATGGTGAAAAGTTCATTCATTTAAGTTATTTTACAAGAAAAAAAAAGAATAAACATTGAGTCAAATGAATTCAAGTACTTGCTTCACCAGGAAGATATTAAGTAAGACTTTCATACAGGAATTCAAACCATAGCCTGAAAAGAAACAGATTCATTATATAATGACATTAGTAGGCATACCGTTCCATCATGGCACCCAACAAGCAAATATTCATGCGGGTGAGAAGTCGACCATTCCACAGACAGCGGGATGCTGTGCAAAGAATTAAAAAAGATTCACTTTTAGAGCTACCACTTAACCAACCACTTTTAAGAAAAGAAAAACATAAAACTGGTGCAGAGGTTCTCTTAGAAGTATAGGGTTCTGCAAAAGTTCAAGGCTTCAAGAGAGCAGCTGCCTCTAGAGCCAAGTAACATGATTAAATGATGGCCGAATCAAAATTTATAAAGATAGTTGAAAAGAATATAGGCAAACTACAGGATCCTCTAGGTAGATTTGGCCCAAAGAGGCTGCTCTATCTTAGAGTAGTACAAATGACACAAGGACCAAGACATCATATTCTCGCCAGATTTGTCTTTCTGCTCTCTTTTGGCCTTATAAAGATTTGAGATCATGGAGTTTTGGATTTGTGATGTAACTGTCCCCATCTCACCCCACTAGCGAAATCTTGAAACAGAAAACAGGACATAGAAAAGCATACAATTCACACATGAATGATGGAAACATGAGCACCATGCCTGAACCCATCTAATCCTTGGACATCTAACTCTAGTATGAATAATGTATAAGCTCTCTTAACATAATTCTTTCAAAGAGACAAAACTACATTATGATACTTTCTGCCTCATCTAATCAAAGCACAATCTGCACAAGGCTTGAGTCACTGTATCACATAACATCACTACATCATGCCACAAATGCAAACTTAACTATATATAGGCTGCAGGCTGAATGGAAGTGCTATAACAAAAGAAAATCAGAAGTTTACGAAAATCATAGGGTAACAACAATAATTTATACACGACACTTCAGTCCATTTATCAACCAACTACACGCCAATGGCAACAAGAAACAGGGTAAAGCAAAAAACCAAAAAAATCAAATCATGAGAACTACCATAATAAACTACAAGGGGGCAGATGAAAGGAATCATCTGCCCCCTCACTCTTGTAGCAATCCAACCAGATCATTCAACAGTAATCAAATGTTCACTTCAAAAGACATTGTCATTTAGCAATTGAGAAATTACTCCGCTATTGCTTTACAATCGACATATACTTTACCTACGTATGCCACCAGATTTAAGTGTCGAGCATCTAAATACTGGCTCCAGTTTTATAAAGCGAGGATCAGTATCCTCCCTCTGAGTAGAAGAATAAATAACTTTCACCGTTTGAGGCAGTGGAACCTCCCACCTGCACTTGAAACATAAAATTATTATAACTAGATGCAGAAAACTCTCCGTTTCAATATGTAAAAGCTTCTTTTCTGCCACTTATTAACATAGATTATCTAAGACACAATACAAAAGCTGGTACATGGTGAGATATAATCGAATTAAACAGCAAGATTGTGAGATTAATTGAAGGTACAACTATAATTTCCTCTCACTCGTTGAACATCCACAAAGGTGCAGTTCTTCCATTTCTGTGAGGGAATACCACATATATTTTTCCATTTCAAACAAAGTTCAATCCAAAAAAAGATGGTTCGAATTAAATAGGCCAAATAGTATCATAGAAAAACTTGTGAAAAAGATTATCCCAAGATATTTATTATTTAGGAAAGACAGAAAAAACATAGTGTCCCAATTTCAGCATGGAATTTGTTAAAGCAAGTCTCTTTTAGCTAGAGTTCAACTGTGCAACAGGGTCTAAATCACATGTCAACAAAATTGTGTCATGCTCTCATAAAACACATTCAAAAACACTGCAGACTTATGTAAGAAAGTAAAGACAACAAAGAACATAATCCAGCAGTTTTTTTTTTTTTTTTTTAAAGACAAAATGAGTTACCATCAAAGTAATTAGATCATTTGTGATTTTTCCACTGATATTAGCTTAGATTTCACGTTAATGGAGCAGGCACATGGTTATTCACATGAAGTAAAACACTATAGTTAAAGGACACACAAATGGATATGAAAGAAGGATAAATCTAGATGTACAGCTCTTACACTTCTATAGACCCATTCCCCAGCAGAACGGCTAGATAGCCCATCAGATGTGTGCATTTGGTTTCATGCATATCAAATGGCCGCCATTTCACGTCCCACGCAACTTTTCCATTGTGAGAAAGGCAAAACACCAACCTTGGTGCGGCAACATCCTCCGATATCAAAGTACCAGAACTCAATCTGCTATTACTTCCAACAGCATTATTTCCTGCAGAACATGCTCCAAAACCAGATTGACTGTGCTGATTTATACAGGGCAAGAATCTTTCCTCATTTTCCGTCATTATTGACACATGTTCATCGACATGACAGCTTTCCACATCACCGAAATTATCTAACCTTCTACCAGTATTTGGAGATGCTGCTGCTTTGCTGCTACTTCTTTTTCGGCCAGAATCATTCCCTGCAATTTGTGCACTGAGAACCCCAGAAACCCCATCTAAAGTATATGATACCGGTGTCTTTTCCAGAAAGTCACCAGCAAGAGGCTGACCGAATTGACTGTTGCAATTCAAGTCATCAGAAGGTCTTTCTAAGGGCTTCTTTCTAGGTCTTCCCCTAGGTCTTGGAGGCTGAGATGATTTCTCTTTTAGGGATTGTGAATTTGCACGCCTTTGTCTAGGCTTGTCCACTAAAGATGCCTCTTCCTCATCTCCACCTACATTAAGAAGAGACCATATTTGAATGAAACCTCTGCCAGTAAGTGGGGCACCTAATTTGTGTTGAGAAGATCCCCGAGGATGAGCAGCAACAGCTATGAACTGAGAAAGAAAGATGATTGTTAAAAATCAATCATGCAAGGGACATGTAAAACTTGTCTCACATTTTCCTATGCCTAGCCAAATCAGCACAAGCATCAGAGATTGCAGAGAGTGGACACAAACAGGGCCATGGCAAGTAGATTAATTAATGTTAGTCATACCAAAACAAGATTAATAGAAGCTAATTCTGCTCGTTCCTCAAAAGCTCAAACATCTTATCTTGACATTGTAAGTAGCCATACCGCACAAAATGCTTTCATCCTAATAAGGTCAAAAAGTGACCTTGAAATTAGGTAGTACTAACATCAATGACAGGGCATCTGCTTCAACATTCATTCAATCTATGAAGTGCTTAATTTAATGTAGACAGAGATATAAGCTACTTCATAGGGCTAAGATTTGCATAATTAAAGGGTTCAATCCAACTATTTCACCAAAAGGGAGGGGAAAAGAAGAAAGGAAATCACTGGACCAAATCTAAGAAATAAGATGGCCAACCAGTCCATCATCCAGAGAAGAAGGAATTTCATTTACAATCTAGAATAGAATGTTCTATATCCCAAACTCGAAGGAATAGAGGAGCCAATATCAAAATTAAAGAAAGACATTACAGGATATCCTGCAAACTCATAAGAGCATTAAGCTTTTTGCAAATTTATTCTGGCAAGACATTTGCCAGAACATTCATGTTGTCAACCACAAACTTCTCAAAGTAATCTACTGCAATTTTCTGAAACAGAAGTGGAGAAAATAAATTGCCCACCATAATGCTTCACTGGAGGGAGAAAGGTACCTCATTTTTAGTCTGATATTCAGGTCTGTGGCAAACTCTGGGACACCAATCCAGAGCCCAAATTGAACCTCCAACATATATGACAAAATCCTTGCTGTGAAATAATACGGAGATAGATAGATGGAGATGTCATCCTTATGTAACATAAAGAAAAGGAGACATTGAAGAATGATGCGTGCGAGTGTTTATCACACAGGCAGAAGGCAACATGAATTTCAAAAGTAGTTCAGAATATATCTAAATCTGGAAAGATAGCAGCATCTATGGACAACATCATCAATGGCACATTAGAAAGTGCAAGACGATGATCATGTGTATTTGACTATACATTAGCCTTACTTTGACATACTAGAATGGTAAGTTATGTGTACCAGTTACCAACTAAAGCATTTAGATGAGCAGGCCCATATCCAGTTACCAACAAAGGGTACCTATCTATGGCACTACCAATCAGCCAAATAAACAACGCAAGGCTTTGGAGGCGAGAGTAAATTTTAGCCTTTCATCAATAGAGCTTAGCTGTCCATCAATTAAGCCGTCATAACAATTGAGCGTGCAAGCATGGTAGCTTGTTGCCCATATTAGTTAGATGAGAAGATTGGCAAACTTGCAAAATCCTCTGAGTTCTCCACCAAACAAACTTTAAGTTTGAGCATTCCTAAGATTTAGACAAAGTTAATTCAGAATAGCAAGAAGTGGTTTTATTAGGTCAAGCTTTCAAATACCAGAATCCCTGTTTCTATTCTTAAAAAAAAAAAAAAAAATTGATCACATCCTATTTGATGCAGTTCTGATGTAGATCTTGAGTTTGATGTGCAAAAACATTGGAAAGGAGTGTACAGATATGCTTAGTAGAAAGTATGGATCACTTTGCTAGTAGCTTAAACTTTTGGGAGAAAGAACTGCTGATATAAATATTCCACAACAACAAGTTAAACCCCTCAAAAAGTGCTACCATTATGTCAAAAATAAGGGGAAAAAAGAGGAGAGAAAACTATTACAGGAGAGACGGCAATAATAAAGTCACTGATCCAGCATTATCAGCCCCCACACCAGGCCTTAGGCTTCAGGTACCTTAACCACAGGATATGAACTTAATTTGTTGGGACATTGAGCTACTTGCGATTTGGTTTCCATCGCAATACTTGTAAGATAAAATTCCTACAGAGATTGCTAGTCACACATGCTGCCTATTTTAAGATCCCCTAGAATCTCGTGGACAGAAATAAGTTGATAACCATCTCACGATCCCATAGTTTATTGAGCCAGCTTATATCTTAAAACGAAGAGATCAATACAGGATAAATAAAAGCAATACAGTAAGTGATTTTATGATTACAATGTGTATAAGTAGCACAATGAACATGAGATGCTGACAGCCTGACTGTAGTTCTTAAATGCAAGTGGTGCAATTTGAAGAAATTAATTTGAAAATAAGGTCTTTGAGGTTGGTAAGATCTATCATACATTGTGAAGCTTCCAAACCAACAATCAGAACATAATCCTCCTACTTTAAGCGCCAAAAAGTCTGAGGCAAAGCATGTTCAATTTATCAAGTATAAATAAGAGAACAACAAAAATGTACATGCCATGCCAATCAACACAGAACATGATTGAAACAGTGAATATTTGTAAAATTCCACAAACTGTGTGAATACCATATTTTTAAGCTTAAATGCGATAGAAACACCTGTTGCAATTTGCGTGGGGTCCATTATCCTGCATAAGGTTTGCAGTTCACACCATCAGAAAGAAATGATTGTAAGCAGATAAAGAGGAATAGCCACTAGAAGTGCCAAAACTATTTTAGTTTTATACAGTTTGGTAACAAAACCTTAGGAACGACCATTTTGGTTGCAGAGTAATTTTTAAAAATTTCATTTGAGCATCCAGGAACTTAGTCCAGAGAATCCTACGTGAGAATATTTAAAGAATAGGATTGTCAAATCTGACTTTTCTAATGGTTAAACATCAAAAGAGACACTCAAATGTTCTACCTCAAAAAGTCATGGAACTTAAGCAAACATTTAAGAAGTTTTGAAACTTCTAGTGTCCATATTTGAAACACACAACACCACAAACATCAGTAGCTTCAAACTATCAATTGAACAACTGCACAAAAGCTTCATTCCAACAATTAACCATTAAACACACAACACCGCAAACACTAGCAACTTCAAACTATCAATTGAACAGCAACTGCAAAAAAGCTTCATTCCAACAATTAAAACATCATCACATTACATTAGCATTTCTAGCACAAAAAGAAACCGAGCCCAACAAATATATACCAAGCAAAGTCATTGAGGACATAGACTTGTCCCAAATTCAAGAATTGAGACTAAATTGGTTGAAAAGTTGTAAGAGGAAACAATACAACTGTTGGACTCGTATGATCAGGAAGTAGAGCAAAGAGAGGCGCTAAAGCTGTTCACCAACTACTGTATGTCCGTGGACCAAAGATGAGAAGTCCACTTCCATCAAAATCATGATACATGAAAACATTAAAGAAGCTCTCTAAACATTATTGTACAATTTGATCGATTTTCTCTCCCTAGTAAAATTAGAAAAATAAGAGGCTTTGTAAAACCACAAAAAGGGACTTCAATTATGGTGAACAAAATTGGTTCAAACAACCCCAACTGTCAACTTCACCCCTCTCATTTGTCGACAAATCTAGTGCTCAGCCATTGTCCAAGTCCCAATAACCAATACTAATAGCCCCTCTCACTCAACCATTCCTACAGCTATAATCTACATGTTGTCATCATAATCAACTACTTAACCTGACTTTTACTCTTGTTGGAGATCTCAATCCATAACAGAAGTAATTTGCTCTTTTGAATGGGAACCCAACTCCGTCTCCTCTTGCTCCTGCTTGATAGCACGAATTTTAGCGGGAAATTGAGATTGAGCAACAAATTAGGATTTAACTGAAATTAATGCTAGTCCTAGGCTTATATTTGCTAATCAATCTAGTCCAAATTCCTTAATTTGGGGGTAAGTTTATGCCCTCAACAACATCGTCAAGAGCTAGAGTTCCTTTCATCTTAGAAACGATGTTCTTCGGTTGAAATATTATATCATGCGGGTTATTCATAAAGGAAGCCTTTGTGCTACAATGATTGGTCAATAAATAGCTTGAAATCGCTGATGATTGTGTTGCTCTATGTCTACAGTTAATGTATAGCATCCATTGAATACTATCAGTTCCAAAACTTTTCAAGGGATCGCTTAAAATTCCAAATCATTTTAAAATAGACCCTTTGAGAATTTCATCCAATGCTTTAATCATTTAAAAAGCCACAACACATAATTTAATTTTCAATATATTACAACTTAGGATTCTTCAGCAAAGCTAAGTCTTTGGAGACACTAAAACGAACCTTTTGAAAAAGTTGTGAAGCCAAAAAGATCATTGTTGACATTCTCTTCTTCTTCTTTTCTTTTTGGTTAGACAAAATCATCTGTAAGGTTGTGATACCAAACTATAAGTTGTAAAATAATTTTGACAATTCTAGTGTCCTGATCCCAAGATAATGATATGATCTGTTCCAATATGCATGCACTAATGGGGAAGGGGACATGAAAATGAAGACTCATGGAAGTGGAAAAATGCATAAAAAAAGGTGCATAATCAAGCTTTCAACAGCATAATACCTGAGGAACAGTTGCAGACGAGAATGGTGGCAAGGTTACCTCAATGCCATCATCCTGTTCCTGCATACCCTGCACTTCCTTAGCAAATTTGATAACCTTGGGTTCATAGTTCAAGTGCCTCCATTCCTCAATGGCATCGCTACACTCACATATCCCAAACAGAGGAAGAAAGGTCTTCAGGTAAATTGAAAAACTGACTTTTTCTTTAACGAGTAGATGGATTTACAAAACACGGCACCCATAGAACTTTAGAAACTTGACTTCAGAACGCATGAGTGCACTAATGTGCTCTTAATATTTAGCAAATGAGGATGAAAGAGAAAAGCTCGAGCAAGCAAACAACCAGAGTGCGAACCAAATAAGCTCAAATTTAGCTCACTATCATTTCAAATTGCTTGAAATAGTGATTGAAGCAGACAACCTCAAAATCTCACCATCGCCCGCTTCGCCACAAGTCTCCACAAATCAAGTCCACTGCTCTGAAGCGTAAGAAAGGCCTCATGTAAAATGAGAAACTGGCTCTTTCTTAACAAACAAAGAATTTACAAATTACAGCAAAGACAGAACTCCGAAAAGTTGGGAGATTTTATTACATCATGGGCGCAACAATGTCTTCTTACATTCAGCGGTGAACATGAAGATAAGGGCTCAAGCAAGCGAAAAAGCCTAAACACGAGCCGACATAAGCTCTGATTGAGCTCACCATCACTTCAAATCGCTCACCTTGAGAAAGCGATCGAAGAAGACAACCTCGCAATCTCGCCGTCGTCCAGAGCGCCGACGCCCGCCTCGCCGCAGAGCTCCGCGGCCGTGTCCACCGCTCTCAAGTGATTCTCGACGGAGCAGTCGAACGGCCAGACGCGGACTTCGGTGCTGCTCCGGCGATACTCCAACAGCAGCGGCGCGTCTCGCTCGACGGCGCGCGCCGTCCCCCCGTCCTCGTTCGCACCGGCCTCCGACGCCGCCGCCGCCGCCGGTGGCTTTCTCCTTCCTCGTCGCTCGCCGGCGGCTTCCATGGCGATCGGCGGTGCGGCCCTTCTTTGGCTTGCCTGTCCGGGTGAGCGAACTGCGCGCGGCGAAAGTGAGATTGGCGGGTTTCGAACTTCCGTGTGCGATGAAAAAGAAGGAGGCTTTTGTATTTCCTTTTATGGAGTTTCGAACCCTAGACCACGCTACTGCTGCTGCTAGCCGTACTTATAGTAAAACCCCGGCACAGGAGCTAATTCCCCAATCAAACCCCGAATTTTTCGTCTAATTCCCTAATCAACCCCTGAAATTTACGTCTAATCTCAATTCTATCCCAAACTCTTTTTCTTTGTCCGGAAAATTCCCTAACTTTTACTTCAATCCCAAATCTACTCATACATCCAAAAATTACTATCGATTTCTTAAAATTTATCAATATCATGATGTTATTATTATTCCATATGAGGTGAAAGTACTGATAAAAAACACATAATAAACTTCTGATATTTGTTTATTTTTAAAAATTCAGTGGCAATTTCTTGAAGCGTGGGCAGGTTAGGGAATAGAATGAAACTTAGGGGTTTTTCAAGACAAAAAAAAATTTAAGAATAGAATCGACATTTGCTCTAAAATTGAAAATTTTTTAAGGAATTAGGCCCTAAGCAAGGCCTACACTTTTTTTTAGGGTCATCGGCAAGCACCAAAACTCCATCCTTGGATTTTTGACTAAATTGAAACAAGAAGGTGTATCGCATTCCCAATGACGAAAACATGCCAAGTCAATTGCGCATGCATTGCATAATAATATATTAACTTGTCAAATAAAGATAATCGCCACTATTTCCAAGCCAGACCACTTCACTCGATGGAAACAGAGCCCGTCCTGAATGCTTTCTCCGATCCCGGAAGTTCTCCCGGAGAGAATAAGATGCTGCTGCCACTCCCTCTATCTTTTCTCCGCTTTGTCATGATTTCGTTCATGCCCGGCGAATACCTACTTCCGACGATCCCATCGTGATCTCGGAAACTCGACAGCGACGGACATCTAATCTTTCTCTAATTTCCTTAATGCAAAATGGAAATCAGCAGATTCAACTAAAAATTGCAAAAATAAATTTAGGAAGCATCAATTATGAACCAAAAATTCATTACCCAATCTGCAACTGATCGTTTTTTTGGATAAAACTTTATTCATTACTCATTAGAAAATTCACCATAGTAATGTCCCATGTCTTTACATAACCAAGAAAAAACACCGTAGGGAATAGTAGACAACTTCACAAGTAAAGACTAATTTAGAGGGGTCTTCACTATCCAATCTGCAGCATTATTTGCCTCTCTTGGATAAAAAGTAATCGAGACACCTTGTAAGCAATCCAAGAGATGTGCACACTCCCTGACTAACGTTTGGCCAGCACATGGAGCTTCGGCCTAGCTCGTGATGGAGCTTTCCAGCGAAGCACAATTTGACTCGATCTGAGTTGAAGTATTTTCCATCGTATAGTACCCTTGGCGAGGCGTCTCTTCGACTCTTCACAAACAGCAAACCCTGCCCCAAGGCTAGGGTCTCACGGCGAGTACGGATGGAGCAATGATATTCTTCGCGAAGCCACCGACCGGTTGCCCAAGATGGTCTTTGCAAATTCTAGCCATTGACTGACCAAAAAAAAAAAAAAAAAAAAATTCTAGCCATTGCTCCTTGTCGAGAGTCGCTACACCCCAACCTATCAACGTTCAATTTCCATGAGCCCAATGGCGGCGGTGACCATCCCTCGACCAGTAGTTTCTCTTCCCATATCCCTTCTATTTCTCCTCCTTTTGATTCCAATACTCATAGAGGTTGAGGTCGCCAATTGCTTCAGCCATTATTCCCCGAGGTCAAGGTTTGATGTTTCAGTATACCCACATATTACGTTCTTTTCATATGAGCCATGACACGCCGACTAGAATTTCACTTGATAGCGACCCCGCATGGGAAGATAGGTTTCTAGTGAGCCATCAATTCATTTGAGCGACTGCATCTGTTGATCTCGTTAGTTTAATGCGGGGATCTGACCAGATTTCTCGTCCAATCACACAAAAGGAGAAGATTTCAATGTTTCAGGAGCAGGCAACGCAATGGGCACAATGTATCAGGTACAAGCCTTCTCTTGTAGAGGTTTTCTTTTGTGGGGAGAGCATTGTTGCATACACTCCATAGAAAGAAATGAATCTTCAAGTAGAGCTGAATCTACCATGTACGAGTCCATAGGTTCTTGGGAGGCTGGTAGGATGTTGACAACAAGCTGAAGTTAGGTCTTTTTTTGCCTAAGAGCACATTTTGTTGTAGCCACACTTACTGAATATAATCCCGTACTATTATCTGTCCACACTAATTTATCCCTCTGTGAGTTGATACTTAGTAGGATGGAGAGGATCTCTTGGACTATTCTTTCCTCAGAAAGTTCATGTAGCTTCACTAGGTTCCAATCATGGCTGACTGGCTCAATCAGTTCCTCTACATATTTAGGGTTGTGTTGATTCACCAGGCCACCAATGCGGCCACTAGATAGCCACAGGTCATCCCAAATTCGGATTCTTGGACCATTTCCCACTACGGATCACACTTCGGATTCTAGCACCCATCTCCCAAACTTTGCCACCTCCATAAAGGGCGATAACCATTTCCAGCATGCCAAAAGTCTCCTTGCAAGTAATACAAGCCCTTCATAACTCGTCTCCCTAGCATCGCCTTATTAAACTCTACTAAGTCCTTAAGTCCCAACTGTCCTTTATCTTTCCTTGTTTTCAATAACTCCCAATTCCTCCGGTGGACTCCTTGTCTTTCAACATTTTGTCTCCATCAAAACAAGCAATCTTTTTCCAATCGATTTGCAAATAGAAACCAGAGTTTTGAAAATGGATACCGTGACTTGTGGAAGTGCCTAGACTACTATTTTGATAAGGATCTCCTTACCCGCTTTAGACATCAATTTCTCTTTTCAACCCTCCAGCTTCGCGTTAACACACGTTAAGATCCAAGCAAATATTTGTTTCTTTGACCGTCACCTAAAGGAATACCTAGGTATCTACCTATTTTGTCAATAATAGGGACATAAAGCTCATCCGTCATATTCTCCTTTATTAGCTGGGACAATTTGGCTTGAAGAAGATGCACGATTTGTTTACATTTATTGCTTGACCTAAAGCATAGCAGTAGTGGTTTAGAATATTCTCCAGGCTTTGGCATTCTTTAATCGTACCATCAAGGAAGAAGATGGCATCGTCTACAAAGGGTAGATGGGAGATCGTGGGCCGCCATCTATTTAGTTCTATTCCATGAGGCTCTCATTCAAGATTGCCTTGTTCATAAGCATAGATTATACATTTGCCATTATGATAAAAAGATAAGGTAATAGTGAGTCACCTTATCTTAACCCTCGGGAAAGTTGAAACTGTTGGAGTAGTTCACCATTCATTTTCACACTAAAAGCCACTATGGAAATATACTATTTGACTCATTGTAACCATTCCTCGTAGAAGCCCATTGTTTTCATGCAGTTATATAAGAAGTGCATTTCCACTCTATCGTAGGCTTTCTGCATATTAAGTTTGAGAATTGCCCGAACTTTCTTTTTGCTCTTTTGGATGCGGAGCTAGTGAAGCATCTCTTGGACTATCAAGATATTATCATGTATTTGTCTACCAACCACAAAATCACTTTGTTCTATCACAATAATCTCACAAAGCCATGGTTTGAGACGATTGGCCATTACTTTTTAAATAATCTTGTAATTAAATTTGCACAAGCTTATTGGCCTAAATTGTGAAATATTCTCCAAGCTGGCTACTTTTGGAATCAATACAACATAGGTCAAGTGAAGGGTCGAAAGTACCCATAGTGAAGAAACTATTTACCATATCGAATACATCCTACTAGATTTCGGTCTAGTACCGATGATAACAATGCCCGTTTAATCCATTCGGACCAAGTGCCTAATTTGCTCCCATTTGAAACACTGGTTCTTTTACTTCCTCTATTTACACCTTTTTCATCAAGGCCGCATTTATCTCATCATGGACAAGGTTTGAGCATTGGTCAAGTATAGGTTAGTAATTAATGGGCCCACAGTAATATAAAAGGGGATGTAGAATTGCCCAATATGCTATTTTACAGCTTTAGGGTCGCGACACCACTAATTGTCTTCCATTTTCAGCATTAATGCCTGATTACGTATTCTTCTTTGTATCATTGTGGCATGAAAGTATTTAGTGTTTTTCTCCCCCGAACCTAAGCCAACTTATCAGGGATCTCATACTCTAGTACATATCATCCTGCCTCCATAATCTCTTTATTCGTTCTGAGTTGTTGTCGTTCATCCCTAAAGCCCACCCCACTTGGGTTATTATAATCTCAGTAACTCTCTTCATTAGACACTCAACTTGCCGTCAAGCATCGGAAAATTTCCTTTTATTCTAGGACCCCAATGCACTAGCTAACTTCCTGGATTTCCTCCCTATGTCTCCACAAGAACAAAACCTATCGTGCCAGGCTTTTTTAACCACATCCTTACACTCTAGGTCTTTTACCCAAAAAGCCTCAATGCGAAACTCTTATTGCCTCTTGTTCTTCTTCAGGTGCATTGCAACAAGAAGTGGACTATGGTCAGAACCTATAGCTGGTAAAGCATAAGTCTCCACACTTCGAAACTCTACTCGCCATTCTAAGTTGCATATTACCCTATCCAGTCTTTCTCTCACTGTGACTTCCCTTTCTCTTATGTTAAACCATGTATAGACACATCCCTTACCTTCCATATCCATTAAAAGCAATCATTTAACATTATGCCACAAATCTAAGATTAAGGTTTTTCCAAGGAGTTGTCTTAAAGAGACAGAGAATCAATATGCAACCCGTCTAGTTGATCTTGTCCACCTAGTTTATATGTACTTTAGAATATGTGTGTATATATTTAGTTCATTTAATATAAATGATAATTATAAAATAGTATATTAAATTGTGGCTTATCCACATAAACTTACGATTACAATTTTTTCATAATTTAAAGTACATATAAGTTATTACATGAATAAATTTTCATTTAATTGCGGGTTAATTCTTACATTATAATAAGATAAATTAACCAAGGGTAATCATGATATATCTCTTTATAAATTTATCTAAATCTTCTCCTTCTTCACATTGAATACTTGAATGTCACAAAATTGAAAAGATTGCAATTCCAGATACAAGCTAAATATTTATTGTATGCATTTGGTAATAATACAATTTGTGGGAGGGAGTCTTTTTACGTGATTTGATACTCAAGGGGGGGGGGGGGAGGAGGGTAATTGCTGAAGAGTTGATGGGCTCTTAAATGGTATTCATTATTTCCCTCAATTCTCAATCCATTTAAAATCATATCAAATTAAATAAGTTTTAGAAGTTACCATTTAAGAGCCCATCAACTCTTCAGCATTACCATCCTTGTCCCCCCGTAAGTATCAAATCACGTAAAAAGACTCCCTCCCACAAATTATATCATTACCAAATGCATACAATAACTATTTAGCTTCTATTTGAATTGCAATCTTTTCAATTTTGTGACATTCAAATGTTCTATATGAAGAAGAAGAAGATCAATCAATCTTATTAATACATGCTAGTCTTATTTTATGAGTTTAGGGTATTTCCAAATGACTCAAAATTTCTAGGTGGTAAGATTTTCATGGAGAGGAAAGGTAATAGTCCTTTTACCCAATACATGTGTGTGTGCGCGTGTGTGTATTAAAAGAATTACATGTATTTTTATTTCATTTAATATACATATGTGATAATTATAAACAGTATTTAAATCATTGATTATCATTATAAATCGTGGTATTAAAATTATCCTCATAAATTTACAATCATTTTTTTTATAATTAAAGTGTATAATGAATAAATTTCCAACTTTAAATTAATTCTTATAGTACGATTCAGTAAAACCAACCAAGTGTTAAAATTATATATCTCTCCTTTAATTTATCTATATCTACACGTTATAAGCAAAAACGGATTCCTACCTTTCAGAAGAAGAAATCACTCTACATTCTATTAATGGCAATGCCCGTGGTGAACTATATATTTCATGAAGAAAAAGTTATATGCATGCGATAATAATTCGTAATTTATCTATAAATAAATTACGGCAGTTACAATTTAAGAATCTATTAGATCTTTAGCAGGTTGTGATCCATTTATTTACTCACTTCTCAATTCATTTAAAATTTTGACCACAAATAAATTCATTTAAAGTCATATCGAATTAAATAAATTTTAGTGGTTACCAATTAAGAACCCATCAACTATTTAGAGATTACTATCCATTTATTTCTTAAGTATTAAATCATGAGAAAAGAAATCATGAGAAAAGAAATCATGAGAAAAGATTATACCGTGTACTATTCTTATAAGTTTTAGCTTGTCGTAGATAATCAATTTGAATTTGAGCAAACTTTCCCCTTCCAAAAATTATATCATTACCATATACTACATAAAACAACTATTTAGCTTCTATCTAAACTACAATCTTTTTATTTATTCATGATATGATGAGGTTGTTTATTTCTGATAGAGAAATGATAGTGTAATAGTCTTTAATTTATTATAAGAATAACAATGAACTATAAAAAATCAAATAACAAATAATTATAAATTATTGTGGAATCTGCTCATATAAGAACTTGTGATTCACAGCATATTATTATTTTATAGTAGTCCAAAAATTATTATGCTAACAAAGCTCTTTATGATATTGATAGATGTTAATAACAAGCTAAAATAATCCCATCTGAAAAGAAAATATGTAGTAAGTCAAGTGAAATATTTTGAAATACAAGAATGTTTGCTATAAATGATCCTCCATCACATGTTAAAGCTCTGATTACGGTCACAATAGTCGAGGAGTCAAAGTTGCATGTGTCGTTGCTATTAAAGCTGATATCAAACTCCTTCATTACATGTCAAAGCTCTATTTTCGGTGACAATGTTCGAGGAGCCAAAGTTGTATGTGTTGTCGTTGTGAAAGCTAATACCAAACTCCTTAAACTGTGTTCTTGGTCACAATATTCGAGGGGTTGAAGTTGCATGTGTCGTCAGTTATCAAACTCTTTAGTTACATGTTAAAGCTCTATTCCCGGTCATAAATTCGAGAATCCAAAGTTGCATGTATTGCTACTATTAAAGCTGATATCAAACTCCTTCATCACATGTTAAAGCTCTTCTTCATCAAATGTTAAAGCTCACTTCTCTGTCACAATATATGAGGTGCCGAAGTTGCATGCGTCGTCTCTAATAAAGCGGATATCAAAGTCTTTCCTCACATGTTTAAGCTCTATTCTCGATTGCAATATTCGAGAGCTGACAAGGGCGAGCTACACCAAAGACTGGCGAGGTCAACCTTGTCAACCTTCATCTCTAGCTAGTTATCAAGGCCTAATAAATGATTGGAGAAAGAAGGAAAGTTAAAAAAAAAAAAAAAAAAAAAAAAAAAAAAAAAGGAAAGGAAAGGAAAAAGTGAAAAATAAAAGAAATAGATTTGAAAAATATTATCAAAAATGCTCCACGTCAGTGTTGACCTTGTCATGTAGCTTGGCCGACATTTATGTAATGGATTTCCAGCTAAAATTGACCAAATAAACTGAGTTGGCACAAATACAACAAGTTCTTGACTCAATTGACCCAAAAAAAAAAAAAAAAGTATAAGACTGAATTTGCACAGTTGCATTAGATTTATGATTTTTTTGATACTTTTCTCTTATGCATGCCCTAGTAAGTGAAATTATGCGAAGAACTTGGTCTCCATAATGCTCTTTTACTGCTATTGTTATTTTTCTTTATGCATAGTTTTGCCTTTATTTGCATGGAAAAAATTTTCACTTTTGGAGGATGAGTATACTGAAAGTGCCAAAAGTTGTGTTCAGTGTTCATTTTTGTGCCAAAATTTTTTTCGAATTACTTAGAGTTCCACTTCTTTAAAAAAAAAAAAACGATCATTTAAGTGTCAACTCCGGTCTGAGTCACTGGAAATCTAATGTGATTATATTTTATTAATTTCTTAATCCTACGTGGCTCACCAACATGTCTAATCAGCATATAACTCTTAAAAGACGTCGTGCAAAAGTTGTAAATAGTGATAATTTAAATGCCAAATTATAATTAAAGTGATCATTTGAGTGCCGAATTTTGTTTAAAGTGATCATTTTAGTGTCAGTGATTGTTAAAAACTAAAAAGCAATCATTTTAGTGTTAAGCATTCCAAGTGGACTGGATTTAAAAAAAAAAAAAAAATTTGCCAAGTCATATTATTTTAGTAGTTATAAATGACATGTAATATATTTGGCCAGAATTTTTCACCGTTGGCACTTAAATTGATCGTTTTTTTCTCCTATCTAGCATTTAAATGAGCCGATGAAAATTTTTTGAGCTAAAGTAAGCGCCATACACAATTTTTGACACTTCTAGTGTACTTATCTTAACTTTTGAGTATAACTTCCTTGCTACCAGCTCAAAGTACCAATCAAACAGCATAACGCCATCTGAGTTTAGGACTACAATAAACCAATCCCTACAATATGAAATTTGACCACAGAGAAAATATTACATGGAAAAGCATCAGCATTAGGATATTTTTGACAAAGGAAATAAAAGAATCCCATTTGCTAAGCCTATGCTTCTTAGTTGGCTTATTCAAGATAACCAACCACGTAAGATGTCATGCTTAGCTATTAGACCCTAGTTACATTAGAGAGATTAGAGTAAATTCTTAAAAAAAAATTTAAAAAAATCAAATAAGTCTTTAAACTAGTCAAATTCTAAAAATGTTGGGGTTGGATATGATTTAGACAAAATGGATAATGTTTTTAAGGATTGCAGAAAGTTTAGTCAAATTTTCCATGTGCTGCACGCATGTCGTGCACGTATCATGCATATAGTCCGTACTTGCCTCTAGCCTTATTGATGATTTTAATTAATTATTGGATGGGCCTAAGTTGGCCCGTCCGCCCATGCTGGGCCGAAAAGCCCGGCCCACAAAGAGTGAGGGCCCATGGACGGAGGGAGGAGTTGAAGGGGTGTGTTTTGTGTTTTTTTGGGAGAGGTATAAAAGGGGAGAGAGAGGGAGAGAAGACAACCTTTTGGCAAAAAAGTTACGTACGTCTTCTCCCCCTCACTCCAAAAACTCTCCAAAAACTCTCCAAAAGGAAAACTAAGACAAGAGGCGACACCCCACAATTCTCCAAGGACTTTTGGCGTCATCGGATCGAGCAGGACCGTTATTTCTCTTCCTCTTGGCGTCGTTGGTGTTTAATCCGTGGAAAACAAGGTACTTTCGATTCTGTGATGTGCCTTAGGATCGGTGATGCATATGAATTTCTTGGGCTCATCTTCCGCGCAAGTTTAGGGGTTCGATTTAGGGTCGAATCCGGTTTTGGGGATCCGACAATCCCAACATTGGTATCGAGCATGATTTTATGTTTCCCGATCCTTTTTCATGTTTTTCCCGACCCCTTTCATGTATGTGGATGTTTTCTTATTGATTTTCGTGAAAATAAATTCGGCCGACACCGATCGGGGCAAGAAATCCCGACACCCGAGATTGTTTGTGCATTTTTTCGACTTTCTGTAAGTCGAAATCGACTTCTGATGGCACTGGACGAACGGCCTCGTCGAGACAAGCGCGACGAGTGGTGGAACGTCGCCAACGGATGCCGGACGCGCCCCCACGCGCAGCCAGAGCGAACGGGTGCTTCGGCGCGTGCAACGCACGCATCGACTCGGAGAAGAAGCAGGCGCGTGCGTCTCGCGCGCGCGCGCGTACGCACGTGCGACGCACGTGCACTGCGCGCGGCGGCTGGCGCGTGCGAGGCACACGCCAGCTGACGTCATCGTGACGTCAGCTGCACGCGTGCCGCACGTGCCGGGTCGGTCCGTCCGACCCGGCCCGACAGGCCACGCGGCCCGACCGGCCGGTCAGACCAGCCGGCCCGACCGGCGACCCGACCCGAACCGACCAGCCGACCCAACCGGCGACCCGACCCGTCCGACCAGTTGACCGTTGACCCGCCGTTGACCGTTGACTGACGTTGACCCACCGTTGACCGTTGACTTGACCGTTGATCGCAAAAAAAAAAAAAAAAAAAAAAAAAAAAAAAAAAAGAATTTGTTTCTTTTTCAATTATGCCTATGTGGGTTATAAGTAATCCATTTTTATTCTGCATTTGTTGCATGAATCATGGAAAATTATGTATTTTCCCTTATGTTTAGTATGGATTATAAGTGATCCATTTTTTCAAAGTTCTGCATTTGTTGCAGGAACTATGATGCGATATGCACGGATACCTGCATTCCCGAGAACGGACGAAGGACGTGCAAGACTTAAAAGGCTGATGACAGAGTTAGCTAATTATCCGTGGCATGATGGTGATTTAGTATCACATGTGGTCAAAGTCAATCAGATGATACAGAAATCATCCGGAATGGTTATCTTATGCCGGATTCGAGAAGGTGTCGACCTTCAAGAACACTCTTCCACCGAATGGCAAGCGGTGTTAGATCGGCTATGGGAGGTCAACATGGTCCCGGGTTATATGAGGCTAGTAGAAGCTTTTGTGAGAGAATACTATAGGATTGGGTTAACCAAAACTTCAACCCTTGTAAATGCGCCTTGGAGGCGGCATATGAGCTCTCCAAAAGTTTTTCCATGGTTGGCAAATGTGCCTTGATTTCTTGGATTTTTTTACTAATAAATTAGCAGGAACTTTCCCTACTTATTTCTTAGATTATTTTGAGATGTTTTGAGTACATATATCTCTTTCTATGTTGAGATTCTCATCTATATGTATTACTTAGTGTAATAGATATGTTGAATTATGTGAAAGCATTATTTTATTTTATTGGATGTTAGATATTATTTGCTTTCTATTATTGTTTGATTGCTGTGGGTAGTTGATAGAAGTTTTTGTAACTTCATAGAATTTAATTTGCATAAGACAATTATATTAATGACAGTTTTGAGTTATGATTTTGGAGGATGATTGGAAACATAGTGACCTTTTGATTCTGAAACCTTACTTGAAATTGTTTGTTAATATGATGGGTCTATGCAAAGTAGATGCATAAATGATAGGCATTAATTATTCGTGCATATGTCGATGTGTTGGATCGATGGTTTCAAAGCAACTAAGAAAGTAATTGCTGATTTGAACGGCAATAATTGTGAAATATTGAATATGAAGATTCAATATGTGTTGGAAAAGCCAGAAGCACTAGAAGCTCTTGACCATGTTATGGAAGATCTTGAGGATGCTGTAAGCCACCTTGAGCTAGTGGAGGACCACCTAACGGCATTTGAGCCGAAAGCAGATATTTGCAATATTGGTTCTAGCTCAGAAAGGGCTTTGAGCTCTAAGTGCAAGCGTATTGATTCGTTCAATATGTGGTCATGCAAAGGATCAAGTCCTCCTTGTAAGAAACCAAGAGTTAACCAACACAAGAGAGGAAAACGTCCTCAAGTGAAGAAAAAGTCAAGGGTAAGGTGTTACAATTGTGACAAGAAGGGTCACTATGCTCGCAACTCGCCGTGAGCCGAAAAAAAGGTAAACACCTCTTGTATATTTGAGAACTTTGCTTATGTGTCAAGTTCTGTATTGTTGGCTGAATTAAATCCTTTGTGGACTGTTGATTCGGGAGCAACGGACCATGTAGCAAAGGATAGAGGATCCTTTGTGGAATTCCGACGAATACCAAGCTGGAACTAAGTGGATCTATGTGGGAAATGACTCCGAGCTGAAGTAAAAGGAATTGGCACTGCCAACCGAACATGCGTGGTGGACGCACTTTGATCCTACATGATGTAATGTATGCTCCGGAGATTCGTCGGAATCTAGTGTCTGTTTTTAGTGTTGGTCAAACTACGTTTTAATATGAACTTCCATAATAGAGATGTGGATTTGTTTTTGGAAACAAATTTCTATGGTCGTGGCTATTTTTTCGGATGGTTTTATTGTTTAAGACATTGACTATGTTAATGCAAATGTTTGTTATTCCCTTATCACGTCTCCTAATTCATATGACAATGATGTGAATGTGTGGCATGCTAAACTTGGTCATATTGGCCAACAACGAATAAATAGACTAGCCAAAGAGGGCTTGTTGGGCAATATTGAAAAAGTCGATTTGCCCATATGTGAGCATTGCCTAGCGGAAAACAACAAGGAAACCATTTGGAAAAAGTAAAAGAGCTGAATTTCCTCTGCATTTAATCCATTCGACATCGTGGTCCAATGAATGTGAGAGGAAGGCATGGGGCTGTTTATTTCATCACTTTCATAGATGATTATACTCGATTCGAATATGTCTATTTGATTTCTCATAAATCTGAAGCATTAAATTGTTTCAAAAGGTTTATGGCCTTGGTAGAGAATCAATTAGACAGGAAAATAAAAGCATTGAGATCCGATCGAGGTCGAGAATATTTATCTGATGAGTTCAGAAAATTATGTGATGAAAAAGGAATAGAAAGACAGTTGTCTATTCCATATACTCTTCAACAAAATGGTGTTGCAGAGAGAAGAAACAGAACCCTTCTGGAAATGATTAGGTCCATGATGGCACATGCTAACTTACCTATCACCTTTTGGAGTGATGCATTATTGACAGCTGCCTATGTACTTAACCGGGTGCCTTCCAAATCAGTTACTTCTACTCCATATGAGTTATGGACAGGTAGAAAACCGGACTTAGGTTTCCTTAAGCCATGGAGTTGTGCTGCCTATACCCATGAGCCCTCTCACAAATTTGGGAAATTAGGTCCCAGAGGAAAGAAGAGTATTTTCATAAGATACTCTGAACACTCAAAAGGATATGTGTTCATAGGTGAGCAGGAAAGTGGGAGCGTAACTGAATTTGAATCACGGGATGTCACATTCTTAGAGGATGAGTTTCCTAAGAAGGGCGAAATAGGTGAAGATTACTCCCTATTTGAAACCATGGATCCAGATAATGATATTAGTGGGGTTCGCCCAAGTGGAAGTAATGTGAGAAGTGATGAATTGCATACAACTAATTCTCAATTACAACCACATGATGATACGACATCATCATTATCGATCCTAGTGGGAGCATAATGGGAAATGATGTGCTAAGTGTACTATCTCCTATACGGCGAACAAGTCGCAAAAGTATTCCCCGTCGACGTTTTGACATTGAAGGGAAACTTTTATGATTGCCCCACAAGATGAGAATGAGCCAAGAAATATACATGAGGCTCTAAGTTGCCCTAGTAAAGAAAAATGGATGGATGCAATGGGAGAGGAAATGGAGTCAATGAAGTCAAACCATGTTTGGGAGCGGTTGATCTTCCAAAGGGACGCAAAGCTATTGGGAACAAGTGGGTTCTCAAAATAAAGCGTAAAGCTGATGGCTCGATAGAAAGATATAAAGCTCGCCTTGTGGCGAAAGGCTATAATCAACAGGAATGAATTGATTATGAGGAAACATTTTCCCCTGTTGTGAGATTCACCTCAATTCGCATTATTCTGGCAATAGTGACAAGTATGGATCTTGAATTACATCAAATGGATGTAAAGACTGCTTTTCTCAATGGAGAATTAGATGAGGAAATATATATGGAACAACCTATTGGTTTCATTACGAAAGGCCAAGAAGGAAAGATATGTCGACTTTTGAAATCGATATATGGCCTTAAGCGATCGTCAAGACAAAGTGGTATATACGTTTTCATAATGCTATGATGGCATATAATTTTACAATGATTGATGAGGATCATTGTGTATATATCAAAAGATCCAAAGATCAATTTGTGATCATATCATTATATGTTGATGATATATTAATTGCCGGAAGCAATATGGAGTTAGTTAATACCATCAAAAGTTAGTTATCTTCTAATTTTGAGATGAAAGATATGGGTGAGGCTGCATACATACTTGGAGTTAAGATTTCAAGAGATCGTTCGAAGAGATCATTATCTCTTTCGCAAGAAACATATATAAGTAAAGTTCTTGAACGATTTCGTATGCAAGATTGTAAACCCATAGACACTCCTATTGCAAAAGGTGAAGGATTGAGCCATAGACGTGTCCAAGGACTCCACAAGAGAAGGAACAAATGAAGCATGTTCCTTATGCTAGTGCTGTTGGGAGCTTGATGTACGCTATGTTGTGTACAAGACCCGACATATGCTTTGCGGTTGGAATGGTAAGTAGATACCAATCCAATCCAGGTCAAGCACATTGGAAAGCCGTTAAGAGAATACCGAGGTATCTAAAGGGAACCGCGATTATTATACCGAGATATCAAGGAAAGGATCTGCGACTCAAAGGCTATTTAGACACAAGTTGAAGAGGAGATTTAGATGAAAGGAAATCTACCTCTATTTTTGTTTTTGTTTCTGAATAATGGCGCCATATCTTGGAGCAGTAAGAAGCAAACGTGTATAGCCTTGTCCATGATGGAAGCGAGTTCGTGACATTATCAGCAGCGATACAAGAAGGAGTTTGGCTTAAGAGATTTTTGGATCATTTAGGTGTTTTTGAGAAAGCTGCAAATCCATTATTGGTTAATTGTGATAGCCAAGCAGCTATAGCGTACACCAAAGATCCAAAGTATCATGGCAAGACCAAACATATAGATACCAAGTATAACTTTGTCAAAGATATAGTTGCACGAAAGGATGTGAACTTACAGTACATATTTACGCATAGAATGGTTGCAGATCCTATGACAAAGCCAACACCTAGAGATGTGTTTTTGTGGTCATGAGAAATCTCTAGGATTGCGTAGAGTCTGATGTACTGGATATTTTAATTTCCCTGAGTTGTTCACATTTATGAAATTGTGTTTTTCATCATTAATGCCTATGAATCTTTGTTTGATCTTTATGCATCTTAATGCTCAGTGCATTATATTGAGTTGAGAAAGTATGTCGGACAGATAAGAGATTAGCCCACTCACACGGGTAATCACCTCTATTTACTGTGTGATAAATAAAGATGAGACGGTTTTTAAGCTTATTATCTAGGTGATAATCGAGAGCTCAAGCTTAAAATATATATGTCGCCTTAACTAAGTGTTAAGATGAGGACATGATAAATACTATGTCCAAAAGTAAAATAACCCACATATTTTACTTTATCTGTCTAAGATGCTAGATGTGAGTTCTGATGAATTAAGTGAATGAGTAGATACGTGAACTCAAGTTAGACATTGGGTATGTCTGAACTATCATCTGTACGGTATTGAAGAAATAGACATACGCTCCATGGGAAAAGAGTTAATACTGTAATACGCATTTCATACTGCGTATGCATGAGACGACCAATAAGAGTGGCAAAAGTTTTGATCTCAACTTTTATGCCGTGTGAGACTCTTGAGGGAAATGAGCTCCTCGATTTTAGTCCCCTCAGGACTATTACTTATTCTCAAGATTTCTATTTAGTGTTTGCTATCTTAGGATGTTGCCAATGGTCATGAGTTGATTCGATCTAATGGGACATTTCTAGAAAAGCAAGCTAAACTGAAATTGAGAGTTTGAAGGAAAGAGGAAGATCAGATTTGGAGAATCACATTGTAGTTTTGTATTCACTGGTCGACCAATTATGACTGTCTTTGGGATAATCATAATTGTGAATGCAATATATATCATTGTTAAAAAGAGATCAAAAGAGATATAAATGTGATCGATCGATCTAGGGTACTGCATACTAAATCTACTCAGAGTGTGACGCCCATTATGAGCTGCTATATATTCCTAACGAGATGTATGGCAACGAGCTCTCAAAGTATGCCGGTCGCACGGATTATTCACCGTATGAATGTTGAAAAGAGGTTAAGAGGATCTGTTCGGCCCACCATGTGCGAGTGGGAGATGATGATTTTAATTAATTATTGGATGGGCCTAAGTTGGCCCGTCCGCCCATCTTGGGCTGAAAAGCCCGGCCCACAAAGAGTGAGGGCCCATGGACGGAGGGAGGAGTTGAAGGGGTGTGTTTTGTGTTTTTTTGGGAGAGGTATAAAAGGGGAGAGAGAGGGAGAGAAGACAACCTTTTGGCAAAAAAGTTACGTACGTCTTCTCCCCCTCCCTCCAAAAACTCTCCAAAAGGAAAACTAAGACAAGAGGCGACACCCCACAATTCTCCAAGGACTTTTGGCATCATCGGATCAAGAAGGACCGTTATTTCTCTTCCTCTTGGCGTCGTTGGTGTTTAATCCGTGGAAAACAAGGTACGTTCGATTCTGTGATGTGCCTTAGGATCGGTGATGCATATGAATTTCTTGGGCTCGTCTTCCGCGCAAGTTTAGGGGTTCGATTTAGGGTCGAATCCAGTTTTTGGGGATCCGACAATCCCAACACTTATCATGCTCAAAAGCTAGATAGCATGTGAAGCTAGTGACCACGGCAAAAATCTTCTCACATAGTTTCAAGTCAACAACTCTTTATGTGACGAGAAGATATTCAGTGCTGTGCAACCAATCATCAGCTAACATAGTGTGCATTTTTTTTTCTCACAACCTCTAAAATCTAAGCATATTTATACAGTGCCAAAACAGTAGAGCGGCACACGTGCACGTGTTTCCGTGTTTATCCCAAAACCCTAAGCCACTAGACTCCAACCCCCTGACCAACCCTTCTAGCCACAGCCCATTAACTACCCCCAGCATAATAAAATATTTCCCATTCTCACAGATACATCCTTACCCCACCATCGACTTCCCCGAATATCTCCCGTATGGCTTTTCCCCATTCCCATAATGAAAAGGTCCAGGCTTCCTTTCTTAGCATGGACTAACATGTCGACTAACATCAGTTATGGTCCGAGAGGACGAATGTGCGTGCTTCTGATCTTTTTCTAGTGTCACCAACCAAGATCCTGCCATACACCTTCAAGCGAGAGAAAACACTCTACATTCTTGAAAGGATATAGAGTTTGTCCGAGTATCTTCAGTACTGAGGTAGCTCACTTGTTATTTCATTGTACCCTACAGCAGTAAAGTGATATATGACTGATCAGATATCTGATGATAGTAGATTAGAGGCGTTGTGTAGAAGCTTGGGTAATTCATGGTCTGAGGATGATGTGATAAATGTTAAGGAAAGAATTTCTGAAGAAAAACTAACAGAATGCAAGTTAACGTTGTTTGGAAATCTCTATTATTGACCAAATGTGAACTTTCAAGCCTTTCTTAACACTATGAAAAGGGCATGGAAGATGGAGAATGTATCTTGCACCTTGCTAAAACTAGGTTTCTTCTCATTTTTCTTCAGGTCCAAAGCTAAAAAGCAAAAAGTGTTAGACTCTAAGCCATGGTCTTTTTCAAGCAACTTCCTAGTGCTTCAGCAATGCAATTCTAACATTCTAGAAATCTATTACGACTTCACTCATTATCCCTTTTGGGTGTACCTGTATGGCCTTCCATTTGGCAGAGTGACGAAGGAAGTAGTAAAAGACATAGCCTCTAAGATCGGTAAAGTTATAGATGTGAAACTGGAAGCCAAAGGAAATAGCACCTATAAAGTCGGCAAAGCCGAATCAATCTACACCCCTCCCCCACCCCCCAAAAAAATAGGTGTAGTTATCAACTTGGGAAGCAAAAAATTGTTGATAGAATTCAAATATGAGCGGCTCCCGCACTACTGCTATTCTTGTGGAAGAATCGGGCATTATGTCATTGCATGCAAAGAAATACCATATGAAACCACAATGCTGAAGGAGGACTTACTAGGCAACTTCGAGAATTGGCTACGTGCTAAAGTCAGGGAACTCAGCCCATATGGAAAAGTTTTTTTTATAGGAAACAAGCTGAACTCCTGGAAGGCCTAGAAATGGTGCTAGAATCCCCTCTTGTTGCAGAAACTAATGACGATCAGCAAGCAAAAAACACAAAAGCATAGCCTATTCTACCCATACGAAGTCAGGATTTTTCGAAAGAGGATATGAAACAAAAGGTTGATCATCTCCAATCTTCCCTAGCCATAACCATAAGGAAAGGAAAATGACCACAGAAGAGAGGCATCAGCTACTTAAATGAGGAATCTATGATGATTCTCTATAACGAACAACTGAAAGAAATGGACCATGAGAGACAGCATTAGATAGCAACCGAAAGAGCCCAAAACAGGGGCAAAGCCAAAAGCACCAAACTTCCGGCATCGAAAAAAGGAAAGAGATTTTGTCTGTATGGTGCACAATCCTCAAAGACACCATCAACTGACAAACTACAACTAGTGGAGATCCCTATTACAGAGGAGGAGAAGTCAACACACTGGGCTGTGGTGGCTAGCCCTAATAGGTCACCGGGTCATCCATGAAGCTACTTAGTTGGAATTGTCAGGGGTTGGGCTCACCCCTGACAATTTGAGCTCTAAGAGTCCTAGTGACTTAGGAAAAGCCCAATTTAATCTTCCTAATGGAAACAAAAAAACCAAGAGCAGATGGTGCAACAATTAAGAAGGAGGCTGAAGTATCAAAATAGCTTTTTGGTGAATACATAAGGTATTTCAAGGGGTCTGGCTATTTTCTAGGATAAACAGGTTACCATATCAGTGGATTCGTCTTCTAAATACCTTATAAATATGCAGTGCCAACTTCACAACAATAGGCAGCTTATGCGAATCACTTTCCTACATGCTCCAACTAATTTTAATGACAGAGTACTCTTATGGGAGGAAATACAAAGAGTAAGTGTCTTAAATCATCTACCTTAACTATGTATTGGGGATTTTAATGAAGTTTTGTACTATTGGGAAAACGTGAGTAAGAGGATGGCAGAAAAATTTCGCCTTACAGAATTCAGAGATTTCTTACATGCATGCTCTTTAATGGACCTAGAAAGCAAGAGGTGTGCATTCACATGGACAAATAGAAGGGATGGAGAAGAAAACGTTAAAAAAAGGTTAGATAGAGCTTTATGTACCATGAAGTGGCGAATAGCATATCCAACTGCAGAAGTCATAGCCCTACCAACCATCGGCTCTGACCATAGTCCTCTTATTCTATCACTTTTTCCTAAAATAGTTCACAAACGTATGGAGATTTTAAGTATGAAGCTTATTGGGCAGAAGATGAGGATTGTAAGCAAATTGTGAAACGAACTTGGAAAGACTCCCAAAGCAAAAATATGGCTGACAAATTGCATTCAGTGGCTGCACAACTTACTGCATGGAGTAAAAAAAGATTCCCCAATGTACATAAAAGAATAGGCGAGCTGAAAAGCGAACTTCAAACCTTGATGAACAGCCACGATATACAATATGATATGATCATCACAAAATTTAGCACATTAACCAAGAGATCGAATCACTACGGTGACAAATGGAGATGTTCTGAGGTATGAGATCGAGAATCAAGTGGCTGAAATTGGGAGATAGAAAAACAAAGTTTTTCCATGCAACTACTATTCAACGGAGAAATAGAAACTGGATATTTATGTTGTTGAATGATCAAGGAGAATGGGTTAGGAACAAAGAAGCTCTTGAGGACATGACGGTAAATTTTTTTAGAAACCTTTATACGTTAGGAGGTCATAGGAACTTTCAGCCCATTCTAGACCACATCCCAACCTTGGTGGGTGCAACTAAGAACCAATCACTAATTGCACCTGTCACCATGGAAGAAATTAAAGATGCTACTCACCAATTGGAACCTACTAAAGCTCTTGGGTTAGACAGGTTAAATGGCCTATTTTTTCAACATCATTGGCGAGACATTGGAGGAGATATTTGTTATGAGGTGCAGCACTTCTTCGAGATTAGAACCCTAAATCTAGCCTTGAGTAAAACGTAAATCACACTCATCCTCAAAAACCAAAACCTAGAAAAATTAGAACAATATTGATCTATAAGCTTGTGCAATTTTGCCTACAAAATCATATCTAAAATCCTCACAAACAAACTGAAACCTCTATTACCAGTCATAATTGAAGTAGAATAGAGGGCCTTTGTGGGAAGTTGGCAAATTCAGGATAATATTCTGATTATACAGGAAGTCCTTCACAAATTAAGAACTCGTGACCGGCAACGAAAATTCCAAGTTGTCCTTAAACTCGACATGCAAAAAGCTTATGATCGATTGGAGTGGGACTTCCTTCAAGAATGTCTAAGAAAGATGGGGTTCTGTGAAGAATGGGTGAAGCGGATCATGCAGTGTGTCAAAACGGTTTCTTACAGCATTAAATTTAATGGGGTATCATTGCCCTATTTCAAGCCAACTCGAGGTATTCGCTAGGGAGACCCATTATCCCCTTATCTATTCATCATAATGGTTAATATCCTCTCTCATATGATAAAGCAAGACCTTGAAGCAGGTACACTTCATGGTATTCGATTAAATAGAAACTGTCCCACCCTTTCATACTTATTATTTGCAGATAACTCTATCTTTTTCCTAGATGGTACAATCTTGGAATGTCAAAATTTGGCGTCTATCCCTCACCAATATTGTTATGCATCAGGTCAAACTATAAATCTAAACAAATCACGGATACTTTTCAGCAATTGTTATCCAAAACGACTACGGAGAAACATGGTGTCAGAGCTACGAGTTCCTGAAATTATGAAGACTGGAAAATATCTAGGAATCCCTTCGGATTGGGGTGCCTCCAAAAAAGAAGTGATCACGTGGATTCTCGCTAGAATAAATATGAAGCTGGAGAGTTGAAAGGAAAATTTGCTATCAAAAGCTAGTAAGGAAATACTTCTCAAATCAGTAATGCAGGTAACACCCTAGTATGTGATGTCAATTTTTAAAATCCTAGTATCTATTCTCAAAGCCATTTAAAAGAAAATAACTAACTTCTGGAGGAGAAACAACAACAAAGCGACCGGTCTACATTGGAGAAAATGGGAACTTCTCAAGCTCCGAAAAGAGGAATGAGGTATTAGCTTTAAGGACCTTCTCACATTTAACATCGCTATTCTAGGAAAACAAGCCTGGCGCCTCTCTCAGCACCCTGATACTCTATGGAGTTAGATTATGAAAGGACTATATTTTCCGAACTGTGACTTTTGGCAAGCAGGGAAATGATCGCACCCCTCATGGGGTTGGCAAAGCTTAATAGCAGGGAGAGAAGCGATCGCCCCTTAGGTTATGTGGGTAATGGGGAATGGACAAAAAATTCCAATCAGAGAAGATAAATGGCTGAAGATGGGACCAATCGAAGGACCCGTGAGAAGAAATGGACCTTGCAAAGTGGCGGATTTGATAGATTTTGCAACTGCTGAATGGAGAGAAGCCCTCTTGCAGTCAATGTATGATGATCAGATAGTGACAGAAATTATCGCCACCCCTATTGGCCTCCCAACTACAGAAGATAAATCGGTTTGGATAAATAATAAATCGGGAAGTTATACGGTGAAAAGTGGATACTTGCTTAATAGAATACACACAGTGACCCCATGAGAACAAACGCCAACAATAGCCCACCAATTTAACCCAAATCTATGGAAACATATCTGGAACACAGCTATACAACAGAAAATAAAGTTCTTCCTATGGAGTGCCTATCAGAATGCCTTGCCTGCATTGGATAAGCTATACAGGAGGAAGATAGTACCTGCACCTATATGTCCATTACGCAATATTGAACCGGAGACGATCGAGCATACACTCCTTATTTGCCCTTGGACAACACAACTATGGAATGAGCCATCCCTGCAAGTCAAAGTGAACCAAGTGGGTTTAACCTGATTTGATGGATGGTTGTGTAAATTTCATACAAGACCAAGGAACTCACAAAGCTTTGAACTGATTGCAACGACATTATGGTGCATATGGAAGGATAGAAACCATTTCATTTTCAAGAAAAGTCCCCTCAATTCTCATCACACCCTGCTTAGAGCCATAACATTACAAGAAAGCTTGGCAACATGGAATCCTAAATCAAAGAGTCAGAAGTAAGGCGACAACTTACATAACAAATGGCAACCCTTGAGCCCTGACGTAATCAAAATCAACATCAATGCATCATTTGGGCATTCATTCACAGCCTGCACATTGTCAGATTCAAGCCAAGAGAATTCGCTACATAGTACTGGAAGTTATTTAGCCTTAGCCCTGGATCTATACTCAACGAGAGAAGAGGTACCAATCATGCCTAGCAATCCCTCAACCTCCATCCCCCCAAAAGCCTGAACCAACCTGGGTAACAGCCCATAATAACTCTGAATCAATGCTAGGTCTAGAATGGAGTGCAGAAGGGGTAGACCACGAATCAAACGTGAATAGTAACCCCCAATCTTTGAGAACCAGCGAGGAAACGGTTCGACCTAAATCAAACGTGAAAACCAGAGACAAACAACCCATGGTATCAGCACAGCCTGATCTCAGATGCACACAGGATGGGATGCACGCAGCTGTGGATGGCTCCAACTGAACCCGACCCAATGGAAAGCTCGATACACCCACAACGCACAAGGCTCGATCCTTCCTCCAATGCCAAGCAGTTCGGACGCTAGATACAGGGGAACGACGGATCTGGAGAGAGAAACGGCCGACGACATTTTCCAACTACCCACGGGCCCCAATCTAACCAGAAGAAGCATGGCAACGACAACAACACCTCCACTTCATCACTACTCCCAAGGCCGACTAGACAAAATGCTCGCTCCATATACAATAAACAAGGCACACCCATTCCTTCTCTGTACAACAATTTGGACGCCGAACACAGGGGCGTGACAAATCTAGAAAGAGAAGCAGCTGATGGCGACTTCGAACCACCCAGCAACACCTCTGAGTCTTCACAACACCCCTGTCCGCACAACAACTTCGATGTTGGTCACAGGGGAAGGACGAATCTACGAATAGGAGAGGTTGTTGGCGGCCGTGAACAACACATGAGCCCAGATCTAAACATAGAGGAGGACGGCGGCATTTCCGACACCCAGGAGTGACAACCCCCCCTCCCGAGTGGAGCTGTGGCTTGCATCTGCAGGGACGCCCTTGGTAGAATTATTGATGGGTTTACTAAATCTATAGAGGTGAAATCAATAGAACAAGCAGAGGCAAAAGCGTTGGTTGAAACCTTAGACTTTATCTCCTCAAAACTTGCCCCGCATAGATCAGAAAGAGAGATACACATACACTTTGATTGTAGTACGCTGGTGAAAGGGGTTCCCACTCCAGCTACCCTAAGTTGGGATGTGCAGCCTTTAGTGGATCGGGCCAAGCGCAAACTAGAAGATCTTTCGGGACTTACTTTAACCCATTGTAGTCGAAATATAAACAAGGTGGCCGACTGGTTAGCCAAATCCCAACGAATGGGATGTCTCCTTAGGAACTGGGTAAATAACCCCATGTCCGCTCTTTCGAATTTGTTATGTGCAGATGCTAGAAATATATTTGCTAAAAACTTAACCTAGTAGTGCAATTCCGCTTGTCCGTTCCAAAAAAAAAAAAAATGGTATTACACGATTTTAAGCTCAATAACTTCCAAAACCTTTCAGAAATTAATTTGAAATCCATCTACTTTGATGATGCCTATGTCTTGGTGAGATAAAGAGTTTCGTTATGATGTTTGTAGCAGGGCACTATCAATATATAGAATCAAACACTTCCATAGTCTCCTCATGAATTCTTTTGCGATGCTTAAAAGAGTGGCTGAATCATTAAAGAGCCGTAAGTGAATGCTAATGGATGTAATTATAAACTAGAATTATTGATTGTTTTTATCTAATAATATACATCAATGGCAAGGCAAATAGCATCAAAGAGGCAATTTTGTGCTTTCCTGGAGTAACCTGAATATAGAGAGGACGATAAAAATTTCTTTTATACACGGGGAACCATACATCTACCAAATTTGGCAACACATTACTTTTTTATCTATTCGATATTTCATTAACGGTTTTAGATATTTTTATGGCTATAGTAATGTGTTTGAAAAGAACTAATAAATTAATTTCTAATTTTCATTATATCTGTAGTTTTAGATTATCAGTCCAATGTTAATTCATGGGTTAGAATCTCAAGCTCGTTAGCTTGAGTTAGCTCTAAAATGGTGGGGGTGGGTCTTAAAAATTAAAAAGTGAGAGTTTATCTTAAATCCAAGGATCTTCGAGTTAAGTATGATCTTGACAAATTGGATCATGTTTCTAAGGATTGTGGAAGGTTTAACCAAAATTTTCGTGTGTCATGCATATAATTTAGATAATGTAAATAACTCAAAACAAAATTGAGTTGATCTTGGTCTAGGCGAGTCAGGCCGTATCTTGACTTTTTTGAAACTATCTTTATTAATATGCTATTTGTTGATTATTACGTATTACAACCCAAACATGCAATTACACTATATTTTGTATTAGCTTCTTAAGAGCTAAAAAAGATGGGATTAATGGGCTAACTCTTGATACAGGATGGAGTTCCGAGCACGCATAAGTATTTTGGAAGTCTTATTTTGGGGTGTGCTGCAACCTAGGTAGCACCGACACGGACACGCGACACGCGACACGACACGACACGACACGCCGACACGTCATTTCTTAAAAATAGATAATTTTGACACGTTCCGACACGTTATATATTAAATATATTTTTATAAATAATAATAAAAATAACCTAGAATTAATTTACACAAAAAATATTAAATAATATCATTCATTCTTTTAATTTGTTACAATAATGCACAAAACTCAGAGGAAAAAAATTGTTTAAAGAAAAATGCTGAAATGATATTTTTAAATTTATTTATTTATCATATATAGCATTTTTTATTACTTCTTTCATAGTAAAAGACTTTAAAAAAAAAATAAAACAATTCTAAAAAACAAAACTGAAAAAAAAAAAAAATATATTGACCCCGTGCGTGTATATTTATAACAATTTTATTACTTCTTTTGTGTATATTTATATTTTGACCCCTCAAGTATTAGAAATTTTTAAAATTGACCCCGTGCGTGTCGGAATCGCGTGTTGGAATTCTGGACTCGCGTGTCGGAACGTGTCGGAGAGAGTTGACCACGTGTCGGATTTTTCGACACTCGTTGACCGCGTGTCGGAGCGTGTCGGACACGTGTCGAAGTGTCGGACGGGACACGAAGGTTTCCGGAGAGTGTCCGTGCTACATGGGCTGCAACTAAACTGAAAATTCAATTTGAGATTATTTTTCAACCTAGAAAATCTTCATTTTTACGCCCATTTCCCCCAAATTTGACATCACATTACTTTTTTTGTTCCCTTAGCTATTCGATATTTCATTAATGGCTTTAAATATTTTTATGACTTTAGTAATGTGTTTGAAAAGAATTGATATATTAATTTCTAATTTTCAATATATTTGTAGTTTTAGATTTTTTTTTTATCATCCCGATGCCAATTCAAGGGTTAGAATCTCAAGATTGGTAACTTGAATTAGCCCTAAGATGGTGGGAGTCGGTCTTAATCCCAAGACCCTGAGAGTTTTCCTTAAATCCAATGATGTTCTTGGTATGATTTGAATAAAGCGGATCATGTAACCAAGGACTATGGAAGGTCTAGCTGAATTTTCTGTGTCGTACAAGTGTGGTGCATATAATTTGGACAAGGCTTCCTTTAATTCGCTCAAAATGACTAATGATACTCTAATTGAATAATTTTTTATATTAATATTTTGAAAAACTCCAAACCAGTGCACCTTTGACAAATTTACCATAAAATTAATTTTTTAACAACCAAAAACCTCAAACTGCTATCATTTGACAAATATACTCCAAATCGGTACACTTATAATAAATTTACTCTCTATTAGTTTTTATTAAATTTTATTATTGAATTAATGGGTTAGATAACACATGACAATTGACTGATATATCAATTTAAGATTTTACTCTTTATTTGTCCCAATTGTATTATTTTTGTGGTGTTAATCCAATTTAACAAAGTTTTATTTTTCATAAATGTATCAATTTGGGGCTTTTAGAAGTCGAACAAATTAGTTTTAGATAAATTTATTATAAGAGTACCAATTTAGGATTTTTTGAGTCAATTGGGATGAACTTGTCATAGATATAGTAATTTAATATTTTTCGAGGTAAAAAAAATTAATTTGTAAAAAATTTATCCTATATGTATTAATTTGAAATTTTTCATGTTAATTTTTAGGGAAAAACTACTAAAAACCCCAAATTTTGCCCAAAGTGACAAATTTACCTAAAACTTTTTTGTATGCTATGAAAAATCCTAAAGTTTGCCAACCGTGATACATTTACCCCAAACTTTTTTCCATGACACAAAAACCTCAACTTCTATTTGTGTGACATATTTATCCTAAATTAGGAAAGCATTTTGGTCTTTTTACCTTTTAAATTTTTTTTTTTTTTTTTTTTTTTTCTTCTCTCTTCCCTCCACCGGCCATGGCAGAACCGGCGGAGGGAAGCCAGCATTCGGCGAGGGTCACCCTCACCAAATGCTCGCGAGGGCCACCCTAGCCAGCCCAGGTGAGGGCAACCCTCGGGCGATGCCAGCTTCCCTTCGCCATGGCCGGCGAAGGGAAGAAAGAAAAAGAAAAAAATAGAAAAATAGAAAAATTAAAATCAAAATGCCCTTAATTGAGTAAATGTGTCACAGTTTGTAAAGTTTGGGATTTTTCATGTAAAAAAAATTATTAAATTTATCACTTTTGGCAAAATTTGGAATTTTTTGTAGTTTTTTTCCTAATTTTTTATATGGGAAAAGGAGAAGGTAGTTTATGAGAGGTCGAGGACAGGCCTCGGCCTTATCGCATTTTCTTTGCTGGTTCGGTCGGGCAAAAGCCGAAGTGGCTCGAGAAGACGACGAAGCATAGGGTGACCGCAGAAGAAGAGATGATGGTGGTGGTGGTGGAAGTCGCTCATCCTCACCGGTGTCGCTTACCGACGCCATTTCCGCTTTCCTCTGCTCGTCGGCGTGCTTCCTCCAGCGCTTCGCTCACTCCGCGAACTGTGCGGAGCTACGGCCGTTCGTCGATACGGCCCCCGAAACTGAGACTAGGGAGCAGCGCAAGGTCGTTGCCGCCGCCGCCGCGGCGTCTCCGGCTGGTTCCGGCTGCGGCGGCTGCAGGAGCTCCGTCGCCGCCGCTTGATCTTACCGAAGAGAACATCCGGCTGGTTCTAGCCGACGCTCGGGTGGAGGCAAGTAATCTCAGGGCGTCTTTCTTGGTGGAATTTGATGATGTAATCGGTTTCCTGGTTAGCGTACACGGTTAGGATGAGTTGAATTAAATCCCCTTCATTGGCCGATGGGGAGATGATGATGTGGTATGACACCGCCTCTTTAGCTTGGAAGTGTGCTCTGAAACCTTAGGGCTCAACCGGGTAATGCGATGATACTGAACTGAACATTGAAATAAGTGAAGCCCATGCTTTCCATGGCTAGCTTGTTCAGACCCTCGATTTGATCTTGTTGGTTCAGTTTTAGTTTAGTATCTCCGGCATGGCTCATTGACTTTGCATCAGCAATGTGGGTTCGCAACATGCATTTTGTAGAAAGAAAAACTAAGTCCGTTTGGTCGGACTGCGAAGTAGGTTGAGCTCGGTATTCCTTTGCATTGTTTGAATTGGCGATAGTTTGAAGTCATTGTGAGATGCACTTCGTTTTGGGTTATATGCCATTTAACAGTTTGGTGAGACTGCTTTGCTCCTTGGAAATATCTCCAGTTCCTGGTTCAGTAATCCTTTAGTTTTGGATGTGCACAGGTCGATGAATCTACTTTCTTATGCAAGTCACCTCCATCACCGTCGATATAGATGGCTTGTGTTAAAAGAACAGCTTACGCTGCCCGTGTCTAGTCCTTTGAATTGTACTTTCTCTAGACAGACTTGATAAAGCTGCTGATTAATTCTTTTTCAAACCTTAAATAGATTGGTTGTGTGGAATTGCTTAGCAAATTAAATCTGATGGGTGCGTGGTCTCTCTTTCTTTGTTCGTTTGCAGTTGGCTCAAATTTTCGACACTTCAGTAGGCATAACAGGTGATATCGACCCTGCAGTTAAAAAGGCCTTTTCTCTTTCACCCCTTCATGAAGTCTTAGAAATAATTGTACTGCAGGACAAATTGAGCTTGCGGAACTGGATGGACCCTTTGTGAAGATAAGTCTTAAAGGCCGGTTTTGGCACGAACGATCCATGGTCCTCGCCAGAGTAGGGAACTATTTGAAGCAGAGGATCCCGGTAAGTCCCTTGACTGAGGTTTCACTTCTTAAAACTGACTGATATATGCATTGGTTCTATTTTCTCTAGAAACAATCGCTTCAAGATAGAGAATCGTTCACTTAACATTCGGTGATGTTCAGTTGTTCTGTCCCTAGGAAATCTTGGAGGTAGAGATAGAAGATGAAAAGCAGTTGGATGACAGCCCTGAAAATTTCTGATCAGCATTGCTTACTTTCTTGTTCTTGTCCTCCTACCGGGTAGTTTGTGTTGTTGCTTGTGTGAACACAGAAAATCACAAGAGAAGGAATCAAATTGGAGGGGCATAGGACAGATTCGAGAGGTGGAAGAAGAAGGGGACGTAGAAGGACGAGGGACGAGAGAATATGAGGGAGTTAATTCTGATTAATTTCAAAATTTTTGCTGTTCCAATGTGATGCAATTACCCAAAATCTCTCTCTAACATAGGATGATTCTGAACCTGCCTAACAAATGGTCATCCTTACATCCAAAGAAGCTTCTTTCACTTCTTTCCCAATGTACATGGAGAAGCAGAGTTAAGGATAAGCATTTGTGTCACTGCTGCTAAGTTGGGTCAAACTCAAGCACGGAAGGAATTGGATAGGACGCTTACGTAGAGAGTGGCGTGCAAGGATTCGTTCGGTATAAAGGCCACAATTTAATTTATAGTTTCACGGTCTCGCAACCCAAGCCGTCGTGATCCCTATCTCGATCTATTCCTAAATGACTATGCAATTCCTTTAACGGGGAGAAGAGCAGGAGAAACAGTTGATCCGATCAATATAACAAGTTTTGCTCGATAGCATTGTTGCATGCACTTAGTTTAGGAAATGGGATTAGTGAACAAATCGACAAGCATAACATGACCGCCCATCGCAGAATAGAAATTATTCACTCTCCCAAGAATAAAGTATAGGATAAATTTTTCTGTATCCTACACCTTGTTTGGTATATTACTGAACATACCAATGAGTATATATTAATCATCAATCGTAATAGTCAATCACTAACAAACATCATGATCCCGGCTGAGATTATTCTCCTTTACGTATTGAAAAATTACTATTCAGTGGTACGGACATGCATTTTGAAAAGCTACTACTCAATGTGGTCATCTTATTTCATGTTATTACCATTACGTGGAAACTTTTATACTTCTATGTGTGTAAAATTAATAGCAACCGTAGCACTTACAATATACTTTACATATCGGCAACCTTCCGGGCAACTAAATAATAAACAAGGACGCACGATTACATGGTTTCACACAAATTACTTCTTTAATTTAGCATAGTGACATAAACATATAAAGAAAAAGAAAATATCTGAATTTACTAAAAAGTACAATATATCGACATTCTTTATTCACGGTATATAAAAAAAAATTAGGATGCGTGGGTTGACTAAGCAAATGGAAAGATAGCTTTGGTGGTCCTGTATTTTTTAAAATTTGTCACAGTGGGTTTTGTGGATCAAGGGCATCAACTATCGCATGAAGCGACTCTCTGTGTGAGTGGATCATTTACAACTTGTTATTAGGGATATGGACACAATTGAACTCCTTTTGAACATGCTTTTTCTACATATATCATTTAGCATAGTGCAAAGCGCATTGTGTCATGAATTGCCAGTATAGATCAAACAGACAAAGTTGACATTCATTAGTCGAAATACTAGATTAGGGGTCACTTGTAATCAATCCGTGTACCACGTGGTCCTGCATCGATCGGGTCCATGACTTCTACCAAACAAAGATTTCATGCGATCCACCTTTGCATGAGGATTAAACTGTATTAGGCGCGGGAATTCAATAATGTAGACGTTGATTAGGGTTTCGGCCAGAAAGAGACATCGATTAGGTCAGTCCTTAAGGACGATATTGTCTCTGTTGCCACGTCAACACGTCAGCAGTCCAAACCCATCAAAAGGTGAAAATAAAAATGAAAAGGAATGGGGTCCAGTTTCTTGGCAGTGGTTGAGGGATAAATATTAAAGAGGGATTATGTTTCCTTGATAAATAAATAAAAAAACATAATATGAACATATCATTTCCTTTGTGATCTTCTAAAAACCTTTTGATCTTGGAGCGTTTACATATACTCCCGAATTCCGTCACTTGACCACTTTATCCGTCACATGAACTTTCACTTATGTGAAGAAGAAGGATGCTTTTTAAGTAAACGCCACTCTCTTCAACCGACAAAAAAAAAAAAGAAAGTAAACACCACTTTCCAAATTCCGTTATAATCCATCTTTTATTTCCTGAAATATTCTCTTGTGCGAGTAATATAATTTTCAGATCTTCTTTTTTTAAGAGTTTCTCTCTACAATCCCTATGAGTGTGAGTGAGTAAAATAGACTCAAGAAGAAATTTTTAAAGTCAGATGGCTAAGAGAGCGTTAGATCGATCAACCCATAACACTGACATATAATATTCTACGTGGAATTAAAAATCATAATCCAAAGTTGGATGTCTTTTCTTCCGTTTGATATCCAAACCGACCTGAACTGAAGCTGTTGTGATGCCGATTCTTTCATTTATTATCCGAACTTAGTTCAGTTCGGATATTTTTTACACCAGTTTTCCTGACTCTACCCAATCGTCATCATCGTCATCATATGAATCCTCTATTTCACCAAGAGAGTGTTTACAAATTTCATGATATAGCGGAGCAGTCTCTGCATTCCCTATTAAATCATGAAGAAAATACCGTTTTAAATATAAGACACTCTTCGACCAATATATATAAGGCACTCAATATTAAAGGCCACTTAAATTACCTGCTTTTCTCTGTTCTGATCCGAAATCCCTCTCATACTTGCATTTCTTAAGTTCCTCTTTTATATGCTCCAGATCCTTCTGCAACAGTTGACCAGCGGAATGAGAAAACAAGAACAAAGCTTGAACATTATTCATAACTATGAAATATCACTAACCACAGTTGAATGGAGCTTGCTCCACAAGTTAGAACAATGTTGAACAAGAGAATCACATATCTCTTGCAATTCCTCAATTTGCTGTCACAAGAGATGATAAATGAGGATAAAACTGAGCAAAGGATCCTAAGATAAAGAGTCATCTAAAATCCAAACATGAAAATAAGTTAAGAAAAAAAAAATACCTTTCTTTGACTCTCCTCCCGATAATAACTCAACACCAGTTTTCTCTCGTGCAGCATACAACTCTACAAAATAAAAGCGTTTGTTCAACCGACGCTAACACAAATCACTATATGCTCTTACTGTATACGATAACTTGCATTCTAAGAACAAATGTCAGCACAATTGGATTCGCGTAAGTTTCTCAGCAGCCTTAAGTCAAATCAATTTCACCGTGAGGGTCCTCAGGGAGAGTGGACTTCATCATCTTGTGGTTTACCTACACAGAGCGCAAGTTGTCATCCTCTCATGCAATCATGAGTAGCGACTTGAAAATAAAACGAAGATCGACTTCAAATCAAACATCACAATTGTAGGCACACACAATGCTGTTTGACAGTAGGGCAATTGAAAGGAATACATTATATTCATGGTTCTTTTAATAAAATTCTTCGCAAAGTTTTATGATAAAATGCCAACCAAGAATAGCAGATATGGATTCTATTTAAAACTTAGGGTAAAAGCCACCAAACATCAAAACTATGATACAGTTACTCCAAACTTTTTTTTTTCTAATATAAAAATCTCAAACTTGTATTCATGTGACACATTTATTGCAAACTTGTATAATGTGACATATTTAACCCAAACTTATTTTTCTGTGACAACAAAAATTCTGAATTTTTTTAAGTGACATTGCAAAACTCTAAACTTATATTTATGTAATATATTTACCCCAAAAATTTAGTGTCACAGAAAAAAGTTTGGAGTTTTTTGTGTCACAAAAAAGAAGCTTGAGGTAAATATGTCAAAATGGACAAAGTATGGGATTTCTGATATCACAAAAATGATTTAGGATAGATGTGTCACTTTGAGCAAAGTTTGGAGTTTTTTGTGACTTTTTCCCTAAAATTTAAATTTTAATCTAGTTCAAGCTAGATGTGCCTATTTACTTGCATAACATCTTCACAATGTTCAATCTCCTCGCAACTACATGAGGAAACAGCTCATTATTCCACAAAGAACCCCAGTGACATAGAAGCTCATGCTTGCTCAAACAAGAAAAACATTGCAGGCTACAATATAAGGTTTGTAGACTACAGGTAGACAAACCAGTAGAGGAAACAGCTAATTATCAACTTCAACTGAATGAAACGAATTACTGAAGCGAGGAGGATAAGATAGGTGCAATTATGTTAATTCATCCAAAGCCGACCCAACCTCAGCAAATTACTTGGGGAAAGGGCCGACATGAATTGGAATGCTTCAAGCAACCCAAAAGGTATAATATGAGAAGACACGTGATAGTAACCAGACCAGGCTTATTTTTAATGTCCTTTGCCCTATGCACATAATTTGGGGTACTCAAAGTCTCCTCCAGACAGTGGACCGTTGCGATAATGCAGGTCTTTGTAATTCCTCCAAGGGAATCCTGAAGTAACCCAGTGAGTTTTCTATCCCCTAAGAGAACGTAAGCTCTATCAGACACGTTAGATGGGAACAAGTAAAGCACATCAGATTATATCATATTTTGAAACCACTATGTACCTATAGGGAATATGACCAAGATGCTCCACAAGAGCATTAATGACTCTTCCCAATGTAAGCAAACTTCTGTTAATTTCTCCTGCTTCTCATGCACGACCCTATCAGATACATGTCATTAAACAGATTATATCATATGTTGCCCCTCGGTAAATTTATGGGCAGATTGTGTAGACATTACCTCCCTAGCACCAGAACGGGATATGTTTGCTGATCCAGACAGATCAACCAAGTTCAATCTGCCGCATTTAGTAAATTCTTCTCCTTCTGGTGTTGCTTCTTTGATGCGTATTGTGATTGAAAACAAAGAGTGTGACCAACTACATCAAAACCAAAATCAATGTCTTATCGTAAGATTGCAGAACCAGCCTCTGACAGAAACATAGTGAAAGAAAAGCATTCAAATTTAGCAGTGTTTCAGCGGTAGGACACTTTGAGGACCCCCTTTCAAGCAAAGTAAAGATCTCAGTTGCATTTGTCACAATTTCCTCCTCTATCCCTCAAACAAGAAGAGCCCCCTTTCCATCCTCCATCAATGTCAGCTCCCTTTTGTGCTTATCCTCCATAGGAACTCGGAAAATTTCCTCAGGTGCTGGAAGATCAGTGATTTCTTCATTGTACAACTATATAAATGTTGCCTTCACACTGTTTCCAGCATTATGGCTCTCCAGAGGATAAAAAATTTGCTTCACTGCTCTAGGTAGACACCTGTTTCTAGAGGTAATTCTTCATTGGGTCCACTCTGCCACAGTTCAAATCATAGCGAAGACAGATTATAAGATTCCAATGTTTGCATATGGCAGAACATTCATAATTAAGATGGTAATGGCAAACACAGCGGCATAGTCTTTCTGATCTCTTGCATTTACGTTCCATGGTGTATGTCTTTCCTGTCCCAGTTTGGTCATATGCAAAAAATGGTACAGTTGAAGCCTTCAAGAACTTCATTTATAAGTGGAACTACTGCTTGCTCATAAAGATCTCTCTGCTGTGCAGATGGACAAAAAAACCTGCATGCAAAAACAAGATGACGCGTGTAACCATCAAATAAAAGACCCTACCTACCGATTTATCGGTTTAACGAAAGTGGGGTGAACTGAAAATTAATGAGTGATCGTGACGAAGATGAATTAAAAGCGGTGTTGTCAGATTTTGCAGAAAAAGATGAAACTGTAGCAGCATTTTATCTAGACTTCAATTCATACGAAGCAAAATCCAATGTATTGTCTGCCAAATGTGATCTTTACCGCAATCAGTCCACAGAGAGCAAACCCATGCTTGTTTTTATTAAGCATCCCCGGTTTCGGAAAGGAAAAGAACAAGGGATAACGCCATTTCTTCTACCCATTTATGAACAACCTAGTATAGAAAATAGCTAATAGTTAGGACTCATTTAAAAAAATTGTTAATCCTTTACTCTTGGAAAAAGATCTACCATTACCAGGTACTATTATCTTTTTAATGTGTAATTAGATCAGATGATCAATGAAATTAATAAATTACAAATGGTTGTAAATTGAATGCCAGTTACTGCGAGAGAAACATCTTGTCAAGCCTAGAAGGGGAAGGCTACACATAAGAATCTGGTAAGACTGTATGGAGCGCACTGAGTGCCTAAGTCCTGTGAGAGTACTAGAAACTTAATACTTTTGTTCTAGTAGTACATCCATGAGACCACCCCAACCCAATCCAACCCGACCACAACCCGATGTAATAATGACATAGCTAATTAAGAAACCGGGAACCAAGAAACTTAAAGAGGAAGCAATGAAGAATGAACCTTACCAAAGGCGAAAACCCGATCAATGTGCTTGCCGAGGATATCCTGCGAGACAGCCACCTCTCTCTGGTACTCATTGCAACGCACCACCTGAGGCGCATCGTTCCGCTAAGGGCCTAGAGCGTAGAGCACGTAAAGAACTAAAAAACGAAACTCAGCGCTATCGAACGAAGCAAATGCTCAAACGATATAAGGATTGGGACTTTTCAATGATGGCGGTTTAAGATTGGCAGCTCAAGCGAAGTTCGCCCCATAATCGGTAACGAAATTTTCGTAAGGATGCTTAATGCAAAAGGAAAAAAAAATTATAACAATAATAAATAAGAAAATTTATGGCATACTTCCATTTACTATAATATAATTATAGCACAATCAAAATAAATGCTATTAACAAAAATTTTAAGAATCCCTAATGACGGCACAAATTTTTAATAATTTTTTTTTCTTTTTATATTTGGAATATATATATAAGGATATTACATTAACAATAACCTATTATAATTATCTTTAAATAAATTGGCATTAACATCCACAACTGTAGAAAGTCGTCTCTATGATAAATTAATTTTTTATTTAATATCCACTATTGATATAATCATTTTCCATTCATGATTGGGTTGATATTATTCATTATGGACATTGCCTCAATGTGCCTCTATGCTTTTGGTCGATGTTTAATTTCGTTCTCCAACTTTAGTTATTTAAGTTGGTCCTTATACTTTCAGAATAGAAAATGATTTCGCCATTTCTACAATTTGGCCCTATATATCTATTTATAGATTCAACCTGAAATCTATCTTTTCTCTCACCTTTTTATAAATAAATAGAAAATCAAAATTACCTTAATATTAAATAGAGTTAATACCATGAAAACCCTAAACTTGTACCACAAACTGATACATCTGTAACAAATTTACCCTCCATTAGTTCATATTACATTTTCCTACCAAATTGCTAAGTTGGATGATATGTGGTGGTTGATGTGTATTAGTCCGGGATTTTACCATATATTTGTCACAAATGTATCGGTTTGTTTAATCTAATTTAAAGGAAAATAATTGATGGTAAGTTTGTTAGAAATGTATCAGTTTAGAATTTTTATTATTCAAAAAATTAGTCATATGTATATCAGTTTGAGATTTTTAGTAGTTAAAAAATTAGTTTGCCAATAAATTTGTCAAATTTATATCAATTTGAGATTTTCGATAGTATTAATCTTATTAAATAATAGAAAAATGATCTTACATGTGTGCCACCATGGAAAAATTTAGCCAATGCGGACAATGTTAGAGTATGATGTAGATAAAATTTAGTCAACGTAGATGCCCACACGTCAAAGTCGATGGTGGAAAATTTTTATTCGTTTCACACTTCAAAGGCCATGTAAGCTAATTGGATCTGGTATTAGAATGACTTGGTTAGAAAATTTGAGAATCCAAAAGGACTTGAAAATAATGATTTATGAAAAGAATATAATAGAATAAAATAAAATAAAGACACACACACACACACACTTTGCTTTTCAAATTGCACTGCGTGAACGTCACTAGCATCCTTTTTCTCCTCTACACGTAGAAAAGCACGTAGAGCAGGAGATGGTATTACTTTTTGCACTTCCTTCTCTCATTCGTCTTTTCTCTTGCACTAGAAGATCGAAGTGATCACTTTTAACAGTAAAAATCTGAAATATCTTATATCATACCGATGTTTTAGATTTAATTTTTTTTTTTTTTTTTTTTTTTTTTTTTTTTTTTGGTATGATGGTTAGCCCTTATCCTGAATAAGTGTTTTTCACCCTAGACTAACTCCACCTTTCCAACCCGATTGAAGAAAAGTCACCCATGGAAGGGCCAGAGGATTTGCAAGGCATAAATATTGACGTTCGAAGTACTGTAGCATCGTACTATTTTATTTTTTGTAATATCAGAAATTTGAAAAATAATTATTCCTCTATTGAGGAAAAGTTTCATATGTACATTTTATTATAAGTCAAAAAAAGCATGACCTTAGTAAACGCATGTGATCCCTTTCCATAGGTGAGCATGAATAACTAAGATTTCTTTCTAGTGATCATGATTAGCCGCACCATTAAGGCAATGATAATGGTCGAATGAATACATTGCATTGGTGATAAGGCTATCCTATCTAGTGTTGGTCATGCATCGCAAGTGCCCATGGGGAGTGACTCATTCAGTACAAAATTCCAACTTGGAGTGATCTAGTGCTATCTTTTCATTTTTCTTTCAATCATTATATTTTATAATTCAGGGCACGACCGTCATGGCTCCTCATTAAAATTCGAGTTACCCTAAACCAAAAATTTCTCCTTTTTTAACTTGTATACTTTTCACTCCTGTTTGTCAGAGCCACAAAACCAACAATTGTTGGTCCATATAGATCTCTTCATCAAGATCGACATTAAGAAATGAAGTTTGAACATTTGCTAGAGCTTTAGATTTTATGTGCGAGAATGGCTAGAATGAATGAGCCTAATCGAGATGAGTCTAAAAATTTGAGGTAATGTATCCTCTAAAGAAAGAGAAAAGCAATTATGAATCAAATTCACAACCATTGATTTCTTGAGTTGAAAAATACATAACATCATTGTCAATATATTACTTTAAGGTTTTTGTACTAATGGGTTCGTGAGATCATATCCCCATCATGAATTTCGTGGTGGAAAGGGCACCTAACTATTACAGTGGTCCCCTAGCTATTTTAGTATGTTGTCATGACTCAAGAGCTTGGAGATGTGCACGCATGGCTTCATCTCAAAACTGTCAAGCAGAACCTTTTTCTTGCACGTTCCCCACCTTTGCTAAAATCTGACATATATGGTTACAAGAATAGACTTCCCAATTCTTTCCTTTTAACAGCAAAAAAGATCACCTGAGTTAAAGAACATCAACATAGGAAGAGTTACTATAGAAATCAATTCTTAAGACAAGCGCCAAACCCAATTGGATCCAGTAATACTCGCGTTGAATGTCCCAAAAGCGGATGTTTTCAATCTTGGAATCGTGAGTATTAATTAAATTGATTCGTATTCACAATGTTGCATAATGATCTCGCGACGGTGATTAAAGTAAATCACATGGAAGAGGATTTCCATAAGTGCACATACATTTGTTGTTGGCTTTCATTGATATTGTTTCTCATTCTCTTGTAAAGCACAGAAGAAAAGTTATTACATAGACTTGTTTCGTACATGAAGCAGCCGAGTTCTCTTTTTCCTCTTCTTTTCTGGGCCTCAACAAGCCGTGAGCTTACAACAAAACCCAGAATCACAACAAGTCTTTGCAATAATTTCCCCATCTAACCAAACTCACTGGCATGTGCGTGTCTTTGAGAGAGAGAGAGAGAATGCTGTGTTTTGCTAGTTGACTTCACGTATACTCTCCAATGAAGGCTTCCAACTTCTTGAAAGATTGTCACCTTCATCATCACCTCCCAAACTTATGCTTCTTTCTTCACTCCGAAACAGCTGAGAACTAATTATCTCATCCTTGGTAGAAACTCCGCCTCTCGCGATCAGCTCCGCCAACTCTCTCTTACTGATCACCACCTTTATCCTCACAACCGATGATGACCCACCACCCTTAGTTATCTCTTCGCCTTCTTCCACCGCCTTGTGATCATCATCAGCAAACCTAACCTTCTTCTTGTTCTCGGTTCTAGCGAATTTCGATGTCGTGGACGGATCGAGAGGAAAGATGTAGTACACGCGGCCACAGAGCAGCCTTGAGTCCGGCTCAAGGACCGCCATGGCCGGAAACGTCTGCGAGATCGCGTGGCCTGCAGCGAACTCGGAGAGGACTTGGCGAGCCCTCAACGGGGACTTGTACTCGAGGATTTTGCCATCTGTCTTGACAATCTTGATCACCTTTTCTTCAAGAGCTAAGCAGTTCCCCATGGTGTTTTTTGTTCTTGGTCGGCTTAAGAACCACAATTGTGTATGGTTGTGAAGGAAGGTTCAGCTTTGTCAAGTGAAGGGCTCGAACTTGAAAGGGTTAAGCGATGCTTTATATAGGGAATAAATTCAAGATTGCCCTTGTAGGGATCACAATATTACTGAAAAGGACAGCGCTCCAGATGTTTATTCCTGGACCCCACCTCAGTGACTCTCGGCGGTGTGTAAGCTGGACAGTCGACGATTCCTTGGATGTAAACAAAAAAAACTGATATCCTGTAGCCGGCCAATTTTGATAATCACAGGTGCGGGCATCCCGCTACCTAGAAACTCGAGAAATGTTACACAGGTTTATTAATCAGTTAAGTTCACGCATTTGAACGGTACAGATAGTCTTCATATCAAAATTATTTACACGCGATAGGATATATAATTCACTTGCATGCGGGGGGAGAGAAAGAGAGAGGAGGACAAGGCTGGAGATGGCCGTTCAGGAGGCTAGTGTTGTGTTTGCCGAAGGCAGCGATGGTATTGGGTTGGCCCGGGTCAATAGGGCTCATTCAATAATTTGTAACTCACAATAAATTATTATATCCTCACAGTACTCCAGAGATTGTTATGCTAACGAAGCCCCAATTGGTTTTAGAGTGCAATTTCCAAAGTTGGAAGGTATTTGACTAAAGTTATGATATTTTGGTATTTTGATCATTCAATCTGGACCGTTTACTATAGATCTTATAGTTGATGTAGTTGACTATAGAAAAGGGACAATTAAATTTGCCTCTCTAAATTTAAAATGTCTGATCTTATTAAGAAAGAAAAAGATGCTGGAGGTATATTTTCTCGGCCGTCAAAAGTTCCATCTGAACTTACCTACTCAGCTCTTCTCGAAGTTAACAATCTTTAACATGCTATGAAATGCAAGCTTCGAGCTTCATTCTTCACTCTCCATTTAGCAATTGAATTCTCCCGTTCCTGTCGGAATCTGATTAAGATTCCTGTCACATAACTACGGTGCGAAGTTCGATTTGGACGAGCTGAAATTTCATGCGGCGCTAGAGTCATTCCACATCGCTTGTTCACGTTATAGTCGTGCTTCGGATTGAAATAATGGTAGCCAAGTTCTAGTGCGACCATCGTGGACGTGTTTATTAATGTAAGCCAAACTCGACGCATACGACAGAATCGCACCAAAAGCAAACGGAATCCGACCAGACCCCACTTGCGAACATTAGAGGTTGACCTCTGACTATTGTTTTGGTGGGTTCCTGTCGTTGTGCACCGGATGAGGACGATGGTTGGCTTCTTTTCCAGTGGATATTACCGACCGCTAAGAATTTCGCACTTTCCTTTACCTTCACGATATAAGCACTTGCGCATGCGTCCTTCGCTCTAGCCATTCATCTTATATAATTCACCAAGCATGAGCCAAATATCGTTTAAAAATTTCTATGAGTACGTAAACTTCTTTTTTCTTTTTCGAGCAGTTACTACACGAATGTATTGGTTGGTTTCCATGTGTGTTTTGCAAGGTTCTAAACTACCAGATCGAACAACTAGGATTCGCTTTAATAGTTATCCTTCCCACATGGGAAAGGAGAGAAAAGGGGTTGGAATCCCCACCTTTTCAAATGGATTGTGGTAAAGATAATTAGTTTCAAATGTAAATTTCAACTCTTATACCTTACAATAAAAAAATATGACAAAAATCTAAAAATGCGACGTCTAGATTTAGTTTAATGTAAGTACTAACTTCGCCAAGTCATTTTCGACGTGGCTACCGACCCTGGACCAGGTTGCGTAAAAGAAAATGCACGATTTCCTTCCCTCCAAAATTGACTTTATTTGCCCTACTTTCGGGCAGAATTCTTAGACACCATGCGCCAATACCCTCTCGAAGGGGAAAGAGGTGGGTCAGTAAGGCATGGCATTGCTTTTTGTCCTTTTGTTGTTCGCGTAGTGCTTCGTAGCCAAACATTCGATTTTTTAAGATGAAAATGCGCACTCGCGTAGCATACAAAGTCCACGTAAAGTTAAACCGTTAGATGGGGGGAGCCTATACATGCTACATATAAAAGGCACATTCAATTTGGTTTTGAATTGACAAAGAACATAAATCTTTTAACACTCATTGTTGGTACATGCTTGTCACGAAGGTGAGAAATATAAATAATATTTGGGTAGAGATAAGGTACAATCATGTGCATAACGCATGAGTGGTGTATGTTGCATGCCGGATTATTGCCGAATATGAAGGCAGATATTCGATGATCAATGACGGGATAAAGGAGTGTAACATGTCCAATTACTCAAACACGATGACAGACGGTTGGTAGCCGCTTGTACGAACCTTGGCGGCAACTTTTCCAACAGAAACACTTTGAATATTACTCATGGTATGAAGATAAGTAGCATCAAAGACGCACGTTGTTAAAAAAAGGCAGTTGCTATTTGGAGACCCAGCCATAGAACGGCCATCGATAATTGCACAATCCTCAAAATACGGCAAGGATGGTTACATGAAGCATGGGCAAAGTGATCTATAAGAATAAAGGAACATGAACAAAGCCAGTGGCAGTTACTAGACAAGACACAACTGTCAAACGATTATCGTAACTTTATATAAATAGCACCGATCATCCAGCGAGAAACCCCTTTGACAAATTAATCAAAATATTATCCTCTTATCTTTACTTTTCATATACCACACTTTAATTTCCTTAGTCATAGCTTTCAAATTTCCGTCATCGATTAGATTTCAGCATATCTTTTTATCCTGGTGCACGTCATAAATTAAATTTTGGTGTTATATCCTATTATCTTGGTACAACGTTGTCGATTAAATTTCGACATTGTATTTCACCATCCTCAACTTGTGTTGTTGATTGAATTCCAGCATAGTTTAAGGGTGGACTTTTAACTTGTGGACCTTATCGTTGATTAAATTCTGACTCAGCCTAAGATTGTACAATGTTGTTTGGATCAAAGAAATTGAATTTTTCATTACATGAGATATCTGGAATTGACACAAAATCCTTGTCTCCTCTAAAAAAAAATTGAAGAATGACTTTCGGCGAAAGATATTTTGTCATGGGAGCAATTCTGACGAAACAAAACCCAATACTTGCAATTTGCCTTTTGTTCGATTTAACTGAAATATACAATGACAAGAAATTATCTCCCAAGCAGACTGAAAACTGACTTTTTTTAATATTCATCTGGCCATGGTGCGCTATCCAAATGTATATTGCCTAAATAAATATGTAGCTTCATGAATTGTCGGTACGCATATGAGCCACTTTCCCATATGAGACACGGATGAGGGTTCGATATGTTATTTACATACTTTCTAAAATATAATTGAATCAATAAATGTAGGAAATCATGCTATTGACTTCTTAGTTACTAAAACTATAGTGCATTGTTTAACTTCTTTATCAAACTATTTTTTCTGCAAATTGCTTCAGACATATGTTATAAATATATAATTTTGATAGACGATAAGAATCGATACACACCTAAATCGACAAATTAATCCTTAATAAGCATAATGATTCAATGGACATAATTTAATTAGAGAATTTAAGAAGTTGATCTTCATTGAAATTTCAAAAGAATTAAAATATGCAAAAAGGAGATAGACAAAATGAGAATGCAAGAAAACATCACAAGAAAGTGGAAGCCCACTCTTGAGAGTAACCTTCAAAAGGTACTCTCTCTAATAACTTTAAAAATTCCTAATAACTTTAAAAATTCCGTGTCTTGACTATATCTAAATCAATAAATATAAATGATGCAGATATATTGTTCGGGAAACTTAAAAAAAAAAAAAAAAATCCTAAATATATTATATAGATGTCAATTTGATCTTAAGTCTTTCAATTTAAGCAATTGAGTTCTAAACTTATTGACGATTTGCTTATGTAATCATTCCGAATAATTTTGGTAGGGATCATTTATGTGGATGCTGATTGTTTTAGTGGAATGGCCAATATTGACATAGATAATTTTTTTGAATCCTTTAACCTTTTTGAATTTTTTATAAATTTTTTGAGTTTTTTCCTTTTTTTTTCCTTTTTCTTTTCTTTCTTTTTTTCTTTTTTTATCCCCTTCTTCCATGGCTAGTTGCCAAATGTGAAGTCAAGCCTTGCTAAAGACCGGCGAGAGTTTGCCTCACCAAATCTATTGAGCGCCAAGCCTCATTAGCTCTCGTCTATGGCTAACCATAGAAAAAGGGTGAAAAAGGAAAAGAAAATAAAATTAAAAGGAATAAAATTAAAAAAATTAAAAAAATAATCAAAAAATTATTCACGTCAATATCGATCATGTCATGTACAATAGCTAACATTCGCATTAGCGATCACCCACCAAAAAAAGTCCAAAATGACTATATTGGCAAATCATAAAAAAATTCAGGATTCAATTAGCCAACTTGAAAGATTAAAGATTGAATTAGTATTTGCATAATAATTTTTGAGATTTTTTTTATATAGTTTTGTCTATCTTGTTCTAGCTTGTTCTATTGTTGGCAGCTAGTAAAGGCCGGGGGTCGAAGTACAAAAATTTCCATCCGTTCACTTTAGTTGAACTTTTTGTGAGAATGGTTACACGGGGGTCATGATGATGAAAAGAATACATGGAGACAATTTGCCGAAAAGGGTATGAATCGGGAAGAATACACGATAGTGCTGGCTGATGGTCAACACGCATGCTATTCATATGCGGGGTTTTCCTCTAAAAACGCTTTAGTGGAGCAAGAAAAATCAATACCTTCAATGGAGAACGAAGAAACAGTGATGAGCCCTAGATAGTGACTTTCGAATGCTTTGGCCGACCACTCATTACCTTGCGAAGAATTGAGAGTGATCGGGTGCTCTTAGCTCTCTGTCTGTTCTCTTCTTTTTGGGGTCAAAGTTGCTTTAAAAGATTAAGCCGTTTGGAGATGGCATGAATTAAATCGGGATGGTGAATTTACTTGGAAAAGTTACTTGTCGGACCAAATCATCCGTTTTCCTTACGCAACGGACCACGCACACATAAAACCCTAATGTTCTCCCCTCCTCCTTCCTCTCTTGCCTACTCTCAGCCGACCCATTCAGCCATGTCGCCGAGTCTCCATTGTCGTCGCAGCTCGACCAAGTGTATTTTGTCTTTACCCTGATGCCCCCATTTCTTATGAGGTGCGATTGTCTTGAAGTTTCAATTTGGGTTGTGAAGTCACCGTCTTGATGTTTCAACTTGAGTCGTGACTTGTGAGGTCACTGATGAGCACATAGGTTCTCCGCAGTATTAATTAATAAACCTTATATGAGAATTTATCACTTGTGTACTTCATGTAATACCTGTTTTTTTACTTTTTTCCCAGCAAGGATCATGCCGTACTTCACTCTCACTATTAGCGTAGACTAAAATCGTCTGCATTATTTCTATTTTATCAAATGCATGACATACACCGACCAAAAAAAAAAAAAACAAATGCATGACATACATAATACATAATTGTGTTTAGGGATTCGAAAGAATTTGTGTTTTCTTAATTAATAAATTCTTTCCAACCAAAAAAAAAATAATGTCTTCTTCTTTCTCACTTAGACAAATATTTTACATCTTCTATTATATACACAAAAAAATATCTATGCCAGAATCCTTTTTTTCCCTTTGTTCCCTTACCAGAATCCTAACAACATCATAACTCAATTCCCTCAAATTTTTCTCTTTGGGTTAGCTATATCCATTCTTTTCCTACCTAATCATTCCATTGAAACTTAGTGTTAGTGTTACTATCTAAAAACTTGTTAAGAAATACCGTGACAAAAGAAACACAGAAATCTATCGCAAAAGGATCGTTAAACATTAGATTGGTTAACGGCGAGCTCTTCCATCACGAAAAATCTCCTCATTAATAACAAGGGATAATCTGATGGTATGTGTTAGTTTATACTGTCCTAGGGTTTACTAGTTCAGCTAAGATGAGATCAAAAATGGTCTTTCATCACGTCACCCTGATGAATGCACCCGAAACCCTCGCTAGTGCGCATTAATCCATTCAAAGCGAAATCTTTCCTTGCTCTCTCTTCGTCTTACTCTAATCCCTCGCGTCTCTGTCGCTCCACCTAAAAGCAAGCAAAGCAGCAACCGTGCCGTCTTTGAAACGCAATGTCCCAGTTTACTGTCATTAAAAAAAAAAAAAAAATGTTTTTAGGGCAGAGAAAGAGAGATCGTTGGATCGAGATCTTGGTAACAACCCCTTTTCCAAGATTCGATTCGTTCTTTCAAGATCTCATGTCATTGACAACCTTTACTTGGTAAAGAAGTTTTGATTGCATTTTCTTGATACATGCGGCTGGGTTTTTTGCGTGAATTAAATACTCCGGCTCGGTCAAAAAGGTCGGGGGGTTGCGAGGGAGATATAAGTTCAGTTGGCGGAGCCAGATTCCACTTCTGGTTTTGCTGTTCACTTCGTGGTTGATGTCCGGTTTTTTCTTGGAAAAGTTGGACCCTTTTCAACGAGACATATATTCCTTTCTCATGCTCTCCATCATTCCATAGTGGTCCCCTCCATTTTCACTTTTAGAAAAAAAAAAATAGGGTTAATACCCTAAAAAACCCCAAACTGGTACACTTGTGACAAATTTACCCCAAACTATTTTTTTAACAATGAAAAACCCCAAACTGGTACACCTATGACAAATAAACCCCGACTGACCATAAAAAACCCTAAATTGGTACATTTATGACAAATTTACCCCAAACTAATTTATTTGATTGCAAAAAACCCCAAATTAATAAATTTGTGACAAATATACCCTTCACTAAATTGAATTAATACCACAAAAAAATTATAAAAATTGTAGACTCTAACAAACGGATCATAAAATCCTAAATTAGTATGCTAGTCAATTGTCACGTGTCATTTAACTTAATAATTTGACAATAAAATTTAACGAAAACTAACAGAGGGTAAATTTGTCACAAGTGTATCAGTTTGGGGTAAATTTGTCAAAGGTATACCAGTTTGGGGTTTTTGGTGGTCAAAAAAATAGTTTGGGGTAAATTTGTCACAAGTGTACCAGGATTTGGGGTTTTTCAGGTATTAACCCAAAAAATATTGGGATAATCAATAAAAAATTTTAAATTTTTTTCACCGTAAGACAGCAACTTCCTAAACTTTTCTCTCATAATTACCTTATTAGAATATTTAGCAAAATAAACCATGCATTCATCTAATAGTTTAAGCTTTTAGAATAATTGATAGTGGTCCCACAGAATCTCACATAGTATTAGAATAATGAGGTCATAAGAATCCCAAATTGAATATTTAAAAGTTAATATTACGAAAAACCACAAAGTAATTTATCTTCTATTAGTTTTCATTTATCATTAATTAATAATTTAAATAATACGTGACAATTGATGGATGCGTCAATTTGGGTTTTTACCTTATATTTGTCAATTGTCACAAGCATACTAGTTCATGATTTTTTATGATGTTAATCAAATTTAATAAAAAGTAATGCAATACATCAGTTTGGGGTTTTTTATGATAAAAAAAAATTTAAAAATGATGGTTCTTAATGGTTATCTCACTATCTTCTGAATTTCGCTTATTAAAAAGAAAAAGTGATCAAATTGATGGAGCCAAAATGAGTTTTACATGAAAGGATTTTGTCGTTTTCCGTTGCTGGTCGTGCTTCTAGATAGTGGGGACCACTTCCGAAGGAAGGGCGCGGCCCTTGTCTGCGGACGTGGTAAAGGAACGACGACCCTTCCATCTCCATGGTCGGGCGGCACCGCCAGGTAGAATTTCTTCTGGTTTTACGGCATGGTGCGGTCGGCTGCATCAGGAAAATGATTGCAGTCGACGTCGATCTCTCTAACTCAAGACAAACAAACACGTTTTTCTCAAAACTTTATAATTGTTGCCAAAAGATCTAAGGATATGTTCATAAACAATTTATGATTTGTTTGCTTCACAGAAAAATAATAATTTGAAAAATATATTATGAAAAATGATTGGTTACATCCCTTAAAAGAATCATTGAAAGAAAAAATATTTCTACCACCCTCAACAAATTATGCCTAAATAGTTTTATAGATGATAGAAATATTTTTTGTTTATTTATTATTTATAAACAATATAATTGATTGACTTTCAAATCATGAATTTTCAATGAAACAAATGTACTTTAAGTGAAGGGGATTTTCCAAAATATAAATAGTATTTTATAAATTATAATATAAAAACACATTAGAAAACAATTTTGACTTGAATGCCATTGGGAAAGCAACTACACTTTGTAAAAGATTTATGCTATTTATTTTCAAAATTAATTCCAACTCTTTCCGACAAAACTCAACTACTCGTGAGGCTATTAGCTAGCATCACCTAACCTTAGGTGGAAAAAAAAAAAAATCTAGGGTTTCTAAAATAGAGGGAAAAATTGGAATTTTGGTAAGTATTTGAGGGTAATAAGAAAATTTTATTAATTGTGAAACTTGCACATCGAGAAAGCTAAAAGTTCAAGGCACTCCAAGACCTGTCTTGTGCCAACTATTTCTCAAGGTGAATTGGAAAAAAAAAATCACTAAATGCCCAAACAAAGCCTTTAAATATATAAATATATATTAACAGTCTCAATCACAATCATTCTTACATGTACAAAACATGGCTAGACTAAGGCTGTGTTTGGAAAGACTTTTGGGGAAAATCTTTAGGAAAATGCAAAGACTTTTGAGTTAAAGGTGTTTTTCAAAATGCAAACTGTGTTTGGTAAATTGTAGTTTGAAAGCCACTTGTGAAGCACCTTTGAGCAAAATGGTGTTTGGAAGACAAAGGACTTTTATGATTAAAAAAATTACCAAAAGAAAAATAAAAAAATTTGACTAGTGTGGGTCATAAATATAGACATTATGTACTTAAAATTTTAGTTAAATTCACATCAAAATAATTTATAACTTATAACCTAAAATAAAATTCAAGTTTAGACTTTTTTTAATGAACTTTGAGTAAAAATCAAAGTTTTCTTTGGTCATTTTCCCAAGTGCCGCACCATGCGCAGCTCCCACCAGACTCAACCGCCGGCGATCCCAACCTCACCGCCCCCATGCCGCCACCGCCGCTGCCGGCGGCCTGCGAGCTCCTATGGCATGCGGCCGCCGCCGCCTGCGTCAAGCTCCTCCTGGTCCCCTCCTCGAGCTCCTCCTCTCCTTTCCCGCCTGCGCCGTCGACCCCGTCATCGTCCACCTCCACCGCGGCCTCGGCTACGACGCCGCCTCTACCTCCGACGGCCACGCGACCCCGATCGGCCGTCGCCGAGGCTACGCCTGAGGTCGGGGGACCTCGGCGAGGGCCGCACCTGGGTCGCGCAACCTCGACGAGGGCCGCGCCTAGGTCACACAACCCCGAGCGGTTGTCGCCGGGGCCACGTGACGCTCACCCGAGATCGCGGCGACTCGGATCCGAGCCGTAAGGACACAGATTTGGCCGCGCCCGGGTCGCGCGACCACGGCGAGGCTCGCGCCGGGTCGCGCGACCTCGCCGGTGGTCGCGCAACCCCGAGCACTGTCGCCGGGCCACGCGACCCTCGCCGAGGCCGCGCGCGCCATCGGCGAGGTCGCGCGACCTCGGCGGGCCACCAGGGGCACTCGACGGAGAAGATGAACAGTTGTGTCTCCAGGGCAAAAACCGGAAAAAGAAAAAGTTTGTAAGGACAATTTCAGAAAAAAAAAAAAAAAAAAAAAAAAAAAAAAAAAAGGAAGTGGGCATGCCGAGAAAGCCGAAAGCCCAAGGCAAGTGAAGACCTGCCTTGGGCTTTCAGCCTTCACAAGGCTGGCATTTGGAGAATGGGGCTTCAAATTTGTTTGCCAAACACTCTCTAAACCACATCGATGGGATGATTGGTAATAACATGGATGGGTGAAAATATAACCTAGATCTTTACTAGTTTTTTTCTTTCTTTCTTTCTTAGATCTTTACTAGTTGGATGCAACATATCATTGCACGCACATAGAAAACATAAAGGGAAGATGTCGGGATTCTCGTACATCAAGAAGGTAAATTTTTTTTACAAGAACAATTACACGATGTTAACAAAAGCGAAAACGCCTTAGTATTAAAATTATTCGAACTAGGACATAGATGATCAGGAGCTGTACAATTGTTCGATTAAACAAGTACGTTCTTCCAATCTGAATAAGCTTACGAAAAACATCATCAAGGCTGGGAAAATCTCTTGATTTAAGATTATATTCCATCAAGATTTGGCAAGCGAACCATCCTTTGAATGTTTTGTTATTAATGAAATCAATCTTGTGTAGAAAAGTCTTCAAGCTCTAGGACATTACTCTTGTCTTGAACATTCAAACTCGTGTTCAGGGGCCTCCAGCAAGAAGACCCAATCAATGGGCCATCTACCATTTCTTTGTTGATATAATGCCCTTTATATATATAGCCAATAGCCAATACCATTAAAAATTCCAACTAGTATATTCATACCACATTTATGTCAAATTAATTTTCATATCACAAAATCCCAAATCAATACACTTACAGCAAAACTACATTCCATTAGCAATTCGGATGATCATTGAGTGGCATGGATCCAACGGACAAAACTAAATATAAATGTATCTCTTGAACGACATCATTTTGGTGAAGCCGAATCTAAAGAAAATGAACTGAAATTCAAAAGCATACTAATGTTGCCTCAAGAGCTCCCTCACGTCTTGAAAATCTACTAAAAGTCACTAAATTTTGCCTGAAGATTTCAGTAGATTTGCCAAGGTTGTACTGGTCTGAGATCTTTTATGACCCAATAATTAATTTAGAGTAAATGTAGCACACAATGATTACATATATATATATATATATATATATATATATATATATATATATATGAATCCCTTACAAATATATAAGAAAGGAAATGTGGAATTGCCAATTAGCTAAAAAATATGCTGTCCCCCTATTTAAGCCCACACTCCTTATTAAGGAGGCTTTGCCCAATGAGTTGGGAGGCTAAGGCCCGTGCTAGCCCCCATGGATCCGTCCCGTCGCAAACCCAAATAGAGGTTAGAACGATGTCAACCTTTCTTTCCTTCTCTTTTTCTTTTTTGGCGAGAGAACCTTTCTTTCTAAAATAGCACCATGTAGCCTCTTAGTTTTCTTTTTACCTCCTTTGTTTATTCTCCGAGAGAAAAATAATATTCTATAAATCTCCATGTTTTTATTTATAGAGATTACTCTTCATTTTTTTAAGGTTATCATCTTTTTTTTCTTTAACCAAGTCTTCTCCATTTTCATTCATCTTTGTCGGGATATGAAAAATTATATGTTTCGGGAAATCTTCTTCTAGCTCAAGCATTTGCATGTGCTATCATGTAAAAACTTGAGCTGAAGGCCTAACAATGATGGGTTTTTCCAATTTAGAGAGAAGTAGGCAAAAAGCCATGAATATATCATTAGATGTACTCGGTATATGTGAGCTTAGAGCATCTCAATTCTGAAATATGTTGGTCCAACGTGAGATCCACTGAAATCAAAAGCTCGAATGTATCAAGCTCACATCACTCGGAGCATCTCAGAATTTTTCGGTGCCATGGATATTCACCATGGGGAGTAAAATTGATCAACCCCCTTCCTTTGAATATGGAATGGAGCAAAGTGCAGAGAAACTTATACAGTGAAATTGCCTAAATTTAGTACATTTTTTTCAGAAGTAATTCATTTCGCAAGGGCTCTTAGTGATCTCCAACCTTGAACAGGTGGGCCGAACTTAGCACGTGTTGAAAAGCTCTTCCATTCAAAGTGCAAATCTATGTCACCAAAGATGGGTCAGAAAATGGACAATGAATGGCCATGTAGAGATAATCCTTCTCTTTACCACACTTGATAGAGGTGGCGGGTTCCATTTTCTAGGGCTTAACAACGGCTGAGCCACTTAAATTTACATTTATTGTGAGGAAAGTCATTAATGATGCAAAAACAATGGCGTTGAAGATTAGGAAGAGACATATGGAAATACATGATTTATCACTTTAATGTGCTTAATTATGAAAATAGTATCGATTTAATTAGATAAGATCTGAAATTGATATGCACCGCTCTTTTTCGTACAAAAACTTCCTCTTAAACCTGAAAAGAAAACTGAGTCACTGGCTACAATTCATTAAGTTAGACGCACAATCTATTTCTTGTCGATGGTGCGCCTATCATGTCAATAATTGTGAGCCTCGTTCGCTCGCTTGCCCTAGCAGGAAGCCATCATCTCTCCCCGGGCTCGTCCCCACCTCATCCTCGCCTCTGGTGGCTCGTCCCCGACCCATCTCTCCGCCTCCTTCGCAGATTAAGAGCAAAGATTGAAAACGAATCAAGAATCACAGTAAGTTTTTCTTTTCTTTATTGGGTAAAAGAATAACTGAATTACCTAACATTTCCCGTCAAAATTGCCAGCCTCAAAAGAGCTAGTGCACCCGTGCGCAGTCTCTTCACCACTGAACCACTCCCACCTCCACCACCACCACCACCACCACCACCACCACCAACCACAGCGCACTCCGCAGTCCTCCAAAGCAAGAGCGCCATCGCCGCCCCCAACGATGGCCGGAGTACTGAACATGCCTCAACCTCCGCTGCTGAGGCCATTCTCGCGCCATCGCACGACCCTCAAGCCCTCGGTTTCCCTCAGCGTCAGGGCGTCGAGTACCGACTCCCCTGAAACTTCCACGGCTACCAAACCACCTACTTTCGCTCCTCCTCCCAATTTCAAGCCTCCCGAGCCGAAGCGATTCGGCGTGAGGCCGGACAAGGTCCTCGACGTCTTGGGTGCGTCTCTCGCCCTAATCTTCCGATTGGGCACCGGCGTTTTTGTCTCCGGGTATTGGGTTTTTCTCTGTTTGCTTAGTTCTTTGTTGAGTTTGCCTAAAGTTTCGGTTTTTGAGGCATGAGTTGGTGCTTTTAGCTGGCTGGATTGGTTAATTTGGATTTCTGTGGTGTAAAATCGAAATGGGTTATGTCCTTTCTGCTGTTTTTTGCGGATTGTTGGCGTGCTACACCTGCTTTTGGCTTATAACGTTGCGGGACTCGAAGAATCGTGCATCTGCAACATAGTTTAGGTATTCTACTCTTTGTCTGATCTTTGAATCAAATAACCAGAAACCTGGCAGTAGACACTACGTGAGTTTTGGAAATTGTAGTGAAAATCTCATTGAAAAATAAACAGGCGTATGAACCCAAGTTCTCGTCAGTAACCACAACTAAATAACAAACTCCATTTAAGCAAAGTAGTTGACATTGTTAAGCACCTTCCACAAATTTTTGCCATCATACCTTCAAACTTTTCATTATAGCTTTGTGACTAAGGATGAATCAAGGACTTTGTAATGCATTAAAAGTGCACAACAAACCCAACTATGCAATGAAGGTGGAGTTCATACTGAAGACAGTTTTGGTTAATATCAGGTTTTTGTTCTTCTTTTTTACTTTTTGACTGGATTTTCTTCCCTATTGGAAATATGCAGTGACAATGTTTGGCTAATATCAGAATGGTTCTTTCTGGTTGAATGTGTTTACTAACACCTGTAACAAATGCTTCTTTGGCCTTTTAAAGGATTAAGAATGGAGGTACCCAAGTGAACTTATCAGGAATTGGAGAGTTCTTCACGGGTGGAAAAAAGGAAGAAATCCAACAAAATTACTGTACTTGAACTTGTTCGAAAATGTTGACAGTAATTATTCTCATCATATTCCTTTTCCTGAAAAGCACCCAGACATAATTATTCTCATCATATTCCTTTTCTTAAAAAGCACCTAGACAGTCGCATATTGGGCAATTTTTGGACTGTTGCTGCTGTATTTAGGATCATTGAGAAAAAAGAAAGAATACTATTCTTCTGAGAAATGCCACTTTGAGGAGTTTGATCGAGATACCTAAATGAGACATTATTATTCTCATCACATTCCCTATCTTAAAAAGCACTCAGACAGTCCCACATTGCGCAATTTTTGGACTCTTTTTACTGTATTTAATATTGTTGAGAAAAGGAAAGAATAATATTTCTTTGTGAAAGGCCACTTTGAGGAGTTTAATCAAGATACCTAAATGAGATATTCGCTCTTTCCTTTATTATAGAAATTACTGGATCAGAATAAGACATCTGTTTCTTCCCCCTTTCACAATACATGAGTATTCACATAGGGAGTACAGGATACTTGAGATTGCGGTGACCGGGGGATATGATTCAGTTATGGCCTGAATAGTTGAAAGTCATGTCTTCTTTTATTTTACAAGAAAGATCAGAACTGAATGACTATGATTATATAGTGGGAGACTTGACATATATATTTATCTTGTAAAAAGGATGAGACGAATATAGTAATTGCTGAAGATTGCGGTGACTGGGGGATATGATTCAGTTATGGCCCGAATAGTTGAAAGTCCTGTCTTCTTTTATTTTACAAGAAAGATCAGAACTGAATGACTTTGATTATATAGTGGGAGACTTGACATATATATTTATCTTGTAAAAAGGATGAGACGAATATAGTAATTGCTAAAGAATACGGTGTTAGATCTGAACCTCTTTGATATTGGTTTTGACTAATAAACTCAAGGTGAAAGGTCTAGCTGAATTTATGGTAATGGGGCTTGTATATTGCATTCTTAGTTATTTTTCTTGAAAGGTTTGTTAGAATGCCGCAGGCCATTTGAATCTGAACCAGTAACACTTGTCATTTTATGACAGGTACTCGGCATCCTTTGCTTCCGAGAATGAGATTCCACCTGGCCAGTATGCTTTAGATATTGCTGGTAGGCTGTGGCACCTTTTCTTCATTTAAAAGTAACTTCACTTGCGAGGTTGTTACTTAGCCACTTTTGGTCAATGTGTGTGAAAGTTATATGCAGGAAAACCAAGTACAAGTATTACAGGTTCATTGAGCTACTACTTTAGCATGCTTACTTTCTGATATGCATATCTTCGTATTGTTCGATTTTAATAGGTGTGAAAGTTAAGGAGACTTCAAAATTAGGTCCTCGGCCAGAGAAGCCTATTGAAATTTACGAGTTTGAGAGGTACTCATGTTGGTATTTTTCATTTTACTCGTTGCTAGATTAGATGGATGATGTCATTGTACCTAGATCTTCTTCCGTTTATGGGATGCGAGGATCTTTTTCTATTGGTATGATGTGTTTATACCAATTTTCACCCAGTGCTTCAACGGACGCATTCTAACGGTGTCTTTTTGTTCCCTTTCCTCCCTTCCCTCTCTCTGCTCTCATTCACTTGGGGAATGTGTATGTGTGGATATCGTGGATCACCAGCTGTCCCTTTTGTCGAAAGGTAAAATCTAGTCAACAATCTCCTCTTTTTATTTTTCGATGGATCTACATCTGTCCTTTTGAGAAATATGCCCATCCTTGAATGATTGACAGAGCTAACAGCAGACTGGAAATTGCTTTTGATGAGATACATTCCCCATTGATTTTGTGGTACTGAACTGTGCCATCTGGGAAGAAATTACACCATTTTTGTTAAAACGAGATGAATTAGTTGTGTCATCTTGATCATAAATTGTTGAAATTTGGTAATGTTCCTTAATCCTCTAATTAGACAATCAGCAACAATTAGTAAGATTTGCTGATTAATGTGACGCTGCCTTTACTATTAATAAGGTGTGAGTTCTGTTTTGCTTTTTCTTTGTAAATCCATTAATTGTGCTGTTCTTTGGTGTGTGCCTTAAGTCTCAAATTCCGGATGCGGTATTCCAAAATGACATCTCCAATCGTCAACAGGTTAGGGAAATTGTTGCAGTATTGGATCTTGATGTTATATTCTATCCATGCCCACGAAATAGTCCAAATTTCCGTCCCAAGGTGGCTCAGATGGGCGGGAAACAACAATTTCCATATATGGTATTGTACTCTTCCTCTCAATGTTAAATTTCATCCTGGTGTCAAGTAAGAAGAGGATTTAACTCTTCCTTGAATGGATAAGCCGATGCTCCTTACCATGAAATTTTTATGCTGAAGCGTTAGATGTAAGATTTATAGACTAAAGGAGCACATTTCTCAAAAAGCATGAGAAAGATCTTGAACCATCCTAGTTAATGGTGCTTTGCCTTCAGTTTCTGGACTCTATATCCAACAAATGACAAAGCATAGTCTTTTTCTGAAACTCTTGGATCACTCTTATGACCACTCTCCAATCAAATTCCATCCATTTTCAATGGAATACTGGTTTTTCATTATGTTCATTTCGCAGCATCTATCTCGCATTCTGGCTAATAATAGGGGTAAATGGTATTAAAGGATCCTGGATTTCAATTAGTTATTCCCTTTTCCTCTTTGCAGGTAGATCCAAACACTGGTGTCGCGATGTATGAATCGGATGATATAATCAAGTATTTGGTAACAAAATATGGTGCGTGCTAGCATAATTTCCTCTTCTGAGTTGGGTTTTCTCGGAAATTATTTATTCTCCTCTTCTGTTATGCACATATGCAGTTGTTGAATAGTTGCTAGCATAATTTCCTCTTCTGAGTAGGGTTTTCTCGGAAATTATTTTCCTCCCGTCTTCTGTTATTCACATATGTAGTTGTTGAATAAGGTTGATGTTGAAGTTGGATAATATTGCACACTTAAAGCAGTAGCATATTCTCATGCAAAAGTTGCAGAGATCATATCATGCCCCTGTTAACAATGCCGTTGTGATATTCTTGTTCTTGAGGATGTTGGTTGAACTTTATTATGAAGGGCCAGAAAACTGAGGAGAGAAAAATTCACCTAGAAAAGGTGAACGCATGACCAAGTTGCAAAGTTACTTGATCACTTTTTGCATCTTGTCTAGTTTTTCTTTATTCTTAGATGTTGATGTTAGTCTTGTGAAGAATAACTACATTGTGCCAGAAACAAATAGGTTATTAGTACATATTAGAGTCTCATATTGCCCACAGTTGCCCAACCCAAGATTCTTTCCAAGCACATCTAACTTTCCAGTCTCTGTCCTTTATTTCTATCCTTATTTCCATTTGACCATTTGCTAGCCAAAATAGTACCAACTTTGTAACACTTGAGTCTTTTAACTATCACTTCTCCATATATCATGTTACTACCATCTATTCAGCTAGAGCAATTTTTACCACAAGAAGTATGAAAGTGTCCCAGTCACAAGGCTCCCACAATGCAGGGGTTTGGGGAGGGGTTGATAGACACAGCCTGTTGATCTTGAATGTTCTTGGCTTTGGTAGGTCATTCATTAACTTCATGAAAATTATTACAATGACTCATCATGGTCGATTGCTTAGTGATTCATCTAAGAATCATTAAAAATGACCCATGCCTAACTTCATTTTGAAGCCACCTTTTCTACAAGAAAGGTAAAATTGCTCACCTTTGTAGAAAAATAATCTGATTTATCCAATATTAGTTCCAATTTTTATTTATTTAGCTAGCTCTTCAGTAGCATTGACTTACTTTCGATCAAATGTTCTTGTTCTATCCTCTCCATAAATAGCTAACTCGTTCTATCAAGTTCTTCACTTATGATGATTTTTAAACTTGAGGTACTGGACTAATCTTTTTATTATCTCTCATTCTTTACTAAGTACTGATCCAGACAATTTACTTTGTTTTTCCATTGTTGCAGGTGATGGAAGTGTTCCTGTTTTGTTATCTCTAGGTCTTCTCACGGTTGACCTACTACTCTTAGTGGCTATTCTTGTGAATTTCCTGGATTCTTTTACAAATGTGTGATCTCATTTCCTCCAATTCGTCTACATTGCAGACCCTGACTGAAGGCTTTGCTATGATTGGTCGCATGGGAAAGGTGGCAATGCTAAATCTTGTAGCTGTTCATTACATCTCTTGTACTTATATTATTGGCTCATCCCTTGCTTTTGTGCAGGGTTCATCTTACACACCAGCAAAACTACCACCAAAGCCGCTAGAGATATGGGCATATGAGGTTGGTATAGTTAAGTTGCCTTTTAATATTTAAGTACCCTAATATCTCTTTTGCTGATTATAGTTCAGTTGGAGTCCTGCGACATTGTTTGTGCATTTCAATTCCTGTTTCTTTATTTGCTTTTTGTTTCTGCAATAAATTGACTTTGTCCCTAAATAGATTTTGGCATAGACCTGTCCTTGTTAGCACGAGAAAAAAGAGCTTTAAGTGATGGAACGGAGATAAGAGCTTTACGCAGAAATTTCAACCAGCATCAAGGATTTTTCTCATAGTGTTGATATTGGACTATTAAGATCAGAGGGATTTCACTAGGCCCACAGTATAATGAGCTGTTGCCTTACCAAGAAGAAGCGTCTATTTTGTACCTCACCGTGGGGCAAAGGGGGGAAAATCAAGTGCATCAATTCATTTTAATTGCATATTGATTCATGTCGAGTAGTCTCCGACCTGCTCATTATACGTGGCTAATTCTTTTAACTGTTTTAATTGTGAGTACTTTTTGCTTCTAAAAATTGACCATCTGGTGAAGTATTTTGCTGCCCTCAAAATTTCAAATCACATATCATAGAACTTTGCTTTCTGCCACATAGTTGGCCAAGTACTTGAGAGACTAGCAGAAGCTCCAACTGAAGAGAGATGAGTTCTATTATGTTGGTTTTAAAATATTTATCCTCATTTCAGGGGTCTCCATTTTGCAAGCTTGTACGTGAAGTACTAGTGGAGTTAGAATTACCTCACCTAGTTCGCAGGTAATGGCTAAGTATTATTATAGGAATTCATGCACCTCAGTGTTGCTGACACGCAGCGTTTATTGATTTTATTTACTTTATCTAAAATTCTGCACATCAGAATCGTTATTTATCCTACAAAAGATGACTCTTGGTCTGCAACAACATGATAGCTAAAAGAACCTCGGATGTGAAGGTTTCTTTATGCAGTAATAGTGTTAAAAAGACAGTAGTTCAGTTTTAATATCAACCATTAGTAGTCTACCTAAATGCAAGAAAGTGTTTAGTGTGTTCTCCATGTTTACTGGTGCTCCCTGCATTAACTTATCAAATGCTTAGATCGTCAATGTTTCCCATGAAATTCAATTGTACAAGGTCTGGTTAATTGTGGGTTTTTAATTGAGTACTTAGTCTCTAAACAACTTGCTAATTTTTATGTCATCCACAATTTGAATACTTTTCGTTCAGAATTTCCTTGGCCACAAGCATTATTACATTGTTCCTCCTGAAATTTTACTGGAGTGAGCCCCTACGAAGCATAGACGCTCTCCAGGGGCCTCCGCATTGGTGTCAAATGCGTGTTGGTCAATAAGTGTCAAGCATCCGACATGTGGTCAATACTTCGAACACACTCGTGACAAGCAAGTCTGGCATCCCGACACGCCATTTTGACTTGCACGAAGTCAATTTAAACATTTTCAATAAGATGGGGGTCAAAATGCAAATCTATCAAAAAAATAAAAAGAGAGAGAGAGGGAAAGAATGGGGAGAAAGATGATAATGGAGTGGATAATGTATATGAATGACTTTTTGTTATGGCTAATGGTGAAATGTGGATTTTTTTTTCCTGATTAATTGTTAAATGTCGTATCTAATGATGGAATATGGATTGCTCTTTCTTCTTTCCTCCAAGTTTTATGGATTATTAAAATAGAATGTAGTTGAATTTGTCAATTCGAAACAATGAATAATATTAAGAAATGATGGATTAATGTTTTTAGTGTAAATTCATTCTAGGCTCTTTTTTTTATTATTTTTATTGGTGGATTTGAATCAAATTCATTTGATTAAAATAATCGTAAAAATGATAATTCATCATATATATAAGTTATATACATTTAATATATGGTGTGTCCCAATATGTCAGAATTTTTTATTTTTTTAGAAATGACATGTCGGTGTATCGTGTCATGTCATCGTCATTGCGTCGCATGTCGCATATCGATGTTGGTGCTCTTGAGGTGAGCCCTAATTGGCACCTTATACTTCAGATGCCTGCTATCGGTTCATTCTGTTTATGTGCAATGTCTACTGGATTATGCTGCCATAGTAAAACCTTTTCTCATTAAGTAATATTGCATTCCATGCTTCAGTTGTGCCCGTGGCAGCCCAAAACGGCAAGTTCTCTATGAGAAAGCTGGGCATTTTCAGGTAATTAAGCAGTGGATGAGCGTCCATGTTTGTTATCTCATTTGTCAATGAAGAATCCAAATTTGCCATGCATCGAGTACTGAGGATTCCACATTTGCATAATGGTTGACAGGTACCTTATTTGGAAGACCCAAATACAGGGGTGCAAATGTTTGAAAGTGCGGAGATTGTGGAGTATCTTAGAGCTACTTATGCCCTTTAATAAGTGGAGCTATAATTACAAGTATACACACATATGTATATTGCAAATTTAGATTGAATTGCCTGAAACTGACGCTTGAGATAAGAAGCAGAAACTTGCTTCTGTTATGTTGTATAAATAAGCTGGCAATGTTTACTGCCCTAGCTTTCGGGACTTGCTTTGTGCTTTCCACTTTGATCTTGGATAAATGTTGGATCACAAAGCTGCTTTTTATAGTATATAGCAGTTCCGAAAAATGGCGTACTTCAATTTGAGTCCTGGTGACAGGATAGTATTGTAAAATGTTGTCTATTTAGCGCTAACTAGAACAATGCACTAAAAACAAGAGATGCTTGACGATTTCTGGCAAGAGAGGAATAACTCTTCACTTGGCATGAGAATGGCGGATTGGATATGCTTATTAGTTGAAAATGACGTTTGGGGAAATCATTAAAGACGACCAAGTTAAGCGGAGAGCGCCAACTCTTTGACAGTGTGGTGCTTGCTCTGGTATAGAAAGTGATGGCGAGTTCCAACAGTCTCGACCTGTGCGGAATCAATCTCTTTATTTTGGTAGCAGACTGGAAGTCAAATAGGAACCTGGGATGCTTTCCTCCCAAAGCAATGACAGGGATGGTGAAAGAAAAAAGTTGTGAAGACCACCACTTAAAAAAGAGGTGAAAAAAAGTGGTGTGAAGACCACCACTTCAAAAAGAGACATCTCTTTAATGGCTTGCCGATAGTGGTGGCACTGGCAGTGTCTAATGTGCACAGAAGATGGAATCTGCTGGGGCATGTTCTGTTGGTCGGTTCGTCATGATTGATTTGCTGGATAAGTGGTGAAGAGAGCGAATCGCTGTACAATGCCTAGTTCTTATTTGTACTGTTGCCAGGGTCTTACAACAAAAAAGCATGTCGGGCTAAGTTAAGTCCTCTGCACCGTGATCGGATACGTTTGTCCAATACACCGGTCACAAACGAAGAGCACACAAGAATTTTCATGATCTCTTTGCTTGCTGCTCTAATATCTTCAAGTCTCCATGGCTTTTCTTTTAGCACAGACCATGTATTGGAGTGAACCAGAAAGGAAAATGGCACTTGGCATGGAGATGATGGGGACATGAAAGTAAATTGCAAAGTTGACAAAGCTTCCTTTATCTCAGAGAATCTTCTTATCCCCCGTTTCTGAAGCTCAGAACAAAAGAGTTGTCCCAGAGTTTTGTGAATGCTTTAGGCCCATTTTTTGCGGCACTTGGGGTGTGATATCTTCATCAGATGGCCTTATTGTGAGATTGCACCCACCATAGTGAAAAAAGCAGGATCCCTTTTTCAGTGCAACTATATATTCCCTTTTATTTTGGTGGGATGATGAGGCATCTGCCATTTGATGCCTTCCCGCCCTTTATGGCATTTTCATGAGTCAAAACAAGGTCTCCTTTGGTTTATTCTGAGGTCATGCGAGCCATTGTCTGCTTTCTGTTCCCTTCGCAATGCGTTCCCAACCCAATCTTATCATTTTGGAAAGTTCTCCATTTTTTTTTTCTAAACTTTTGTCCTTGGTTATGAATAAACAAATGAGGGATAAAATACAAGAAAAGACTTTCATTCAGCGTGACCTTGGGGGCCACACTTACCACCCTATTGAATGGATTTTAATGAAAGAATGTGAGTATGACTGTTTAAAAGCATCATGAAGATTTGTCAAATCAAAAGTCAATGCTCATAAATACTACAACAAGTTTGGAGTAGGTTCGGATGCCTGACTACTCCAATAAATCAGATTTGGAGAGTAAATGGAATTCATACCAATCTCATCTTCTCTTGCTACTATCGATATCTTAACATAGTATTGGCTTTTAGATTTATGAATATTCTGGACAATGCATTGAACAATGCTTGCCTGAAGTTTGATTCGTGCAAAAGAACGAGGTTGGAATGGAATCGCTATTTCATGAGAATGGATCTTTAAAAATAGGAATGCTCTTGTTTGGTTTGTTAAATGAAATATCAATTCCAAGAATATATCCTCCCCCCTTCTCTTGGTCATTCTATTAAATAATATACTAGAATTGTATTGGGTATCATCCCTTAGGTTCATCTTCTTTTTCAAATGTAACCAATGGGATAGAATAAGGTTATCTGCATTGAAGCTAATTTATTAAATTAATAAAGCAAATGATGTGACAGACTCTTTATCGACGCAATAGCAGAGCCAAAGCCCTTTTTTTCAGTAGGGTCAAAGAATAAAATCCAAACGATTTTAAGTAAGAGAAATTATTTCCGTTCAAATAGCCAAATTATGCACGCGCTATATGAATAAGTATATGAAAGTGGGTTCACTTCAAACTTGTGATGTCACAGAAGAAGTCCAAGTTCTCTAATGATCTACATTTGAGAAATGCCCTATGCAACCCCCCCCCCTCCCTCCCTCCCTCCCTCCCTCTTTCTCCTAAGCGTCCTTTGACTTCATTTGGGAACCACTTTACAAAGCCCATTAGGCCTCTAAAGGTCCTTGGGCAAATGCTATTCCGTTTGGCATTTATTTTTGGGTTTATGTTCCCCAAATGCCAGCTTGTACAAGGCTGAAAACCAAAGATAGGTGGGGGGTTGCCTTGGACTTTTAGCATTCTCAGCATGCCCAAGACAAAGGTTACTATTCATCTTCATCTTCGTGAGCGGTTGTCGGCGAAGGGCGCCCGCCACACCGCGACCCACCGTGCCACAACCTCCGTTGCGGCCGCACGACCCTTCGGCAAGGGTTGCGTGACCCAAATCGAGAGGTCGCCGCAAAGGGTGTGACCCTCAAGCGACCTCAACTGAGGTCACAACCTTCGCGTGACTCGCGACCAGATGTGGTTGCCAGCCGCAACCTTCAGGTGACCTCCACGAAGGTCGCGATGCAGATCTGATCGCTACTAGATCTGCGTCGCGAAGGCCGCGACCTTCGCGCGACCCATCTGGTCGCAGATCTGGTCGCAACCAGATGTGGTCACCGACCGCGACCTTCGCGCTGTGACCAAATGGGTCACCGGCTGCGACCTTTAGGCAACCTCCGTGGAGGTCGCGACCTTCGCGCGACCCATCTAGTCGCAGATCTGGTCGCCGCGATCTTCGCCGGAGGGTCACGCGCCCCTCGCTGGACCGCCTACTTTCGCCGGACAACCCGCATCGATCGCTCGCCCGCTCTTCGTCGGATTGCTTGTTGCTCGCCAGCAACTTCTTGTTCTTGGCCAGTCAACTCTTATTTTTTCCAAACGCTATTTTACTCAAAAGTACTTCGTAATGGACTTTTACAATACAATTTATCAAACACAATTAGCCTTTGCATTTCCCCAAAGGCTTTCCCCAAAAGTCTTTCCAAACGCACCCTTGTCTCTTTCATTTGTTCATAGTCAATACCTATTGACTTAGACTCAATTTCTTTCCTTAAAAAAAAAATCTAGAAAAATATTTTTTGAATTTTCCAACATTTTTTTTTTTTTTTGTTGACCCGGAACCCTTGTACAGCCGGTAACCGGTGAGGTAAACCCAGGGTGACGCTAGCGGAGGACCCACCACCCCGACGTCACACTTAAGATCCCGTGCGGCCAGCGGGATTCGAAATCCTCTCCTTCCTCGCAAAGGATCATGGGAGCCTTATCCAACTAGGCCACCGCAGGCGGTGAAAGAATTTTTCGTCAATGGAAAAAAAGTCTTCTAATTAGGGGGAAAATGTTTTTCACATTTCATAAAAGGGAAAACATTTTTTTTCACTTGCTCGCTCTTATCTTACATCCCTATTAGCCCTCACTTCTTACTTTCTTTCTTATTATTTTAAATTTTATTTATTTTTTTCTTTCTTTTTTTTCCTTCTTTCTCGGCTAGTCGTTGGCCACGAGATGGCTGGTGACCGACCATACATGAGCCTCAAGCTCATGACCTTGGGCAAACTTGAGGCTCATCAATCTAGTAAGGCCTGAGGCCGACAAGTGAGAGCCTCTAGCTCACCGATCTGGCGAGGCTAGGGTTGGTGAGCTTATGGCTCGCCCAATTGGTGAGCACAAGACCTGCCATGGGCTCAAGCTCACCGGCCTTGGGCCTCACCAAATCGATGAACCTTTTCGAGGCCAATGAGCTCAGGGCTCACCGACCTCGGGCGAGCCTCGAGCTTGCCTTTGGCTAGTCGTCGTGACCTAAAGCAACCAACCGAAGAATAAGGGGAAAAAGAAAAAATAAAAGGGAAAAATTAAGAAAATATAAATTAAAAAATCGATTTTTTTATAAACATAAAAATTTTATTTAAATGAGTGCATAGAGGAAAATCAAATTGAATTTTACATATCGAATGGTAAAAAAAATTTCTAGTTCACTTTTAAGTTTCATTTAACACCGGAATATTGTCATTTTCTTAAAAAATAACTTTTTGGAAAATATTTTCTAAAAAGTTTTTCAGAAATACCACATTTCTCACAAACGAATGGAGTTTAAATATCAGAAAATGCCCTTGTACAAAATTACAAATGCCTTGGGGACTTTTTTTTTCTCTGTGATGTGCATAATACAAATCGTGGGACGCGCGAAACGGCCACTAGTAGGGTGTGAAATTTGAGCATCGAGATCCTTCGTTTTAAAGCTTATGAATTTCAAATCTTAAAAGGCGATATTTTGCCCATTAAAACTGAATATTATTTTGGGTTAATACCTCGAAAAATCCCAACCGGTACACTTGTGACAAATTTACCCCAAACTATTTTTTTGACCATGAAAAACCCCAAACCGGTACACCCGTGACAAATTTACCCTAAATCGGTACACTTGTGATAAATTTACCCTCTGTTAGTTTTAGTTAGATTTTCTTGTTAAATTATAAAGTTAAATGACACGTGACAATTAACTGGTATACCAATTTGGGATTTTACACTTTATTTGTTACAGTTTACAATTTTTGTGATTTTTTTGTGGTATTAATCTAATTTAACGGGGGGTATATTAGTCACAAATTTATCAGTTTGGGGTTTTTTTGGTCAAATAAATTAGTTTGGGGTAAATTTGTCATAAATGTACCAGTTTAGGGATTTTTATATTTAGTTGGGGTAAATTTGTCACATGTGTACCAGTTTGGGGTTTTTCATGGTCAAAAAAATAGTTTGGGGTAAATTTGTCACAAGTGTACCAGTTTGGGGTTTTTCAAGGTATTAACCCTATTATTTTTGGTATAGTAAGGATAGTTTTCATAAATATATATATATATATATATATATATATATATATATATATATATATATACATTACTTGAAAAATAGGCTCTGATACCAGAAATTATGATTCTGCTCATGATAGAACTGAGTTACACGACATCCACGGAACTATTTCATCTCAAATCATAATTCCTAAACATGAATCAAAATAGCTCTCCATCGACGTCGCAATTACTGTACGTGATTGAACTAAATGACAAAATAATTACATTGTTAACTTAGGCAATCCAAAGATACTCCGGAAATGAGAAAACCTTAAAATTAAGCTGACACGTGTATTATGACCTATGTTCAATGCAAATACTTGTCAAAGACCATAGTCAAGCAATAACAAAATATGAGAAATAGAACCTCTTTTTATTTTTTTTACTTTTTTATTAGTTGAAGCTTATAAATATTTCGAGTGAGTTTATGAATTGCGCTAGAGGGCATCTTCAAAGAAATAGAGGGGTCAAAATATATATTAAAAAAATCAGGATGGAATTTATAACTTTAACTACTTATAAGTACAAAGTGAAAATTGGTGCGAAGTGAGAGGAGGAATTGCTCCCACTCCTTATCGGATGGCCCCATCGCAAGTTGAATGCAGACTTAATTATTTAAAAGGGCCATGTTACCAATTTTCAAAAATTGTTTCGGAACAAAATTGTTTCGGAACAAAGATAGAAAAAAGTATTTCGCTCCAGGGAACAATTTTTGAACAAAAAAAACGCATTTGGTAAATCTATTCTAAAATATGAAAAGACTAGAAACATGTTTGGTAAATTTGTATAATTTTTTTATTTCTTTTAATTTTTAATTTTTTAATATTTTTATTTTTTCTATTTTCTTTCTTATTTTTCTTATTTATTTTTCTTTTTCCTTTTTCTTCTTTTGGCCGGTCGCCAACCTTGGCCATGGCCGACGACCGACCTACGAGGGCCGGCGGCCTCACCCGGCCACGGCGAGGCTCGCCGTAGCTGGGCGAGGCCGGGCCTCGCCTTGGCTGGGCAAGCTCGAGCTCGCCCAAATCCGGCGACACCGAGCCTCGCTAGCCGCTAGGTGAGCTCGGTCTCGCCGGATCTAGGTGAGATCGAGCTCACCCGTGTCGGCGCGAGGTCGGCCTCACCTTGGCTAGGCAAGCTCGGCGAGGTCGCCGGCCTTTGACGGCCTGTCGCTGGCCATGGCCGAGGGCGACAATCGGCCAAAGAAAAAAGAAAGAAAAAAGAAGAAGAAAATAGAGGAGAGAGAAAATTTGTTCTTAAATTTTGTTCCAAAAACAAGAAACAAAATTTTTTTGTTTCTTGTTTCTGTTCCAAATGTGTTTCTGAGAACAAAAAAAAATAAATTTGGAAAAAAAATGTAAACAAATGCATTTATGTTCCTTTTTTTGTTCCCTGGAATAAAAAAACAAAAAATTTGTTTAAAAACAGAAACAAGAAATAAAAACAAACAGCCCCAATATAACTAGAGACAATAATAAGGACCATTAAAATAATTATCACTAGATAGTGGTCGGTCGTCGACATACCTAACTCGGTCGCATTAAACAACCCAATGGCAAACTTACCTACAATGGTGGAGGTTCTTGGCCAGGGAGGAACACACTTGGCCAATCTTAATAGGCCTATCCTCCACTTCAGTTAAGATTATGAGACCCCAAGCAAGGATCCTACCACTTTCTTAGAAATGACAATGTATTATACAGACTTAGTGACTTAACACACGTATGCCTACTTAACACTCATATGCCTAATTCCAAAAAAAAAAAAAAAAAAGCAACCGGCACTATTAGAACGATATATCTTTACAATATATAGTCGACTTCTGAATTTGACATCTGCCCCCACAATATCTATTATACTAGGACTATTTCTCTCCATGAGTAAGGGTAGGTAAAATTGTAATCCAACACGCGGGATGAGAGAGAATCTTATGGATGGGAGCTTGCATATAACTACTCACTGACGAAATAAATACGTATTATTCAAGTTCTTTTACATAGAACTAATGTGGCCGCCGCTTATTCTAATATGCTTAGTTCAAAAGCTTAAGTAATTAGCCGGCAACAAGAACATGTACGCAAAAGACCAATGAAATAGCATTTGTGCTTAATGTGTGAGAATCTTGATGTACTACCTTTTTTCACACGCAAGTAAGGTAAAAGAGAATTTACCAAATGCCTTTTTCACGTATAAGGAGATGCCATGCGTGCTTTTGGTTTATACTCGTCTTCGGACAAAGGACAAAAACGATGCACTTGTCCTAATAGCAAAAATACTTTTTTTTTTTTAAATCACATTTATTTGTTGTCCTATGAATAGAAGATATGAAATCGATGCTTAAAATATGATATAAAGTCTCATGAAAAACCGGGAACATGAAATTAAAGGAGTTGTAGTAATAATTTAAAATTTAGAAAAGAAGGTTAATAATGTAACAAATCCACTTTTTTTGCAATGAAGAGCATATATTATATATCGAAGCACTCACGTTACAATGACATGAAGATAAGCAAATCACTCATAAATTGAGAATTTTCAAATTTTGGATGAAAAATAGGTTGCAAGAGATAATGTGAATATCTTATTAATTTGTTTTATCGACTTGCTTCTTCACTTATCATTATCATGTGAGTGCTTCTGATGCATAAACTATTTTCGTGAAATTATCACATATTTAAGCAATGAATACAAGTTTCTTTCATTAAAGTGACTATCAAACATTATCCGATAAAAATCAAGACTTCAGATATATTCTTTGTACACAAAAGAAACCAGAACAAAAAAAAAACGAAAAACGAAAAAATTTGGACATGGAAGACTAAAATTAGAATTCTGCAATCTGTAATGGGCAGTTGCCTTTTTCTCTCAATTAAAACCTGTGGTCCGCATGTCACCGTTACTTTCAACAATAACAGTGACCATTATGCCAGCATTGTTCTAACGCAAACATATGTCATTCTAGAAGCCTAGAGAAAACATCCTTATATGAATTCAAATAAAACAACATTATTATCAAGTCCTGAATTAGATTGGATATCGAAATAGTGATACTTGAAATGATTGAAGATACGTTCTATACAAACTCCAAAAATTCTCTAACAAGCGCTCGTTATCCAACAACAATTTGATGGAAATTTGATTTTATAAACTTTACTGGAAAAATGATATCTTGTCTTTTCAATTATAAACCCTAGTCGAGAATGGAATGGGTGACCTCCGATCATTTCATAGAGACAATCCTATACATTCTCATTTCCCTTATTCTATACCTTTCTTATCTCATTAAGCATAAAGACGAGAAGAAAGAACATGTTTCATTCGAATCACAATTAGAATGCTTTTTCCAGACATGATGATACGAAACCTTCTTCTGACAGGATATAGCCAAAAAACGAAAAAACCAGAAACGAAACGATCAAGAAACAGGAACAGCGGTGGGCACAACAAACGGCGGGTATAAATGGACAGGAGGGGCCAAAAGAAGGAAAGGGGAGGTGCTCCAAGACTCTAGAGGAACAAACCCATCCCAATTATAGCACTTAGCCCCTCTCTTCTTTCCTCGCTTAAATCCGCCATTCGTGAGGTCGTCGAATCACTCTTCTTAGCCAACTCTCTCTCTCCCCCTCCAGCGGAGCTTTTCCAAAGCCTCTCTAAAAAAGGGGCAACCCCACCATCTCCTCCCTGATCATCACCCTCATCGGAAAGATACATTACAAGCTCTTTCTCGCTAGCTCTCGGAATTGCAGCCCGCCATGCCCGCCCCATCAGTCTCCTTCTCCGCCCTCGTGGCCCTCGCGTTGTTCCTCACCTCCGCTTTGGCGGCCGACGGTACGCATCTCTCGATCTCTGTCTCGCAAGGAAGTGTTGGAAAATCTTTGCATGGATCGAAAGCATGTTTTCCAGGCTTTCGTGTTGTTCTAGGAAGAGCGTTCATCACATCCGCATTTTCGTTCTGATCATCCGATTCATTTGGGAATTTAAAGTGTTGTCGACGACTAATTGAAAGATCGAGCTTATCGTCTGGCATGAAACAGATATCGGAGAAGCGGAGTTCACGTATTCAGGCTCTCAGGGTCCGAGCCACTGGGGGAGCTTGAACCCGGAGTTCGTGGCTTGCGCGAAGGGGCAGCGTCAGTCTCCTGTGGACGTAGTCAGGAACGAGACGATGCTGAATAAGAACCTCACGGCCTTAACCAGGGATTATCGCCCTGCGAAGGCGACCCTCGTCAACAATGGCGTCAACATCGCGGTAATTTGTTAATCGATCTAACTGATTAGTCGCTAAACTAACGGTGAAAAGCATTATGATTTCCTCTCTTCTTTTGAGCATCTAAGTTCCTCAGTTTCATTCATAGGTGATTTTGCATTGATTTTTAAGTCGAAAGCCGAATGATTTTCCTCGTCGAGAGATATTGTTATGAATAATTTCCAAGTGAACGTTCGACTTTTTGTCAAAAATTTTGAAATTTTGATGAGTGTTGTGAATTAGTGAGTGTCTAAAAGCTGACATCTAGGGCCCACGTCATTCACTTTACACCAAGATCGGAAAGTGATGATGCGGATGAGTCAAAAGGAGAGGTCTTGCTGGAGAATTGCATGGAAAAAGAGAATGCTATAATTGATGGATGAGGTGTGTTTTGTTTTTTTCTTGGCCAAGAGCATAGTGATGCTTGACATATGTGTTTGGAAGAAGAATAATAAGAGGTGAAAGAAAATCTAGGTCATGAAAATGGTGAAAGAAGAGATGGTGCAGAATTAGATGGTTTTAGTAGGACTCATCGCCTTCATGAACTATGTACTTGATATACTTCGTATTATATCGACTATTTTCTCAATCTTAAACTACCCATGGATTTAAATATGCATGTAAATGGGTTTTTTCTTTGTGTGTTTGGAATTGACAAAATTATGATAAGGTTTCAATATCGAGTTATCTAAATTTGTGACATCGGCCACACATGAATTTATTTGATATATTTGTCCTGAGAACAAAAATAAACATGTGTATATATATATATATATATATATGTATGTATATATAAAGTTATTGATATGGCCTTGGTATCATTTTGCATCTCTCTCGCTCTCCAATCCTCGAATAGACATTGCTAATGCATGTAGAATGAAGTTATGCTTTGGTAAACGAGGGTCGGTTGCCTGAAAGATGATGAAACGATTGATGTGAAGGTGGTTTACGACGAAGAAGTGGGGAATGTGCTCGTGAACGGCAAGAACTACAGCTTAAAGCAAATGCACTGGCACGCTCCCTCTGAGCACCTCATCGATGGAATCCAGTGAGCAACTCACACTCTCTCTCCTCCTCCCTCTCTCTCTCTCTCTCTCTCTCTCTCTCTCTGAGAAGATACTGTTTGAAAACCAGTTTAGCAAGACAGTCAAGTTCAGCCCATTATCTGTTATCGAATGGTTAAAAGATGGATAAGGGCTTCGCCACTAGGGTTTCCCCCAAGTTTCTTGGGCTCAGCAGAAGAGCTTTGATCCCCAATCACCCCTCAAGAAACTGATGCTTGTAGCTTCCCCTCCATTAGGGTTTGGGAGCTTTGATCAATTGAAGCAAAAGAACAAAAAGAGGAGTGAAAGTTTTGTCTTGCTTCACTATTGAGTGCAGGTTCCCAGCTGAACTCCATCTAGTCCACAAGGCAAGCGACGACGAATTCGCGGTGGTGGCGATCCTCTACGCACTCGGTGACCCCGATCCCCTCATCTCCAAGGTGAAAAAAAAAAAAAAAGGCGAATGCATATGTTCGATGAATGTACACAAGCACTTACTTCCCGTTCAATTTCAGTCTCGAGTCCTTCCGCGATCGAATAGGAGTTATTAGTAGTACGTGTGGAACTCGGTTCTATTCCGTCGTCGCTGATCATGTACCACGGAAATGCAGATGAAGAACAAATTGGACGAGCTGGCCAAGCACGATTGCTGCGACGACGAGGAGTCTCACATCCCTCTGGGTATACTCGACCCCAGGGACGTCAGGAGGAACACGCGCAAGTACTATCGGTACGCCGGGTCTCTCACGACTCCACCGTGCACCGAGAATGTCATCTGGAACATCCTCGGCAAGGTATGCGACCTTAGACACATGCACACACATGCGCTCCGAATCGAATTCGCAAATTCACGCCCGTACCAACCCGACCGAATCTAGATTAAGTGATGAGATTGAGTTGATTAAAAGGGCAATGGACAATTCTAATGTGCGTGCAGGTGAGGTCGATATCAAAGGAGCAGGTGGAAGCTCTTAAGGCCCCGCTGCCCGCCGAGGCCAAAGTCAACTGCAGGCCGCTTCAGCCGCTCAACGGCCGTCGCATCGAGCTCTACCACGAGCTCAGCAACGCGTGATCTGGTTCATCTTTAGCATCGCCCAACCTGTTCGACTTTAATCATTTTGAAAAATAGCGAGACGGAGAGACGGAGAGACACAGAGACGTGGTCGATTGAGCTGTATCTGTCATGTACCGAACGTTCTTCGTAGTCCAACTCGCTCGTAATCTAAATCCTTTTTTCGTGCATCCGACCGCTTCTTCTAATCTCATCCAGTCAGACCCTGTAATTCGGAGGGTGGGAACCGAACTGGAACCCGAACGAAACCAGAACCATCTGAAGCCAACCAAATTTTCGTGTGGATTCAATTTGGTTTGGATGTCGGTTTAGATAATGAAAAAATAATCATTTTTTATTTCGGTTCGGATAGTCTTGGTTTGTTTCGGTGAACCGAATTGAACTGAAAATCGCCCCATTAATATTACAATTCACACAATCTCTCTTCTTTTTTCACTAGACCTCTTTTTTATATTTCAAAGAAGATAACCAGAAAATCGAACCGATCCAAGTCTTGGTTTCTAGTTATTCAATTTGCAATGCGCTTCAGTTCAAAATTAATGCACACCTGGGAATGTCAAAAAATCCCATGTGTGGCCCAACCCGACCCGACCCATCATAAAATGTGGGGTACTCTAGGGCCGGACCTTAGTCTTCTTTGGGTTGGGATTTTTAAATGAAGATACTGTTAGAGTTGGGGTCAGGTCGAATTAGGCCTGGGCTCAGCCGACACAGGCTTTTTGACACCCCAAAAGCACAATGAAAAGAGGATGAAAACTTTGATTTCAACCCAACTGATTAGGGCCGGCCCGACCCGACTTGACCCACTCTCTTGGATTATATGATATTCACATCAGATCTCAAGAGGGTCAGATCGGGTTAATTATGCCCCTATAGGCTTTCAGGTCAAGTCGAGTATCATAAAAACTTGGCCCGACGTGACCCTTTCATACCCCCAACACACCCAAATGATTAGGTTCGGTTCAAATTTCTAAAAATCTAAAGCGAATCAGATCATTGAGATCCCTATCTATGATAACACTATGATCGGTGCTGATTTTCTACACTTGATGGGTTGAGGTTGAATAGAGCTCGCAGAATCCAACCTGAGCGCCTAATGACCTCAAACCTCTCTGCTTTTGGACCACTTTGATATAGAGCTGCGCTGAAAGGGACACCACAGGTGAACGAAAGTCAATTTGCGCCCCTCAATTTGCGCCCTAATTGGAGTAAGGTGATTATTAGATAATAAAAAAAAAAAGAACTAATGAGAGAGCTATTTCGTGACTAATTTACGGAGGTCTATCGTTACTTCTTCAGATTACCTGAAGATATTGTAAAATCTGACTATAGTCATATTGGTTCTTATTATCCAAAATATATGAATTTTTTTTAATTATTTTTTTTATCATTTTCTCCTATGTAAGGGTACGCCCTTCTTTAAACAGACTCTTGTTAGGTTCCCAATCTCCGTTCGTACAAAAGAAGATAAAGTTCGTAATTAAATCTCCAATTCCATCTTTATCTTAGGGTCATGAATATAATACAACTTTTCTCTATACAGGAGAGTATTGAAAATGACAACGGATATACTCCAATCCGCATAATGAAGAATAGACTTCGAAAAAAAAAAATCTGAAAAATTTACAAAAAAACGAAAAAGTGCTAGAATTAGGCTCTGTGCTAACAGTTCAGTGATTGCCCCTTCACGGCGGCCGCCACCACCACATTAAATGGCGCCGTCGTCGTAGTCCCATAGCACCAAAAATGTCAAATGGAAAGACAGCTGATGTGAGACAGAGAAAGAAAGGAAGAGAGATGGAGATGGGTGACTCGGGTAACCACCACACAACGTTGTCGCGCTGCCTAGGGACCTCGCGATGGTTGGACGGCGACTGTCGTGAGAGGCCACATTGTCGTACGCCGTGCGGCGGTGGCCGATAGTACCGTGGAGGAGAGGTTGCAGAGTGAACGATGCTTGTCCAATTTGTAACCACGATATGTTTTATCTTTTCGATACTTTCCTTCATCCGATCCCAAAGGGGATAAAAGCTCATCCCATCCCCAAGCGCAAGATCGACTGTGCACTGTAAGATATCTATTCGTACTGATCTAGTAGACCTATCTGGTCCAATCCGCCTCCCCAAATCGATACCGGACACGAAGGCTGTTTCAACGATATTTGATATTCCGACATACGCATCGGCGTCGCCATCTTCAACGTTAAAGGTCGGTATCAAGCGAAATTGATCGAACCCAAGTTTTCAGCGGAGAGAATAAGCCGGCCATCCAAGTCAACAGTTTGACCCAGGCTCCCCCTGACGTGACAGCGTCGATGCAGTCAAAATTGGCGAAATGAGCGACGTTTTCCAGGAGCGACGGCGACGGACCGATCTCGCGGGGCATTTCGCGCACATAAAATAAACGAGGCAAAACAGAATTTGGGTTTAATTTGCACACCCTTGCGTCAAAGTCGAGAAAAAACAGAGAATTCGATGACAGCGCTCCCATGTGGGATTTGATTTGAGGGGAAGTAGTCTTCGAATACCATCTTCGTTTTTAAATAAGGAAAAATCTCGAGATCGCCACTTTGAAAGTTGTCAGATGGGATTTGAGACATCTTGAGTTAAAGAAAGAATCTCTCGCGATCTGCGAGTGTGGATCGACCAGATCCATCCGCTGGACCGGAAGCTGTCGGCGATGGTGATCGGAAACTACACGGAACGGCGAATTTCGCCGGTTCGGTTCATGTTATTCAATCCATTCATTCATTTTCCCTTCCACCGCCCTCAACAAGAAAAACTAGCAAAGAAAAAAAAAAGGAGGAGCAAAAATCCCTGCTCTTGCGCCAAACCTCTCTATTTACAAAACCTTGAAGAAGCCACCACCGCCGGCGCCGCCGGCGCCTACCCGTTTCCATTACACAGATCGAAAACCAGATTTTCGGCCCCACTCAAGGGAGAAAAGGAAAGAAAAGAGAGAGAGAAAAGAAAACAAAAATTATGCTGAGCGGCGTAAATTCGCACCAAGAGAGTAGTTGTTCTTATTTACCTCGTCCCGAACAGTCAACGCGCCACGTCAGCCGAACGACGACCCACCTGCCCAAAAAATCCTCGCCAGCGGGCCCCACACGGCAGCCAGCCAACCGAGACCCAGGTCACCATCCCGATCGATTCCTCTCCGACCTCCGGTGGGGCCCGTCATCCGTCCGGCTGGCGTCGCCCCCTTTGACTGCAGAGGATCTCCGCTATGCCACGTCGCTGGCCCAGGCGTCGGACCTCCGACCCGACGCGAACCGCTTCATCCCGCCCAGGCCCAGGGCGTCGCCGTCCGCCGCGCTCCGCCTGGGCAGCGACTCCGGCGAGAGCGCGTCCGCGTCGTTGGCCCAGGCGTCCGACCTCCGGCCCGACGCGAACCGCTTCATCCCGCCCAGCCCCGGCGCGTCGCCGTCCGCGGCGCTCCGCCTGGGCAGCGACCCCGGGGAGAGCGCGCCCGCCTCGCGCGCCGGCAGGCGGTCCCTGATGTCGCGCGTGACGCTCCCGGCGGAGCTCCTCCTCGGGGGAGACTCCCCCGGGAGCGGCGCCGCGGTGCGGCGCTCGAAGCTTGCGGCCCGGGACTTGCCGCCTCTGTGGAACATGGAGCGGAAGCTGGCGAAGAGGCCGGTCCTCTTCTTGGCGGCCGGCTTGGCCTTCGCCGCGGCCGGTTCGACGGTGCGGCTGCGGCTGCGGCTGTGGCACCTCCGGTTCCGGTCCTTCTTCGACCGGACCCTCCCCATGCACGAGACCTTGGGCGAGGACGGCTCGATCAGCGGCGGGTTCGATTTCCCCCCCGACGATCCGTTGCGCTTCGGGAACAGCCGCGTGTTCGCGGCCTTGGCGGCGGCCTTCCGGTTCTTGGGGTCGACGAAGCAGGACTTCTGGGGCTTCGGGAGCCCGATGATGGAGGCCTTCGACTTCCGGTTGAGGGAGAAGCGCTGGGAGTTGGAGTTGGAGTTGGAGCTCGGGTTGAGGTTCCCGGAGTTGGTGCTGGCCTTGGTGGACTCCTTGCGCTCGTAGAAGGCGTTGCGGTCGAACCAGTCGAACTCGGCGTCCTTGGAGAGCCAGAAGGACTCCGGCGGGAAATCGGGGGGGATCTCCGGCCGATCGGAGAGTTGGTCCAGGCCGCCCTCCGCCGCCGGCGCGGACGCTGGATCTTCGGCGCCGGCGATGGTCTCGCAGGCGATCTTGCGGTCGCAGGAGCCGCCGGCGCAAGCGGAGACGAGATCCACCTGCGGCATCCTATCCGTGCTGCGAGCAGGCAAGGGTATATGCAGAGAGGGGGCGGCGGCGGTGGCGATGGTGGTGGTGGAGGACGGCGGCGGCGGTTGCGTCTGCGCACCTGCTCCGACGAAAGGAAGGAGATGAAGTTGGTTTGGTTTGGTATCGCTGCACTGACTGCGGCAATTTATCACGTTGAAAGCCCGTGGGATGCAATGGGATCCCCGGGAATGCGACAAATCCTCCTTTTTTTTTTTTTTTTGTTTTCCTTGTTTTTATTTTTTTACCGTTTTCGTCGGGAGAACGCGAGAATAGAAAATTAAATTGCGGGAGAAGTTAGGTCACGACATTTCCCCTTTTTTGCTGATCTCTTTCTCTCTTTTCAAATCTCAATAGGATTTGACACCCCCCCCCCCAAAAAAAAAAAAAACGCTTTCTTGTTTGGAAAACTATCCTATAAAACTTTGTTGGACACGAATGTTAAAATATTTAGATAATAAACCATGTCACTATTTAATAATTTTAAGCTTTTAGAATAATTAATATTAATCTGAGATAATCTCCCATTAATTATGCCAAATTTTTTTATCACCAAAATCTTACATCAATACGACACTAATATTGTAAACTTTTTTTCCTATTATCAATCTCCAAAAAAAATTTGTACACGAAGGTCGTTAAAAATCTGACATAATAGTTTGCATGGATGACGGCAAGGCATGAGAGATGTAAATGTGGTAAAGGAGGATTTTGGTAACATAAAAAGTAGAAAAATTCAAAACATTGGTGTTACATCAGATATGGTAATGAGGTTTCGATGATGTTTAAAAAAAAAAAGAAATTAGAGTATTCGCATCACAATAGGCATGATTTAGGGTTCTAATAATATTGATCGTTTTACGATATAAATTTTTCTCGCAAATTGGAATTATTGGGCGCGGGATACTTATCTCCCTCCATAATACATATTATGTTTTTGGTCGAGAAACTCGGTCTATGACTCGCCAAGCTTTCATGGTCTAAATAAATTAAATCATCTATATTCTTTTTTTCTTGTTTGGTAAATAAATCATCTACATTCAACATCAAAAGGGCAAGTTTTAATTCCACGACAGAGACAATAAAATTTGCTCGCTCGGTTCAATTAATGTTTGTGAAGTGGTAACCGCAGAAAAGTGGGGATGCTTTTGGTTACCAAACACATAAGTCGTCTTAATTTAAGAATATTATGATCACACGAGTAATTGAGAAAATTAAAAAAATCTATTGTATAAAAAGTGATTTATCTATTATTGACATAGACTTAAACTCCGTTTGTTTTACAGAAAAATAAATTATTTAGAGAATATCTTCCAAAAAATGATCGCTTGTGTCACTTGAAATAATTAGTTATTATAGTTGTCGATATCAACTTATATCTAACTATCTTCATGAACTATGAAATATTTTTCATTCATTTGTTTTGGATTTATTTAATGCGGTCCATGAACTTTTGATACATGTTTAATTTAGACCATGAACTATATGGAAGTTTTTTTTTTTTTTGTTATCACTCAATTGATTCAAGTTCTAAAACAAGATCGAACATTTTCATATAACCTAAGAGCTAAATTAAAAACATACCAAAAGTTTAGGAATCACATTGACCAAATCAAAAATTTAAAGACGATATTGCATACTCGGGCAAAGTTTAGGGACCCTGTTGAATAAATTAAAATTCAGAGATAACAGTACACATTAACCAAAATTTAAAAATAATTTGTGTCAATTTTAAAGAAGGAAAAAGAAAATAGAAACACTGTCGCTTTGATGATGACTTGGAAACGAGTGCAAGTGTTTATCCCTATCCGAATTGAAAAATCTCGACTAAGTTGCAAAAGTATTCCTACTTGGCAACTTGTTACTCAAGTACCATGCAGAAACTATATTGTATTACATGACAACATATGCTTCTAGAAGGCGGACAATATCGGAGGGAAAGCACGAGGAATGCGAGAGATGGGAGCAAAGCATCTAGGCATCTGACATAAGGAAAGGTGACAAAGGAAAGCACCATGGAAAGTTCGAATTCGCTCTTTTGCAGGCATAAGCAATCCAATGATGCACGGTGGGAGGCGTGAAAATCACACTTTTGACGAACAAGTTAGGAGCTGAAGAAGACCCGGCGCAAGAAGAAAAGTGTTCACGGGTAGAGCCTCGTGAAAAAAGCAAATTGGCCATTAAAATCGAGAAATTTCGAAAATCTAGAGGCGAAGTTGGTGGAGATATGAATATCACACTGTGTGGGTAGATGAAACATCTTAGTTCCAGTTGCACCATTGCTCTGTCCCTCAATTTTTACCATCGATTGCTCGCCACAATGCGTGTCATTGCCCCGTGAGGCTAATCTCTCTTTCCAACGTCTCTCACTAGCCATTTCTATTGACAAGGTCGAAGATATTATCTAATTTTTTTATCAATATTTTTCTTCAAATAAAAAATCAAAATCAAAATGTAATCCTATTATCATTTTTTATATTGCTCATTGTACAATGAAATTAAAAATCATTTTCTCTTAAGTAACTTCTTAAAAAAAAATGGAGCTACAACAGTGGGCTACTTGAATTCCAGATAGATTGGAGTCTTTTGAAACAACAGAAGTAGATTACTATACAAAACAATCATTGGAGTACACGTTTCATATAACTTGTCTGTGGATTTTTTATTTTTATTTTTTTGGTCGGTGTCTGTGGATTAAATAGGCAATAAATGAACACTTCCGGATTAAGTTTCTCTTTCAATCGGAAGTATCCATCAATTAGGGAATTAATGCCCCGAATGATTTTTTGGGGGCTAAATTTAGCTTTAGTACCATGCTTAAGATTTTCGCACAAAACCATAAAGTTTATCGGATGTACATAAATTAAAGAGGACCTCTTATTTTACTTTAAGGGATGCCCATTGTTTCTCTCTTTTCCAAATATCCTGAATTACTCATTTTACAAAAGATGTACACACATGGACAAATGCATAAGTTGATAATATACCATATTATCCCTCGCATGTTTCAATACTAGAATCTGAATATACCCATCTGAAAACTACCTTCTCAATAAAGCTTTCAAACCTTGGACATTAATTCTCTTCCACATTTAATCTCTACTATTTTCCAAAGTATGTATTTTTATCAAAAATTTCTTCTAATTATTCAATGGTTCGGATATAAAGCAGCTTTGCTTAATATTTTGATTGTCAATTTCTTCCATACACATAAAAGATAGGTGCATGTGCTAGCACATATGAAGTCCATAAGACAATTATAGACCAATGACTTGGGATGCACCTCAACAAATCCATAAATCATACAAGTTGATAAAGCCAAAACAAATAAAAAAAATTAATATCTTTTCTACAGAGTATAATTTTTCTATATAAGTTAAGTGAGATTGAACCCACACATCCCCCTTCCATAATGGCCACCCTTCCAATATGGAAGGGGGAGGTGTGGGGTTCAAACCCCCACCTTCTCAGGGAGGGATGGGGTGGGGACGCGCAAATTTCAGGAGTGGGTTTCGACGCCCACGCCCGCAAGAGCAGCGGGCAAAAGTCTCCAGAGAGAGTGAGTGTAGAATAGGTATAGAGTAGAGACCGACCAAAAAAAAAAAGTGAAATTGAAGAAAATCTTGGGTCAATGGACTTTTCTGTAGTTCCATCCACGACACCTCACCGATTTTCTTCATCTTCCTCGGGTCCCCGAATTTTCAAAATCGAGCCATTTTTAAAAGGGTCCCAACGACGACGTTTCTTTGAAATTATTTCAGCACTTCATTATTAAAATAATTACCATATATTATATATATATATATTATATATATATATCTGTACGACTAAACTTTGAATGGTCCACACCTGTCATTTAATTCTATATTTACGTACTCCCTATTTCCTAGTGCCCCATAAATTTTTAATTGGTTATTTTTTGTTGTTGTTCGGAATTTTTTTCAATTGATTAAAGTTTTATGTTTCCCATTTTTTTTTCTTTTTTTTAGGTGTTGTAGAGACCAGAGTTGGTGGCGCCGTCTTGGGCCCGCTCTATTTTTTTATGATTAAAATGTAGATTCACATGCTCTTGTGTAAATATTGGTGGCTGAAAATATGAAAGAGTTTTTGAAAGATCAAAAATTAAATAATTAAAAAATATAAAAATATATATAATAAAAGTGGGACGTGCAAAAGTTGAAACGGCTTGTTTTGGTTGGGTGATGGCACAACAACGTTACGTGATAGATCTAATGATTGTGGATCGATTCAACTAGAATATATGATTGAGCATCATGATCTTATTGAAGTTGGACGTACAAATAAAGTAGAAAAGGGTGCAACGAAGGAACCAAAATCGAAATTTAGGACACATTTTGGCCCTATTCATTTCACAAAATATAAATTATTGAAAAAGTACATTTTAAAAACAACCGTTTTTATCACTCATGTATACAAATGAACAAAGAACTTTTTATTGTCCATGAAAATATTTTGACTCAAGTTGCCATTATTAATAAAAATATTTCAATTAACTAACTATTTTAAGTGATATGAGTGATTATTTTAAAAAATATATTTTTCAAATTATATATTTCCTACGAAACAAACTAAGTATTTATGTTTCATGTGAACTATTTAAGTTATACGACTTTGAGTGAATGGACAACAACTACTTGAATCACCCAATGTCACTTTACAAAAGAATTAGGAATGATTGCGGAAATATCCTCAACTTTAACTTTACATATCAAATACCCTCCTTACATTTCGCATCTCCTCGACCTTAAAAGGCCTATTAGTCCTCGTCCACATTCGAACCCCTGAACCCTTCTCCTTCCCTCGTCCCCTTGTCTTTTCTCTCTATCATACTTAGTAACAGCACGGCAACATGACAATCAAGAGCCACCCGCATCGCTCTCCCCGCAATCTTGTCTTTGTTTATGGCGAGATTGCTCGTGACAAGTGACAACGAGGCCACGCAAGCTTGGCCTAACCCCATGGCTTGCAATTCCCGAGGTTGTGCGAGGTCAGCCTTGAGGTCACTAGGCCATAGTAGGCCACAAGCATCTACAACAGCCTCACGAGCTAAGCAGGCTCTACAGTAGAGCTCGGCCGTGGCTATAGTTCAACCTCAATCTGGCCTTGAGCTCGTCCACAGCTCCCCTTAAAATCTTCCGTAAAAAGTGAGAATGATAAATTGTATCAAGAGGATATTTGATATATGCAAAAAAATACAGAAAATGGTTTCTGTAAAAAAAAAAAAAAGAATTCCACAAATTCATTTAAAATCCTAGTGAATGAGAAAAGCACACAATACCATCATGTACGTAAAAATACAATGAAGTGAGAGTTTTGAGGGTCTTTCCAATTGCAGCAAGGGCATCCGCACGTCGATTTGCCTTTGCCTGTCCATCTACATGTTGAATCTCCCCCAGTTGAAGCTCCCACACTATCGCCCCTCCCGCTGCTATCTTCAAATAGGCTTTTAACAAATCGTTAATTCTCTGCAAAACCACTTCACGAGGCATATCTACTGTTAATTTATCGCATCTTTGACCAGGAATATCAAATGTTTGACTTAATTTGTATAGTCTGGTGTCCACAAGTGATGTAATTATTTTACTAAGGTAAGAACAAGAATAGGGGAAGAGAGGAACACTCCAACAGTGAGTTAGGTGCGACTGGTTGACGCCACGGGCGGAAGAAAAGTCTTCGATAGTCACTGTGCCGCGACCGGTTCCGGTCTTCTTGTTCTTATCTCGATCGATGTCACCCATGTCAAGAGCCCTCCAAAGTCACTGATCGGCGGAACGAGACTAGTTAGGTCTCGCCCGGAGAAGAATCGCAACAATATCACATAAAGAATAAAACGTAAGTACCTGCATATGTAATGTAACATTACATGTTCCCTTGAATCGATCGAATTTTATGCTATTTCACTCATTCAATTAGAGCCCGCATGATAAGGATGAGGATCAGGACATATAAAGCCATAGATCAATCTTAGAGTACTTGTTTTACACGTCGAGATTTATTGTACAAAAGGGATGCAAGATGAGAACTTCGAACATCAACGAGGGATTCAATCGGCACAACAAGGCCTATGTGATTGATGTGGTGACATATATTAAATAGAGGATGTGCATAAGAGTAGTTTATTATTTTGAGCGATAACAGGCTTCTAAATTTTCAATTTCTCAAGATGGTTTTTTGATTCAACGTGCCACAATCCAAACCCACTTGAGCTTAGTTTCGTACACTTTTAAAGATAAGCCTTGCCCATTAAATAGGTGATTCCTTTGGTCTATAAGAAATCGCCAATTTCGATATCAATAACAGTGCATGACCATGTGGGACAATGTGACGGGATTCCTCACCTCCTCTTAGGGCAAGCCCAGCGTGGGCACCGCCACTTGACGTTTGTGCTGACTCCTTGAACCCCTTTGTCTTTAAAATTTTTTTGTAAACAAGACGTCTTCATCATACTTTATATATATCCACAGAAAGAGAAAGAGAGAGAGAGAGAGAGAGAGAGAGAGAGAGAGGGGTCAATTTTGCACTCCAAAATTGAATGAGCGCAATTGACAAGGAAGCTTGGTTGGCACCTCCACTTTTGATTAGGGCACAATTTTGATGCTGGCATTAGAGCTTTACAATTTTTCTTAGGTATCAATTTATTGGAAAGCCCCATGTGATTTCTTGTCAGCCTCGCCCTGGATTTCTATCACCACTTCCCTATCTTATTTCCTTCTTTAGCAATTGTCAGATGCGTTGTCCTTCATTAGATACGGAATTTTCATGGAACGTACTCTCTCTGTCTCTCTCTCTGCCTAATAGTTTTCGACCTTCAAATTAGACATTTTAATTAGGATAGTAAGGCAGGAGGTTGTGAGTTTGAATACTTCGAAACCTCTTATTTGTCGTCCTTACAATCATTTTTCATGATCTATTCTTAGGCCTGAGTTCTAATCTATGCACGATGGGGAATGTCATGGATTGGGATCCTTCATGTTCCGTTTCTTTTGCATTCCTTGTACATCGGTGATTGATTGTGGAAGTGTTGCCTCACGTCACTCAAAAACAGGCTCAATCCGCATGCCCTTTATAACACATACGGTGTCTCTCCATCTCATAATTTAAGGTTTTCCTTTGGATTTTCTAAGATAAATCTTATATGAACAATAATCAAGATACCAAACAAATTGTCTAAGCGTAAGATGACTAAACTAATCCTGAAATGAGTTGGTATATGTGAACAGCGTATAAAAAGGAAACGCGTTTGTCTTTTGGCCTTTCTTCTCTCTATCCCAGGGTCAACGGTAAACAGGTGTGGATCGCTTGGTTTCGCTACAGTGACAGAAACTTCCTCCGCTTTTGAAAGGCGCATGGAAATCAACATTTTTTTTTATAACCAAGGACTCCCCCACGGGCTCTCCGTGCCCGAAAGGCTCTTGAGGGTCAGGCTCTTATATCTCGAGGGAGACTAGTCCAACAACCCACCGCTAGGGCCCCCACTTAAATTGTTAGCAACTGCGAATTTCGAACTCTCAATCTTAACGATAAGAAAGAGACTCTCAACCAACGTAGTTACTCATGGATGGATAAGATGTTTGAGATGGAACAAAAGAAAAATAAGGTTTGCTTGATATTAAGCCCCAATGACCTTTTTTTTCTTTTAAGTTTTTAGTTAGCGAACCAAACGAGTTTATCTGAATTGACTTTACTTTTCTATATTGTATGATTCTAAGGGTTCATTTTTTTAAAGTCAAAAGATTAACCACCTTTCCCTTTTCTTCTGCCCGTTGCTTTCTGTGGTTGATCTTTTACTCACCTCTTGGAAGTCTCCTCCTCATGTTAGAGCCGGTCCAATTCATGCAATTAAACAAGACATCGTTGGGGTTTTAAGAAGCGTTTAATCAAAAGTGAAGAAAAGTGTGGAGCAAACAAGTCAACCACGTTTTCAAGAGAGAAGGGATGAGAACATGAGAATTTGCTCCATTAGAGGCCCACCTCTCCAAGCAAAGCCGCCGCCAATGAAGATCTCGTCCCTCTTCTTTCTTTCGATTCCCACATTTTGTCTCTTCTTTTTGCTTTTTTCGTGCAATTGCAAAGATCATTTCGACTTTCTCGGCTCCAGTGGCATTCTAGAAAACCAATACCAAGTGCCGAGTGCCTTCATCATAACATGCATTGCAATATTTAATGTCGTTTGATAATGAAGTTTATATACTCTTCATATATATGTGATCTCTCTTCACTTATTATCTTAAACTTTTAAAACAGTTAATAATAATCCCATAATTTCTAACATGATAGCCGTGTTAGACTTTTTATGAGCAAGACTAAAGGAGGACACTTCACCCAATTAGACAACAAGAGGCCTTAATGATGAGCCTTCGAAATCCAATCAGCAGCCTTGTTTGTGTTTGCTATTTGTGGACAAGAAGAAGGTTAAGATCAGGAATAAGTGTGGCACGAAACTTATGCTGCTTGTAATATTCTTTTCTTGAATTAGATCAATGACTACACTCCGCAAACTTTGACACATGTACCAAAGTGGTTCCTCACCTTCAGTTAGAGACTAAAACTAGGATTAAGGCATAACTCCAAGGGGTGCCATCGTAGATGTGAGATGCAGTTGCATTAGCGATTCGAATCTTTGATGTTTAGAGCTCAAAGCCTGGCTGATGAAGAGGCAGGGCAGATTGAACAACAGTAGGAGGGTTCGGACCATTTGGACCATTTTCCAATCCATTTGACCTCTCAATCTGATTAAGCATCCGCACTGGTCCATTCTTAAATTCGTAATTAACCGCTACTTTCAGACGTGCATCTAGATGTCCAATCGGCCTGATATTCCTTCATTCGATTCGCTTCATGATAGCTCTTTCATTTTCTCCTCCTTGAACCAACGACTACTTCGATAATTCTAATTCATGAAGAAGCTAGAACAATGTTGTAAGTTCCATCAAGGTGAAAACAAGCAGCCTATTTTGACAATAGAAATTGGAAAATGGCGTTTACTTGAAAGCATCATTCTTCTCCATATAAGTGGAAGTTCATGAGGATAAGGATGAGTAGACAAGTCTTGTCGTTTTCAGTGAACATTATGTGGGTTAAGATGGAGCATATTGGAATCTGGGAGTATGGAAAACCTTTCCAACTTAAAGGTTTCTAAAAGGTCAGAAAGGAAAGAATATGATCATACATAAAATATATAAGTAATCTTTCTAAAATCAAAAGGTTTCTAGAGGGTCATAAAGAAGAGGGTATCTTCATAAGTTGCTTTTCAAAGGAAACATAGTCCCTTTTGAAAAGATTCATGGAATCCCTAATCCCACAAACATTGCCAATTGATTGGGCCCCATCTCAACTTTTTTGTTTCTCAAATAAATTATGCCTTTTTTATTTTCACTTTTTGATGGGTTTGATATCGTCCAAAGGACTGACCTAATCAATGTTAGCATTATTGAAGTCCCACACCTAATACAGTAGTAATACTCGTGAAAAGATGGATTAGGTGGGCTTTTTGTTCAGCATGAGTCATCACATAATCAATCTAGGACAACATAGTAGATGGGTTGATTCCAAGTGACACCTAACATACGATTCAGGAGATTAATGACACCTTTGTCTTTGTGTTTTTTACCATTAAGCTCTCTACATTTTCCATTAATCTCCTAAGATGTAGGGTTGGCAATTAACAATATTAACAATATTAATGACACGTAAGACTTTCACAATATTAACAATGCATGTAGTAAAGGGATGTTCGAAAAAAAGTCTAACTGCATCCTTATCATAGTAGCACGTTGTAAAGGAAATGCACTCATACAAAATAAGTGTTACATGTGAATTGATGCCATTGATCCATTAAACACATTATGGCAAATTCAGAATGTAGAGGACCACCAAAGCTGTCATTCGGTTTACTTAATCAACACATGCATCCTAGTTTCTTTTATATACCAAGAATAAAGCATGTCAATATGATGATAATAGTGGTGGGGATCTTGTTTAACATTATCTCCATAGTCAAGATGATTATGTGTGTGTTAAGTTTTTTTGGTGGTGAGGATGAGGGCACTAGGCGATGGAGGAGAGAAAGCTAGTATTGGATAGAGTACCCAAGTAGGTGATGGATCTGGTTTAGAAGGGTAACTAGTGTATGGCTAGCTACACACTTTTTCAATACCATCAAGGCCATGCCAAAAATCAAAAGTCATCATTTCAAGGAGTTAGTGAAAGAGCAACTTAGGATTAATATGTCTACAAATCAATACAAAAGGGTTAATTACAAAGTGATATGTACATTGATAAGCATATAGGGCAATGTAGTCTTCAGATCCAATCAGTAGAGTTTATGTAGAGGTTGTCTAGAAGCCACTACTTGATTTGAGACTAAGTTTGATAGGATTTATTTCCGCTTTGATGCATGCAAAGGGATTTCTTGGTTGGCTTTAGAAGATGATGTTTTTCGAAGAGTTCATATAAAGAGAAGGTATTGGTTACCATCAAAAGACATGGAAAAAACTATATGCTTTCACAAAGCTAAGCTATTGTGAAGGTGGAGAATGGAGACACTTGGTCTTAATTTTTGCAAAACTCCAATGGCTAAACTTGGTATGACCGATGGGTGAGGTCGAGCATTTATGAGTAACTACAAAAGGTAATGTTATTGTGAAATATTATATTTGGAGTAGCAATCACCTATTGCTGCTTACAAATATTTATTAATTTGAATTTTTGTAGAGAGTTGATTCTCTAGTCGTTGAGTCAATGCAAATGCTAAGCATCAATGGCACATTTATGCAAACTGGGTCGACACGCGGACCCTTGGAATGCCAAAAGTTGGCACGAATGGACACTTAAGTGCCAAAAGTTACGAAAGGTACACTTAAGTGCCAAAATCGGAGCAAAATGAATCACTTTAGTGCCAATCTGGGCGAAAATCCGGCCAAAACGCCGACGTGGCAATTTTCCGGCGAGACAAAAACAAAACGGCGTCGTTTTAATGTTGACGTGGAAAAAAATAATATAAAAATTAATTAAATTAAATTTAAAATTAAATTTATTTTAAACATTTAAAAAAACAAATTTTAATATTAAAATTTAAAAAAATTTAAAAAAAAAAAAAAAAAAAAAAAAAAAAAAAAAAAAAAAAAAAAAAAGGAGGGGGGTTGGATACGGCCGAGGGTGGGCCCTCGGCCCGCCGCCGCCGCCTCGCTGGTGGTGCCCCTGGCCGGGGAAGGGTCGGCTGGGGTCGCCGGGCCATGGCCGGGGGCGCAACCCCGGCCGACCGGCGGCGAGGGCCCGCGAGCCCTCGCCGGATCCGGGTGAGGGCCGCGACCCTCGCCCGGATCGGTCGGCGGCCCTCGCCCGGCCGGGCCAAGGGTCGCCGGCGATGAGGGGCCCTCGCCCGGCCGGGCCAAGGGTCGCCGGCGATGAGGGGCCCTCGCCGCCGGGCCAAGGGTCACCGGCGATGAGGGGCCCCGCCGCCCGGGCGACCCCGCCGACCCTTCCACCCGGCCGGTGGCACCGCCGGCGAGGCGGGGGCGGGCGAGGGCCCGAGGCCTCACCCGCATCAACCCCCTCCCTTTTTTTTTTTTAAGTTTAAATTTAATTTTCTTGAATTTTTTAATATTAATATTAATATTTTTAAATATTTTAAGTAAATTTAGTTTTAAATTAAATTTAATTAATTTTTACATTAATTTATTGCCACGTCGCCGCAAAAACGGCGTCATTTTTTCACTATTTGACCACATCGGCACGCAAAACGGCGTCGTTTTGCACTTATTTCACGGAAATTGTCCACATCAAGCACTTTTGCCGGATTTTGGTTTGAGTGGCACTTAAGTGTCCCATTTCTTTTTGAATGTGGCACTTAAATGTACATTTCGTAACTTTTGGCACTTAAGTGTCCCTTCGTGCCAACTTTTGGCACTTGAAGCATTCTTCTGCCAAACTGGGCCATGAAATATAGACGTGATAAGCTATGGATGTAATATTAGCTTATTGCTTGGAGCACCAACTTGCAGATTTCAAAACTCACTTAAAAGCTCCATTAGCCATGACATATGGAGTTTACCAAGCACTCTTCCACATTAAAACTAAGCATTGGTCTAGGGTCTTATTTAGTGAAGAATTCAAGTGTGATACTTGACAGCAAGCTCTGTGGGGGCATTTCATTGCAAAATTGTAGAAGCTAGATGCAAATCAATTATCAATATGTTTGAAAATATAAGAGTTATGGTCATGACTAAGTTGCAAAGATAGATGAATGTGTAGAGTGAACTAGATAGTGTGGCCTTAGGATTGTCATGAAATTGGATACGAACATGGCTCCTCGTAGATTTTATCGTCTAATGTGGAATTGGGATGATGGATATGAGACCATGAACAACAATAAAAATTATGTTGTCCAACTGGAGAAGAAAAGGTGTTCATGTCGAGCCTGACCAGAAATCGAGATACCCTATGCCCATGCTATTTATGCCATTTAGCATCAGCAACACAATCCTGAGGATGACTTAGAAGACCAGTACGAGACAAGCAAATATCATCCTTCATACCAATTAATGATGCAAAGAAGTAAATAATGTAAGCAAATCATCAAGCCCCTGACCTTTTGCCACTGAAGAAGTACCTTGGCAGGGCAAAAAGGAAAAGGAAATCCAAGGCAAATTAGAAATTCTTGTGTTACGCTCTCGAATTCTAATTACTAACAATCGTAGTCCTTCTTTGCGGATATTCCGGAGAAATCCACGGCAAAGTTCAGGCGAATCTCGGGCGTGTATGGATTTGAATAAAATTGGAGAGGCACCAGACAAGGGTCTAAACCCCTACAAATAATATATTGTGTCATCATAGCGCCAAAATTAGCTTAGAATTAAATAAGCATAGTAGTTACTCTGCTGGATCAAAATTGAATTTTCATAAATAAGTAGATCGACGTAATGCTTAAAATTAGTCTTTGAAAAGTACCCAAAAAAATGTCTTTGTAGCTGTCATTTTACTGAAATAAATCTAGGTATTTTATAAAATCTCTAAGTCATAAGTCTGCCAATTTAAATATTTGCGCTGGCAACCCAGATTCCATGAAAGCCAGAGAGCTAATTGCGCCCTGGGATCATGAACCAAAACCTTGCGCATGTCCTGAACTTTTCAAACCATTTTTTTTTTATCAATCATATTATACTTCTACTCTAACTCTAACTTAATACTTTTACCTTACCTCCTTTCAAGACGTGGAAGTCGAAACCCACACTCGAAACTAAATCATCGAAATCTCAATCTCTTGAGAATGTAGAGATTTGAACCCTTCACCTCCCATTTTCATATGGTTACTTTATTTTAAAATATTTTCAACCTTTTAAAACCAATATCAAAGGACAATAATAACTTATCTAAGTTGGTCAAGTAAGAACATAACTTTGTCAATTTCAAAACTCGGCATGCATCATCAAATAAAATGTCATTTAGTCAATTGCATTGGTACACGCATCACAATTAGGACTCGCGCATGTACTTGCACGTCATTTGCATATTTTTAAAATACAACACGAGGCATCATGCTGGGGAGCAAAATGATGAAAAAAATTCTAAGAATTCCTCTTTGGAAAAATCAACAAAATTGCATTTGATGTAAAATCTTGCAAGATCACTGCCAATTATTCTAAAAACTTAAGTTATTAAATAAATGTGTCTGGTCTTTTTTATTAGTACTAATCATGGAAATATGTAATTGTGGTGAAAAAAGGGGCTTGGAATGATTCGAACTTAGAAGTTACTACTTTAATATTATGTAAGATTTTGTGAAACACTGCCGGCTATTATAAAAGCTTTACCCGTTAAATATAGGCGTGATTTATTATTTAATTATTTAATTATTTTATCTCAGCATATTAGGAAATTACTTTGTTAGTCGCATTCAAGAGATTTAATTGAAAAATGTGGCATGAAAAAGGTGTCGTGAGGATGCTAATCTCTCATAACCCATTCAATAAAGATGTGGTTTATTATTTAATTATTCTATTCCAATATATTAGGAAATTACTTCGTTAGTTGTGTTCAAGAGATTCAATTGAAAAATGCGGCATGAAAAAGGCGTTACAGGATACTATAATTCTTCCTTACACATAATCGAATCCTCGGACCACAGTTTTGTTGGTTTTCGTAAATGACCAATACCTTCGCACATATATTTATGTCCAATCGGCCTTATTTTTCTTTATTCGATCGCTTCATGATTTACTCTTTCATGTTCTCCTACCAAAACGAACGACTACTTTAATGATTCCAATCTCTTGAAGAAGCTAGAACCATGTTAGGAGTTTCATAAAAAAAAAAAATGGACAAACGCAGCCTATTTTGACAATAGAAATTGGAAAATGGGGTTAACCTTGAAAGGATCATTTCTCTCCGTATAAGCGGATGTTCATGAGTGAAAGAGAAAGAGGGACACAGAGTCGTTCAATAAATCAACGATGGAGCATATTTGAATGGAGTAGCCGTGTGAAATCTCTCTGAGATCAAAGCTTTCTAGAAGGCCATAGAGAAAAGCGTATGTTTCATAAAATATTTTTCAAAGGAAACGTAATCCCTTTTTGAAAAGGTTCGCGATACGGGACAGCCAAGAGATTGGACCCCATTTCTTTTTTCAGTATTTTTTTTTCCTCAAATGTAGCTTTTTGGCCTCTTTGATTATCACCCTTTGGTGGGTTTGAACTGTCGAGGAAATGATATGGCAACTAGGACAGAATTGTCCAAAAGACGGACCAATAATCGATGTCCCTTACTCTTCAGATAACTAATCTACGTTAACATTATTGAAGTCCCACAACTCATACAGGACTCGGGAAAAGATGGATTAGATGAACTTTTTGTTCAGCAAAATGATAGATCTTGTACAACATAGTACATGGGTTTGATTGCAAATGACCCCTAATATAAAATTCAACTAAATAATTCGCCTTTTCCTTTTTGGTCTTTACTAGGCCGGCAATTCATGACACCGTGCACTTTTTTTTTTTTTTTTTTTTTGGTCGAACGGTGCACTTTAAATGATGCCATTAGTTGGGCAAAAGCATGCTCGATATAATTTTTAATCGCGTCTATATCATAGAAACATAATGCAAATGATATCCGTCGATAAATGATAGGTGTTCCGTGTGAAAGTCGATGCCCGTCATCCCATTAAACGCATTATGACAAGTTTTTGATTAGATAGGACCACCAAAGCTATAATTTGGTTTAACTAGTCAGTACATGAATCCTAGCCTTTTTCATATACCATGAATAAAGAATGTCAATATGTTGTACCATTTTACTAAAGTCAGATTTTTTTTTTCTATTTCATATGTGGAATAATAACACAAATGGTTTTTAAATGTTGACCCAATGTATAATGTGCTCTTTGAACATTTAATTTATTCAATATGATCTCAGAATTTTAACTCAACGTGTAATGTGGTCTCTAAATTTTTCATACATGTTCAATATAATAATTGAATTGTATGAATCTTACCAAAAAACGAATAATAATTGAATTGTATGAAATGTTCGAAGTTGTCTTTCCATTAATTCAAGTTCAGGAACAATGATGGCAAAATATTGTAGTCGATGGGGATGTTTTCATCCAAACACAAGTTAAATTTAAATTTAATTAGATTAAAATTAAAAAAAAAAAAAAAAAAAAAAAACACAGGCAAGGCTGTTGCCCCATCACCGTTGGGGCAGTGAAGAAGGCCAATAGGATCGCTAGCGCCTAGGCAAAGGCCAGCAAGCCTGCAAGAGGGCCAGCGACCCTTGCCCAAGCCAGGGTGAAGGCAGGTAACCCTCACCTAGATCTGGAATGCAATCACCACCCTCTCTCACTTCTAGCAAGAGCCTGCTAGCCCTCGCCTCTAGTCAGCGAGGGTCACTAGCCCTTGCCTAAGCACCGAGGACTACGTTGGCCTTTGCTGCCACCCATCTGCAATGGGGCAATGGCCATAGGTAGGAGGGTGCTCTCTCTTGCTTGCATTCTCTTTTTTTAAAAAGTTCTTTTTTTTTTGTTTATTATGAAAAGAAAAAAAAGGAAAAAATTAAAAATTTTAAAATACGAAATTATCCTTCACTGCAAATGAGTTCAAACCCTTTTTTAAGATTGATATAGACACTTCAGACCTTTATTTAAAAAAATTAGAGTACTTCGGATTCTTATTTGAAATAATATTCATTTCATGCTATTATTTAAAAAAATGATGACACTTCATATCTTTATTTGAAATTTTTCCTAATATTTTCAACTTTTTAGAACCAATATAATATGGCTAAAACAACAAAAATATCCTATCCACGTTGGCCAAATAATAACATGGCTCTGCTAATTTGAAACTATCATGCATCGTCAAATATAATGTCATTTGTTTTGCAAAAAAAAAATATATATATAATGTCATTTAGTCGGTTGCACTGGTACACACATCACAATGCATATCGCATATACTTGGCGTCATTACACATCTTTTTAAAACACAAAACATACACGGCACCTGAAGTCATGCCATGGCGTAAAATGATGGAGGAACTTTCAAGAGTACGTCTCCAAAAAAAATCAAAGATTGCATCCAATATTTGATGAAGTTTACTTTAATAGTTGAGTTAAAGAATCTAATTGTAAAAAAATGCGGCGCCGAAACAGCATTGTGGGGACTCTAATCCCTCCACACACAGAACTCCCGGCCCACGGTTTCATCGATTTTCGTAGGTGACCGGTACCTTCACACGTGATTTCTGTCCAATCAGCCTAGTTTTCCGTCCGACCCGCTTAGTGATTACTCACTCATGTTCTCCTACTAGAATGAACGCCTACTTCGATAATTCTAACCCCTTGCAAAAGCTAGAACAACGTTGGAAGTTTCGTTAAGACGGGACGAAAAAACCGCAGGCTACATTGACAATAGAAATTGGAAAGTGGCTTTTACTTAGAAAGCATCATCTTTCTATCTTTAAGTAAAAGTTCATGACGGATAAGAACTCGGGTTTTGTCATTTTCAGTGAATATTATGTGCTCGCACGGGAGAGAGAGAGAGTAGTTTAGTAAATAAAAAGATGGAGCATATCGGAATTTGAGAGTATTCCTAAGATCAAAAAGGTTTCTAGAAGATGACAAAGCAAAAGGGTATGTTCATAAAATGTTTTTCAAAGGAAACGCGATCTCCTTTTGGAGATTTATGGAATCCCTTGTTCCTTAACCACTGCCAAGAGATTGGACCGCATTTCTTTTCTTTTGTTTTTGATTGGTTTGGACTGTCGAAGAAAAGATATGGCAACTAAGACAACGTGGTCCAAAAGACTGACCTAATCAAATGTCTCTTTCTTACCGAAACCTAATAAGTGTCAACATTATTGAATTCCCACGCCTAATACAGTTGCAATCCTCGTGAAAAGATGGATCACATGAACTCTTTTTTGTTCGCTAGAGGTCGTGGGGGTTGATTACAAGTGACCCCATAATTGAGTTCTTTGACTAATTAATGTTACTTTTGTTTTTTTTAAGTTTATACCAGCCATTCTCGACACGATGAGCTTCGCACGATACTAACGATACATGTAGAGAAAGCATGTTCAAAAGGAGTTCCATTGTGTCCATATCCTAATAACAAATTATAAATGAAATCTACTCATACAAGATAGGTGCCCCACATAATAGTCGATGCCCGTGATCCATTAAACACGTACGTGCTATCATCCCTTTCACTTAATCTACGCACAACATCCTAGTTTCTTTTATTCGATAAGTTGTACCTGTTAGTAAATTCAGATTCTTTTTCTCTTTATATGTTTTTTTTTTTGGTAAAGCTTTTTCTCTTTATATGTTTATATCCCTTTACTCAATTAATGAAGAAATTTGTGTGAAACCATGTAATTGGGTGTCATTGTTTATTGGAAGGTTGCCAATATGTAAAGTATATCGTTACAAAGTCTCGTTTAACACAATCACGTGGACATTTTTCAAGAAGTATGTACATACCACTAATTAGTAATTTTTCAATGCTACTAGTAAGGGAGAAATAATTCATCAGGAATCATTAACTCAAATGGCTTTTTCTGCATTATAAAGCATGAGTTCGCTACTATCCAAAATGATATGAGATTTTTCACATTTATTAATGACCAGAATTAAGTATCTACTGATAGCCATCGAACAATTTTCTCCACATTTCGAATTCCTTTAAAAAGTGTTATTAGAAAAAGTTGCTACAAAGTCTTGTTTAACACAATCACATGGTTATTTTTCCAATCGCTTTTGCATGATACGAGGAATCGTTTGCTTGAAAAGATCAGAGATTGGCAATGGACCTAACCATGGGCGTATAGATGATGGGCCAGGCCTAGAAAGGGAAAGCAGGCCCAAGCATCAGCCCTGGGCCAACAGTTCGTATTGGTGATGGCTGTGCCTAAAATCCAACAAGGCTTTTCGGAGGGCCCAAATTTTAATCTCTGTTAATCTTTACATACACAAACTCTCTTTCTGATAAATATAAAAAAGAGAGAGAGAGAGAGAGAGAGAGAGAGAGATGGAATTGAGGAGCACCAAAAAGAAAATCACAGAAATAGGGCGTACATGACCATGAGGAAAGAAAGAATGAAGACAAAGTTGAGTAAGGAATCCCAAGGAACAAGCTTGCATGACAAGCCAACCCAAAATTATGCCTCAGAGCGGAAAAGTCAGATCTGGATTGATTTTTACTAACTTTTTCACTTTTACAACATATGAATGCTACTGTCACGTAAATTCAGGTATAACTTTTTTGTAATATTTAAAAGTTGGATGAAATTTTAAAAGTGCCATTTGCTTTTGAAAAGTTCAAAACGGGCATGATTGTAGAAGTCCAAAATGACAGATTACACATGACCAACTAGCAAGTGGGTGCGACCAAGTACCGATGATCACGAATAACAAGATAGGTACTGCCTAAATCATCAACCATTAATGCAGCCAAGTAATAGGGTTATCCACAAACGTATGTGGGCAGAAATGCAAATCCAAGGGAATGTTACTTCTTCCTACCTCATCCATCTTCAACAAAGATGAGCTCAAGAACATGTCAATTGCACTTCTGATGAATCCAAAACATAGCTATCTCTAATAGAAATTAAACCCTGGCATCAAGAGAAGGTAAAATATGTTTGCCATCAACTAAGGGGGCATCATACAACATGACTTAACAGTACCTAAAGCTTTCTACAATAAAGAGGTCACAACAGATAAAGCAGCCTCATCATTCATGCTTTTATCCCTCCAAGCATGCATGATATGGCAGAAACCTCTGAGCTTCACCTGCGGGGGATCTCATAGCACCTCAAAGAAATAGGTGTTGGTATTCGCCATTTGCAAGTTGACAAAGTTTGTTGTAAGTAAAAGTGTCTGGCAAAGAATAAAAAAGTCATTCAAAACAAATAATGGAACTCGCATCAAAGTCTACAAAGACATGCAATGCGGCAAAAATGATTTATATGTTTTGGCATGGACATCAGTGACTGGTGAGCAGAATTTGCATGTACAAGTCGTAAGTCACTGGGAAGCAATAAGGGTGCTCCAGAAATTCAGAGATGCCCCAACAGCTAAGTATCAACTAAGCAATTTTTGTTTCAATCAATATGCAACTTAATGTTACCCAAAAACAGCTTGAACATTACATTTGCATTCTAAATGGACACCTACCTAACTCACTGACATTCATAATGACCCCACAGCTAAAAACATAAATAAACCAGCTGAGTCAGACAAAGAAAAGAAACCTAAATATAGATGAAGACCCAACTCAAGCACCTTTTACAGAAGACAGGAAGCACATGGCATTGTTTCTATTCTCAGTAAAAGAAGGCTGCCAAAACAAGCATTGCTTATGCAACAGGATAGTAAAACTGTAAAATATCCTATGTTTGGGTTGTTGTTTTATTTTCTTAGCAAGGAACAATCAGCTTTATGCTAAGTGAAACTAAATGAGGGCCACATTTCTTGCTCTTAACAACTGAAAAAGTGGAGGAGCTCAAGTGCATTCATTTCCACCTAACCATTCAAAGTTTTGGACTCAACAACATACATATCCCATCCCACAACAAAGCAGACCTTGGTGTTTAGATGCTATGGAGAGCTCAGTTGCAATTGTAAGTGTTACACTACAAGGCTTCGAAAGGTTGGTCATAATGACTAGGACATTTGGAGAGGAATTGGTTGTATGGATTCTTTTATCCAATTTTTACCCAAGATAGCATTCAGAATTTCAGATAAAGTTGATATAAAGAAAGATCACGGCTACAAGCTCTCCACTATCGCTAAAATTTTAACTTCACTAATGCATTGACCTTCCTTCTTAATGTAAAAGGGACTAATTGATCAAACAGAAACAACATGTTAGTGCAATGAAAAAGACTAGGAAATCTTCCAGAGCTAGAAAGTATACCGAAATTATCGCCAAAATTGGTCCACTTATCAGCAGATATGGAATTTTGACCTTCAGCAATCCCAATAACTTCAACAAAAGTTGTGAGTTGGGAGGGCGGCAAGCCCTTTACAATTATCTGCTTCTCATCAGTAGATTTTCCAATTACTGCTGAACCGTCATTTCGAATAACCTGAATTACTGCCCGAACCTTCCGTCCAACATACCTACCAAGCAACTCAGCATTCACAAAAACTGCTGGATTCGACGTGTCCATGACTAGCTCTGCAACTGAACATGGAAAACTTACTTAGATGTTCTCCAGACAGCTTCACCTTACTATTATATTTAGTATTGCAGAATGCATGATAATGATGGGCCCATTGATGTCCCTGTCAGTGTTTATTTACGTAAAGTAGGAAAGCATAACAAGAAAGCCGTCCCGGAACCCCAAAAGTAGTCCTAGTTCAAATTTTTCACTTGGTAGTGCTAAAAGATTGCTCGACAACCGTAATTTCAGCTGTTCTGACGTGTAATTTATTCAGATAAGAACCAGCAGCTATGAGAGAGAAAACAAGCTTGAAATTCCAATAGCAATTAAGCCGTAATGTAACTGATGAAAGGTTATCTAATACGTGAAGCAAACAGCTGTCGGCTCTAACAAGCTAAGAGCTTACGGCCATAGAGAAGATACGGATACAAGCATGGGGTCAACATAGTTTATCACCGCAAACTCATTGTTTCTTTAACACCAACAACAGACTGGACCGACCCAATGACCCTCCAGGATTGAAAATTAAAGACACGGACCCTAAGCTTCGGTGACCCGTCAAGGCGGAACCACAGATTGCACCTGCAGAAACCTCAATTTTACTGGCCTACATCAAGCACGCCAAACACGACACGCTAAGCCATAGAACGGCCACAAGCTAAGCCGAGCGCATCTCATTTCTTTCCTTTCGATTTCGCATGCAGAAACCAGAAATCACACGAGAATCCCGGCCTAACGCTGAAAAGATTGAAAACCCAGTTCGAAATCAAGCCCTTTCACATCCCCGCGAAGCCGATTCGTAGAGCCGAATCGAATTGGGGAAAGGGTTCGAGAAATTGCTTCCGGAGTAGAGTTACCCCACGACGAACGATCGTTGGGGATCAGGGTTTTTACCTGAAGAACCGGCGGCGGCGGCGGCGGCGGCGGCGGCGTGAGGTGTTGAAGCGACTCCGGAAGGACGAAGAGCGCGGCTCCTTAAATGGGCGCGAAATCGAATTGTAGAGAGAGAGAGAGAGAGAGAGAGAGAGAGGGAGGGAGGAGGGAGAGTATCGATTTCGTTCCCGCGCAGAGCACGAGAGTGGGGCTTCCGCCTTTTAGATGGTGGGCCTGGGCCCAAAGGAAAACAACCCGATAAACCTACTAATTTAGAGGTGGGGATTAAGCCCAAATTGGAGTAATCAAATCAAGTTGGGAGAAAATATTTAGGACGCATTTAGTAACGATTCTGTTCCTAACCGATTCGACAAGAAATGATTATTTTCGATTCGCTCCCGAGAATTGATTCGAGTAAAAGAACGTATTTGGTAGAATCGTCCAAAATTTCGATTCGGAATGTAATGCGTTTGATACCGTGTTTATTAATTCCATTCTAAATCAATTTCTTTTAATTTTTAAATAATTATTTTTACTTTTTTTTTTTTTTCTTTTCTTTTTTCCTTTTTTTTTCTTTTCTTTCTTTTTTTTTTTTTTTTTTTTTCCTTTTTCTCTTCTTCTTCTTCTTCTTCTTGTGGCCTGATTTGCCGGACCGACGACTTGCCACACGAGGGCCAACGACCTCATTGAAGCGTTGCCAACTCTCATCAGTCGAGCCTCGCCAGTGGCTAGGCCGGTCTTGCCGAAGTTGGGCAAGGCTCGCCTGGCCACCAGTGATGCTGGGCAAGCCTCGCTAGCCCAGCCCCAGCAAGGCTCGACCTCGCCAAATCTAGCAAGGTCGAGCCTCGCCGATGGATAGGCGGGCCTCGCCCAGCCACGGCGAGGCTTGCCCAGCCATTAGCAAGCTCGTCAGTGGCTGGGCTTGCCACCGGCGAACGGCAAGCAGCGGCGAGCGGTGGTGGACGGCGGTCGCGAGATGGCAGAAGGGAATAAGTAGACTTAATTCTTTTTTTGATTCTCGGACGGATAATCACATTTTTTTTTTATTCTCAATTCTTGTACAAAACTGATTCTAGGAACAAATTTGTTTCCGGAAATAAAAATTTTACCAAACACAATTTTGTTCCTAAACTGATTTTGGGAACAAAAAATCAGAATCATGCACACTGTTTTGATTGTTATCAAACAGTGCCCTTAGTGGTACGAGCACGCCACATCATTTGTTGACGTGATCCACATCTACCAATGAGATATCAACACATGTCCAATGAGCGAAACCCGCTGGAAAATGAAAGGAAAGAAGAAATGATAGGTCAGCAATATTCTCATGTAAAATATTTCTCTCTCCTCACTTGAATTTTCTGGATTCTCTCTCCTCGTTAACAAATGAGAGATATTCAAGCGTAAGAGATGGAGGAGTCTGAGCACAAGAGATGGAGGATTGAGCCTATGGAAGATTTGAGCGAGATGGAAGGGAGAGACGATATGAAGACAAGTGAAAGCAATTGAAAAGTCAAATCCCAATTGCTCATCCAATAGGATGTCATTAATGACGTGGAAATGCCACGTAGTCATTAACAGCCACTTTGGACGGAAAATTAATTAAATTTGGGATAACAGAAAAAATTGAGGATTTTTTTATGAGGCAGAAAAAAGGTTCTGAATGGAATTGGGACTAAATTTAGAGTTGCATTTTTTTTGGGTATTGGGCCCTTCTTCTCTGGTTTCCACTAGCGCTCTTTTGTTTTTGAAGCTTTCGAGGGCAAGAGAGAAGGAGAGAGAGCTAGAGAGAGAAAATGACGTCCAATTCCCCTTGACCTTCTCTTCCGTATAATTGCTTACGTTCATCTTTTGTTCAAAATCCTTTGCAATCGCCTGACGAACACCAATTTCTCGCACTTCAACCCCTTGTTTCAGGAAGATATTGCCAACGAGATCCTAGCACAACCCCTCTGTCTACATCTTAGATCAGATAAGCTAGTATGAACTGCTAATAAGTCCAACACCTACATTGTCAAAAGTTGATACAATCTATTACACAGTCCAACCACACATCCGAACAACCAATCACCCTCAACATCATACCATCCACCCAAATCGCTATGGTCTACAATATGGAAACTTCCAACATCCCCAAAAATCCGAATCCTAATCTGGCAGATATGCAATAATTCACTCCCAACCAAAGAAAACCTTCATCGAATAAAAATGATACCTGATCCGTTGTGCAAAATTTGCGGCCAAGCTCTTGAAACCATGGAACACCTCTTCATCCTCTGTACCTGGACAAAAACCCTTTGGTCAGACCCTCAAATCCAAGCCGACATAAACCCAGAACACATAACACGAATTGACAAGTGGCTTTTCGAGCAGCTTACTTCTAGACCTGAAGATAGAACAAAAGCCCTCTTCGCAGCTCTTCTCTAGCACATTTGGTTGTCCCGCAATGCTGCCATCTTCAGGGGAATCCAACCGAACCCCTCTCAAACCAAAGCCAATGCTCAGATTTCAGCATATTTAAACCCGAAATGGGGTAAACAGAGACAACAAATGTCAAAGAGGGCCGAATTAGACTCAAAAAGCTGCAAAATGTGGAAACCCCCTGCCCCTTCTTCATTGAAGCTCAACATCGACGCGGCCTAGTGCAGCTCGGACCAAGCAGGTTCGGTAGCGAGGGTCTGTAGAACTGAAGCTGGTAGCCTCACCGCGGGTTTTGCTGAGCCGATCTTTGCTCCATTGGCCCTAATTGCAGAAACCCTAGCGCTGCACAAGGCATTGCAATGGATTATGGAGAAGCGAAGAAGCCAAGCCACACAAACTGAAGTCTTCCACGCTTTTCACTTCCCTGATCTGCCAATCCACATATCAACCGATAGCTTATCCTTATTTGAGTATTTCATGGGCCGCGAAGACCCTCCCTGGCAAGCCCAACCTGTCATACTGAATTGCCAGCTCCTAGCGGCCCACTTGGAGGATATCTCTATTCACTACGAGCCTAGGAAGACGAATATGGCAGCGGATTGGGTCGCACGTGCTCACCGATCAAATACTCTTCCTTCTAATTGGGTTACCTATCCTCCTATGCCCTTACTTTTTATTTCATGCCTAGATGTGCCAGCTTATGGTGCCCTTTTTTGGGCTAGTAATGCATATTACCCATCTTTCGACAAAAAAAGAAAAAACCCTAGAGTCTCACTTTCCATGCCCTTCCCAGGATTTGGTGAGGGGAACCTCGCTAATATCAAGCAAGGCTCGCCCTCACCTCGCCAAAAGGCTGACAAGGGTTGGCCTTGCCGAGTCCGGGGAGGTTGCCCCTCGCCAGATCTCAGTGTGGTTTGTAAGAGGTCGACCCTCGCTAGCCATTCCCGAGGCTCAACAATCGACAGAGGAAGAAATGAAAAAAAGAAAAAGAAAATGAAAAAATTAATAATTTTTTATCAACATTGGCGTTGATCTTACCATGTAGAGCAGTCGATGTACATATTGTCGATTTTTGACCAAGATTGGTTAGATAACTTAATTGGTAAATTATTAAAAGGTTTATAACTTAATTGATAAATCTGAATAGTTTAGCATTGAATTGTTAAATATGTAATAGGTTTATGATTTTTTGAATAATTTTCTCCATTATTTTGGTTAGAAAATCCAACCAAAGTCAATTAAAAGGACGATTTTTAAAAAAAAAATGCACTAAAAGCATTCATAGTCAATGTTGAAAATTCTTTTGAGTCTTTCAATTTCACTATTCAATTAGTGACGGTGACCCGCACTTTGCAAAGGAATATGTTAAAAATAATATACTTTTACATCTATTTATTCTCCTTTTAACTATTAGCATGGTTAAACTTTCGTGTATCTTATTTGGGATTGTAACCCATGGTCGTATCCTCTTAAATGCTATTACACTTGCTAAGACCTTACTAAATGAAGTCACACATACCACGGGCTCTCCAAGCTTCGATTTTCATTTTTATAAGCGTGTAATGATCCTGGCTTGCCTTGCGTGAGCGTATCTTCAACAGACAAGCAAATGGCGTATGCGCGTGGAAGAAAAGGTAAAATGATTTTGGAGGAAACTAAAATGTTTGAGAGTCTAATTTTTTTTTTTTTTGTCGGTCCTACTGGGTGTGTTTGGTTCGGCATTTGCAATGGGCTTTGAGTCTAATGCAAATGCTGAAAGCCCAAAGCTACTTGGAGAAAATGCAATTGTGTTTGGTAAAAATTTTTTGCAAATGGACTTTGAGTTGAATATGCGTTTGGTAAACAAAATTTTCGTAAGGGGCTTTGATGGGTATATATATATATATATTTTTTTTTTTAATATGAAAATTCAGCTAAACCTTTTGCCGGTCCGGCGAAGGGCTGCGACCGCTGGTGAGCCAGATCTGGCGCCGGCGGCCGTCGGTTGAGGTCGCCCAAGGTCGGGCGACCTCCGGCGAGGGTCGCGCGACCCAGCCCGAGGGCCGCAGAGGTCGCCCGAGGTCGGGCGACCTCCAACGACCGCCGGCACAGATCTGGCTCGCGGCGGCCATCGCCCTTCGCCGGTCCGACGAAGGGCTGGTCCTTTTTAATTTAAAAATAAACAAATACGGGGGCAATAACGGAAATATGAAAGATTAATGAGGGTAGTTTAGGAAGAAAAAAATGTTTTCAGCATTCCCAAAGCCTGACTTTCATCTGAAGGAGCTTTCAAATTGGTTGCCAAACACCCATTTTTTGGCTGAAGGGGCTTGGGAGCTGGATGGGCTTTCTAAATGCCCATCCAAATGCACCATTTATACATATTCTACACTCACTCTCAGACTTTTGCCCTGCCTCTTGCAGGGCGTGTGAGTCGAAACCCACTTCTGAAACTTGCGCGTCCCCACCTCATCCCTCCTTGAGAAGGTGGGGGTTTGTTTGAGAGTCTAATTTGGTTTGAGAAAGAAATTTATATGATTGTGAGAGGAGACTAGGAGAGGTTTACAACTCTTTTTTTTGGTCAAAAGAGGTTTACAACTTTAAATGAAATATTAAATGTTCGATTAGGCAATTTTAAACAACGATAAGACGAGACATGTAAAATTCGAAATCAAATTTAGAAATTAACCAAAAATCATGATGAGTATATTATTAATATTTCCATTCTCTCACAACCTATTATCACCCTAACTAAGGCATGAAATGCTATGGGAATTTTCTTTTTCTTTTTCTTTTTTTGCTTACAAGTCATATTTTAACTAGCAATAAAATTTCGTTACGTATTAAAACTTGATTGATTGGACCTTAGTACGTCTTCAAATCATTTCATTTGTACTCTAAGGAAATATTAGGTAGGTGAAAGAGAAAAAACTTTATTTTCAATTGAGGATTGAAAAGTGTAAATATTGACACGTTAAAATAAAAAAAGATAGTCTTGGGCGCGCATGATTTTATTTCTATTTCTGGACGAGTTTCTAAGCAAAAATAACCGTTTGATAACGATACAAAATTTCTACTCTAAAAATAGAAATTCGTTTGATAACGACACAAAAATTTCTTTCTTTCGGATGGCGGAGGCGGCGGCGGGCGGCGTCCGGCGGCGGCGGGCGGTGACTGGCAACGGCGTCTAGCGGCGGCGTCTGGCGTCCAGCGACCGGTGGAGACGGGCGGCGGCGGCGTCCGGCGACCGGCAGCGGCGGTGACGGCGGCGTCCGGCGGCGGCGGCGCGGCGTCAAGCGCCCAAAGAACCGGTGCGGCATCCGGCGACCGGTGGTGGCAGCGGCCGGGGGCGTCCAACGGCGGCGGCGGAGGGCGGCAACGACCGGGCGGCGATCGGCGGTCGCCGGCGGTGACGGCGGCGGTCGGTGATCGACGGCGGCAGTGGCACAACCCGCGGCTGACGACCGCAGGCGATCGGTGGCGGCGGCGATGAACAATGAAAATTTTTTTATTTCTCATTTCTTTTCGAAATAGAAAAATAGTTTTTTTTCTATTTCGATTTATTGTCCGAATCTATTTTACGGATCCAAAATCTATTTCAGAAATAGAAAAGTGGAATAATTTTACCAAACATTTTATTCCGAATTGTTTCTGAAATAGAAAAATAATTTATGGAACATAAATAGCGCGCAATCATGCGCGCCCTTAGTAGCCCATTGAGCAAAACTGCCAAATGAGGCAGCCTCAACGGAGCTTCCAGGCATCTGCTTCATGACTACCAAATGATCCACATCGCACAAAATCTGAAAAATATATATTTCTAATTTCTTTTTGTTGGAATATATTTATGATTAGGACGCAACTCTGAAACGTTCAGGAGTGAGCCGCCCATTGTTTAAGACTATTCTTGTCCTGACGTTTCCTCTAGCGAAATTACGGTTATATCCCCAACAGCTAATAGGAGAGAGAATAGTATATCCTTCGACCGTTAGGCGTTTAAGAATAGTCTTAAAAGAATAAAAATTCATTTCGTCACATCAATTAATTTTTATTTTTCGAAATAGAAAAATAGCAAAATAATATATTTAGAATAAAAAAATAACTTCTTACTCTAAAGAATAATTTCTAAAAGTAAGTTATTTTTTTTTTTATTTTCTCTTTTCTCTTTTATTCTTCTTCCTTGTCATCGGTCGCAAATTGCCACTAGTCGCCATTTGTTGGTCGCATGGATACCACCAATCGCCAATTGCCAATCACCGCTTGCCACTTGTCGTCCTTGCCCACCGCTCCCACCGTTCACTGATCACCGAACACCACCGTTGTCAACCACCATCACTAACTCGCCAACGTAAAAGCAAAAAGAAGAAGAAAGATTATTTATGAATCGTATCAAATGCATTCTTATTCTTTTTCTATTTTAAAAATATAAATTTTGTATAGTTATTAAATGCGTTTTTTTTACTCATAAATATGATCAAATAGATATTAAATGCGTCTTTGATAACTAATCAAATAGTAATTGATTCTACTCTTTTATTCCCCGAAAATAGATTTTGAATAGAAATTCATTTAATAAATTTTTTGTTCCCAATAATAGATTTGGAACAAAATTGATGGGTAAAAAAAAAGTTACTTCTTTGTTTATAAAAACAATCATAATATCAAGCCAACTCAATTTTCCTTTCTCTTTTCTCTTATTCTTTTCTTCTTCCTCTTTCTTCTATCTTCTTCTTCCACCATTGCCACCTTTGGCCATCGTCGTCCACCATTGTCAATCGCCAACAACTAATTGGGCGAGATTTGATGAGCTTGCCAGTGGTCAAGCGAGCCTTACCTAGGCCTCCCTTGGTCGCCAACGAGGCTTGACCAACAAGGTGCAACCTCACTAAGGGTTGAAGACGCTTTGATGAAATCGTTGGCCCTCATCCGACCAATTGTTGGTCATCCCGAGATTGGCAATTAGCCAAAACTCGATGAAGGAGAGAAAGAAGATAAAAGAAGAAAAAAAGGAAAAAAAGTAATAAAATTATTTAAAAATTAAAAGAAAATGATTTGGATTGAAAATTTTAAGAATGTTGTCCGGAAATAGAAATGATTACCAAATGTATTAAAATATTTAAAAATTATTTTTTGGGATAAAATTTAAAAAAATGATTTTTTAAAGAAATTATTCCGAGAACAAAAGCTTATCAAACGCACACGGTTTTTGTCCCGACTTTTCCTCAAACGAAATTACTGTTATACCCTCAGCAGCCAACAGGAGGGAAAGAAAATGGTGTGCTTAGCGTGGATACGAGGCTTTAGGTTTTTCTCCCCCTCTTCCCTCGCACGCCGTCGCCGATCTCTCCCTCCTCTGGCCCGCTCGTAGCTTTTACTGATCGTCGCCATGTCGTCGGAAGCGGAAGCCCCGCCGCCGGAGCAGCCCAAGGTGAGCAAGAAGGCCGCCAAGAAGGAGGAGGCCAAGCTGGAGAAGCTCCGCCGCCGCCAGGAGGCCTCGTCGGCCGCCGCGGCGGGGCCGCGCCGGACGAGGAGGATCCCCTGGCGGGGAACTACGGGGAGGTGCCGCTGCCGGAGCTGCAGTCGAAGGAGGAGATGCGGGAGCCGTACACGGCGGTGGGGGCGCTGGCGGAGGAGATGAAGGACGAGGCCGTGGTGGTGAGGGGGAGGGCGCAGACGATAAGGGCGGTGGGGAAGAAGATGGCTTTCGTGGTGGTGAGGGAGAAGGGGTTCACGGTGCAGTGCGTGGTGACGGAGAAGGAGGGGCTGGTCAGCCGGCAGATGGTGAAGTTCGTCGCCTCCTTGAACCGCGAGTCCATCGTCGACGTCCACGGGTCCCTCACCGTCCCTTCGTCGCCCATCAAGGGCGCGACCCAGCAGGTGGAGATTCAGGTCAGCAAGATCTACTCCGTCAACAAGGCATTGCCCACCCTCCCCATCAATCTCGAGGACGCTGCTCGCAGTGAGGCCGAAATCGAGAAGGCTCTTCAGGTATACTCTCTCTCTCGCTCTCTCTGATAATCGTTTCATCTCTCCACTTATAAAGTGAAGGCTAGAGTGTCCTGTTTACGTTCCGTTTTTGCAAAATTTGCAGGCTGGAGAGCAGCTCGTTCGTGTTAATCAGGACACGAGGCTAAATTTCAGAGTGCTCGACATTCGCACGCCTGCTAATCAAGGAATCTTCCGAATCCAGAGTCAAGTTGGCAATGTGAGCTTCCCCATATCCCATTCCTGATGAAATTGGACAAACTCATTGCATTTCTTTTGTCCCCTATTGCTCAAACCATGCCTAAATCCACAACTAGTCCGTAGAAGGGAAGGAAATGACATTATTTTGACTTGCTTTTGTTTCAGTGCGTGCCGTATATAACTGCAAGATGTTAGGAAATAGTTTACTTCCAATCGTCGAGGAGTAAATGTTTCAAAACACAGTGGAGCTTTATAATGCTTGGTATGAAAGGATAGGATAGGAGAAATGGGGAAGTCCATTTCCTTTGTTTGTGTGTGCTTCAAATGTTAATGGGTTGTTTTGGTAGTTTCCAATCTCCATATGACTGCTAGTGCCATTTCTTAAGGTAAGATGCTGATGCTCTGGCTGTCATGCATTCAGTGGCCAAGATTCTGCTGTTTATGTATGTATTGAGTACTGTGTTTTGAGTCCAACACCTAAACTTATATGGTTCCACATTGTGCAGATATTTAGGCAGTTCTTGTTATCTAAAGACTTTATCGAGATCCATACACCAAAACTGATAGCTGGATCCAGTGAAGGAGGTTCTGCTGTTTTTAAACTGGACTATAAAGGGCGCCCTGCATGCCTGGCCCAGTCACCTCAGCTTCACAAGCAAATGGCCATTTGTGGTGATTTTGGGCGTGTTTTTGAGATTGGCCCTGTTTTCAGGGCTGAAGACTCTTTCACTCATAGGCATTTGTGTGAATTTACTGGCCTTGATGTTGAAATGGAGATCAAGAAACACTATTCTGAGGTGGGAGTAGATACCTTTTCATTTATTTTGTGCTTTAGCTCAGTTCAGTAAAGTAGACATTTCTGTGCAGGTAATGGACATTGTGGACCAGCTGTTCGTTGCAATGTTCGACTCACTGAACACAAGTTGCAAGAAAGAACTTGAAGCTGTTGGAAGACAATACCCATTTGAACCTTTGAAGGTTATGATATAATCTACTTTTTTTTTTTTTTTTTTTTTTTTTTTTTGGGCAATCCTCAGAACAGTAGGTGATGATTACAAAAAGAACTCATGGGCGGGAACTTTTAAATTGCAGTACTTGAGAAAAACCTTGCGGCTTACATTTCAAGAAGGGGTTCAAATGCTCAAGGTGAGGAAATTTTTTTCAGCAGCTAATATAACTGCCAATATTAGAAAACAAATGAGCAGATAGAGTGGCTACATATGTGTTCATTGGCACTTCTATAATATGGCTGTAAAAGTAGCAGCATAGTTCTCTTAAACTGATTTTTTGTTTGTTGCTTCTTAGTGAAACTGACTGTTTGTGTTGGAAGAGGGACCACAAAAAGTGAATGACAAGAATATGCCATGTATGTGTACATTGGGGGCTGATTGTTTGCTTTGTCAAGTAGATTTGGATAGTCAACTACTTAGAGCAACCGACTCGTTTCCTTGATATGTTAAGGTCCATCCTCCCACGATCATGGGCTCTCTTCAGTCCTTGATGTGCATCTAGGGGCTCAATGCGATGAGCCTATTTTTTAACATAGACATTCTGTTTTAAGGTCTATATGAAGTCATGAGAGAAATATGAAGTTCTTTTGACTCCAAAATTTAGCTTTGGAAAGGTGGTTTTCTCAATGTAGGGTCTGACCTGTGTTGGTATTTTAACATTTTCAGAATGCAAATGGAAGGGAATTAATGGATTTTTTTTAGTATTCTTGTTCTACCTCATATGCGGCCTTCATAATTCCAATTTTGCCCTCTATGACTCTACTTTCTGGAAACCAGCAACCCTCCCACCTTCCTTGGTGTCCTTGCAATTCTTCACAGCTACGTAGTTGGTGGCGGTGGGATTCACCGGCAAGGTTTTCGGTTGCCCTCAGTGATATATCTGCCTTCCTTGAATTTCAACAGAACTGGCACATCTCTCTCTCTGTCTTGCTTTCCCAGCACACTCACTCACAAAAGCCTTAGAGTAAAGGGCGCCAATCTGCACCCATTTTGTCTTGGCCTCGGTCAAAGAAGACCAGTAAACAGCAACCTGGCCAACCCAACTCGGACATGATATTGGTGTCACTCATCGATCTCCATCCTTTGCTCTGTTTTTTGCCTACATTGTATTCTTTTTTCTTTATTAATTGATCTTTTAGTTAATTAATTTATCACATAACACCCATTTATCTTTAAACCTATCAAAGCAATACCAACCTTGAGATGATTCTTAACTTGGTAATTGTCTGTTAATAGGAATGATCAAAAAAATCTTTTTAAGTATAGTTTTCACTGAACAAAAGTTTCTTTCAAACGGGATTGGAAAATACTATCTACTAAACACTGAACTACTTTGAGCGGATGCACGTTGAGTCAAAGCCCCTTCTTCAAAGGAGCTTTCCAAATGTCAACACACTCCTAAACTCACCCTTATTTTCTAGCTTGATGCATGCTGGTAAATAAATAATTGGGTTTGAATCTTATGGATGCAGTTTATATTTTTGAGTTCCAGCATTTATTTTGGGCCAATTTTCAGCATGGATTTTCTAGTTGATGGGTTTTTGCTGGAATTTCGCTTTTAGTGAATTTTACTGTAGATTGTGTAGGGTAAATCATGTCCTTTCAGCAGGAAGCTGTTAACATTAGCTAATTCTATGGGTTGGTTGTTGTTGCATCTTATTTATTGTTGTTTGGAGTTTGATTTCTTGTCCCCCTCAGAATGAGTGCATTGAGTTTCTGGAGTCATTTCATTGTCAATGGCATGTATAGATCGCATCAACTTATGGATTGAAGTGAGCAGCATCCTGACATTAATTGCTTTTGGTCCAAAATCCTTGAGGTTGCTTTTTCCATTAAATGTTGGTTACATTCCTGTATAGTTTTGTAACAGTTACTGGTTTGTGGATAAGCTTTCTTAATGTAATTAGTCTGGTTCTGAACGTACATGCCCTCATGTGCTAATATTTTTCCTTGCTGCTCTGACATTACTATGCTTGTACAGGATGCTGGCATTGAGATTGATCCTTTTGGTGACTTGAGCACAGAAGTAGAGAGAAAATTGGGACAGCTGGTTCTAGAAAAGTAATAAGTTAATTAATCTTTGATGTGCCTGAATTTCTAAGTTAGGTTTGTGATCGTTATTGCAATTACTTTTGGCTATGATTAACTTACCAAGCTTTCTTTAATTCTTAGGTATGGCACCGAGTTCTACATACTTCACCGATATCCTTTGGCTGTTAGGCCATTCTATACCATGCCATGCTATGATGATCCTGCCTACAGTAATTCATTTGATGTGTTTATTAGAGGTGAATTTTTTGGCCATCCTATACCTTCAGCAAATTTTCTCTGATTGATGGTTTGGGAGTTATTCCTTGGTAATGATTATTTGGCCTTACGGTCTGTTAGAAATGGTTATGCATGTTCAAATTGTTCGAAAAGAAACAAAGGGAGGGAATTGGTGGGAAGGGAAGGCTTGGACTCTCTGGAGAACCATGGGTTCCATTGATTCTTTATAGACCATGAAGTCCTTAACTAGAGACAGTATCTTCCGTAACTCCTGATGGTTTAGAACTTCTTCCATAGATTCTTGGGCTTCTCCTTTCTCTTTTGAGTGGCCTCTATTATAAAGTTGCATATTGAGGCCCTTTACTAACCTCCAGTAAATCTTATGTCTCCTCCCATGATTGGGCTATAGATGTGAGAGTTGCCCATATGAGTCTCTTTCAACCTATAAACCTTGCATTCAATGCATCTTGGATTGCAAACTCTTCTGATATGTGTCTTTTTGTCCTAGGCGAGGAGATCATATCAGGAGCTCAGCGTGTCCATGTTCCTGAACTTCTTACCAAGCGTGCAGAGGCAAATGGAATCGATGTGAAAACCATTGAAACGTACATCGACTCTTTCAGGTAATCCAGTTTGATCATTTTTGTTCTTCTAGAAACAGTCACATTCTTTTGCTATCATTGATGCAATGGTTGAGTCAGTGCATCGCAGCTTTGATGATCCATGTTCAGTGCTTAGTCATCTAGTTGATCAAGCTGAACGTGATTATTCCTCTGTTATGACGGGACATTACGATGGTGATTTTGGTGGTGCAGGTATGGAGCACCTCCACATGGGGGTTTTGGAGTGGGACTGGAGCGGGTAGTCATGCTCTTCTGCGGTCTCAACAATATTAGGAAAACCTCTCTTTTCCCTCGTGATCCACTTAGAATCTCCCCTTGAGAACAGATTCGGTGGTGCTATTCTGATGGGTCATCCTTGGAGGTATATTCATTGGGGCTCGGCTCGAGTTTTGACTATCTGGTGCACATGACCTTCGCAGATCACAGCGCCCTCGGATTTCGGATGACCATCTTGCTAATAGGAAATGGTATAAAAGCTAGTCTTGATTTGTTTATGATCAAGAGGGACTCTGGCAATGAATTTCTGATTAGATCACGTCTTGTACCGTACATTATACATGTTTTTCCTTTTCTTTTTGTCATCGATTATACAAGGTTTGAATTTCTACTCTGTTGGTTTTTTTTTTTTTTCCAATCTTCCGATACTCAATAATCTCGACGACAAGGGATGTTCTTGCCCAACATATGTTGGTAGAATTTAAAGTAAATTGAGTATATGTCGAAATTGTTGATGAAATTTGCATACGCAATTTAATTAGGCAAAGATCATGTCACGGCAACTTACGGTTGATTTCTATGATTTTTAATTAATGAATGTTGTAAAATTAAGCATATATAGATTTACTCTAAATCCTTATCGGGTTGAGCTTCAAAATCGGGTTTGAAATTAAAAATGGCATGAACTTGGCGTAATTATTTTTTTTCTAGGTAACTAGATGGGTCCTATCCTTTAATTACAACTTAACTAATGTTGCAATTTTTAATATCCTTAAAACTTGACATTGATACATGTGCGATAAATTTATCACAAAGTAATTTTTTGACCATGAAAAATTTCAAATCGGTACATATGTGACAAATTTACTTCGACTAATCATAAAAAAATTTTAAATTGATACATTTGTAATAAATTTATCTAAAACTAATTTGTTTAACCGTAAAAGATCCGAAATTGATACATTTATGACAAATATACCTCGTTAAATTGAATTAATATTGCAAAAAATTACAAAAAATGTATAATCGTAACAAACATAAAGTAAAATCATAAACTAGTACATCAGTCAATTTTCATGTGTCATTCAAATTAATAATTTAATAATAAAATTTAATCAAAACTAATAGGGGTAAATGTGTCAAAGTTGTATCCATTTAAGATTTTTGGTGTTTTGGTAAATTTGTCATAAGTATACCAATTTGGGATTTTTCAGAGTATAAACCCTTACTTTTTTGGGCAAAAACATTTTCTTTAACTTTTTTTATATTAGTAAAGAATGTTATATATTGTTAACGTCAAGTGCGTGCTTTTTTTAACCCTGGCAAGGACGGCGCAATTGTCTCTAGACGATATGATCTTTTTCGCGAGCTTAAATATCAATATCTTCCTCTTGAACCAAAATCAAAGTCGGCCTTCTCCGGAAAGAAAGGGAGAAGCCCCACATGGCACATACCGTCTCTTGAATGATGGAACTAGTAGATAAACCCTTCATATAAATCATTTAAGCGAAGGTTGAAACGATTGATGAATTACAGACAATATGATAGTGGAAAACGAAACACTTGAGAACTTCAATATTAGTATCTTTTCTATTGAACGGAAATAGCCGGACGTTGGCGAGGTGGGATTCAAACCTCCGACACCATGGTCCGTAGCCACCTACGGACTCTAGAACAAATTGTAGAGAAGCACTTTCCAATTATTGGTTAGAAACCATTGAAACCGAGGTTGAAACAATCGATGAATTACCCGCAGTTATCTCGGTTTCATTTCTGCTAATGGCATACATATGGGTCAGGAAGAGACGCGCCAATCGCTGTAGAAAGAGAGAATTAGCGGAATAATACTTAAATTGATCTCTCTCCTTCGGTAGCTTCTTTTTGGATATTGAACTCCGCCTTCTTACTTTTTATATATATATATATATAACAACAGTTAACTTATGAAAAATATTGCCTTACTCAAAAGATGTAATTCATACGATGCATCTATTTCAATAAATTCATAAATTTTTAATGAACTAAGACCTGTATTTAGTGAGAGCTCAACTCCGAATTCAATTACAATTTTTCAATCTAATTCTACAATAACTTTTCGATAGCCCCACTCTTGACTCAATTAGGCCTTCAAAAATGGAGGTGGATCTTTGCTCTCACGGGTGCTCTCTTTAGTACATTAATAAATCTCAACTAATGATTGACGGAAATAAAATTTTATTTATAGTTGAAATTTGTCGAAATATCTAGGGACCTCGAAAGTGACCTAAAGTTTTGCTTCGAGAGACGTGCAGACTCTAACGCATCTAGCGGAACCCTTTAACCCAAACCTGCAATAATGACATTCATAGAAGATCCTTGAACATTTATATCAAATTTAATGTAGGCCCTAAAATTTTTCAATTTAATTTCTTATCTTTCGAAGTTTTTTTTTTTTTGGACAGAAAGGACGATTGTATTCATATAATAGGAAACTTACAACCTAAGGCTAAAGCATCTGCGTAAACAAGGTCTAGCAGAAGAAAAGGTGAGAAAATGGACCAATTGTGGGCCAAGGTAGCGTTGTCTTGGGCCTTTGTAGCCCAGTCTGCGACCATGTTCGCCTCACGCCTGTAGTGTCGAAGATTCAGATTAGGGAAAAGGGAGAGCAAAGCGGCAGCCTCTGCAAACAGGGGTCGAACTTCCCACGGCGGCGATCTCCCATCTCTCACGGTGTCAACCAGGGTGATGTAGTCCGATTCGATCAAGAGATGTTCACGGTTGAAGCCTTGCTATAGCAGATGGTGAAGAGTGAGGGTGAGCACCTAGATCTCCGCTTGTAGAGCCGAAACAGCTGGGAATCTTCCGGAGAATATATCTGTAAGTCGACCCTGATGATCTCTACAAACACAGGCCATCGACCCTTCTGTACTTCCAAGCTGATAAGCACCGTCGATATTGCATTTTAGGGTTCCCGGATCTGGTGGCCTCCATAGCCGTGCAAGATTCAAATTATACTGCTCTGTTTGCGAATGGTTTGGGGTAGCGATTTGAGATATCTGGGTTTGTGCGATAGCAGCCTTCATTGCAAGGGTTGGATCCAATTGTTGACGGCGGAAGATGAAGCTATTTCGCATCCTCCAGATCTGCCATAAGAAATTGGCTATGGTTTCCAATCCAGGTAAGATGTTAGGTGTTGTTACCCTTGCTGTTAGCCATGCATCTAATCGTTGAACTATGTGAGGCAATGGGTTGATGTTGATCTGTGGGTGAGCCCAGACACCCCTAGTCCATGAATAGAAAAGGAATAGATGCTTTAGGGTTTCTAGAGTGTGTTGATGACAAAGTTTACAATAGGGATCTGTGAATTTGTGATAATGTGTCGCTGAAATAAATTTGCTTTGGTTGCAAGTGCATTTTGGCAAACCGACCATAGGAAGGTTCGAATTTTTGGTGCTATTTTCATTGTCCAGATGCTTCGCCATAATATCCTGGGGTTCTAGTAAGAAGTCGATGCGTTGTGACTGCTGTGGTTGCTTGTAGTCTTGGTGAGAGTATGGTAATTGCTTTTCATAGTGTACCGGCCATGTATTGTGGCCGTCCAAACTAATTGATCTTCGGTATAGAGAGGTCTTACTGGGATGGTAAGAATTTCTGCTATGACCTGATCATCTAAAAATCGATGTACCAAAGGGATGTTCCAAGTGTGGTGGATAGGATCAATAAGATCAGCCACCATCACTGGTTCTGCTCTTGTCGCAGGTCCACCAAGAATCCTTATAGGTAACCACAGATCTTCACGGATTCTGATCATTTTCCCATCACCAACTGACCATCTTATATGTGGTATGATTGCATCTCTACCAATCAGAATGCTCTGCCATCCCTAGGATGGCCGATTTCCTCTGTCCGCTGACCGGAAGTCCTTTGAATGATAATACAATCCTTTGAAGATTTGACTCCATAAAAATTGAGGCTATTGTAGTAATCGCCAGGCTTGCTTCCCAAGTATAGCTCTGTTAAATTCTATTAGATCACGGAATCCTAAGCCCTCATTGTCCTTGCTGCTCTTCAGAATTTCCCATTTCTGCCAATGAATTCTTGCTTTGTTATGATGATTCCGCCACCAAAATCTAACAATACTCTTTTCAATTGATTTGCAAAGAGACATGGGAAGTTTGAAAATTGACATGGCGTAATGTGGGAGTGCCTGTTCAACAGATTTGATAAGAATTTCCTTATCACCTTTTGAAATTAAATTTTCTTTCCATTCCTCCAATTTTGCATTTACTCTCCCTAAAATCCAAGAAAACATCTCCTTTTTCGAGCGGCCCCAGTCAGATGGTATGCCCAAATATTTTCCATACCGTTGCAGCACAGGCGTTCTAAACTCACACACCAAATTTTCTTGTAGTCTCAGAGGGCAATTTTTGCTGAAATGCATTCTAGATTTGTTGCGGTTCACAACCTGTCCCATGGCCACACAATACTAATTCAATATGTTAGCAAGGTTCTGGCATTCCTGAATGTTACCATCTAGGAAGAAAATTGCATCATCAGCGAAAAATAAATGGGACAGGATAGGACACCACTTGTTTAACTTAATACCCTTGATGTGTCCCATGTTGACAGCTTGGTTAATAAGACTTGATAAAACATTTGCCAGTAGAATAAATATATATAGAGAGAGTAGATCACCTTGTTGAAGTCCCTGAGTTGGATAGAAATAATCTAGTTGCTCACCATTAAATATTACACTAAAAGATGCGGTTGTGATGTATTGCATTACCCACTGTACCCATCTTGGATGGAATCCCAATAAGAGTAGATAGTCGTGAAGGAAATCCCATTCAACTCTGTCGTACGCCTTTTGCATATCCGTTTTGAGGATTGCGTTGAATTTTCGTGTCCACTTTCGGGTCTTGAATTGATGAAGAACTTCTTGAGCGATTAAGATATTATCTTGAATCTGGCATCCACTCACAAAGGCCGACTATTCCATAGAAATCAGAGTAGGTAACCAAGGTTTCAGGCGATTTGCAATTACCTTTGAGATAATTTTGTATGCAAAGTTGCATAGGTTGATTAGGCGGTATTGATCCAATTTTTCTGGGTGAGGTGTCTTGGGAATCAAAGTAATAATGGTCCGATTTAGAATACTAGGCATCACCCCTAACCTAAAGAAGTTTTGCACTAACAGAAGAAGATCATCTTTAATGACCTCCCAGTGAGTTTGATAAAACAATCCATTTAAGCCATCAAGGCCTGGAAGCCTTTGTCGTTCCCAATTGGAAGGTTGCCTTGCAAACCTCCTCTATCGTGACCAAAGCTATTAATTGGTCAACCATCTCTATTGTAACAACCTGTGGGCGTTGATCAAGTATAGGTCCATAGTCCTGATAACCCATTGTCGTATATAATTTTGAAAAGAAGTCGGATGTCATTTCTCGTAAAGTCTGAGGGTCACGCACCCAGTTCTGGTGGTCGTCCTACAACATGCTAATTCTATTCCTTTGCCTCCTTTGAAGTGTAGTTGCATGGAAAAATCTTGTATTCTTGTCTCCCCATCTCAACCAGTTAATCCTGGAACGCATAGCCCAATATTGTTCTTCTTGTTGCCAAGTCTGTCTGATTTCCTCTCGCAAATTAGACACTGCCACTCTGTCAAAGTTGCAATGCTAATGGTTTATAAGATTCTGTAGTTGTTATTGTAAGGCGGACACCTTGAGATATCCCTTTGAAAATTTTGATCGGCTCCACTTAGTCAAAGCTTCCGAGACAGCCTTTAATTTTGGTATCATACCAGAATCTTGTACCTGCTCTGAATTCCATGCTGTGGAAATAATCTCTTGGCATTCTTCATCTTGGTTCCAAAAAGCTTCGAAAATAAAAGGCTTCATTCGTTTTTTATAAGTTGCTGAGGTGTTTAGAAGTAATGGACTGTGGTCAGATCCCACAGCAGGCAGTGTAAAGACTTCAGCTTCAGGAAACAATAAAAGCCAATCCAACGTCACATCACCCGATCCAATCGTTCTTCCACTTACTCATCCCCTTTGCGATTGTTCATCCAAGTAAACGCACAGCCTTTGCTTTCTATTTCCATGAGGGCGCAAACATTTAGGACAGCTCGAAATGAAAGTAGTCGATAAGGGTCTGCTGTCCGCTTTCTTACCTTTTCCCATGGATAAATTATTTTATTAAAGTCCTCGGCATAGACCCAAGGTAAAATATTAGAGTAGCTTATCTCCCTTATCTCATCCCATAGAGGTTGGCGATTTTGATAGATGGAAGGAGCATGAATATATGTGATGCGCATAGTTCTGTCTTCCTGCACATCCCTGCAGATCATATCAAAAAATTCCAGCGTTGAGCGAACCACACTTAAGGAGACCTGATCATTTCAAAAAACTGCCAATCCTCAAGCTAGACCAACTGGGTTATTGATATAAGAGCTGGGGAAGTGTAAACGGCTCTGAATTCGTTGAAGCATTATGTCGTTCTTCCTTGTTTCCATTAAGAATACAATGTCGGGCTTTTCCTTGGTCGTTATGGCCTTGAGAGCTTGAACTGTCAAGGGATTGCCCAAACGCTGACAGTTCCAGCTAATCAACTTCATTTGTGGATGGGTGGCTGTTGAGGGCCAACCACCATAGCCTATTGTCCAGCTTCCTCTGCTGCATAGACTAGTGTTTCCATGAGGTTTGTGTCATCAAGGTTCTCTTGTACCAAACTCCATGTCTCATAGGGATTATACCTTTTCAGCTTTTTGGCAGCACCCACTTTTAGTATCAATCTTGTACTTTTTAGCTTCTTTGGTTGCTATAATTCCATTGGTTGGGTCTGAATCCCTTTCATTTTGGCTGTTGCAAGTATCAGCGCTGTTGTGTGAGAAGCCCCTGGAATTAGTTCATCCTGATGGTGTTGTTGATTAAGGGCTGCTTCTTTTGGACTAGTGGGAATTATTGTTTTCAACAGGTGCTCTACTTCAATAATAGCTGGTGGGGGCAGTAAAGGAACATTCGGAATTAACGAGGGAGGGGTTTCAGGTACTGTTTCTTCAGTCTATTCTGCTTTGTCCTACGGTTTGTAGAAGGTCTGCCAATAAGGGCTGTATTCTCTTACCTCCGCGCGTAGCCATTGGCCATAGGCCATCATGTCTCTACCTTCTAGTTTTACCTTGTCAAAGGGAAAGTCCTTATAGCACATTGCGTAATGTCCCAACTTGCCACAAGATTAGCAAAAATGAGATAGCTGTTCATAGCAAAAGTCTAGCCACAAGGTCTTTCTATCAATACGGATCAATTTGCCCGTCTTTAATGACTCCTGCAAGTTTATTTCTATCCTCGCTCTACCAGCACGTAATGTTGCACCCTCTTTTGTGTCTACTTTCACTTCTAAACCTCGACCAATATGTTTAATCGCCTTGCTGATCATTTTGTTAGTACACCATTCCAAAGGCAGTCCAATGACCTGTACCTAGAATGCGCAACTGGAAAAGTCATAATAGTGTAATGGGGTATTGGGAATCCATGGCTTAAAGATGACTAAATGGCTTGAGAAAAGCCAAGGTCCCCCTTCTAGGAGTCTCTATTTTTCTACATCTGATTGGAATTTCGCTACGTACAGGCTCGCTTCTCTTTGGGAGATTTCAACCTGTTTGGTCCACCAAGCTCGCTTCAAGGTACTTTAGAAAGCTTGGAAATTAATGGATGGGTTTGAGTGGATTTTCCGTACGAGTGTTAATCAGCATTCTTCCACTTTTTCAGGTGGGGGCTCATCATCCCAGACTTCAATTTCTTGCTTGGTGCAAAGGCGGCCCAACCTGTTACAAAGGGTAGCCAGTCGCGAAGACTCCTCCTGGTCTTCCGATGCTATTCGATAGACCAAAATAGGGCAACTTTACATGAAGGGGTCTAAAACTAGAGAGTACCAAGACGAGATTCCTAAATTTACCAACAGGAATGTACGTAATGCAGAAGGGAACACAGAATTGGGTAAGTTAATCCATGGCAAAGCATAACCAGAGATAAACTGAATTACGACACTACTGTACCAGGTGGGAAGGGGATTGAAGACACGCAATAGTCAAACAGGCGGAGATGGATGATAGCGTGAATGTTGGGCCTTCAACGAAATCCCGAAGTAGGCGGAGGTGGATGATCGCGAGTGTGCTGGAAATTCGACGGAAATTGAGAATCCCATAGAAGATCACATCGAGCGAGGAGATGGAAATACAAAGAGTTGTATTGAGAGGTGAATGTAATTGGGTTTTAGGGTTTGGGTCAAAACAGAACTACCATGAGGTAGAAGACGCTCTACATTTCGAGAGAAAATTCTATTGGTCTACTTTGATCCGAAATTTTGTATCTCAAGATGTATCTTTCGAAGTTGATTTGATGTGATCCTGCCATTATAATAAAGCTAACACCGATTAGTTGATGTGTCCATCGATTCTTTACATGCTCGCATTCATATGAAGCTAGCTTGACTTACAAGCATGAACAACGGCAACGGCAAGTAGTGCGGATAAGCATCACTGGAGAACATCATTGGACTAGGCCACCACCCTATGTGGCAAGGCTCCCTCGTTTGACAAATGGATCGTATAAAGTCGATTTTGAAATGTTCAAGAATTATATTGAAAAAAAAAATTCAAGAATTATATTGAACAATGATAAAAAGTTGAAGTAATTCCTATACTGATAATAGCCCTTCTATTTATGAAAGGGCCCCTACTTTTACATTTCCAAACTCCTTTTAGAAGATTCATTAGCATTAATCTTGATCTAACGACCTATTTCACTTGTACACATATTCTCCAATCTAATTATAAGATGATGAATTAATTGAGACATCGAAATTACTAAATTGCATAACTTAAATGGTTGCAAAAATAAACTAAACAAACAATTTTTGAAATACATTAATGTTATCACCAATTAAGTTAATTTTTTTAGTAACGATTTGTTGTTGTTTTTTCCTCTAACTAATGTGAATAAAACATGGGATATAACTTTTGGGCGATGTGATTGAATCGCAGAATTTCATTTTACCTACTTATTTATAAGTGAACAGTAAATTATAAAGAATTATACGAGTATTGGCACCCAAGAAAGCCAAAATAGATATTGGTCATGCGAATAGGAAAATCAACTATATGAGTACTGACTATATTAAGGGCAATATAACCATTGGGATTCGCCCCAGTGGCCACCCTTTCAACATGGAAGGGGGAGGTGAAAGCTTCAAACCCCCACTTTCTCAGGGAGGGATGGGGTGGGGACGCGCAAGTTTTAGAGTGGGTTTCGATTTCCACACTCTGCAAGAGGCAGGGCAAAAGTGTGAGAGTGAGTGTAGAGTAGGTATAAAATAGGACTGAAAAAAAAAAAAATATTAAGGGCAATATCAATTTTATAATCGTAAGATGTACGGTCAATTATGTTAATCAAATCATGAATAGCACGAGTTTGGCAAGAGATACAGTCGCGGCAAGTGACACCAGCATGTTAGGTTATGACCCCAGAATCTCGGGAGGTTGGCATCAAAGCCATTTAATTGGTGGGCTTGCTCTCTATTTTGGCTCCTAAAAAGCCAATATTTATATTAGCTAGATGGATAGAGATATTGATTATATGAGGTATTGACTATATTAAGGGTGATATTAGTTTTATAATCGTAAGATGCACAGTGGATTATGTTAATCAAATCATGAATATGTGAGTTTGGCGAGCGGTAGAGTCATAGCACGCGATGCCGACATATTAGGCTACAACCCTAGAATCTCCGGAGGTCAGTATCATGGCCATTCAATTGGCAAGCGTGCTCTCTGTTTTGGCACCTAGAAATCCAAAATAGACATTGACCGTACGGACAAGGATATCGACTATATGAGGTATTGACTATATTAGGGGTGAAATTAGTTTTATAATTGTAAGATGTACAACCGATTATGTTAATCAAATCATGAATAACACGAGTTTGGTGAGGCAATAGAGTTGTAGTGTGCAACACTAGTGTGTTAGGCTACAACCGTAGAATCTCGAGAGGTCAGTATCATGGCCATTTAAGGCCTATTTGTTAAAAAGTGTTTTTGTTCTCCGAAACAAAAATTCCGTTCTTTTGTTCCAGGGAACACAAAAAGAATAGAACGCGTTTAGTAAACTTTTATTCCCAAAAATAAATTTGGAACAAAAACAAGAAGTAGAAAAAAGTAGCTTCTTGTTTCTCAAGAACAATTTCTAAAAACAATTTTTTTCTCTCCTCTTTTTTTCTTCTCGTTCTTTTCTTCTTCTTCTTCTTCTTCCTTTTGGCTGGCGACCTTGCCGGAGTGTTGCTAGCCCCCAGAGATGTTGAGCCACGACGAGGCTCGTTGGCTCGAGCCTCGCCATGGCTAGGTGAGGCTTGGCCTCGCCCAGATCTAGTGAGGCCGAGCGTGGCGGTGCTCGCCAGGCCACCGGGAGGCTTGGCCTTGCCGGTGGTTAGGCGAGGCTTCGGCGAGCTTGTTGGCCCTCACCCTGGCCTGGTGAGCTTGCCGAACCTCAACCAACCGGCCGCCGGCGACCGGCCACAAAGAGGAAGAAGAAGAGAAAAGAAAAAAGAAAAAAAATGAAAATATAATAAAAAATTAAAAAATTAAAAGAAATAACAAAATTATACAACTTTACCAAACACATTTCTTTCCCGGAAATAAAAATTTTGTGCAGTCATCAAGTGCGTTCTTATACTCAAAAATTGTTCCTAAGAACAGAAACAAAAAAATTAATTTTGTTTAAAAATTATTCTCCGAAATAGAAATATTATTAAACGCGCCCTTAATTGGTGGGCATGCTCTCTATTTTGGCACCTAAAAAAGCAAAAATAAATATTAGCTGTACAAACAGAGATATTGACTATATGAGGTATTGACTATATTAAGGGCGATATCAATTTTATAATCGTAAGATGTACAATCGATTATGTTAATCAAATCATGAATAGCACGAGTTTGGCAAGTGGTAAAGTCGCGGCACACAACACTGGCATGTTAGGCTTCGACAATAGAATCCCGGGAGGTTGGTACCGGCGTGTTAGGCTTCGACAATAGAATCCCGGGAGGTTGGTACCGGAGGGCATGCTTTCTTAGGCTCTTTCACCCCCCTACATTGTCTAGTCTAGGACACGATAAAGCGACATTGACTGGTATATTCTGTGCTTTCATTTGACCAAAAGCATCGAAATACATGTGAGCAAGCATTAAAGAAAACAAAAGAGAGCTCTCAAGAAGATGTAGGATGGTGATAACGCGTGGGGGGATGTACGACCTGCGTAGCCAATTGCAAGTCGATGCTGATGGCTAGCCCTGCTCAATTTTCTGTCCACGCCCGACGTTGATGTCCGAGTCACATCAACTACTTCGTGTCCAAGCCCTCCATGTGATGAAAGTCGTTGGGCCGGCCAAGAAAAGTGTCGCGATCATTCAGATATGTTCGATTCGGCGATGGTATTGGCTGGATCTAAAGAAAGTTATCACATCAACATATGTAATGAACTCTAGGCTGATTATCAAAATGATCTACTAATTCTAGAACTACGACTTTATAACCTGGACTTGGTATGATTCTGTTTATTTAAAACACAATGGTTTTTCTTTTCCGAAAAAAAAAAAATACCCCGCCTTTTTCGTCGATAAAGGCAATGGTGGCGCTTGGCATTGGCGGAGGTCAATTGCCAGCTTAAAAGTAAGGTTTGAGATATCAGGATGACAGCGGAGGGATTAGAATTTTCAGCATCGTGTTACGGAAGGTTCTCTTATCTTAAAAATTAGCTCAAAAGGCAAGGTTTTCCGCCTTTCTCCTTTTAAACTGATCGATAATGCATTCCACAATCTATGCAAAACAACCTCCATCGGGCCTAGATTAGAGTGGTATCAACCTATAACTCTCATGTGCGACTATGATATCAATGTTTGTTAGGTGATCTTGGGTTTCTTTTATCACAAAAATTAATTCAAAGAATGAGACTTTTCCTCACACTTATAAACTAATCACTAGCCCCTTCCACAATTAATGTGGGACAACTTCAACGTCCTGAGATATATGGGGACTCGGCTTGAGTTTTGACAATCCAGTGCATATGAAGTTTGCAGATTACAGCACCCTTGGATTTCTAAGGACCATTTTGCTAATAGAAGATAGTGTAAAAGCTAGTCTTGATTTATTTATGATCGAGAGTGGGCCTGGCAATGAATTTCTGATCAAATTACGGGTTGTGCCATACTTTATACAGGTTTTTCCTCTTCTTTTTGTCATCGATTATACAAGGTTTAAATTGCTAGCTTTTTGTTTTGTTTTGTTTTGTTTTTTCTTTTAATCTTACGATACTTAGAAATCTTGACAACGAGGGACAATTTGGTAGGATTTAAATGAATCGAGGATTCGATGAAATTGTCAACGAAATTTGCATGCGTAATTTGCGTAGCCGAAGGTCATGTCACGGCAACTTCCAGCTGTCTTCTCTAATTTTTCATTAAGGAATGTTGTAAAATTTAGCATGTACAGATTTATGCTTATTCCTTATCGGATTGAACTTGAACGTCATGTTCGAAATTTAAAAATACATTAACTTGGCGTAATATATTTATTTTTGTAACTAGATGGGTCCTATCCTTTAATTACAACCTAACTAATGTTGCAATTTTTAACCTTTTTTCGGGCAAAAACATTTTTTAACCTTTTTTTATATTAGTAAGAACGTTACATATTGTCAACGGCAAGTGCATGCTTTTTTTAAAACCCTGGCAACCACCACGCAACTGCCTCTAGACAATACGCTCGTGGAGAAGGAATCACTCGAGAACTTAAATATTAATATCCTTCCGTTGAGCTAAAACCAAAATTGACCTTCCTACCAGAAAGAAAGGGAGAAGGGCCCCACTATCGCCTCTCGAACAATGAAAATAGTAAATAAGCCCTTCGTAGAAATCAACGTCAGAGGAAACACTGCCAGCTAAGATGAATAATCCAAAATCACTCAAGAATCACCCAACTTCGTCTCCAAGGAAGATCACCTGAGAGATATCTCAGAATCACCGCAACTTCCTCTCTAAAGAAGATTATCCAAGAGATTTGAATCTTCACAATGATTTTTTTTTTTTTTGATCAAAGAGCGATGAGCTTTCATTCATTACTTGCGCAAGTAATTACAATGCATAACAGCATCAGCACATAATATAGCCAAAAGCGGAGCGGGTGGAGAGCTTTTCCAATTTACCGGGAGAGATCTATTTCGATGCGTCTTTGCTACCCAATCAGCGGCATAATTTGACTCCCTCGGGCTATAGGACACGGTGATGAGCGGCAACTTAGATAAAATACTTTGGCATTCTTGGACCAGGCTCCTCACGGCCCAGTGAGGATCTTCGCGGCCCATCAAGAAGTCGACCACCGTACGGCTGTCAGAGGAGACTTCCAGACTTCGGATGTCTTCAGTTCGAAGACTTGAGTTCTGCCCCTTTCTCTCCTGCAAACGACGAAGTCCAAATAGCACCGCTAGGGTTTCCCCTTGGAGGGGAGAGATCGCCAACAACTCCTCGGCAAAGCCGTCGATGAGCGTTCCCGATGAGTCTCGAAGGATACCCGCCACGGCGCAAGGGGAATCGGCGTCAATCCACGAGCAGTCGGTATTCATCTTTAGGCCTTTTTCGTTTGGAGGAGACCAGGTCGCAGGTTGAGTATTCCGCCCTCTCATGTCTTCTCCTTTTCTTGGAATCCATCTTTGGTGTGCCTGCACATTTGCCATGGCTAAATCGACGGTCTCCACAGGGTTGCGCTGGATCTGGCGAAAGACAGTGTTGTTTCGGCTTTTCCAAATCTGCCAAAGGGTCTCGGCCACCGTCTCTCCCGAAGGGGCTGCTTGACTGTTTCCCAGGTATTCCTCCAGCCACTTTTCAATTCTGTTCGCCATTTGTGTGTATTGGTGGAGGTTGAGACGAGGGTCTAACCAAATTTGCTGAGAATGCTTACAATGAAGGAAGAGATGCTCGAGAGTTTCTGGGTATTTGTTGCATAATGGGCAGAGAGGATTTAGTGAAATTTTCCTGTGATAAAGCTTGTCTTTTGTAGGTAGAGCCCCTTGGCATAGGCTCCACATGAAGGATTTCAGCTTCGGAGGCGAGGACAAGCGCCAAATACCAGTCCATAACTTGCGCGAAGGTTGATACGACGAAGAGGGGTTGCTGTCTCGAGGGAAGGAAGGTAGGGCGGCTTCCCGAATTCTGTGGTATGCACTTTTAACCATAAACTGCCCAGTATTTGTCCCCGTCCGAGACCACACCTTTCGCCCTGCGGTGTTTGTGGGATATGGATAGATAGGATTTCCTTTACCACTTTCGGGTCAAAGGTTTGATGTAGAAGTTCTGAATGCCATGTTCTATTTTCATGATGGATTAGGTCGGCAACCTTCTGAGGGTCTTCTCTATTTGCAGGGCCGCCCAGAATTCCTTGGGGAAGCCATCTGTCTTGGCGTATGTTGATGGATCTTCCATCCCCCACCATCCACCTTAAGTCAGGTAAAATTGCATCTCGTCCTCTTATAATGCTTAGCCAACCCCAGGAAGGCCTATAGCCTCTATTAGCGTTCCAAAAATCCCCATTTGGATAGTAAAGTCCCTTCATAACACGACTCCATAGAGCCGATCGTGGATCGAGATAGGCGCCAGGGGCTGTTTACCTAGCATTGCTAGGTTGAAACATACTAGATCTCCGAACCCCATGCCTCCCTCGCTCCTTCTTGCATTTCATTGTATCCCAGTTTTTCCAGTGAATACCGTTCTTTGTATCATTTTGCCTCCACCAAAACGCTGCAATACGTCGCTCAATGGCTTTACATATTGATACAGGGACTTTAAAGATGGACATAGCATAATGTGGCAACGCCTGCACAACAGCTTTAATCAAGGTCTCCTTACCAGCTCTGGACAGGTATTTTTCTTTCCACCCCGCTAGTTTCATATTAACTCTAGCTAACAACCAGTCGAACATTTCCTTTTTTGACCCCCCCCAATCAGACGGCAACCCCAAATATTTCCCTGTTTTCTCTAGTATAGGCACCCTCATTTCATTAGCTAGGCTTCTCTGCAAAGGCCGAGGGCAGCAAGTACTAAAAAATATACCTGACTTGTTTAAGTTGATTGCTTGACCCGTCGCATAGCAATATTGATTCAGGATTGTAGCTAAGCCTTGACATTCCCTAGCTGTTCCTTCCATAAAAAAGATTGCGTCGTCTGCGAATAATAGATGAGTCAAAGTTGGGCAGTGACGGTTTAGCTTTACCCCTCGAATAAACCCTTCTTCCACAGCATTGTGAATCATCCAGGATAGAGAATTTGCCATTAGAATGAATAAATAAGGTGAAATTGGATCCCCTTGTCGAATCCCCCTCGTTGGCTTGAATGATTCAGTAGGAGCTCCATTAATTTTGATATTTAGGGACACAGACGTTACGCACTGCATGATCAACTGGACCCATTGATCTGAAAAACCCATTTTAAGCATACTCATCCTTAGGAAATCCCACTCCACCCTGTCATAGGCTTTTTTCATATCCAGTTTCAAAATGGCATGATGTTTCTTTCTTCTTTTCCTGGTTCTCAATTGGTGCAGGGTCTCTTGTACTATCATGATGTTATCCTGGATTTGACGCCCTGAGATGAAGGCACTTTGTTCAGGTGAGATTATCTGAGGTAACCACTGTTTTAGCCTATTGGCCAGGACTTTTGAGAGAATTTTATAGCTGAAATTACACAAGCTTATAGGCCGATATTGACTGATATCTTCTGGGTTCTTTACTTTCGGTATAAGGACGATGTATGTTTGGTTCATGGAAGGGTCAAACTTGCCTGACTGGAAGAAGTCCCGGACTGTTTGCAGGATATCAGATTTAATGTCCTCCCAGAAATGGTGGTAGAATTGGCCATTAAGTCCATCTGGCCCCGGCGCCTTCAGAGACCCTAGCTGGTACACCGCTGTTTTAACCTCTTCTTCTGATATCTCAGCTATTAAATGCTGGTTAATTTCTGCTGAGACTAACTGTGGACAGTGATTCAGGATCGGTAGGAAATTGCGGGGGCCAGCTGATGAGTATAGATCACGATAGAAAGACACAACATGCTGCTTAATAGTTTGCGGATCCCTGGTCCCTTTGGTGATCATCAATCCTTAGCATAGTAAGTGTATTGTTTTGTCGCGCGAACTGTCGTGGCATGGAAAAACTTTGTATTCTGTCACCCCATTTGAGCCATTGAATTCGGGAGCGAATACTCCAGTACATCTCCTCCTGTCTCCCCAGTTTATCGATAGAATCTCTTATACCCTGGACTTCTACTTTGCTGTAATTTGCAGGGTCGCCATTGCACAGTGCAGTTAATCTTCTTTTCAATTCTTGGATCTGCCTTGACGCGTTAGAGAAAGTCTTTTTACTCCATTCCAACAATGCTTCCGAGAGATTCTGAATTTTCTGTGGTAAGGTTAACTGTCCTTTGTCCCAATTTTGTTTGATAATTCCGTGGCATTCCTCCTCCTCCAGCCAATATGCCTCAAACCTAAACTCTTTATGCCTTTTGCCTAGGTCAGGGTGAAGGTTTAGAAGGATAGGGCTGTGATATGACCCTACCGCTGGTAAGGCGTAACATACTGCTTTAGGAAAGGTAAGTTGCCAATCCATGGTACAAACCGCTCTGTCAAGGCGTTTCCTGACTAACTCCTCCCCCTCCCTGTTATTAGACCATGTAAACTTACATCCTTTACTATCTAGATCCATCAGTGAACAGTCATTGAGCATCTCCCGGAACGCTGCCATCCGGTAATATTCAGTGTTTCTCCTGCCCTCTTTTTCCCAGGAATAGAGAGTTTCGTTAAAGTCCCCCATACATAACCATGGTAAGTGAACTGACACCCTGATGCTTCTTAACTCCTCCCAGAAACACAATCTATCTTGATAACGGTAGGGCGCATGAATAAAAGTAATACTTATCTGTTTCGCCGTTCTTTGATCAGTGCATTCAATACTGATGAGATGGTCTGAAGAGTGGCACACGCTCAAATTAGTCGCCTCCTCCCATAAAACAGCTAGACCACCAGCACTCCCCTTAGGCTCAACGAGGTAAGAACTAGTATAGTGTAGACTTTTCCTGACTTTTTCAACTACTGATTTTTTGTTCTTGGTTTCCATAAGAAAAACTACTGAGGGCCTTTCTCGAGCCACCATGGCCCTCAGCTCACGAACTGTCAGGGGGTTGCCCAGCCCCTGACAGTTCCAGCTCAAAACCTTCATGGCTTCTGTGGTGGCTTATTTAGGCTAGCCACCAAATCGCCGGCAGATTCGCCGTCCCACAGCTGGATTGGAGTCTCCAGTAAGTTTCCGGAATCCATCCCCATCATCTGAGTGCTTTTTTTCTCATAAGGAGTGAACCGTTTCTGTTTTTTTGATACCTGTTTTTTCATAGAAGCCTTAGGTACACCTGGGATGCTGATCCCTGTCATGGGTTTGACGTACTCGATAATCTGCTCTGAATGTTGCTGGACCCGCTTTCCTTTCTTACGTGCAGATAATTCATCTGAGGAAGCCAGCTCTGGAGTCTGAGAATTAGGTTGATAAACAACAAGAGCATGACTATCGTCAGGGGATACCAGTTGCGTTTCTCCCTCTTCAGGAATGATTGGCATCTCCGGTACCATTTCTTCTTCCAGTAATGAGAGGTCGATGTCCCCATAGAAAGTATCCCAACAAGGGCTTAGACGACGAATTTTTGCCTTTAACCAAGATCCATAGGGGCGCTTTTTATCTTTAGCTTCTGATTCAATATACTGATGTGTTGGACATTTTGTTGTGTAATGAGTTAAATGTCCACAAGAAAAGCAGAAGAAAGGCAGCCGTTCATACTTAAAGTCTACCCACCAATGTCTATTACCCACATGGATAATGGTGCCTGTTGTAAGAGGGAGAAATAAGTTCAATTTAACCCTTGCTTTCCCATTTTCGAGAGCTGTTGCGGGCTTCAATGCGGACTTCCTCAACTTCACCCAACTTCCCAGCAATCAGGCTTATACAGTCCTCCAACATAGCAGCTCTCGGCAAACCCACCAGGTGTATCCAGAAAGAGCACGTATTGAGCTCATAGCAATGTTCAGGTACGGTTGGGTCCCCTTCTTTTAAGACTAGCAGGTTACTAGAGAAGGACCAGGGACTTGACTACAGGATTCTGTTTTTTTCCTCAGCTGATTTGAATATAAAAGCAAAGAAACCAGTATCTATTGTCTCACATCGCACATCAGCAACCTTCCAGGACTTCTTCATAGTGGTCCAAAACGCTGAGAAGTTCACATCTGGGTTAGTAAAGAGTTTTCCATATAGAATATGCTCATCAATTTGTCTGTTAGCCTCTGGGATTCGATCGTTTAACTCTATGATGTCATTGGGAGCCCACAGGTCGCCCATCCTCTTACACAGAGTCAGCATTCTGAGTTGGTCCTCGTGATTCCCTTCCATGGCTTGATCCAGAGGTAGCAGGTTATCTAGGTTGGAATGAAGGGAGTTCTTATGGAAAAGGAAATAGGGTTTCCGAAAGGTTCAAATCTGATTTCCAGAAATGGGGAGGGAAAGATCAGAGAAAAACCCTAACTGGGAACTCAGCACAGATGGGCAACAACAACAGAAATCAACAGAAGGCAGACAGAGGGACTTCGGCAGCAGCCCAACCCCCCAGAAGGTCAGCCGAAACCCACCAGCACCAAAAGACGAGGGATCCTCTAGCTGCTCAACAGGATCGTGAAGAAGGAGGAGGCACCCTAGTCAGGGGGAGAAGCAGGGCTTACCTCCATGGATGAGGAGATGAAGATCGACTATCACCAAGGGGATAGAGGGAGCTCACACAGGGTGAGAGAGAAACCCTAACGCAGTAGGGAGCGGTCCTAGTTCGTGGTTACGCGCGCTACTTTGTGTGTAAATTGCCACGGAACTTGAATCTTCACAATGATTAATTGAGTCAATCTAGAATTAAAACTGATAAATCTAAATTAGGAAAATATACTCTTTCTTTTTATTAATCATTTTTTGTAGGGTTAATACCTTAAAAAACCCCAAACTGGTACACTTGTGACAAATTTACCCCAAACTATTTTTTTGACCATGAAAAACCCCAAACTGGTACACCTGTGACAAATTTACCCCGACTAACTATAAAAAACCCTAAACTAGTACATTTATGATAAATTTACCCCAAACTAATTTATTCGACCAAAAAAAACCCCAAACTGGTAAATTTGTGACTAATATACCCCTCGCTAAATTAGATTAATACCACCAAAAATCACAAAAATTGTAAACTGTGACAAATAGAGTATAAAATCCCAAATTGGTATACCTGTCAATTGTTACGTGTCATTTAACTTTATAATTTAACAAGAAAATTTAACTAAAACTAACATAGGGTAAATTTGTCACAAGTGTACCGGTTTGGGGTAAATTTGTCAAAGGTATACAAGTTTGGGGTTTTTGGTGGTCAAAAAAATAGTTTGGGGTAGATTTGTCACATGTGTACCAGTTTGGGGTTTTTCAGGGTATTAACCCTTTTTTGTATTATATATTGGTTCCTTTGTACCAAGATTTATGCAGCTCTCAATATAATAAAACTTTCTCAAGGCAATATTCTGCTGAAATTCATCTCTCTTGAATTTTCACAACCATTTGGGTGAAAGTTGAAACGATTGATGAATTACCTATAGACAATATGATCGTGGAAAACAAAACGCCTGAGAGCTTAAAAATTAATATCTTTCTATTGAACCAAAACCAATGGAAATAGCTAGTTGTGGGCGAGGGGGATTCAAACCCCTACACCATGATTCATAGCCACCTATCGACTCTAGAACAAATTGTTGATAAGCACTTTCCAACCCTTGGTTAGAAACCATTGAAATCAAGGTCTAAACAATCGATGAAATTACCCATAGTTATCTCGGTTTCAGTTCTGCTAACTGCTTGCATATGGCTTAAAAAGAGATGTGCCAATTGCCATAGAAAGAGAGAAACTAGTGGCATAATAGTTGAATAGGTCTGTCTCCTTAGGTGGCCAGCTAATGAAAAATATTGCCTTACTCAAAGGATGTGACTAATACGACTACCCAATTCAATCAATTTATAATTTTTTTTTTATGAACTAATGCTTTGCATCTAGTAAGGGCTCCATTCCACTTTGAAATCATTTGCAATTTTTTAATCTAATTCAACTTAACTTTTCGATGACCCACTCTCGACTCAATCAGGGCCTTTGAAAATGAATATAGATTTTTTATCTCATGGGGTGCTCTCTTCGGTACATTTATAAATCTCGACTATTGATTGACGACGACAAAATTTTATGGATAGTTGAAATTTGTCGAAATATCAAGGGAAGCATTGTGCCAAGCAAAGAATCTTCACCTCTTAAAAGTGACCTAAAGTTTCGTTTTGAGACAAGTGCATATTCTAACACATCTAGCAGAACCCTTCAACCCAAGCCTGCGGTGACGACATTTACAGAAGGTCCTTGAACTCTTATATTTTACTTAATTTGGGCCTGAAATTCTTATCTCCGAACTTTCGAAGTTGAATTGATGTGATCCTTCCATCATAATAAAGCTAACACCGATTAGTTGACGTGTCCATTGATTGTTAAAATTGTCCATGCTGGCATTCACATGAAGCTAACTTGACTTACGAACACGAACAGCAAGTAGTGTGGAAAAGCAGCAATTGTATTCAGTTGATCTTAAGAAGTTCAAAAATTATATTGAAAAAAAAAAAAATTCAGGAATCATATTGAACAATGATGAAAAGTTGAAGTAATTCCTATGTTAATAATAGCCCTTTTATTTAAGAAAGAGCCCCTACTTTTGCATTTTCCAAACTCCTTTTAGAAGATTCATTAGCATTAATCTTGATATAACGACCTACTTCATTTGTACAGCAAATTTTTCCCATCTAATTATAGGATGATGGATTGATTGAAAGGACATCAAAATTACCAAATTGCACAACTTGATGGTTGCCAAAAGTCAACTACACGAACCATTGTTGAAATACATTAATGTAATCACGAATTAAGTCTAATTTTTTTAGTGACTTTTTGGGGGGTTGTTTTTTCCTCTAACTAATGTAAAAGAAATATGGGATATAAGTTTTGGGCGATGTAAGTGAATTGCAGAATTTCATTTTACCTAATTATTTATAAGTGTAGAGTGAATTGTGACGAATCATAAGAGTATTGGCACCTAAGAAAGTTAAAATAGATATTGGCCATACGACTAAAGATAGTGACTTTGCAAGGTATCGATTATATTAAGGGTGATATCGACTTTATAATCACAAGATGTACCATCAATTATGCCAATCAAAACATAAATAACACAAGTTTGGTGAGCGATAGAGTCACGGCGCGCGATACCGGCACGTTAGGTCACGACCCTAGAATCTTGAGATGTCAGTATCATGGCCATTTAAGTGGCGAGCATGCTTTCTTAGGCTCTCCCCACAAAAACATCGTCTAGTCCAGGACACGATAAAGCGGCATTTGGCTGGAATTTTCTGTACTTTCATTTGACTAGAAACATCGCAATACCTATTAGCAAGCATTAAAGAAAACAAAAGAGAGCTCTCAAGAAGATGGAGGATGGCGATAATTTGTCCGGGGATGTACGTCCTGCGTACCCGGTTGCACGTCGATGCTGATCGCCAGCCATGCTCAATTTTCCATCCACGCCCGACGTTGATGTCCGATTCACATCGAGGTCCTTCGTCTTCAAGCCCTCTATGTGATGAAAGCATACGGCCGGCCAAGAAAAAAAATGCAAGTGTCGCAATTACTCGGATACATTCAATTCGGCGACGGTGTTGGCTGGATGCAATGAAAATTATCACATCTACATACGTAATGAACTCTAGGCTGAATATCAAAATCATCTACTAATTCTAGAATTACGACTCTATAACCTGGACTTGGTATGATTCTGAGTTTATTAAAAGAACAATCTTAAGGAAATGGTTGGAGGCAACATGGTGACGCTTGGGATCGGCGAAGGTCAGTAGCCAGCTTGAGGATAAGGCTTGAGATATCAGGATGATCGAGGGATTGAGGTTTTCAGCATCCATCTTTTACAGGAGCCTCTCTTACCCTCAAAAGTTAACTCAAAGAGTGAGACTTTCTATCTTTTCCTTGCACTTGGGTCTTCTTCCACAATCAATGTGGGATAGCTTCAACAATTCTAGGCATTGTAGTCGTGTATATTAGGGCCACTAATATAACATAATACTAGAAAATCTAATAGACAATTTTTCCTCCACTCCTAATTTATACTTCTCCTTACTTTTTTTTTTTTTTTTTTTCTGGTCGGTTTATACTTCTCCTTGCTTGGGTGGCTGAGCTTTGGTCGTATCCCTCCCGCCCCCACCACCTTCCGCAACCTCGCTTTGTCGTCTTCTTCTTCTTCTTCTTCGCGCACGTTCGTCCCACTTCTTCAACTATTCTCTCTCTCTCTCTCTCTCTCTATCTATCTACAGTGCCGGCCTTCTCGAATTATGATGGAAAGAGCGGCTCTTTCTCTTCGTTCCCAACACGTCATGGACTTGGAGACCTGGGGAGCTGGTGTTTAGACGATTCTTCATCAACTGAAAAAAACCGAGTCTCAATCGTGCGTCGGCAACTTTCTTGCAACTTAACAAGTTTCTTCATTGCTGAAGTGAAGATATTGATTGACCATAGTCAGCGCACACCCGCCGTGACCAACCGCCATTCGCAAAGTTTGGTCCAGCCGAAGACATTCTTGTTGTATCTTAAACGAATATTTTAGAAAATTAGATTCGGTTTAGGATTTATTTATTATTTTTTTGGGGGGTTGGGGGAGGGCAGGTAAGATGTTTCTTTTTTTTTTTTTTTTTTTCTCAATTGACATGTCACGTAAATCTATTGCAATATTATGATTATAAACAGTACCTTGCAGGAAGGCACGATGACTTTTAATGATGGGATGATTGAGTTACCAATTGAAAAAATATTGCCTTACTCAAGAATGTGATTAATATGAAGTACCTAATCTGGATTGAGTAAATTCATAATTTTCTTGGATGAATTAATGCCCAAATTTGGTGAGAGACCTAATTTTGCTCTGAAATCAGTCGCAATTTTCGAGTCAAATACCACAATGACTTCTATAAACCAATTCGGGCTCAATTAAGGCCTTAAAAAGTGGATGTAAATCATTTATCTCGTGTGGTGCTTGGCTTGGCACGTCGACAAATCTTAACAATTGATTGATGGAGATAAGGATTGATCGACAATTCTCAACAATTTTTCAGTTTGATACCACAAGGTAGGCGAGGGGCACTACACCCTTGCCAGATTTGGGTTCATTTGCCTATGCCAGCGACTCGCCAGCGATCGCCAAGGCCTTGGTAAAATGTAGAGGGAAATTAAGAAAATTAGAAAATATCAGAAAAATTTTAAAAAATTTGAGAAAATCTTTCATGTTAGGGCTAACCATATCACATACGGTGACTGTTGCTAATTAAACCGTCACATCAGCGGTTTCTGGCTGAACTTGAACGGAATGATTACATAAGAAAACCATCAAAAGGTTTGAGACCAAATTTGCCAAACTGAAAAGTTTATAAATAAATTTACCATTGTACAATAAGTTCATGACTTTTTGAACAATTTTCTCGAATTTTATTTTACCTACTTATTTTCAAGTGTATAGAAAATTTGAATGAATTATACTAGTGTTAGCAACTTGTATCTCACCCATGTTATTGCTGGGTCCAAATTTGTTAGCAATTTGAACTTTGACACCCGTATAGATTGATTTTAAACTTCTCTAGTCCCAAAAATAAGTTTGAAGAGTCAAACTTTCCCTTACATTTTATAAATGACAAATTGCCGCTTTTACAATTAATATGAGATAAATCCAAAAAAGGCGTTGGCTTGCTCGGCCACAATTCTAAAATCTCAGGATGTCAGTATCATGGCGATCAATATAGGAAGGACACACGAAGTTTGCTCTTTCATCTGACTACACATCTATATACATGTCAGCAGACAATATACAAAACAAAAGAGAGCTCTCAAGAAAGATGTAGGCTGGCGATAATGTGTCCGTGGACGTGGCGATCCACGTCCGTTGTACCCAATCGCAAGTCGATGCCGGTCGCTAGCCAGCTCAATTTTCTCTCCACGCCTGACTGTTGATGTCCGAGTCACATCAGCTCCTTCGTCTTCAAGCCCTCTACGTGACGGAGACGATTAGGACTCGGTGCGAGGTTTGGGCACTCCATACATGACCACCCCGGCCGCGTGATGAGAGTAGACTGGTCAATACAAGATGATGATGTCACATGGTTCCTTCGATCGACTCGATTTGACAATGGTGTTTACCGGATCTAATGAAATTCTCACATCAACATACGTAAATGAACTCTGGGGAGAATTATGAAATCATCTTCTATTTCTAAAGACGCGTTTGGTAATCATTTTGTATTTGCGAATAATTTATACGTAGAAATAGTTCTTTTTTATTCTATTCTTAGGATGGGTTTACGAGCATTTGAAGGCTTTTGACAACTATATAAAATTTCCATTTTCGAGATAGAAATGCATTTGGTAAAATCTCAAATTCTTTTGTGAATTCGGATTTATTTTAATTTTTTGATACTTTTATTATATTCTTTTCTTTTCTTTTTTCCAATCCTTCTTCTTGTTCTCTCGTTGGTCTTTGGCCATAGTGGGTGGCGACCGACTGACCTTGCCAAAGCCTCCCAAGGCCGAGCAAGGTTCGATGAGGCTCACCAAAGCCTCCTTGGTGGCTGGGGAAGCTCGCCTGGCCACTGGTGAGGCTTGACCTCGCCCAGTTGGCACTAGGATGGTCTTGCCTTGGCTTGGCGAGACCAAATCTCGTGGTGGCTAGCGGTGATGCCTGGCAAGGCTCACTAGATTTGGGTAAGGTCAAGCCTAGCCAACACAAAGCCAACCCTTGCCAGGCCGAGTGAGGTCCAGCCTCACCAGTGGCCAGGCAAGCTCGCCCAACCGATCATTGGCCATCACCATGACTGGCGACCTAGAACGAGGAAGAAGAAGAGAAAAGAAAAGGAAAGAAAAAGAAAATTTGGCTCGATTTTAAAATTATTCTCAAAAGCAAAGAAGCAAACTTTTTCTATTTCTTGATTCCATTCCAAATCTATTTTCGGGAATAAATTTGTCCCAATGAACAAAAAAGTTATCAAACAAATTTCTATTCTTTTTTTGTTATGAAAAAAAGAAGAAGGATCAATCATTATTTGGCCAATTATGTTTGGTAACACTCCAAATAGTGTTTGATTTTATTCTTTTGTTCTCTAGAATTTAAAAAAGAAAAAAAAACTCTTTTGGTAAATTTTTTATTTTCAGGAACAAATCAAGTTTTTTTTGTCCCTGATAATAGATTTTGAACATAATCAACAAGTAGAAAAAGCTACTTTTTATTCCCGAGAACAATTTCAGAATCAAGCTAACTTTTTCTTTTTTTCTTCTCTCTTCTCCTTCCTCCCAACCGGTCACTAGCCGCGGCCGTGGTCGTTAATGGTGGCTAGCAACTAACTGGACGAGATCCGACGAGTTTGCTAGAGACTCGCCTAGCCACCGTGAACTTCGGCCTCGTAGATCTAGGCGAGCCTTACCAATGACTGGGCAAGGCTTTCCTTACTAGTCGGTGCGAGGCTGAGCCTGACTAGGCCAAGGCGAGGCCGACCTCACGCCGTTTGGGCGAGGTTGAGCCTCGCTAGTGGCCAAGCGAGACTCAGCCTCCCCCAAATTTGTGAGGCCAAGGCTCACGATGGCCGACAAGCTCACTGGACCTCACCAAATCGGTTGTCAACCACAACGAAGGAGGAAGGAGGAAGAAGGAGAGAAAAGGAAAAAGGAAAATAAGAAAAATATAATAAAGGTATTAAAAATTTGTTTGAATATTTAAATATTAAGCCAAGTCTTTCTCTTATAGGTTAAACTTTAATAACTATTGGAAGCAGTCTCAGAAAATTTTTTGTGGTATTTGAGCTTGAGGCGATGTGTTCAAATCTCAACAAATCATTTATTGGCCTTTCTAATTATATATTTTCACTCATAAATTAAGGCCAAAGTCTAGTTTACACGAGAGGGGAAGTGCTAGAATTTTGAATATTAATCAACACATTTACCTAATAGCTTAAGTTTTTAGAATAATTAATAATGATTTCACAGACTTTTTTTTAAAATGGCCCTCAACTCACATAACCATACCACTAGCCCCAATCTAACACCACGGCAACTCCTCATGGTCATCGTTTTTGTTGCCTCTAAATCTTTCAAAAATGTTTGCTCAAAAAAAAAAAAAAAAATTCTTTCGAAAATGACCTTTGACTCACATAACCCTGACACGAGCCCTATCAGACACCACAGCACCTCCTCCTCCTCGTCATCGCCTTTGCCCCCCGACCAATGGCTCCCCACCCCATTTTCGGGATTCATGATCATGTAATGAAGCTGTGACAAGTAACAACCATGACGGCTTTGTCGAGCTTGGGCGTGCGCGCTCACATACACTCACAACCATGCTGCCAGAGGCTGCGGCTCGAGGCAATGCGGCGGTGCTTGGGAGCGTCCAAGTTTAGTAGCAAGCTTAGAATAAGTTAAAAAAAATTTAGGGTTCGGGGTTTTGAACGTCATTCTTTTAAGGAAGGTGTTTTAGTCATTTTAATCGTGTAGATTAGGGTTGCATATATAACATAATACTAGTAGAGTTGAAGATCAAACGATGCAAAGTGAAGAGGGCAGGATTACTTCTTCCTCGCCTTTTCATGTATATTTTCCTTTTCTTGGGTGACCAAGTTTCGCTTTGGTCGTATCCCTCCTCTGTCCACGCCACCTAATGGCTTCTTCTCCAACCTCACCTTGTCTTCTTCTTCCTGTACGTTCGTCCCCCCTTCTTACAACTATACTCTCTCTCTCTCTCTCTCTCTACAGTGCCGACCTTCTCGAATTATTATGGAGAGAGATGCTCTCTCTCTTCGTTCCTAACACGTCGCTTGAGGGTGTTGACGATTCTTCATCAACTGGAAACTGAGTCTAAATGATGCGTCAGCACTTTCTTGCAGGATAAAATGTTTCTTAATTGTTGCAGATATCGATGGAATATGATAAGCGCACACCCACCGTGACCAAACCATTCAAAATTTTTTGTCCAGCCCGAGACATTTTCGTCGTGTATTAACTATATGGTTTAGAAAATTAGACCCAGTTGCAGCTCTAGGTTTAGGAATATTCTTCTGGTGAGACCCAAAGATGTGATATTCTTTTCGACCGTATCAACTTGGGCAGAAAATCACAGCAGCAGCCTGTATTATTTTGACAAATTTGATTGCCAAACCGAAGTCCCCGTAACGATTTCAGCGCGAATCTCGTAATTTGTATGTAAATGCAAAAGAAAATTATTGATTAAGAGCAGTAAATTAACATATGGCACTTAGAGGTCAGCACCAATTCAGGGTAAATCTTGGAAGTGGACTGGACCGGCCCTGCCCGACCTGACCGTTTTTGGTCCGATTCAAATTTTTGGAACCAGCTATAACCGGTTCGGTGCCCGAATTTGAGTGCTGAATTGGACCGAACTGGAGAACTGGACCGATGATCCTTAATTATGTCCTTCTAGTTTTACCTTGCATCATGTATTCCTACTATTGCCGCCTCTGCCTTTCGTTCCTCTTTCTCACTCTCTGCTTTGCTTCGCCCACTTTTTCATAGTTCCTCAATGTTTACTTTTCGTTATTTTGTTGTAATTGTCATTTGTATGAACTATAAATAGGAGGATAAAGTTTATCCTCTCAAGAAATAAGAAAAGAAAAAAGAAAAAGAAAAAGGAATTGGCCAGAGCGAACCAACAAGATCGGTTCTAAGGTCTACTACAAGATAGGTTCTAAGTTCCAAAAATCAAGAATCAAGGATAGGTTTCAAGTACAAAGTTAAGAACCTTCCCACTTTAGAATTACTCACCCTTATGTGACTCGGAGAGCAAGTTCTATAGCCAGTTTGTCAATCAATGGTGTGCTTTTGATGTTGAGGGTGTCAAGAGCTGCTTCAACGGCGCGGAGGAGCAAAACTCGGTTCAATTGTCTAGAGGGGAGATAGAATTGGCCGACCATGGGGGTTGGTGTTCAGGGCGATGCTGTCACATGAAGATGAGACAAGCAAAACTCAGCTCGGGCAAAACCCTACTATCAATTGAGGATTGTGTGGCACACGATACCATGCGGACAAGATTAGGAACTAGATCACCACTATTAACGAATAAATTCAAGTTTGCATGGACTCTGAGACCATTAGTATCGGCTCTCATACGCTTAAAGTTCATCCCAAAAGTTTTAGCCATTAAAAGGCACGCGATCGTCGTCTTAACAACAATTTGTCTATTCCGTTACATTAAATAACTACAACACATCTTTGAAAAAAAAAAATAATCATAACACCGATCGGATCTTCGTTTACCCTTACAAGTTACAATGGTAGGACGGATTCAAAGCTCGAGAGAGAACTCCGAGGCCTACCAACATAGCATCATCGCACAATAATGCGGTATAAACAAACCCCCTTGTTTTCTGATTTCTTGCCCCCCGTCACTATCATCATCTATTATATTTTTTGATGTCAATTGTAACATTTTTTATTTAATGCCCTCAATGCTATATAATAATCCAAACCCGGACAACCTAATAAAAACAAAGACGACTGACTGATCTTCCATCCCTAAAGAATCAAGCATACGATCCGTACCATTTTAAAGTGAAAAGGGCCGAAATCAAAACTCATCCCATCATTAACTCCGAAGTTATTCCCTCATCATGCGAGAACATATCCTACAAATCCTCCCGAAACCGCCATTTGTGCCCCTCCAAGCAATCCACTGAAAGTCACCAATGTAGTATTGATCTTCCCGGCTTCTAATTTATCTCCCTCTTCATCTTTCTCATCTCCAATTCCTCTCGAACATTAGAAATCAAGCACGTCATGGGGAAGAAGATAGTTTCGCACATCATGGGAAAGAAGATAGTTTCTTTGAAGAAGCTAGCGAAGAGGGCGAAGGAGAGAGCCCTATCAGCTGATCAGGACCACCCGTCGCAAGAGGTGGGCTTGCTTAGGGAGCGCTACAGCGAGGAATGCTTGCCGTCCTCCCCATCGTTGACGACCCCGATGGGGTGCTTCGCAGTCTACGTCGGGGAAGAGAGGCAACGGTTCCTCGTGCCGACCGGGTTCCTGGATCACCCGCTCTTCAAGATGCTGCTCGAGAAGGCGCGCAATGAGTTCGGGTTCGAGCATAGGAACGGCCTCACGGTACCGTGCAGCGTGCCGGCTTTCCGGGAGGTGTTGAACGCCGTGGAGTGCTGCAATGGGAAATTTGAGTTTGGTGAGTTGGTAGAGGAGTTTGTCTAGGTGATCCTGTTAGGGTTGATTGTAGCAAAACGGAAGATGTTTTGTTGGCCTTCTGTAGCTCATCTCCTATCCCGTAATTTTACTTATTAAAGCGTTGTAACATTGTAGCTTCTTGACCAATTGCAATGGCAAATGGCTAATGACTTGGGTGAGGTACTAATGCCTAATCTAATTTTTCTCCTCTCTTGTTGCTGAAATTAATACCGTCATTCATATCTTTAAGCCAATCTCCAATACACTATAATTAATTATATTGAAAGGAGAAGAAAACGTACCTTGACAAGGAATTCGTTTATTATTTAGTGTTCTTAGTTTTAGTCCATTTCCATTTCGATATGCACGATGTTAATGCACTTGGGAGGACCAGCTGTGAAATGCTCACTACCTCTTCTACCCGGACACGTCGTGCTTGTTTCCTCTCTCTCTCTCTCTCTCTCTCTCTCTCTCTCTCTCTCTCAATCACCCACATGTGCTTCTTTGACATCGTTCGAAACGTCGTGTCATTGTAAGGTTTTGTTATTTTGTCTTGGATGCAAAAAGTAAGGCTTCTGTCAGATTTCACCAATGATTTAATGCATTGATAGTTGCTATGCCATTTAGAAAGGAAATTTTGGCAAGAATTCTTAGGAAATATGGCATTATTTTGGTAAGAATTCTTAGGAAATATGGCATTCTCTTGTATATTTGCAGCCAAATGCTAAATGTGCAAATAATGACCAGAAAAAAAATATCCATACCGGGCTTTTCGGTGCACTGAAATGAGTTATTTTGATTGATTTGATGTTATCGGCGGTCCCTATACTTTTGACAGAAAATTAAATTAGTCCTACCTTTTATGACAGAAAAATCCTCATACTTTTTAAAAAGTGTTGTCATTAGTGATTCGATTATGCCTCTTCTTTTGTAGGTAAATTTGTACTGACATGAATGTTAGAATACACAAATCATGTTGCGATTGTTCATCACCGCTACCATGGCCGTGAGCTCAAGCCCTAAGCTCACGGCAACTAGGCCATTGGAACTTGAGCTTGTGGCTTCCATTGCTAAATTTGGAGCTTGTCAATGTTGAGTTCGTGGTCGCGGTTCAAGTCATTAGAGCTCAGGGCTCGCAGCCATAGACATGAGATCTGGAGCACACGACCATGAACACTTGAACTTAGCTCGTTGTGGCCATGGCTACCAATTCTCAAGCTCATAGCGATAGTGGCTGCTCAAGCTCAAGTCTGGGGTTCACAGTCACTGTATCGACTCAGCTTGATGCTCATGATCATGACCACTTGAGTTATTGAGCTCACGGCCATGGCCATGAGTGCACAATAATATGTAGGCGTTCGTATCGCTTGAAATAATTAATCAATGGAAAATATTTTATTATCAATAACAATTTACATTAAAATTTTTTTGTCAATGATAAAAATACTTTTCATTCATTCATTTTTTAAAGTGATTCAAATGATTTTTTTGAAAAAAATTAAAACATTCGTTTCTGGGAAATAAACGTATCTTTTATTATCGGACCAATCTAGGAAAATCAAGTAGCACTATTTTTGAAAAGTTGAAGAACTCCTTTGAATAAAAATAAAAGAGGGGTAATTTTAATTGTCGAATAAAAAGCATTGAGATCAATGAACCTTTTGGATGAATGGTCCGTGCATCCGCAATTAGGTATGATCATCTTGTCCAAGTTCGCCTAAAACCTAATCCCATGGTCATCTTTAGCGAACCACATTTGAGTTGACTCAATCGAGTCCTAAGCCTTTGTCGAAAAGTGCAACTAGTCGTTTCCATAAATGGTACCTAAAATTGTCCTCGGGGCACGAAATTTGGTTATGACATCCTTAAGTTTAGGACTTTGGTAGCATTTTTTATGGAATGCTTGGGACTCGATTGCAGAAGTTCAATAGTTTGAAACCCGATTTGCACTTTTCAATAAAAGGTTCTGTATGAATTTAGAACAATCAAAAGGTTTAGTTATTTTAATTCTATTTAAGTGAACATTGATACCTATTTCATTAAATCCCATGATTATAGGTGATTGGTTCCCAGTCTAGTCTAGTTTCAAGGTAGAATTGTGAACTAAGGATCGGATTGGACTGTTAGTTCCAGTCTCGTTCAATGGAACCGACCATTTTTTTGCCCCACTAAAGGGTCATACATAACAAGAGAGAGTGTGACAAATCTTATATAGAGAGTTTGTAGTATGAGTGACCAAGAGCAGAGGACTCCTAGGAAGATGGCAGTAGCGTCTGTCACTCGGGGTAGGTCGCTGACTAGGGTCGGCACCCAAGGAAGAGCGTCGGCTTAGGCCAGCGCAAGCGTAAGAGTACTGCCGTAGGCCGGTATTGGTGTAGCAGCACCCAGCGATCCTAGAATCGATGGGATCGTACAGGTGCTAAAGACCCTTGGGAACTTATTGGGCTAGCAAGCGGAGAATCAAGCCACTGCTGTCACTGCCGTAGCCGCCATTGCTGCCGTACCTGCTAAGGTCCAACTTGGAATTGTGATCGGGGAGTGAGCTGTCGCATTTGGGTCACAGTTTAGGTCTAGCAAGGATGGTAATCAGTTCGGGAAGAAGCCGATGTCAGAAGAAAGGTATCCCATTCCACCCAACCGGAAGAGTGGGATTGGAAAGCCAGCACCCAACTTGATCGGCTGTGTCGTTTCTGTAGGAAAAGACATGGATTTGCCCTGTGTTTTACTAAGACAAGGGCTTGTTACAGGTGTGGCCAGTACGGCCACTTGATCAAGGACTATCCGCATAGGCCCATGGGAGCGTAGGTGCCATCACCACCAATGGAACAGTACAGAGGGAATGCGCTGCAGAACACCTAGCGAGGTATTTTGAACAGGCCTTTAGTGAAAGAAAGGGTGTATGCTGTCATTCGACGGGAGGCAAAGGACTCACCAGACGTGGTCACAGTAGGGTGTCCAGATAGATCGGGAGTGTGTTACGGATGTGGTCAGCACGGCCATCAAGTGAGAAATTGTTCACGTAAGCCTAGGGGAGCACAGGTACCACTACCGTAGATAGGGCGCTACTAGGATGACGAAGGAGATAGGAGTGAACCGAGCCATGCATCGATTAGGAGAAGAATATTTCTGGGATAATTTTATCAGGGTGGCACAGCGGAATTTTGGTTAAGCTTGTAGAACTTCAGTTTGTTGTACTGAAGTTGTAGAAAGGAGAATCACTGGCTAGAGTTGTACTTGACTATTTTACCTATGTATAACTTTGATGTCTTATATGAAAAAAGTTGGCTAAAGGAGCATCTTGCCGTGATGGATTGTTATTGTAAAGTACTCCGTTTAATCCGTTAGCGGCTGAAAGTTTTGAGTTTATTGGGAGTCGAGGAGGACACTCCATTACCTTAATCTCGTTGTTTGAGGCAACCCGTTTGTTAGACGGGGGTTGCCAAGGTTACTTGGCGACTGTCGTGAATGTGATGGTTGAGGAGCCAAAGATGGAAGACATTGCCATGGTATAGAAGTTTGCTGATGTGTTTCTGAAGGAATTGCTTGGTTTGCCCCCAGAAAGGAGATCGAGTTTGTAATTGAGTTGGCCCTCGGGATGGAGCCAATCTCTAAGGCTCCTTACCGCATGGCGTTATCAAAATTGAAGGTACTGAAGGTGCAGATGCAAGAGTTGTTGGATAAGGGATTTATACGTCCTAGTGCATCACCTTGGGGAGCACTAGTTTTGTTCGTGAAGAAGAAAGATGGTTCGTTGCGTCTTTGCATCGACTATTGGCAACTCAACCAAGTGACGATCAAGAACAAGTTCCGCTGCCGAGGATCGACGACTTGTTTGACTAGTTGCAAGGAGTGTCAATATTATCGAAGATCGACCTGAGGACAGGGTATCATCAGCTGAGGATCAATAAGGAAGATATATCGAAGATGGCGTTTCGTATGCGTTATGGTCATTATGAGTTTACCATAATGCCGTTTGGTTTGACTAATGGTCCAGCTGCTTTCATGGATTTGATGAATCGTGTATTCAAGGAATATCTGGATAAGTTTGTGATAGTGTTCATCGACGACATCCTGGTGTACTCAAGAAGTTCAGAGGAGCATGAGAGACAATTGAGGACAGTGCTTCAGACTTTGTGAAATCATGGACTGTACGCTAAGTTTAGTAAGTGCAAGTTTTGGTTGACTCGTGTGACTTTCCTAGGTCACGTGATTTCAGGTGAAGGAATATTTGGACCCGACCAAGATCAAAGCTGTGATCAACTAGCCAAGGCCGACGACAGTGACAGAGATCAAAAGTTTCTTGAGTTTGGTAGGTTATTACAGACGGTTCGTGGAAGGCTTTTCAGCAATAACCATGCCAATGACTCGACTGCTGAAGAAGGAAGAGAAGTTCGTATGGATGGATAAATGCGAGCGCAGTTTTCAAGAGCTTAAGCAGAAGTTGACTACTGCACTCATACTGACAATTCTGTCTGGTCCTGGAGGATATGAGATCTATAGTGATGTGTCGTTCAAAGAATTGGATTGCGTGTTAATGCAATATGGTAGAGTCGTTGCATACGCATCCCGTCAGTTGAGGCCCCATGAATTTAATCACCTGACGCATGACTTAGAACTCATAGCGATTATCTTCGCTTTGAAGATTTGAAGACACTACTTGTGCGGAGAAAGATTCCAAATCTTTACAGACTATCAGAGTCTCAAGTATCTATTCTTTCATAAGGAATTGAACATGAGACAGCGCTGCTGGATGAAACTTCTCAAGGACTATGACTGCGACATCCTATATCATCTTGGAAAAACTAATGGGGTCGCAGATGCGTTGAGTTGGAAGTCTTCAATTGCGCAAATGGTGATTCAGGAGTGGATCCTACTTGAAGGAGCTCGAGATTCAGTTTTGAAATTTGAGGTAGGCCACCTTTCAAATCTTATGGCCACCCTCAGAATTGAACTGGAAGTGCAGATCGGAATTAAGACGCTGCAGTTGACAAATCCCGAGATCCAGAAGATTCTGCAAGAGGATGCAGAAAAGAGAAAGGCTGAATTTTAGATTTCTGAAGATGGAACGCTAAAGTTTCGTGGGCGATTGTGTGTACTTGATAATGCAGAGCTTAAGGAAGAGATTTTGTCAGAAGCTCATTGTAGCAGTTACAGCATTCATCTAGTCAGTACAAAGATGTATCAGAATCTTTGTCAACACGATTGGTGGACCGGTATGAAGGCGGATATCGCCAAGCATGTAGCCAAATGTCTAATGTGTCAGCAAGTGAAGGCACAACACTGTAAGCCGGGAAAACTTTTGCAATCCCTTGAGATTCCCGAGTGGAAATGGGAACATATCACAATGGACTTTGTGATGGGCTTATCGAGGAGTTAGCGAGGTAATGATTCCATATGGGCTGTAGTTGATAGATTGACGAAGTCTGTTCACTTCATCGCCATACGAAAGGACTTTGCATTGGACAGGTATGCTGAGTTGAATGTACGACAGATAATTTGTCTCCATGGAGTGCCAATGACGATTACGTCTAATCGAGACCCGAAGTTTACAGCTACATTCTGGAAAATTTTATAGACTGCCTTAGGAACAAAACTGCAGTACAATATGGCTTATCATCCTCAGACAGATGGCCAGTCGGAGAGGATGATTCAAACCCTTGAGGACATGCTACGAGCTTGTGTGTTGGACTTAAAATGAAGCTAGGAGGAATAGCTTCATTTAGTCGAGTTCGCCTATAACAACAGTTATCAGTAGAGCATCCATATGGCACCGTTTGAAGCGTTGTATGGTAGAGCGTGCAGAACTCCAGTTTGTTGGGACGAAGTCGGAGAGCGGAAGATTACCGGCCCAGAGTTAGTTCAAAAGTCAGTGGATGTAGTTGTAGTTATCTGGGAAAGACTAAAGACCGTTTAGAGTCACCAGAAAAGTTATGTAGATAAGCGTCAAAGACCATTAGAATTCAAAGTTGGTAAACACGTCTTCCTGAATGTGTCACCAATGAGGGGTACTTCATGCTTCGGCAAGAAAGGGAAGCTGAGTCCGAGACACGTCGATCCCTTCGAGATTCTGGAGAGAATAGGGACTTTGGCGTATCGTTTTGCTTTGCCGCCAAGACTGGCACAAGTGCATGATGTCTTCCACGTGTCGATGTTGAGAAAGTACGAGCCTGGCCCGACTCATGTGTTGAACTTTGAAGAGTTAGATGTGGATGACAGAGTGTCGTATGTGGAGAGACCAGTTCAGATCGTTGATTGAAAGAAGCAAGTGCTGTGCAACAAGATAATTTCTTTGGTCAAAGTGGTCCGGCAACACCATGGAACAGGAAGAGTAATGTGGGAAAGTGAAGAATCGATGAGATGATAATACCCCTACCTTTTTGAATAAGATTTGTAATGGTTTAAATTTCAAGGATGAAATTTTTATAAGAGGGGAAGAGTTGTGATATCCTGATTTTCAACCATGTTTCAATTAAATGAAATGAGCTTTTTATCGATGCGCTTATAGTCTTTTTTTTTTTTTTTTTTTTTTTCGAGTTGGCCACTCACGAGATAATTAATCTATTAGGTGAAGCCGTTAAGGGATATAAACACGAAAGACTTGATAATTCGATCAGAAATCAATTGCTCGACCATGCTAATCAGCAATGGTCAATACGGCACCGTTATAATCGATTAGAGACCAGAGATAGGTCGATTCGACAGAGGCATGTAATTAAATGGTGGGTGATTCCACCTAATTGCAAAATTTGCGTCGAACGGCACTAAATCGATTTTTCTGTCGATTCTGTACTCGGTGCCCGTAATTGAAATCTTGAGATTTTCACAATAATCGAGAGTCGCCTATGAGTCAGAGAAGCACAATGTGGATTGAAAATAATCGACCACGGGTCAAACACGTTAAAAATTTCTAAAAGCTACCAGTAGATTAGGTCACGATAAAATCGCGTTCGATCGAAATTAACCACAAAATTGAACCCGGTTTCGGGAATCGAAAGTTCTAGCATATCACGATTTATTTTTAGGACGTCGACTCATCATTTGAAGAATTTTCGGCGAGCTCGGATTTTTGGCGGAAAAATCAAAGTTCGGCAAATTAAATGGTAGAAATTCGGATGGGCAAAATTGAGTGGATTTTTAGTCTTCAAAAGGGACTAGTTGGTGAGGGAAATTGTGGAATTTGTGTGGGCTTCCTCCTTAGCAAAATTGGCCATCAAATTAGAGAGAATTGTGAAGAAATTGAAGTGAATGGGTGCAAAATTTGTAGGGGCTGCTGGTTGCTGAATTTTGGGCACCAAATTGAAGTTCCTTGGTGAAGAATTGTGAGGAATTGGCTTGTGGAGGAAGCTGGACAGCAAGGGCAGAGACTTTGGTGCCAAATTCATAATTTCAAAAATATTTCCCTTTGTATCTTAGTGGCCAGCCCCTTGACTTGCAAGACCCTTATCCCCTTGTCCCCTTGTCCCCCTATTCTTCTCCAAGCTAGCTTCCCCCGATCGAGCACCCTCTTGCGCACGCCTAGCTGCTCCATTCCTTCTACCATTTCCCCTTCACCCTTTTTCCTTCTTTTCTCTACAGCCGAATCCTCTCCATTTCTCTCTTTCGCTACCACATGTCCACGACACCCCCACCAGTGACTCTAGTCAACCCACCTGCTCATGTCTCCACGCCAACCTTCAACACCAAATGCCACCTCAAGCCACCCACGCCTCACGACACCACCTCTGCTGCACGTCCTCATCCCTCACGAAGCCAGCCCAGCTTTCCCCTTCACCATTGCCGCGCCATCGAAGTCAGCACAACCGCATCCTCACCGAGTTGCCATTGTCCGGTTAGCCCCTCAAGCCAAGCTGCGACCAACAGCCCCTTCAAGTTAGGATTGAAAGTCAGCTCTAGCTGTGAGCTTTGTGGGCCATTTTAAGCCCATTCCGGACTTCCTTCGATGTCACTGTAGACCCGAGTTGTGGTCGCCGTCGCGCCACTGTCATCATGAACCAGTTTTTGCGCTAAACTGGTGAGTTTACCTCATAATCCCTAATTAGGACGCTAATTACTCTTAAGGGTGGATTAATGGTTAATTAGTGGATTAATTAGTCTTAAGTGAGGTTAGGGTGATTTAATTAGCTTAGTTAGTTAATTAGATTAGGTAGTTAGGTTAGTTAGATATTAGGTGGTTAGTTATTTCAATTAGGTAGCCTAGTAGGTTAGATTAATTTAAGTAAGTCCAACTAGGTGGTTAGATTAGTGTACGTAGATTAATTAGTGGTTTAATTTAATTATTTTGTAATTTATTTAATTATTTATTAATTAGTGTAAATTATATCGGGATAGCCTGTCGTTAGAATTTCATGCTGATTGTCATGGTTGTATTGGTTGTGCAATTGATTGCTAATTTATGCAATTAGATGCTGAGTGATGATTTTTGAATTATCATTTCAAAAATATGAGTTTTTGGTATTTAATTAGAAAATACCGGGTGTCAGGTTTTTTGACGCCAAAAATTTTTTAAGTACTACATAAAATCGTGGGCTTTTTAAAAAAGAGGATATCACTTTTTATGGTTCAATCTGATCGTGTGTCCACGCACAATTATTTTATTGGGTGTTTTTAATATGAAGAAAAATAGGCCAAGTACATTATTTGAAATTGAGGCATTTGAGTGCAAAGCACGATGTCCTTGACTGAGATTGGATGTGCGTGTGATCGCTATGAGAACTCGTCACCTGATGAGAGTTGGGTGGGCGATGCTCCTATATCAACGGATGTTGGATCGCAGTAGAGGCTGAATTGATGCTCCTTCAGAAATGCCATTTAGAGGTAGATGTTGTCGTGCTCAATAAGGCAAGACGACGCTTGGTTATGCCGGAGGACTGTCGACTATTGAGTTGGACATGATTGATGAGTCATAAAAATTGGGACTCGTGTGAATGATTGAGATAGCCACGCCTGATTATGCGACAAAATTGTGTGGCATGGAATGGGACATGTCATAACGATTTGGCCTTATAATCGGGATTCCTGAATATTTGATGAATGATGTGTAGTGTTCCAGTTGTTAAATATGTTTGCTATATGCATATGTATTTGAGTTGTACTAATGTGCGGGGAGGTGCTGAGGCGAGGTAAGTCTTATATGATATGTGCTTAAGCTGCCTCTAGGTGAATTATCTTCCTAATCAGGGTTTAGGGTGTGGACTCGTTGAAACTTTGTTTTACCCCGTTGTGATTTAAAATTTTTAGGTCCCTAATGTGGAGAATCCGGAGCCCGAGGCTGAAGGGTCTGGAGCGTAGTTGGCCTAGGGTTTTCTTTTTGGACATAGACTTGTGTATAAACCTAATGTTGTTTATAAAGTGTGTTTTGTTTGAATTGGTTGTCCTGCTTTTCTATCCCATGTTTGTTTGTTGTCTGGAGATTGTTAACTTGCTTTTGCATGTGCAATAAAATGAATGGGTCGGCGACGCGCCTTGGGAATGTCGTAATTTGATTGACCACTAAGGGATGTGCACGCGCTTGAGGTTCGGAGCGTGACGGTTCTGTTCCCTTTTATGTCCAGTAAATTATTATCAATATGATTCGTTCAATTGTTTTTGAAAGTGCATTCACTTTGTGTAATCTTGGGTAGAAAAACTAACAAAAAGAAGGCAGAAAAGCATGTATACAGTCATTACACAGTGTGAATGCATTCTTCACAGAGAAAAATCTGGGACTGAACAAACCACTTTGCTGTATGCTGCTCTTAAATAGTATTATCTATCAAAAAAAATAAAATAAAAGGGAATGTGATAGCATGAAGTATGTTCCCTTTGCATCCATCAATATGATATGAGTTACCGCCATACTTCCGCTTATAATAGCACTGTTGGAACCATCTCATTCAATCTTAAATTATATAAACCTGTAAAGTCAGACCTCAAGAAAGCGTAATTACATCCCTAATGGCCTTCCTCTTTGAAATCCATGCTGAAGCCCTGAAGGTTAAAGGGGAGCGTAGTCTGGCGGTAGCTGTCCCCCCGGCACAAGCACTATACCAGCCAATATTGGTGTTGCTTCCAGCGCATTTTGACCAGCAACCGAGAACAGCTGACTTTGTACTATTCAGTGTGGGCAGGGCGTTGCAACCGATCGATGTAAAGACATTCCTTGTCTGAGAGAAGACAAATTGATTTCCATTCAAGCTTATCGCCGCACCACGTCTGCCACCCCTGCAGCTTGCATTTGAGTAAATTACAGGAAGACTAACGTTAATCATGCCATCCACGTCTTCATCGGGGAGTAAAATGTTGAGAACTCACAATCTTCTCTTCTTTAGAATGGGAACCGTGTTGTTTTGTTGGCAGACGATCTCGTACCAATCATCCAAGAAACACCCGGCTCCTACTCCGAAGGAGAAGGGAATGGTCACACAGCTAGGCAAGTCCAGGTGCAGCTACTGATGCTTGTGACGTGAGGGAACCCTAAAGCAAAAGAATTTGAAACACTGAAATCGACAGATTTTGAAGTTTCCGCAGGTGCATGGACCAAAATTTATGGAGAAAGCAGGCATGGGCGGAGTCCCTTAATACTGTTATTTAAGTGGAAAAAGGGAGAAAATTTCATGTACTGTACGCATAATTTTATTCCACCTGTTACTTCCTAATATCTCTGAGATTTCCTCTGGGGAAAAAATTGCATTACAAGTCCTAAATGTCCAAAATCTTATATGAATGCAATTCAATCCTAATATTTTTAATTGTTTCAATCAAGTCCGAAGCCATTAGCAAACAATGCAATTGAGTTCTAAACTTTTCAATTGATTAAATTAAGTCCTCTACCTTTGTTAAAAAATGCAATTAAATTCTAAAATTATGTTGAAAAGTGCAATTTATAAACACTTTTTGAGCGACATGAGACAATTTTAGATATTGTTGATCGAAAAAATTTAATTGCACTTTTGAAGAAGGTTTGGGATGTGATTTAATCAAATGAATTTAGGACTTGATTGTTTTCCATATACAAGATTTTGGACTTCTTGTCCACCTATCCTTGAGCACAGAATTGTCAAAGCTTAATAGGTAGAGAACACTGATTTAAGCAGCCAAGTGTGACTTTTCCAATTGTTTGGCAGATAATTTAGTTATCATTTTTTTCACGAGAAACACTAGAAGAATTATCAGGATAGATGACTCTTCAGAATCTTTTGCCGTAGATCCCTTTAAACACATTAAAACTGAGCCGGAAAAAAAAAAAAAATTCTATTCGACAATTTTTTAACACCTGGAGGCAAAGTTATATCCGTTCAATATATATATATATATATATATATAGGTAAGAATATCAGCTTAATAATTTTTGCTCTATCAAGATGAACACAAAAATCAAATCATTATCCCAAATGAACTGACTTTTATTGACCCCGCTCTCATGTTCTAACTCTTTTTCTCTCCTTTTTGGAATAAAAAAGAAACCATTCACCACAACAAGAATCTATTTTTGAATCCCATAATCATCTAACAAATTTATCCTATGGCAGCTAGGATTTTTAGTTCTTGACGAATGAAATTGGTGTTTGCATCTTTTCAATCTAGAACAGTGAAAGAAAAGCTCATTTTCATTAAAGCAAAAACGTCTCTTTCTAATTTCTTATAATCGTAATAGTGCGATAATCGAGTGTCTTAGTCTCTCTCTCTCTCTAAAATGATTTTTGCTTTAATATACTCTAATTAATTTGCCAATGCTTGGGATCATACTGCGTAAATTATTCCGAACTCTTGGCACTGTTTTATTTTTTATTTTTAGTAACGAGGGGAAAGAGAGACTAGAAAGATTAGGTCTTGCTTGATATTTTCACACAGAAAATTTTTCGCCAATATCTAAAGAATGTTGAGTCACAAAAAGTTGCCCATTGTGATTATGAGGAGTCTCCCCCACAACGAAGGACATGATTTTCACGGTTGGTACGTGGATGGACTTAAACCTATGGCTATGGAAAAAGGGGATATGGGCTGGATCCAGTAATTTTCATGTATTGTACGCATTATTTTTCCAGCTCTATTATTTCCTAGCATCTCTGGCGATGCTTCTTCCTTGAGGATAGGAATATCAAAGCTTGATGGGCAGAGGACATCAATTTAAGCAGCCGAGTGTGATTTTTCCCATTGTTGGGGACATAAGTTTGTCATCATTTTGTTTTGAGAAAGATTTGGATCATTATAAAAATAGATCAGTTTTCAGGGTCCTTTGTTGTGGACCCCGTTAATTACATTAGATTTGATATATTCATTCTTTTCCTTACTAGGTTAAATTATTCTTTGCACCCTTCACATCTTTTTAAATTTTTCCTAGATCAAACTCAGATGGATTCTTCTTCTTCTACGTTAGATCAGTCTTTGTTGCACATCTCTGCTTAGTGCCACAAAATTTCACATTTCCTTGCCAATCCTTTTCTTTTAAGTACTTGTCACTTAGAATTTCTCATTTAACATGCTTATGGTCCTTCTTTGAGTTCTCATTATTAATGTTAGTTTCGCATCATTTAGGTTATTTAAGAAATTAATTTAAGTTGAACCTTGTTTAGTGCTAGAGTTTAGTTTCCTAGCATTGTGTGTTTATAAATGTTAAAAACCTTTAATTTTGTTAGTCAGAGACAATCTAATTATGATTCTAATGTTTTAGTTTGAACGTTGTGCCATGTCCTTTGTCTTAGTATATGTTATTACTTTCAATTACATCATTTTGGTGAAAATGTGGCTAGAATCCTATAAAGACTTATTATTAATCTTTTGTCCTACTTAAATATAGCAATGATGAAGCTTGCTGATGTCATTTTTCTTCTAAAGATTCTGAGGATATATATAATATTTTTTTTTTCTTGGAGTTTGTAGAAAGTGCAAAAGAGAAAACGAAAGTTGGATATGGAGGACATAAGCCTTAATATATTTAATTACTCTTAATCGAATCATTTTGGTAAAGATGTGGCTACAAAATATAATTATTTACCCTTTTCCTACGTAAGTATTGCAATGTTGAAGGTTCTAATGTTATTCGAATAATTGTTTGAATTATATTTTAAAGAGGTTGTGGAAAATAAAAAGAGAAAATAAAAGTTCTATAGGGGAACATGTGTAACACCCCAAACACCCTTGAGGTGATTACAGTTATGCTAACCATCACTTTCCGTACTAAGACTCCGTACTAAGAGAGCCGTGTCTTTTAAGCTCTCAATTTTTTTTTTTTTTTTTTTAAGTATTCAACGTTCCCTGCGCAGCACATATAGCGGAAGCAAGATTTAAAACCTTCTCACCCAACATAAGAGGGGCAATGCACACATACTAAACACAATAGTATACCAAGAAACCGGCTCGATATTATTTACTTTTGAATGGACAGTTCCTTTATCTTTTAGGGGTAGAGTACATCAAGATAATAACATCAAAAGGAGCTCTAACCACTACCCTTTATCAAGATAAACAAAAATAGCCTATACACGCGGCTAACCCAAAAACCATCCATTCTGTCAGCTCCGGCCTGGCTCAAAAATCCCACCAACCTCCCCAGCTACATATCGTGCCTACCGCCAGCTAGGAGGGCTAGGTGGCGGGGGTAGCATGTTGCCTATCTCCCCGTCCTCACAGGGAAAGATGGAGACGTACTCCTGGAAGACCGGGCCGCTACTCAGGCCCACCTCGAACCGTACCGGGACGAAACTCGAAGGTATGTGCGTCGGGGATCGCCGGACTAGGAAACCGCACCACCCGCACCTCGAGATCGACGGGATCCCATAGAATCTACCGGGTGCAAGTGGAGGAACCGACATCGTCTAAGCTGAAAATGTTAATCCCCAAAGGGGTGAGTACAACCACTCAGCATAAAAGCAATCCTTAAAACTCCCTATACAACACAATCAAGCACAGTTTCATATCATCATACTATGAATAATCTAGACATACATCATAGCACTCATATAAACAGCCCTAGACTTAACTAGCATATATCATCATCCAGTCAACACTATCCATTTTTACATAACCCACCACATGCATTGTTTTCAAACATTCATTACTTATATGCCTATACAGGTATATCTCACCACATACTTGTACTTTGCATAACAGCATCAAATGAAAGTATCAGTACCATACACAATTTCAGCAAGCATGAATGCGTTTCTTGTTTTAAATGTCATCCATACATCACCATTCAATTAGTGCTCACAAACTTAAATGATGATCACATGCGTTTCCACATAATAACAATGCATCAGGCATATGCACACATCAAATTACTTGCAACTTTAGATGTATGCTCCGGTACACACTTCCCGGCTTCCGGCAACCCCACTTCCCGGGCATCTCACACCCAACCTGGCATCGTGAGGAATCCACGGCACATACCATCCGGGCTTCCGGCATTTACACTCTCTGGCCGGGCATCTCGCACCCCAACTGGCATCACGAGGCATCCACGGCACACACACTCCGTGCTTCCGGCACCCCCAACGCTCCGAGCATCTCAACTCCGAGGCCATCCAGATTTACGCACACGGGGCTACTTTGGGCATCCGGCATTTTCACTCCCCGGCCGGGCATCTCGATACTCCCGAGGCATAATCAATGCATGTCATGCAACAATCTCTTTTTCATGCATGATTCACAAGCATGACCATGGTGCATACAAGCACAACAGCAAATGTATTCACTCATTCACAATCACATGACATGAATCTTCATTTAACATGCTCAGCCCATTGTTCCATCACCAAAGCAGCATGCATATCATGGGAACCAAGTGAATTTAAGACTAAATATCCATCTCTCAATCACGTATGGCATGTATACATACACATCAAGAGGGTATCCAACCAACACAGCATGTACATCATGAACTTGACATGTATAACACACCCAAATGAATAATACAGCATTCGGCTTAAGACTTCTCCAATGCATTCCCCTAAGATCAGCATATAAATCAATCAAGAATACTCTCCAGGCACCATGACATTGGCCATTCAACATGTTAATCCATGTACATGATTGAAATAAAAGGCGAAGATATCCTTTACACTAAAGAAAACAAGTTTAGCCTATATATTTATAAAATACTCATTCTCGGCCACATTCGGCCTATGCCCAGAAAATTCCAGATTACACGGTCCACAAAATTCACGAAATTGAGGCACTGATTCATCTTCAAAAATTATCAAAAATTACCATGTTATAGCCAAGAGGTAGAGAAACATTTCACTAGAAGGAATCATCTTGAAATTCGGCCCACAAGGCATAGTATAAAAATCACCAACTTTCAGCTTATTTTCAAAAACGCACAGGATACAGCATTAGTAAAACAATTCAAAATGACCCACTTCAACTCACTCTTTTTCTCTCATTTTTGAATATGTTGTAGCCAAGTGTGTTTTCTACAACTTCCCTTTAGAAATCGAAGTCAAATTCTCAAAGAAAAGTTAGGTTATAAGCTCCACAAGCTACTGTCCCTAACTCGTCCGATTTCCAGAATACAGGTCTACAAAGAAAATTGCGATTCACTAGGCAAAGTTCACTGGAATTGGCTCAAATTTTACCATGAGGTGCATCAAGATGTTCTTAACAAATCATCAGAAGGAGTCGAGCAAATATTCCAACTCAAAAGGCATGAACAAGAGCAAACAATCAACAAAGGTCTCTCGGCTAACTCCAAAACCCATCCGGTATCAAGCTAGACTCTTTTCACCCCTCAATTCTCATTCAAATTCTCTCAAATTCGACTATGTTGAAGTTCAAGGTGTGTACAACAACTTCACAGAAGACATCCAACTCATAATCCATCTTTAAACCCACAAAAACGGCCATACGAGATTCAGGTGCAACCCTGTTCTTCAGCGCCCGAATCTGACCCGGTTTGATGTTTCTCCAAAAATACCCAACTTCAACCGTAAAAAACACGATTTATTGCTAAAATATAACTCTAGACATGTATAGGAAGGATTAAGAACAGCTCTTGCCTTTGGGTTTGAAGAAAACGGCAAGAATCTCCTTGGTTGAAGCTGAAATTCCCTCTCGGCCGAGCGCTTCTCTTCCTCCTCCTTTCTCTTTAGTTTTTTCTCTTCTTCTTCCCTCTCCTTCTCTCTCACTTTGGCCGAATCACCCACCTCTCTCAACGGAAGCCCTCTCTCTCTCACACCTCACATGCTCACTCACCAAGCCTACACTCCTAGACTCTCAAGCAAGAAGACAAGTGGCAAGAGGACAAGGCCTCATGGTGCCACATACTCGGCCAGCTCCTCCTCACCAAACCGTGCGAAAATGGGGCTTCATGGGCTGGGTCAATTCCTTAGTTGGCCGGCCCATCTCCTTCTCCAATTAATCTTCACTTAGTTGGGCCAATTTGATCAAATTAAACACACCTCAATTCCTCCAAAACCGTGATAGCCATAGGTGATGATGTAGGGTTAACACAACAAATATAAATTGTTACTCGTATAATTCCTCAATTTCAAACGCCAACTTGGCCGTATGGTATGGTCACCATGTCCATCTAATTGAGCAAGTTGTAACTCAATTGTCCAATGACAAAATTCCATAAATTTTGTTAGTCACAATTGTTACATTTCCAAGAATTGCATTCAATTGAAAATGCCATATCAAATAGCCAAAGAGTTGGAGTTCCACAAATTCAATCAACCATAGTCCTCATGTCCTCAAAGATTTTCAAAATTTGAGGATGCCACAACATGTGTCATGTGTCAACAGTGAAGAGGACCACAAGTCAAGCCCTCATTGACTTCTCCAGAGAGCAGCCACACATATAGTTCATTAGATTTGGAAATCGTTCTCTATCCCCTGATTTCCACGAGCCTTCTTTTTGCCTACCAAAATGTAACATGGTCGGTATGATTGGTCGAGGATTTCTACACCAATAGCATATTTAGACTCGGTCATTGTTTAGCAGATAAGAAGCCTTGGTTGTTTTATTGTTAATGATTTTTATACTTATTATTAGTCTGTTACTAGTTTAAATTTCTCAGTTATCACCACAAAGCAATCATATACACAAAATAGATGGAATATTAGGAAGACATATCACATGAGATTTTGCTGAATGCAAGTAGAATAAGGCTATTGCGATTTCAATGGCAATTCGTAAGCATCTGTCCCACAATATTCTTCATTTGGCCTTCATTGTGGTTCGCCATGCGAATGGCTGCAAATCGGAAAATGTTACTACATCCCGGTTCACATGATAAGACTTGCTCGATTGTAGAAATATCGAAGCTTGAGGATGTCAAGTCCCATCTATACGGAACCAATTTGCATGAAAGCAAACCTGGGAAGACCGGCGTGGCGGGATCCATGGATAATTTGTTGATAGTGACTCCTGTGGTCTTCAATAACATTATCACCTTAGAACTTTGTATCAGAATAGGCCACAGATTTTAAGTCTCCAACAGCTATATATGTGACATTCAGAATTTTTCGATATTGTTTTCAATTGAATTAATCAGGCATTTCATTCACGCGTCTATAGGGTTGTTCTCAGAACTGATCACTCTCGAGTTATTAAAGAATTCACACGTCTATAGGGTTGTTAAGCTATTAAAGAATTTTAAGGTAATAGACTTGAGAATTCGACTAGGAATCGACTTCTCGACCGTATTCATCTTTAGAGGTCATTGCGGCACAGTTAAAAATCAAATTGAGATCAGAGATAGGTTGGCTCGACTGAGATGTGTGGCCGATCGTGGGTGACTCCACTAAATTAGAAAATTCTCATCGACCGACACTAATTTGATTTTTCTGTAGTTTTGGTACCCTGTGTCTGTAATCGAGCCCTCGAGATTTTCATGATAATCGAGAGTCGCCAATGTGTCGAGTGGGTTCATTGTGGCTTGAAGAAAATCGACCACGAGTCGATTACCATAAAAAGTTTTGAAAACTACCTAGTAGTCTAGGTCACGCTAAAAGCGCGCCGGAGTGAAATTAACTGTCAATTTGAGTCCGATTTCAGAAATTGAAAGTTCTGTGGTGTCACGAGCTATTTTGGGAACATCAACTCAGCCTTAGAAGATTTTTCGGAGGTTCCGAGATTTTTACGGAAAATGGATTCGGACGTCGCGGAAAATCAATGCAAATTCAGATTGGCTAAATTGATGGAAAATGGGACTTCCGGGCCGAGCCGTTGTGTGTCGAGGATTTATAGAAAGTTTTTTGGGATTTTTCTACATCGAAATCAGATCTCAATTTGGGAGATTGAGTAAGGAAATTGAAGTTAATTTGTGAAATTCGGATCTTGGGTGAGGGCAGCAAATATTGGCATTAAAAATTTAATGCAAAATTGAGATGCGAGATGAGTTATTGATGGGGAGAATATTCAATTGAAGCATTGAGGCATCGCTTGGATTTCTTGAGGCCTTATGAGGTTAAATTGAGAAGAAATGAGTGATCAATTGGAGGAAATAGCAAGCAATTTTGTGTGCCCCCATCCCACTAGCCATTTGGACCAATTCACATGTCTAAGAAAGAGCTTGGGTGGTTCAATGACAGCCAAGGAATAAATACTTGGCCTAAAGTGAGTGTGAGAGATATTTGTGAAAAAAATCAAGCTAAGGGGGACCCTCCATTCTCTCATTCTCTTCAAAACCGTGCGTGACCAGCAAACCAGAGGGGATTTGGCCAAGTTGAAGTCCATGCACGCTCACCCGCTCGCCTCTCTCTTTGGACAATTTCTTTCAAGCCTCTGCCCCACCGAGTGAAGACCGAATACCTCAGCAACTGCAACTGCCTTGCTCCACTTTCATCCGTGGCTGTCTCCACGTGCCCACGGCCTGCAGCTCCACGGTCAACCCTCAGCTGAAGTCCTCAAGTGGAGCCGCACGAGTCTTCAACCGAGTAGCGCATGAAGAAGCTGCCACAGCTTTGTGTCTCCTTCAGCAGTCAGACGCCAACACCTACCCCACCAATTTCCTCTTGCCTTCACGAAGCAAGTCAACCTTGCTGCCCCTCGGTTGATTTTTGACTGACTTAGCCAGTTTGGCTTCACGAGCAGAGGATCGACGCCAGCGAGCAGCTTCTTTCTTCGCCTGCGTCTCTCCCTCAGCTGAAGTCTCCACGGGTGTTCAAGCAGCCCAACCGAAGCAAGCCGCACGTGTGCAACTGAGTGACCTATCTCCAGCTAATTTAGCCCCGAAGCCCAGCATCCGTTGCTCCTTTGGGTCGTCGAAACCTGCAATCCATCCCAGCTTCAACGCAAGCCCAGCTCAGCCAATTTGGAAGCATCATCTAGCCCATCATCAATTAGAAGTGAAGCCCAACAATTTGGGCTTATTTCAGCCCAAAGAGAGTAGCCCATTTTTGGTTTAATTTCAAGTCCAGCAAGTCGCAAGCCTAGTTGAGTTCAGCCCAATCCAAAGAAAGCCCGGTCTAGCGCAAGAACAAATCTCAGTTGGGCTGAGATTTGTCGGGCCAAGGTCAAGGCTTGGCCCAAGCCGTGGGAGTTGTCGCGAGCCCGTTTTCGACCGTCGTTGCGTCGTCGTCGCCGTGTCCCGGTCTTTGTTTTGTGCAAGTGAGTTTTACTCACTAATGCTTTCTTAGTAGACTAATATGCCTAAGGATTAATTAGATTTAATTAATTGCAATTAGGTGGATGAATTATATTAAAATAATTAAATTAGAGACTTGTCAATGCATGTTAGTTAAATCGATGGTGTAATTAGTAGGTAGACATGTCCTATTAACTATTGAATACATCTTGGGATTTTTCCCGTCCCTTATTGGGTATTATTTAGGCAATTCGGGCCTAAGTGGAATTTTTAATAATTAAATGTTAATTTTTGAAATTAATTAATTATTTAATTATTTTCCTGGAAATTCAACTGGGATGGCTAGTGACCGGGATTTTATGCTGATGATCATGGTGTAGTCAGTTTATTTAATTGAACTTTATATTGTGCTAAATTGAATTTATCGTATTTATTTATTTAATTTTTGAAATTAATTATTTATTTAATTATTTTTCCGGAAATTCACCCGAGATGGCCAGTGACCGGACTTTTGTGCTGATTGTCGTGGTGCAGTCCGTTTATTTATTTGAGCTCTACATTACGTGAAATTGAATTGATTGTGCAAATTAGGGATTTATCCCAAATTGAATGAAATTGAGTGATTGATTGGTTGATGGCCGAGTATGACTATTTAGCATTTATGAGCTGTAAAGCAGAGGGAACTGTGAAAGTGAATTGAGGAAATTCTCGGTTGAGACCAATCAGGACCGATGTAATGAGACATACGTGGTTTGGTGATTAAAGGATATCACTAGTGAAAATGGCTCCTTAAAGAACGCACGAGTACTGTCTATTACATGCAACAGCATGGGCATACGTGGTTCAGTGATGGAGGGTATCACTAGTGAAAATGGCGCCTTAAAGAACGGACGAGTATTGTCTATTACATGTAGCAGCATGGACATACGTGGTTCGGTGATGGAGGGTATCACTGGTGAAAATGGCGCCTTAAAGAACGCACGAGTGCTATCCATTATACACGTCACCTTGGCAGAAGTAACGCCTGAGAGCATTAATGAAGCTCTGTGACTAAGTGTACTGCTGGAGGTGTGATGATGGGAAGCGAAGTGACCCAGAGATGGTCTAACTGACTTGTTAATTGACTAGGTCGATTGATCAATGAGTTGATCTAGTGGTTGTGAACTGATTGATTGTTTAAATGCAATATATGAGGCATATGTGCATAACCTTAAATTGCAGGTTGGAAACTGATGCCAAGGTAAGTCATCTGACTCGTGTTGTGCTAGGTAAACCGGTGGTGTATTGATTTCCTAATCGAGTCTTAGGGGGTAGAACTCGCTGAGACATAGTCTCATTGGTTGTTGTAAAAAAACCAATTTCAGGCCCTTAGGTGGAAGATCTTCAAGAGGAGGATCCCAGGGAAAGCCCGGCGAGGAATCAGAGGAGGGTGAAGAGGATGATCTTGAGTACGACCTGTAGAAGATTTGAGACCTCCCCCATTTTGAAAACCTTGTGAATATTTGTAAATTTGTTAAATTAGACCTTGGTGAACAGTACTATGAAGTATAATGAAAGCCTGTTATGTTATGTATAAAAGTGTGATTATGAGTTTTCAATATGAGAATGTGGCCTTGCTTTTCTATTCCATTATTTTATTGTCTGGGGATTTATAACTGCTTCCGCATGTGCTTAATAAATGAAAGGGTCAGCAATACATAGTCTTGAGATATCGCAATCTAAAATCGACCAAGTAGAAGGATGTGTGCACGTCCGAGAATCGGGGCGTGACAATATAATAGAGAGACAATTAGTCCTTTGCTAGCTGTTGCGCTAAAGATGACTTTCCTTGGCCCACAAGCTTCAAGTTGGGGGGCCATCACTAAACTTGGCTAGGTAAGTGGTCTCCTGTCTATTGGAAAAATTGTCCAAAAAGTCATAAACTTATTGTATTTTTGTTAATTCAGTGTTAAATCTTTCAATTTTACCAATTAAATTCTAAATCTTCAATTGAGTCCATCGGGCAAAAATTGGCTGAAAATTGTTGACGTGGATGGCTAGTGCTAACATGGCCATTCTTAAGTAATATTTTAATAATTTTTTGAAAATTTATGATTTTTTCCTTTACCTTTTTGTTTTTCAATTTTTGGAGCTAATGTTGGCGAGGGTTGTCAACCATAGGCCAGGGCCAACGACCCTCATTAGCCACAAGTGAGTGCTAGCCGACCCTCGCCAGCTCTAGGCAATGGTCATAATGCCCTCACTAGATCTAACCAGGCGAGGGGCATTGCGCCCCTTGCTCTCGCTGACCTCGAGCGAGGGCCTTGCCTAGAGCCGGCGAAGGCCACCAAGCCTATGTTTGGCTAGATATGGTGAAGGCATTGTGGCCCTCACCTAGAGCTAGCGAGAGGCATGATGCCCTTGCCTAGAGCCAGCGAGGGTCAATAAACAACCCTTGCTAGCTCTAACTCCAAGTACTGAAAAAAAAAAAGTAAAGAAAAGGAAAAAAAGTCATAAAAATTCAAAAAATTATTAAAATATTGTTAGAAAATGCCTACATTAGCGCTTATCATGCCATATAAGATATCTAACATTCATGTTAGTGAATTTTGATCAAAATTGGTCAGATGGACTCAATTCATAAAAGATGAAAAAGTTTATACTCAATTAACAAAATTCAAAGGTTTATAACTGAATTGGGGAAAGTGTAATTAATTTAATGCTTTTTGAACTATTTTCCCTCCTATCCATGTACCGTCCATGAGATCAAAAGCTATCGCTATGCCATGATCAAAGCTCTAACGAACTTGTGCTCGTGGGTACTGCTACCTCAAGTTAACATAATTATGGACTCTTGACACATTGGATGGGCTATGTTCATAAGCTTTTCTCTAGGGTCTAAGTAGCTGTGATTCAACTATAATATTTTGTCGTGGATGCCTGTTTACTCAAGCCTTTTGTTTTTACAATCGCTGTTCCGTAACTTCCAAGTTAACACAAACACTTTCACCACTCGATCTAATAAGAGTTTATGAATTGGAAATGAAGATGCATCTCGCAGATGGCCTCTTGTGAAAAATCTAACATAAAAAAATATCACAACAATAGACAAGCACATTTAATGAAATTTAGGAATGAAGTAGTGTGCCATTTGGGCCTCGTAGAACGTGCAGCAAATCAATGCCATATCTTGGATTCTTATCGAGTGAAACTATCCAATTTTCGATCATGAGAGTTCTTATTGACAATTCGTTTTCCAATTTGAGATTTTGGCTCCCGATTATGCCTTTTTTTCTTTATTGGGGGGGGGCGCGGCATAAATGAGTTTTATTTATATAATAAATTGGACACAGCCAGCAGAGCCCAAACCGGGGGCGTCGTTACAAAGCAAAGCCCAAAGGACCTGAGGAGGGGAAGATAGGGAAAAAAAGTCTTCCTGATTATGCCTGTTGGTCGGCCACGCTTTGCCAATTTCTTTTCATTGTCGTTTCCAGGCCAGGCGAATGGATCTGGGCTTAAGGGCCCGGGCTGCAAGTGAGGCCTGATTAGGCGGGATGGTGAACCTTGGGAAGAAGATTTGGGCAGAGAAAAAAACAAACGCCATAGTTTAAAAAACTATACAGAAAAGAGAAGCTAATATTGGTCATGATCCCTCTTTTTCACTGGTAGATTTGGAGGTAATTATCAAATAAACATAGAATATATAATCAAATGAAGAGAATAGTAGATAATATATCGAAAAACCATAGTTATTGATGTTTTTCAGCAAACAGATTTAAAGCATGTGTGAAAATACAATCATCTGAATACAAAAGTTTTTACGCAAAGAATTTGTAAGTTCCAGACAAAACTGGAAGATGTATATACCTTAAGGAGCACATCTAAGGCGATCTTATGTTGCCGAAAAGCAGTGTCCGGGAAAGTTTGAACTACAAAAACAAAGTCCCCTGTTTAAATGCCACAATTTTTTACTGAATTTATAATTCAATGTTGAAGACATAAAACTATGATCCCTAAGAATTTTGTTTCGGTAAACAACATGACTTACGTTCCTTAAGGGCATTTAATCAAACATTACTACCGTGACAAAATCATTGGAAATATGAAAGAAGGGCACCCAACATCTTCGATGCTTATAATAAGGAGTGAATTTCTCTGATACACAAGTTGGTCCATGCGCAATTGATTTTTTACTGTTTTTATTTTGCTATTGAAAATTGGCAAGAAAGGTTGCCTAGGATCGGGAGAGATAATTCTGCAACTAGTGGGGTTCTTTGATGTTGATATATGTAGTTTGGGTGATGAGTTTGATCCATCACGTAGGAGTATTTAAATGATAACTCGATCTAAGCAGCCAGAGCATCAGCTACTGGCAGCGATCCCTCTATGCCATCAGCAATTCAGTGTGATCTTCAGCGAAGAGCCCGGCGGGGAAGGCGGATGCAAGTTTGCCTTCTTTCCCGGAAGGGAAATGTCTTTCTTCTTTTTTTTGCACCCAGCAAGTAACAATCCAAGTGAATAGCAAAGGCTGGTGCACCGTGTGACTGGTGGAAGTTTCAACAATCGAATTGACGGCAAGTATTCAAGGATCTCAAGATGAACTAAAGTCACTGCATCATGTTGGAGCTAGTTGATTGCAAAATTGGCACATACACCAAGAATAAACTTGGGATCGGTATGACTTCACAGTTTATTAATCCTTAACACTGAGAATAAGTTCATTAACAACAAATAACTAACCAAAATCCTCCTATTAGTAAACTAACAAGTTTTCCTCCCTTCTCTCCTCTTTCTTTTGCTCTGAAGACTGATTTCCATGATAAATGCAGCAACATGACTCATATGAATGAGAGGCAGAACAGATCCTCACCACGTTGTACTAGGTAAGAATGGTTGCACATCCGAAAATGTAATGACATTTGCATCGATGTTTGACTTGCTCGATTTAAAAGCAATCGCATGAGATTCAGTTGCATCACGGTCCTCTTGATTTTGCTGAATATCCAAAGGATTTGGGAGCTTCCTTATTCCCTCCAACTCCATTGCCACTTCTTTCATTGTAGGCCGGCTCCTTCCATTCAAGCTCAAGCACCTATTTGCAAGGTTAGCAACTATTGCAATCTCTTCCTTCTTACCTTCTTTCAAAACTTGAGCATCCATAATGTCAAACAAGTGACTCTCCTCCATTGAAACTATGAAATAGGTTGCAAGGCTTCTTCCTTCTTGTTCCCTTAGTGATGAGATTGGCTTTTGTCCCGTTAAGAGTTCAACAAGGA